>JANATF010000013.1:0-1200000 GCA_029449245.1 Mortierella alpina | reverse complement strand
CCGCACAAACTCCATGTAAAAAATCATATGGGGATTTCATTTCATGACACTTCTCGAAAGTACGCACAAACCCCGTGTAAATCTCAAAAATCACATTTCGTCCCTTGAAAACCTCATTCTTGGGTTCACGATGCTCAAACTCTTCAGGCACATCCGATGATAGTGTGTGAATGCTTCCTGAAAGTAAGAGTTTGTTACGCTTAAAAATGGGATCTCCAGATGACGAAGTAGAAAACCCATATTTTTTTTTACATGGAGTTTGTGCGGGGGATGATTTTCTATTTTTTTAAAGTTCGTATATAGTTTGAATCGGTAGCAGCATTCGGAATAGGGAACTAATGGTTCCCTATTCCGAGCGTCGACGGTACAGTACTGATTCTTTTTACTGGCCACAATGCCTCATGTCTTCTAACTTAGAACGTTGGGCGAAGCTCACATTCGCGTAGCCACTGCCGAGTTGAAGTTTGTTTGTAAGAGCCTTTGCAGTCGATTATAGTGGGGGCGAGACCACGGTTTCTAGACCCACTTGAGTTGTCCAGATGAGAATCAAAGGATGGGCTCCCAGTCTTCATCCTCTACGTTTGGCAGCCACTTTTATGTTACGTCCATTACTGAAACTTAGCAAAAGGTCAAGAGATTCTTCTCACAGACCTCAACAATGCGAGGCACTCTGCCACCTGGGTTTGTTTTATACTTACGCCTTCATCTTACCTTGGAGAAGGACAAAGCGTGGGGAATTTAAAAGCTATAAAAGAAAGTCTCTTTTCCAAGGACCCACCCCAAACTCATTCAAGCCTCACCAAGTCTTCTGCTTTCTCGCAACTCATATCCCCACCTGACAAGTACAAGAAAGAAAAAACTACAATGCATATTGCTTCAGGGGTAAGTCTTTTGCACGCTCGTTACAACAACCGGGCATAATAAAAACCTAAATGTTAACTCCGTCCGTCCTGTAATAGATCATTGCCGCATTCTTCCTTGCCGCTGGAGTTTCTGCTCAGTTTGCAGGTGCCAACTATGACCGCAATCACAAAACATGGGAAATCCCCAATGGGCTCCGCTTATCCCCTTGCATTACGACTTGCCGGGAGGGTCAGGTTTGCAGAATGCACGATTTTGCAAGCAATATCCGCGCTTGTGGCGGTCAATCCGACTGGCAGTTTTGCCGAGGATTCTGTGTTTACAAGGGCGACTACATGGATGAGGAGGCGATGAAGCCTAAGCCCTAAGACGTTTGATATACAATCCAAGTCGAGGCCATTGATAGCAATGTTGTGACGCGGGGAATCGGGGATATTTTGATCGTTGAGCTTGGATACCTATGTATTACACGTCTATAAACTTGGAGATGGCCAATGCCTCTCTGATGCACCTTTATCCAGATTCAGTGTACATGTGTATCGCACTCAGGCGCAGACTCGGTCGTTTCTGCTGCAGCCACTGCCAGTGAGGTCGGCTAATTTCCTCTTGGAATTGTTGTTTGGTCATATTATTCATGTCAAAAGTGACACAATCCAACCAAGGCCACTCTGCATCCATGAACTCAACCTCTGCCTGGCCCATGTATGACCAGTGATCCGTCCTCATGTGAAAATGGCGCAGGTTCTTCAGTCCCGCCAACTGAGCCAGCCATCCCTTGGATAGAGTGAGATCCCACTTGGACTCGAGGACCTCCTCGTCTGTACCATGCGGGCCTTCGTCAGTTCCCAGCGCAAAATGCTCCAGGGCTGTCAATTGACCGATCTGCGCGAAAGCTTGCTTGGCAGCCCATGCTGTTGCCTTGCGTTTCTGCTCCTTGTCACCAGATCGATACGGTTCATCCATCTCCAGATTTCCATCGCCTGCAGCTATGTTTGAGCTGTCCTGTCGCATAGCCTCAAGTGTAGCCTTGACGTCAATAGTTCGGTTCAATGTCAGAGAGAGCTCTCTCATACTCAGACAACTCCACGCTCCAGTGATAATATCCCGAAATTCGATTCCGTGCTCGCCCTCAGACATGCCATCAGGAACCATCCAAAATCGCTTCAGCTGCTTGCATGAGGTGAAGAGAGTCTGTTGGGCACGGCTTCCGATCCTCCTACAAATCATGAGTTCCACCTCCTCCAGCGTCTTTGAATGATGCTTAGCGAGCCCATAGATCATCCGTGGTGACGACCAACCAATCTGGTCATACAGACGGAAACCTCGAAAAGTTTTGAGTCCGGTGGCAGCTTGAATAACGTGGTCGGGTATTTTCGTGTATTCGTCATATGGCGGGAAGATCAGGTGCCTCAATGCTGGACAGTTCTCGCTGAACATCCTCTCGTAGAATTCCTCCGGGCGATGGTCGAGGAGCCTAGGGACTTCGAGGGTCTCGATCTCCACCAGGTCTGATCTCAACACCGGAAGCACAAGACGGATCAAATCAATATCATTCTCCTCTGGATCGGGAAAGCGGAGGGCCTTGATCTTGACGTTGATGGAGCCGTTGGCAGAACACCTTGCAGCGATCGCGTAATCCAGGATAGCCTTCAGTTCTTCAATGGGGTTAGCCAATCTGTCATAGTCCCAGTCCTCATCATCCGCATCGCCTGATACGCTGAGTTTGCCATCCTCGAGGAGGAAATGGCAATAGAGCTCACTCAGCCTTGGGAGAGATAAGCACGCGTAAAGCATTAACATGAACCAAGCTTCCGACTGATAGCTCGTGCGAATAGTGAGGTGCTGGAGCTGATTCATTGCTGAGAGCACTATTAGTATTGGCGTCAAGGCGGCATCGTCAATGCCATCGAGTTGGATGCTCAGATGCGTCAAGCTGTTGCGGTTGTGGAAGACCAAAGTCCAGAGAAGCCATAGCGAAGGACTATACAGTTCCATATTGTGGCATTTAAACGCTATTGCGAGTCGCTTGAGGTTTGTGCAGTGTGCAGTTCTTGGGTCTGCCGACTGTCCGGATCCAGGGTTGTTAATGACTTCAGGGGGGAAATACGTCAAAATGTTAATGAGGCCTTGAGCAAGGGTCTCCAGCAGGGTCTCCAGGTCAATTGCACGAGTGAGCTGGTGCTTCAGGTCGATGGTGCGAATGTGATGCAAGTTTTGCGCCAGCACGCTCATTTCAGGCAGCTTGTCCTTGGGGCAAAAGTTGGCCCAAAGGAAGGGCTGCAGCATCGTTGACCAGGCCCGACAGGTGGCCATGGCATTGGTGACATCTGCGGGTGCCAAGTAGCTGGAAATGCAGGCAGCCAGTTCTGGGATCTCGAGGGTGGAGTGGATGGTTGCGGATGGCATGGCCGGCAGGCGAGGGCATTCGCGGGCGGAATGAGTGTGTTGACAGGACATGTCGAGAGAGGCAAGCGAGTGAGTGAGATTCGCTGTAGGCACTGATGGCAAGTTTGGAAATACGCCTACTAGACTACCCATGGTTTCAACTTTCAAGCATCATGCGCCATAGTGTGACCCAGAGATACTCGCCGGAAGAGTCTTGAAAAGAGCTCGCCCCAGGCTGGTCTTGCTCTTTTTCATGGGAGTTCTGCTGTAGAAAAAGGAAGGTTGTGAAGGGCATTCAGCTACACAGCGCGGGATGCTGGGTAGGGGTTACACCGGTATGCGTCTCCTCAGGTACGGCGGCACCGTCGGGATCTACATCTGCACTCTCCGTTCGACCACACGTATCACAGCCTGTTCCCGTTTAAATATTGCAAGCACTCCTGTTCGACACCAAGCAGGAGACTTTCAATGAGACAGACACCGGTACGTCTAATAGGATATCAGTGAACCACCAACCTTTCCTCGGCACCACGATGTCTCTTCCACAGCTGTAGTATCTTTTAAATTTAAAATGATATGTAACTCGGACGGTACCGGCGAACAGCGTCCATATCCATCCTCACAGCTCTGTCCTCGTACTCTGGATAGGGCCGAGCCTAGATCACTCCTTCAACACACGGCATTGACGGTCCAAAAAAATTGCTCCAGCCTTGCTTGAGCAAACGAGCAAAGTAGACAAGCCACTTGAGCATTGCTCGAGCAGTTGCTCGTTTCTTGCTCGTTTCTTGCTCGCTGCATCGCAAGGGAGGCTAACCATATTAGGGTTGGGGGAGCAAATTGCTGCAGCAAGAAGCGAGCATTGCTCGAGCATGAAACGAGCAATTGCTCGAGCAGGTTTTTTTGCTCGGCGTAGGGTTACACAAGGCTTTCAACCCAGCGAGGCTTGACCAGAAACACTGCTGCCAATCCCATGTCAGACTGCATCTCTTGCAGCCTTTTCCTCTCATCTATTTCATCTGTCTATGTCCCCTAGGACCTTCTCTCTCTCTCTTTCTCTCTCTCTCTCTCTCTCTCTCTCTCTCTCTCTCTCTCTCTCTCACTCTCACACACACACTCTCTCTCTGGTCTTTTGCTCTCAAGATCAGAGAAGTACAAGGGAAAAAGACTCTGACAGGGTCCATCGTGCAATAAAAACTGCAGTTTGCAAGTTCTTGAATCGATCTGAGATATCGTCTTGACACATCCTTGTCGTCTTGTCCTGAGATTCACTCTCAACAATGCATAATGCATGTTGCATTCCTGTGTCATATCGCGATTCTTTTCTGCCTCATTTGTTCTCCACCTACGTCTCTACCATTACTCTCCGCGCATTTCCTTGGACACAGTAGCCATTTTTATTCAATTCATGATATGTGCATATTTTGCTGGTCGTCTAGAAATTGAGTAGCAGACGAAATGAATAGTAGTTTCTGGAAAGTTGAATGTGCCAAACTTGTCCTTTCCTCGGTGAGAATGCGGCCTGCGAGACTGAACAAACGCTCCGAAGCTGCGCTGGATGATTGAATGGAAAAGTAATGCGACGCAAGAATAGACAAGCCAGGAAAAATCGTGTTGTTCTTTGCCCAGAATGCCTCCGGCGTCCGCTCGAACATGCTGAGGTCCGCATGTTCGAGGCGAGTAACCATGAGGGTATACTCATCCAATTCAAAATCAAAACGACGGCGCCAAGATCCAGCATCAAATAGTGCCTGATTCAAGCCAAATAGAACTAGCATCTTGTCCTCACACGCCTGTTGAGATGCCTCCCGAATAACCTCCAATGTCCACTGCTTGAGTGTTGTGCTGCCTGGACGGGTTGTCATCCTGCGACCGGAGCAGGGACGTTCAAAGAGCTCGTGCGTTACAAAGGCTGGATTCAAAAATGTTGAAATCAGGTCCTCGTCCTCGATGTCCTCGATATCCCAGCGCTCTTTTAACTGCGATACAAGAGCATTGCGAAATTCCACCCCTACTGCCGTGTTGAAGCCACCTGGGGCGTCTATCAACCGTAAAACTTGAGCATACTCATGAGACATGGTTGACTGTCTGTCGGCACTGAGTGATTGGGTCGCCTTACTCGCGGGTTCCAAGACATGAAGAATGTCTGTGAGAGCGAGCGTCTCGTCCTCTGTCAGTACAAGCGATTCCACATCTTTCCGTAGACGTTTGTCGTTCGCCGTCGTTCCCTGCTTGGCTTTCTCTAGAACCTCCGATATTGCAGGTAAAAGCTTAGCCAGGCGCATGGCCATATCGAACCGCGAGTTCCAGCGGATTGGTGTGAATACTTTGGGCCTCACTGGACGTGCCGCCGCGTCAATCTCCAACTGCGCCTTCTCCAGAACACTTGCTGCATGCTCCACATTCCTGAATGTCTTCGAAAGGGTGGCGCACTTATCGAAAACCTCCTTCGCTGTCTTTGTGTGAGCAAAGGCGTGGTTAATGCAAAGCTGTAGTTTATGCGATGCGCATGCTCTCCATTTTATGCCGGAATCACTGTTGAGCTCTGACATCGCCTTCTTGATATTTGACGCCTGATCTGTAGTGCAACCAAGCACCTTGCCTGTAAGTCCCCATTGAGCAAGAACCTCATCTAATCCAGTGATTAGAAAGTAATATGCTGGTAAGCATATATAACTTAAAAGAACCTAAAAGAAAAGCAACATCGAAAAAAACAAGCAGCGGTAGCCCAACGCATGCTAAGGTCCAGTCACTCACTGATGATGTTCTTGAGAACAATTGCGGTTTACGACTCTTCCACAGGTTCCATGGCAAGGACGATCGACTGCATCGTAAAGTCGTTACGGCGGACGAAGTGGAATGTCACACCAACGTACTTTGCATCGCCTTTGCTCTTCCAGCCATCCGTGGTTATCGATCCTTTTTGTATATTGGCGAGATAGTCCTGGATCGAGACAATCCTGTTGACGTTGATGCCGCCAATAATCTCGTTGAACTTTGGAAGAGACGGGAGAACGAAGTTAGGATCGAGGGCCTCTAGAAAGTCTTTCAGCCTGTTGCTTTTTATGATATTGAGGGGTAGACAATCGACTGCTATGAGCTTGGCGAGGAGCTGCATCTTGTGCTGATACTTTGGATCACTGTATCGCACTCGAGTGGTTTGGACGGACGCTGCAGTTGCCTTTGATACCGCCCGCTGCTGTTCCGCATATTGTTTTTGTCGATGCCTGAAAATCGACAACGCCATCCAGAGATTGTGGTGAGTGGTTTCAACATGTTTGCGATACGTCGTATGGCTGGTTTTCCCGCTATATCCTGGATGTGAACATGAAGCGCCGTCTTTCGGTGCCTTGCAAAACGCTTTGAGAAGTATGTTATGCTCGTTTCTCTCCTCAAGGTAGAAATGCTTCCAAAATGACTTGTCAGGGCTATCCCTGTAAGGTATTGCTTTCAAGTGTTTCGGCCAACCAGAAAACTGCTCACAGACGTCTACCGGGGGTAGAGAACCAAGAGGTAACGAGTAATAGAATGCGGGGTCGTTTGGGTCGGTGGAGGCGAGAGCGACCTCAGGAAACATCGAAATATCGCGCTCGGTCAGCCTATTAGTCGAGGAACCACCATCCTGAACCGTCGATATCGACTCATGATCTTCACTGTGTGCTTGCGATGAGTAGGAGAACGGCGGCGAGGCGAATCGCGGTCCAGGATCTCGCCAGGCCATTAAATGGTGCCTGAAAAGATATTTGATGAAGTATCAGTTCATTGTCTATGTAACTTTCGCGCGTCGTAATGAAGCCTTTCGAAACTCATGCTTACATGGAACCTGGAGTTGCTGACCTACAAGCGGAAGCTGTACCAAATCGGTGTCAGACTGGTAATCAGGGTCGTTGTCGTCTTGATTCTCGGTGACACCCAGAGCTGACAGAAAGGGGTTCCCTTGCTGACTGGACTGCCTGCTGAGGCGTGCTGAGGGCGAAGAGGGATAGGCCCTGTGGTGCTGTGGAGTGTAGACTACGCTTGGGGATGCGTAGTGCGGCATTATGTGCGGCGTAGTGAAGTAGTGCTGAGATACACCCCTTTGAGGTGTAGCCTGTCCAACCACAAAAGGAGAAGGCTGAGATTCCTGCGGATGAAGCACAAATTTTCGTGTTCGTGGTGTAAACACAGTTTGGTGGGCGCCAGGTGACTGCAGTGGTTCGTATGCCAGTTCTGACGGTTGTTCGATGTAGCGTGGCTGAATGTCATGTTGTCGCTGCAGTTGGAGAGGCTCGAAATGGAGCCGCGGATGCTGCTGCAGTCTCGAGGAAGACTGTGAGGAGGAACCAAAGCGCGTCGGCTGTTGACGGGATCTTGACCGCTTGTTCTGAGCCGTCGAGGGTGGAGCTCCACTATGATTCTTGACCGCAGAATCAGAAGTAGAGCTCAGGTCACCGCTTTGGTTACCGTCGCTCGGATCCATTACGTCGTACATCTCGAACGAGGTATCCCCATTTTCAAACGTTTGATATCCCATGTCGGGGATGGTGTATGAAGGCGTAAGCGTGAAGAAAGGAAACCGGAGTGGAAAGGGGACAGGCAAGTGTGAAGAGGAACGAGAGTGAGGAAACTCTGGATCGAATCATAGGTATGTTTATACCATATGCGAACTGCGAACAGGATTGCTATGGGACCCATGACACTGTGCGGGACAAATGTGCGGGACAGTGTACAGTATCGCATCGCCAGTACAGTAGCTACCTGCACGCCAATCGATATAATAGGAATGCAACATGCATTATGCATTGTTGAGAGTGAATCTCAGGACAAGACGACAAGGATGTGTCAAGACGATATCCCAGATCGATTCAAGAACTTGCAAACTGCAGTTTTTATTGCACGATGGACCCTGTCAGAGTCTTTTTCCCTTGTACTTCTCTGATCTTGAGAGCAAAAGACCAGAGAGAGAGAGTGTGTGTGTGAGAGAGAGAGAGAGAGAGAGAGAGAGAGAGAGAGAGAGAGAGAGAGAGAGAGAGAGAGAGAGAGAGAGAGAGAGAGAGAGAGAGAGAGAGAGAGAGAGAGAGAGAGAGAGAGAGAGAGAAGGTCCTAGGGGACATAGACAGATGAAAGAGATGAGAGGAAAAGGCTGCAAGAGATGCAGTCTGACATGGGATTGGCAGCAGTGTTTCTGGTCAAGCCTCGCTGGGTTGAAAGCCTTGTGTAACCCTACGCCGAGCAAAAAAACCTGCTCGAGCAATGCTCGCTTCTTGCTGCAGCAATTGCTCCCCCAACCCTAATATGGTTAGCCTCCCTTGCGATGCAGCGAGCAAGAAACGAGCATTGCTCGAGCAAGAAACGAGCAATGCTCAAGTGGCTTGTCTACTTTGCTCGTTTGCTCAAGCAAGGCTGGAGCAATTTTTTTGGACCGTCCATGCCGTGCAGTCGGAAGTTCAACATGCGAGATGAGGGTGGATTCAGGCCCAAGCTACACCCGTTATATTGTATCTATTGAAGGTGCTTGCACAATGTTGTTCCTCTTCAATGAGTAAAAGACGGCTTTTCATCACCATAAGCCAGGGCGGGTCCATGAACTCCCTCATACGTAGGTCTTAAAGCAGCAATGCATTGGGGGCAATGCAAAGGACTCTGCTCGACTCGTGGTCTGTGCATAGTTGGTCTAGCGAGAGTTCGCAGGTGAATTTAATGGGCTCCTCTACAGAATCACAAGGCTAATGGTACAAAAGAGTTTTTCTTCTGCATGGATAGACAGCAGAGGCAGAGCAGAAGATATCTCCTGCTGTTGGATCATGCATAAATCCACGGTTCATGAACAAGACACAACAGGGGTCGCTTATTGAGCAGCCATTGCCAATGCGACTGTGTGATCACTTGGGAAACGCTGACGCGAAAACCGACCTTGCTCAATAATGGCCATTGCTCGTGCATGAACTCTACCTCAGCCTGTCCCATCTTGGACCAGAGGTCTGACCGCAGACTCAGGCTCTTTAGATTCTTCAGACCCGCCAACTCACCGAGGTAGCCCTTGGAAAGCGTTAGATCCCATGCATAATCGCTTTCTTCCGCCTTCGTGTCCAAACTAATGTCGATATCGAGCGCCAATACTTCCAGTTTCTCTAGACGTCCAATTTGTGCAAAAGTCCGTTTCGCTGCAATTGCTATCAACCGTTTTTCGACGTCCTCCTGTGCTTCATCCAGTTCCTCCTCGCCCTCTTCCTCCTCCAAGTCCTGAGGCGCAACTCCACCTCTGGGCCATCGATTGAGTGTCAGACCGAGCTTTGTCAAATCCTCGCACACCCACTCACGACTACAAATATCCATAAGCTCAACTCCAATGCTGTTGTCTGGGGAAGAGTAGCCCATCACCCAGAACCGCCTCAACTGCTTGCATCGAGAAAGAATTGCCTGCTGGTCGCTACTGAAGACCTTGAGTGCATTCGTGAGCACAAAATCCTCCAGCGTGTTACACTGTTGCGAAGCCAGTTCCGAAATAATACGCCGCGGCTCTGCGAAATAACGGCCTCGATCATGGTCGCTGAAGAGATGCGAGGCAAAGCTCTGAAGTCCAGAGCACCCCCGAATAAACGCGCACGCGGCTTGACCGTCCTCATCCTGACCGCTGAAAGATGGACAAGTCAAGTGCTTGAGATTAGGACATTGTTCTCGAACGACCCGTTCCAGATCCCCAAGATCGGTGTCCCTATGAAACCACGGTAGCTCGCAGGACACTAGGTCCAGCACATCGGACTTGAGAAGAAGCAGCGGTAGAGGGTTCCTTTTTCTTTTGAAGTTACTTGGCAACCGCAAAGACCTGATCCTGGTTGCATTGGGATCTCGAGAGAACCTAGCTATCGCGGCCTCTTTGATGATGGTCTCCAGATAAGGGCCGTGCTCGTGGTCATACTCGCACCAATTCACGTCCAGATCGATTAATAGCTCATTCAAAAATGGCAAAGGCAAACAGGCTTGAAGAACCAATGTGATTGTCCAGTCGCCATGAGATTCTACTTCTGTCGACTGGATGCTGAGGTGCTGAAGTCGCTCCAGTTTTGACAGGGAAGCCCGTACTGCATCGTTGTCAAGGAGTTTAAACGGGAGCTTTAGACAGGTCAGACGATGGTTGAGGTCGAGTAGCGTAACCAGATATTGGCAGGTGAGATGAAAATCTCCCCAACTGATGTCCTCGAACTCGAGTCGCTTAAGACGGGTACAACGCGTGTTGGCATCTGTCGTGATGAGTACTCGAAGCAGATTATCATTAACGACAGGGAGCTTTAAGGTGCGAATGTGGGATAGGTTCCTGATCATCGCGGCCTTCAAAGACGAAGGAGGTATGTTGCTCAACGACTCGTTATGATGAATCTGGGGGCGAAAGTTTGCCCAGAGGACGGGCTCAAGGAGATGCAACCAGTCCTTGCACACTCTGATGCACCGAGCGAGATCAGACCGACACAAATGTGCAGACACCAATACGATGAGCTCTGGAATTGCAAAGAAGCTGCTTTGAGCAGCCCTTATGGCCATGACGGTTGGTATAGGGGAATGGAGAATGAAGAGTCCAATTAGATGCTGAGAAAGACTGAAGTAAGAAAAATTAAGGTTGACATCAGGAGCACTGCGGCACGTTATCACTCAACATGTCGCGTACTGAGGAGTGGCGCAAGTTCGAGATTGCATCAGTACTAACCACAACGCCTGTTCACGACAGCAAGCATACTCATACTCTTCTGCCTCAGCCAACGAAGGCACATGCTCTGCCTACCTATGCTCGTTCCTCGCGCAAGCTGCACTGTTATTTAATGGCGCGCTGACACTTGCTCCCGCGGAGCATTTCGACGTAGACATTGGCATGGCAAGGTTAGCTGAAGTCAAGCACGAGATCTATCACAGGAGCTTGACTTTGAACTCTGTATAGCTGTTTCCCGAGAGAGACCGAGATCACTTTGATTGGATAGCTCAGGCTTGAGGCGCGCAACCATCATGCTTATCAACGAACAATATTATTACATAAGGCGCAACTCGGGTCGCGTGTCTATAAGACAAAACCAGTGCGACTTCGTCCACCAGCCTGAGGCTGCGCCTTCAAGGCTGATCTCTCTCAACGACGGCCATGACCATATATGTCCCACCCTTTGTGTCCCACCCTTGATCATTTGGCATTCTGGCTCCACCGCAAGAATTTATTCACTTTTCCCCTTACGGGTAGTTCTGGATTTTCGCGTCATTAAAGATTACAAATATACGGTCCTGGCCTTCGGATAACAGGCTTGAGTCTTCGTGATATTCGACTCTGCCATGACAGTTTACAACTTACACTTTTGCAGCTTCACATGCCCCAGGATTACAAATAATTTCAGTCCTGCATGGACTACGACGAGAAAGTATCTCGCTACTGGGCAACTTAGTGCACCCATCGGGAAGGTTTTCATCACCACATGGCCATGAACAGACCACAACCTCCTTTACCCAATCTGGACACGGTTCCCCCTTCATACATTTCGGTCCGAGGGTAGCCGAATGACACTTGTCCGTAGGTGGGCAACAACCTTGTGATGCTACACAAAGCAAGACAGAGAGCCAGAACATAACAATGCCAACAATAAAACGACGAGACATCTAATTTTTCAAGAGACCAGATTTAGAACGACACTCCCAATAGTCAGCTGCTTGCAAAGGATTGCAGGGAGTGGGCGAGTATCTCACCTTGTTGCTATGGAGGGACGGGTGTAAAGGGACCTTATGAGATTTCCGTCAAGTGTTCTTGCAACAGGTCGAGGTACACTTGCTAGTAAGATCTTTGTGTGGAGGCTCTTGAGTTGATGCTTTTGAGAGAAATCTTGTGAGCGTTCTTGACTGGAGTCTGTGGTGCTCCTGTGAGGACCCCTTAGAAGGAGATGTTTGCGCGGCGGTTCTTGTGAGGTACTGATTTGATGGTTCTTGTAGTAGTTGTTGCGAGTACTGTTAAATGGCTGTTGGAGTAGTAGTTGCAGGTGTGGAGGGAGTGAGTGCTTGGAGCTTAGAGTGTTGAGTGGGTGGGATAAGATGTGTGTCAGTACAAGATACGTCTTAATATATAAAGAGGATGGAGAGGGCATAGTAAAGAGTAAAGAGTTGGTGAGCAGGAGTAAGAGATCAAAAGCACAAGGGGTTGGTGTGATCATGTTGAGAAAGAGTAGGAGATCAAAACAGTTCGAGATCAAAAGAGCAAGGGATTGGTGTGAGTAAAGGATGGGAAAGGGCCAGGGAAGTGAAAGAGTAAGGGAAGTGAAAATAGGTAGGGATAACTGGCTTGTGGCACTGGCTTGTGGCAGCCAAGCGTTCTTTGCGACGTTGCTTTTTGATCCTTCAATGTCGGCACTTCCTATCATGCTGAAGCAGAATTCAGTATGTTCACCCACTAATAGGGAACGTGAGCTGGGTTTAGACCGTCGTGGGAGGTTAGTTTTACCACACTGATGAAACGTTGCAATAGTAATTGAACTTTGTCCTCGAGGAAACGTTCATTCGAATAATTGGTATTTGGGCCCGCTTGAGCAAGCAATGGCCCGAAGCTATCATCCCTTGGATTATGGCTGAACGCCTCTAAGTCAGAATCCGTGCTAGAACGCGACGATTACCGCCTTTTTCCGATTTTTAGTGGAATACGAATAGACCTCCAAGTCCTGAATCATATTACGTGGGATGGTCTTGTAGAGCGGAAAGGCTTTATGAGGCTCTTGCTAATGTTAATTTCAACTATTGGAAGAGATAAATCCATTGTAAACGATTTTTAAGCAACGGTGTATTGTAAGCAGTAGAGACGCTCTGTTGGGTCGATCTGCTGAGATTAGCACTCTGTTGTAAAGTTTTATTTGAAAGAAGAGCATCCTCATCTCTTTTCGGGTTTGTGTTCACGCGCTTGCAACAAATCGTTTATCCTGGTCTCGTAGGGAGCGGATAACAATGCTCATTGTATCAATTCTTACCAATCAGTCCTTGCTTTCGGAATGCTCCCAAACACAGCATCAAAAATGGCGAGTATCGTGTCTTCACAAAGGAGTCTTCATTGATCTGTTGTTCATTCCAGAGCGCAGTCGTTGCCAAGGTCGGAAAACTGGAAATGATTCGTCTTTTCGAGATCTTTGACCGTAGTAACGAATGCCTTCAAGTCCTTATTCATTTTAATTGAGTCCATGTTGAGCGAACAAAGGCGATGAGCGGGGGTGCTGAAACGTTGGGCCGGGATGCAACGGTTGCTGGTACTATAGAGGCAACAGGCGGATTAACTATACGCCACGACGGAGATACCTGACAAAAGAAAAAAATGCTCAGGAAGCAAGCAGTAAAGATGGAGCGAGAATTAAAATGGTAAACACCACTTTCTAAGAAAGAGGCAGCGATATATAACGGGCACCTGCCATTGAGTTCGTTGCCAGGGAACACATTGGTGGCAATTATCTTAGTCTACGTCTCCTGATAATCTCTCCCAGCTCCTGCAATTAACGAAAGATGAGAGAGATTGTCGCTCACCAGGGATGAACACACCCAAACCTACACATTATGCGTTGTAGGATAGTTGACAAAGATATGGGCCCGACTACACGGCGCCAAACTGTGAACAGTTCGACCAGCTACGATCTACGCCATCAACCGTTGAAGACTGCAAACAAGTCTTGACCATGCTTCCTGATAATCTCTCCCGTTCTCTTGCGATTAATGAGAGGAGGAGGAGATTGTCGCTCACCAGGATGAACACACCAACACCTGCACAATATACGTTGTAGGGTGGCTGTCAAGGCGGAGCAGTGCCCTAGAAACATAAGTGCAGGTAAAGTACTTACTATAAAAGTGAAAGTGTGGTACTCTGTGATGGTGCGCTGTTCTGAAACGTCAAGTGCTGGAGATAGTGCAGCCGTGCGAGTCCGTCCAAACATTGCCCTGAGGCTTCGTCGTTTCCGTCAAAAATGATGGCCGGCAGGTGCAGACGTGTCAAGTACCGATTGTGGTGCAGTAGCAGGCCGAGAGAACGGGCGGCCAGGGGAAAGACAGTCCAGATAGAGCTCCCCATCGAGAGATGTCTAAGGTTGGTGCACAGATACAATTCTACGTCGTTGACCGACTCTGATGGACGACCTCATGTTGCGGATATCGTCCAGGCGTTGATCGCAGGTGCATTAAGAAGTGAAATAGAAAGGCCGTGTGTCAGTGCTTCGAGTACCTCACATTCGTCGTCCGCATCCTCGAGGTTGATTGCATGGATGATATGCAAATTCTTATGCAGGCTCTGCTGCAGCGGTTGTTGCGAGATGGCATCCGTGAGCTCTGTGATCTCGACGATGGTTTGAATGGTTGTCGTTGGCATTTGTTCATGGTCGAAGTGTACAGTATATACAGCTTCGCGAAGTTCAGCACACAGTCCTAAATTTCTCAACCCACAGCCTTTATTAAGGCCAGCGTGCGTCGTTTGACAGGGCTATCGATTTTCCCCCAGTCGCCCAGCTCCTAGCACACCAATGGCATATCCTTGGTATTGATCTTGGATCCCCTACGCGCGCCCAGATCAAGATGCAAATTCCTGTGGAACAGCTCCAGCAACAGCTCAAAGCAGACCTTTGTGATCGCAGCATCGTATCTACCCTTGCTAAGCTCGTCACGGATGAACGCATGCTGAGCCTGGACCTCCAAGAAAGTGGTCGTTACGTCTGCATCCTCAAGCGTCTTGCGGATCAAATCCCTTCCTGCTCTAGGAACATGGTTATCTTGCTTTCCAAAGATCATGACGACCTCTCCCTGAATCTCAGGAACACGCGCCAGGGAGTTGGACTTTTTGCCTTTGCCCAAAGTCTCGGAGTGGATGTCTGTAGCGAAATAGCAAACACTGGCAAGCACGCGGGGATCGAACGCAGCCTATTCATGATCATGCACCAAATCAACAAAGGTACTGTGAGAAAAAGGAACGCAGAAAGACTTCAAGGCGTTCCATTTCCTGCAAAAGACGGGCCACCTACGCGGAATGCCAAATGTCCACCGAGACACATGCCAGTCGCACCAATCTTTCCAGTGCAGTCGGGGCGGCTCATCAAGTGGTCAATCACTACTGTCGCATCCTCATCGTATGCAGGTAGCTCTTTTTCGACCTTGTACAGATTGCCCTTGTCTACGAGAAGAAATATGGATACCGAAGTAAAGCGTCAGTGCTTGCAATAGGACCGCAGAGGCCATCTGCTCAGGAACCGACAGAGAAGCTGCACTGCTGTTGTTACCGGTTCCAAGAACATCGTAGGCAAGAGGCGTGCCTAAAGGCTCAAACTCGTGAAAGGATTCATTGCACGCCACGACATATCCCTGACTGGCAATTTGTCTATGGGGGGAGTGAAAATAGGGACCATGGGTGAGTGACAGCTCAAGTCGCCGTGAGAGCAGCCTCAAAACCTGCAGAGCGCGTTTGTACGAGCGCATGGGTGAGTTTCACAGTACCTGCAGAAGCGATCAAGAGGACCGGTCACCTGGTAAATCTCTGCACAATGCGGATGGCGATGGATGAAGAGAGACTGCTGTTAGACTGGAAGAAGAGGTAAATTAACTCGATTCCTTGATCCCGCAAGGTGTACTGCATTACCAGTAAAGACAGCGACGCCAGGAAACTTGGCCTCGGGGTAGTCGGGCAAGTTGGGCTGGTAGATGTAGGTGCGCATCGGGCCAGATGAGGTCTGAAGGTCGACGAATGATTCCTTGACAAGCATGGTTGGTCTTTGGTGGCGGGTATGGTGTGTGGTGTGTGGTGTGGTGTGTGGTGTGGTGTGATAATGTGAGAACAAAGGGTGGAGTGAAGGACGATCAGGGCCTTCATCTAAAGCACATGCGATCAGGAAGCACGAGCACCACAACGAACAGCTCGCACAACAACCTCCTCTGTAGAGCGACGCTCCGCACTCCTCCCGCGCCTCTTTGGATACAGAAGAAAAAAGAATATGTACAGCTTTTTTATTATGATTCAAGGGCAATATGAAATTGGATGCATTGACGGAACTTAGACATGCTGGTACGAAGGCTGAGCCTGGTAGTGAGGGCGGTGAGTCTTGGGGACCCACGATCCACGGTGCTTGTAGTACTGGAAGCAGGTTCCAATCACCATCATGGCCAGCGTACCAGCGAGCATTCCGTAGACCTTAGGAGATACCTGGTAGCCATCGGTGCCCAAAAGAGCCTGGTGGCCTTTGCCCGACAGGAACTCGGTGAAAGCAACCGAGAAGCCAGTGTTGATAAAGTTGTCCAGACCGACAAAGAAGGATCCAGAGCCGACAATCGCAGTGCCGATAATGATCACATGTCGCTCCACAAAGAACGTGAGGATGATGCCGACGATAACGCAGGCAACAATGAAGATGGTGCGCCCGGTGCCGTTAGAGATGACTCCCTGGGAGGCCCAGGAGAGGATGAAGATGGCCAAGTAGAATCCAGCAATGGCGCCGATAGCAGCAAATCCAAGACGCCAGAAGCACAAAAAGAGGCCGCCTCCCAAGATACCGGCCGCACCTGCAACACCGAGATAGATCCACTGTGCGTTGGTGCCGTATCCAGCGGTTGGCTCAGCGTTCCTGAGCGCGATCCAAGCAAGCGTGCCTATTCGTTGATGGGAGATTAAAAAAAGACAGGTGGTGATTAGGGGCACTGCCACACTTTGACCCACACTGGCATTAGACGGGGGGGGGGCACCAATACGGCACTTACTGAAGACGTAGAACCCAGCGAGGAAAAGAGTGATCTTGAAGAACTTGTGGCCAAAGAATGCAAACAGGAATCCAGCGACCATCAGTACAATAGCCACAATCGTTCCGCTGACAGTGATCTTGAAGAGAGCTAGATGATGGAGTAAAAAGGGCACGTTAGCAGTAGTCTCGGTATCTGTGAACCGCGCACAGAACCAAAGCGGCGTTCCGAACAGCAACAGGGAGAGAGATCCTAAGGGGCAGTAAGTGCGCTCAAAAGGCACTTGGCTGTTGGCTCCGAGTCAAACAATGTGTTCTACATCGAATGGCGCAAGGCTTCTGCTTCTTGGCGGAAGGCAGGCTGATAAGATTCTTCTTCGTTCAGCCCAACAACACTAGGCTGCATAAGGATGGTTGATACTCGAAATAAGGCAATACTGCATACACTCCAGGACCAACGTTGCAAGCTGGAAAAGGGGGCAGGGAAAAGCCCATGGGCGAGGAAGTTCCCACACGCGTGGAGCACTCTGGTTGAACGAAGTGACTGGATTACATACCACCGTCTTTGCCAGTAGGGTCGGGTGCCTGAATTTGGACGTCGTCGCCGGGTGCTGCGAGGACAGATGTGAGAAAGCAGAGCATGAAGGCCAAGAAGGCCAAGGACCTGGCTTGTAATGATGCCATTGTGTGTGCTGCTGCGGTGTGTTTGTCTGCTCGTTAAGCGTTGGTATCGAGGTGGCGGAGCAGGAGCAGGGAAGGGTATGAGTGTTTTGAGTGAGGAGAGGGCAGGTGCCGAGAGACAGTTGGGAGAAAGAGAGAGATGTGATGGGTGGGTGATGAGGTCCCCGACTGTTGTTCCTTTTATACGGGAGGTGGTGTGCCCAACCAACAGCCCACTGAATTCATCCACACTAATAATAACCTTGGTCTCACAAGCACAACAAAGAAAAAAAAAAAAAAAAAAAAAAAAAAAACGCCTATGTACATGTACTGTACCAGTCGCCCTCTCTGTCCTATGTGCATGCCAACCTTCGTCAACCTTCGTCTCTACACTGCCTTCCACGAGCTTGAGCCTTTTTCTTCTCCACTCTCCTTCATGCCTGTGCCTCCCACCATTGGCACTGCTAGTCAAAAAGAAAAAAAAGTATAGACAGGCGGCGAAGCCTGAACAGACCTAAACCTTCCCAGCCAAAATGAGCAATCTCCACGCACCGAGCTCCTTGCTTTTGTCGTCGTCTTGGACCCTGTCCCTTCATCCACTCTGGGTACTCTCACAATCAATCAATCAAACTTAGCCTATTTTCAATCCTTAGCAAAATTCGCGGCCTCCTTGCTTCTTCTCGAGTGATCTTTCTTCCACGCACACGGTGCATCTCAACACCGCCATCCATGACCCAACAGCCACAACCTTAAAAGAATTCTGGCTGAACCTCACGCGTCAGCGCCAAGAAACCGCTACATGTACATCCCTCAGCTCCCGCCAGCTTTACCGTTTGCCTTCATGTTTATGTCCCGCCCATCTCAAGTACTTTCTGTCAGCACATTTCTTCCTCCGAACAGATACACTCAAGTAAACATATCGTGGTCATGCAACACTAGTCTATGTAGTAGTAGCAGGACTGGATTATATTATGCTCTTTGCTTGCGAGGATTGTCACCCCTTCTTTATACACAAAAAACAAATCATTCGCCGCCTAAGCTCTGGGGCGTGTACCTTTCGGCTTTGGCTGTTAAACTTTTACATACTTTTTCGATTCTCCAGAGTGGCTAGTGCTGTTGATTTTGGATAATCGCCCTTGGGCTGTGCTTGCTGTCTATTTTTAAATCTGTGCCATATGCGTCGATCTCGAAGAACAGGGCTCCTCCACCACTATACGCACCAAATTAGTCTGCGATACTCTAGTCGTCCAGGACTATCTTCATTCCGACTTAGTGCTCCTGAATCAAGTCCATCGCTCTCTGCACTTCCTGATCTACGGGGTAATATACGGCGCAAAATAGAAATGAGTGCGCAAATATGTTTGTGGGCGTAAACGATACAAATTGTCACTTGCTGGCCCTAAAAAAACACACAGCGCAGGATATACCTACTGTATGATGCATTCGAGCTGGAGCAAGAGGGCGGAGACACAAATGTGAATGAGCGGTGTGGGTGGTCCACATGTCACTATTCTACAGATTTGGAATATCGCTCAAAGAATGCATGAGAGCTAGAGCCCAGGCCCGCACAAGATGAGCTCGTGGCTCTGTATATTACAGATGCATTGACTAAGAAGGTGAGCAGTATTGCGAGATATGAAAAACATGATGAGCCGCTTGATATCAGCGGACAATGCAGGGTGCGGAGAAAGGGTGATGCATATAGCCCACATCTGCCAAGTCTGCGAGAAGATAATGACAATCCATAAATGACCAGGATCGTCTCTAGCGACGCATCCTATGACGCCTGTGTTTCTGAACCGCCGATTTAATAGGCTTCCGCGTGCTCAGCACGTCCACCGAATCTTCCCGCCTTTGCTTGGATGTTTTCACTCTGACCTTGCGCTTCGTCGCCTCGTTCTACTTTTTCTCTCCGCTCTCCAAGTCCAGTTGCAAGCGGCACTGGTAAGTTCTCTCTCCTCTCTCTCTCTCTCTCTTTTGAGAACACGCACATGTACTTAATCACCTACTCCACTTCCTCCGCTTCCTGCTCGTCGTCACCTCAGCGACCCCTTGCTCCGTCCACCTCCACCTAAAAAAACACTCCAGGGCACTACAAACTGCCGCAGCAAGCACCCCAGCAATTCTACAAGCGACCTTATGACATCCTCGGCCTGCCTTCGACCTTGGCGTTGTGTGTCAGCGTCAGAGCTCAAAAAACATTAACAGCTGCGCTCGAGGAAAAAGGTACGGTTATTATTTGGGCTTCGACACGTTCGAGGCGAGTGCGTGGAAGGCGGAGTGAACATATGGCTCTTTCGATCACTATTTAAAAGTGTGATAGCGGCAGCACCCCGCTGTGCCTGGATCAATCATGCCTCTTTGTCGTTGTTGCACGGACCAAGGCAATACGACGTATTGCTTTGAAACAGACGCTACTAGTAGTTGTTGTTTACCCTTTTCGGGTCGCGATAACTTCGTGATCGCGCGTAGTGCACTGAGTCAGGATTGTCAAATTTCGAGAGTAGAACAGGAATGCACAGTAGCTTTGTGTGAGTAAAGTGATCCTTGTACGAGCAGAAATGAGAATGTCATATCGATGCTCCTCCTTTCTTGTTTTTCGCATCTTCACTGTCTGAGTTGTGGAATGGACCCGTTCGTTGATGGTAGAGAAGCCCTTGGCGATGCGCTCTTCCTATACAGCCTTTCGCTTCTGCAATGGCTGCAGCCGCAGCTCTTCCAAGACCCATGTCCCAGAAAATGTTTGTGGTGGTGGTGGTGGTGGTGGCAGCGCGACCTGAGCGTAAAGGATTGGCGAACGATGTGAGAAGGAGATCGATCGCGAGGGCCGCGATTGGCGCAACAGCAGCATAGCCAGCCTCATTTGCACCAGAGAGCAGCAGCAAGAGCAATAGGAGGAGGACAGTAGAGACCAGCTTATACTCGACAGATACTGGGACAGCATGGGAGATCTCTGTCGACTGAGGCGTTGACACGTGGTGGTGGTGGAATCAAGTGAATCATGAAGGGGATGAATGCAAGTGGTCCGAAAAAATGCGGGAGATCTGAACTGCGAAGGAGAGAGCGGGAGAGAGACACAGGGATAGAGAGAGAAATAGATGGCGAGAGGTGATGGTTTCTCTTGTGTCCTGTTGTCGACTTGTAAGAATAAACGCGAGTGTCAATCTGTACCATCGAAGTGATGGTTTCTCTTGTGTCCTGTTGTCGACTTGTAAGAATAAACGCGAGTGTCAATCTGTACCATCGACCGCTTTATTGTACTTTGTCCTGTGTACCGAGCATTCTATCAACTGTGATACGAACTGCATGCGCTGAGAGGTAGAGTAAAACAGATAGCACAAAAGATGTAAGTTGGACAAGGAGAAGCGCACTTGGCTCTGGTTTTTAGCGGCCTTCTCCTGTTGACTTTCGGTATGGCGATGAGGTGAACATCACCCATGGTAACTATGAGCGTTAGAAGGAAAGCAGGATCAAGAAAAGTGAGTATCAAGATAAAGTCCGCACATGGTCGAAAAGTATATGTGCCGCTGAACATTCGTCAAAAAAGGAGCTCAAGGCATGGCTTCTGCACAGACCAAGGAATAAAATTTCCAAGTCTATTTTTTTTTTGCACTACCCAAATTCGAACACATGGCTGATACACACAGCTCGCCCAGAGGATAACAGACTCTTCGCCAGCTAGGGGTGCTACTCTGAAAAACAAGAGAGCATTGCCCCCAGCTGCCCAGGGTGCACCACGAGGAGGTGGTCTGTCTTCGCACCCCAAAAAAGGTGTTTTTTCAAGTGGTTGGCTCCACCGAGGCTTTCTAAGTGTTCCCCATCACTCATCCTTCGATATTTAAAGCAGCGAAGAGATAGCCCGCTGAGGCTTTCTAAGTGTCCCCCATCACTCATGCTTCGATATTTAGAGCAGCGAAGAGATAGCCCGCTGAGGCTTTCTAAGTGTCCCCCATCACTCATCCTTCGATATTTAAAGCGGGGAAGAGTGTAGTCCGCTGAGGCTTTCTAAGTGTTCCCCATCACTCATGCTTCTATATTTAGAGCAGCGAAGAGATAGCCCGCTGAGGCTTTCTAAGTGTCCCCCATCACTCATGCTTCGATATTTAGAGCAGCGAAGAGATAGCCCGCTGAGGCTTTCTAAGTGTCCCCCATCACTCATCCTTCGATATTTAGAGCAGCGAAGAGATAGCCCGCTGAGGCTTTCAAAGTGTCCCCCATCACTCATGCTTCGATATTAGAGCGGCGAAGAGATAGCCCGCTGAGGCTTTCTAAGTGTCCCCCATCACTCATCCTTCGATATTTAAAGCGGGGAAGAGTGTAGACCGCTGAGGCTTTCTAAGTGTTCCCCATCACCCATGCTTCGATATTTAGAGCAGCGAAGAGATAGCCCGCTGAGGCTTTCTAAGTGTCCCCCATCACTCATGCTTCGATATTTAGAGCAGCGAAGAGATAGCCCGCTGAGGCTTTCTAAGTGTCCCCCATCACTCATCCTTCGATATTTAAAGCGGGGAAGGGCTAGACCGCTGAGGCTTTCCAAGTGTCCCACTTCACTCTTCTTCCAGGATTAAAGCGAGGAAAGGGTAACCCGCTACCTTGCGGGCTTGAGAGGCAGGTGAGAGGCTGACGGAGGGGGATGTGATGAATGTGAGGTAGTGAGGGAGGGAGGCAGAATGAAAGGGTTCCCAGAAGAAACGAGCGTGGAGGAACCAGGTTAGAGATTGCTCAAGTACTGGCACTGATATAATCAATATCGTGGTTGACGGCAGTTGCAGGTTAGGGTGAAGAGTTAAAAGGACTAAGAAAAGGCTTTGTTTGTGTTTTGGAGAGGAGCGTACGCAGAAGCAGCCAGGGGACGACATTGCAGCGGTGAGAAAGAGGATGAAGTGAAGGTGAGAGAGGCACTAAGGCGCAGGAAAGAGAGGAACGCGCACAGAGAGAGAGATAGAAGGAGAGAGAGTGTGTGTGTGTGCTTGTGTGTGTGTGTGCTTGTGCGTGTGTGGGGAAGAGAGAGGACTTACCTGGTTGGTCTTGGTCTTGCGTTCGGTATCTAAGCGGTGTAAAGAGATGGAAGTGGGTGGGGAGCAGAAGAAAGAGAGGAAAAGCAGAAGACGAGAGAGAGTGAGGTGTTTTATGGGCACGAGAGGGGCGCAGGAGAAAATGGAAGAAGGCACGGGAACAGTCTGCGAATATTTTTAGAATATCTGTGGGAGTATCAGTCAACTACTCGCTGCGTGGAGATGCATGCACCATGTCGAGAGAGAGAGCAGACGAGAGGGTGGTTGAAGAGTGCGGTGAAGAGTGCGATGATGAGGGCGATGAAGAAAAAGTCAAAGAGCTGGACCTGAGTGTGATGAGCTGTGTGGGCTGTGGAGTAAGACCGATGGATAGCCAGCATTTGCCAAGTCCGAGAGATAAAACAGCCTGTGCTCCAGTGGCAATCCATTCCGGGGATGGATCTGCTCGAAGGACTTTATTCTAGCAATCCAGCATGCAGTATGCATGGTGCATGGTGCATGGTGCTGACAGTCAACAGCTCGTCTTCCTCTCTCCCGTCAAGTGTGAGCATGGCAACGTCGGCCAGCAGCCTCCTAATTACAGTGATATCACGCGGCGCATCATCGTCCATTCCATGTCCCTATTCATCTTCTAATCAATCGCAGCCTACACACCCTCGTCCTCTCGTCTCACGTTGTCTCATGTCTGCCTGTCTCCATGTCGTTAGCATGCTCGTTCTCTCACCTTGAACCTGCCATTTCAGCACCATTTTGGCTCGATTGAGTGTCCGACAAAGAGACCAGCCTCCGCAGCGCATGTGAAAACTACTTTGCCCCCATGTTTTTATTTTTCCTTTTCCCAGACTTGCCATGACGATGGTCAAACGGATGGACAACTTTATAAGAAAGCAGAGTCAACGGAAACGGTGGCAAGTTCTCCTGCCGAGCAGACGCTTCGATGGACGTACAAGAGCCCATGGTCCACACGTCACTGGGCCCTTATTTAACATTTTCTATATAATTTCCGTCCACCTGTGGGCTCTGCTGCTCGCCTCGTTCTTCTTTTCCTCTCCGGTCTCCAGTCCAGAGCAGGCGGCTCTGGTAAGTCTTCCATCGTACTCGTACATACACAAACGCTATCCCTCTCTCATTACTCCACCACCACCTCCTCCTCCTCCTCCTCCTCCTCCTCCTTCTCCTCCTTCTTCTCTCCCTGCAGCTGCTCGTACGCCTCTCCGCAACACCACAATATACTCCCCAGGGCTCCGACAGCTGCGGCAGCACACACCAGAGTCCCCTGGCTGCCTCCTCTTCCTATCAACACTCTCACAGCAAACACCACGACAACTCCAGCAACGGCCTCTTGACCATATTCACCTCCAAGCCTCGCTCGACCAGCCCTTCACCTTGACGTTTTGTGTCTGCGCCAGTGCTCCAGTTACCTCTCTCTAACACCAACACCCCACCTTTTTTTTCTCTTCACTCTTTTTGGTGTACACCCCGTCTGTAGGCAGTGGAGTGAGCCACTCTCCAACAACCACGAAAACTCAGCGAGTTCGCCGCCGCTATAGAAAAGGGGCAGGAGGAATAGAACCTCTTTAAAAAAAGCAACGAGCTGTCCCGACTGGCAGTTGGTTATTCACAAGGGGGAGAGCGAGTTCGCCGCCCGCTATAGAAAGGAGGGCAGGAGGAATAGAACCTCTCTAAAAAAGCAACGAGCTGTCCCGACTGACAGTTGGTTATATGCAAGGGGGAGAGTGGAGTGAACCACTCTAAAAAACACAGTGAAGGCCAGCACTCTAACCACCACGAACACTCAGCGAATTCGCCGCCGCTATAGAAAAGGAGGGGCAGGAGGAATAGAACCTCTCTAAAAAAAGCAACGTGCTGACCAGTCGGCAGTATGTTACAAGGGGGAGAGTGGAGAGAACCACTCTAAAAAACGCAGTGAAGACCAGCACTCTAATCATCCAAAACGTCAGCGAGTTCGCCGCCGCTATAGAAAGGAGGGGCAGGAGGAGAGAACCTCTCTAAAAAACTCAACGTACTGACCAGTCGGCAGTCTGTTAAGGAGGGTAGGGACTAGGGAGGGAAGTTGGGAGGACGGTGGAGAGAAAAAAGAACCCTTGCGCCGCATACAGGATTTTGGAGGTAAGTGCATTCATTCCCAATTGCCCTGTTTGCATGCTATGAACGATCGACTCTTATCATCAAACACCCAATACTAACATACTATGCGGCCGAGGTTTGGGGGGAGGGAGGTTCCCACCTTTCCTGTCCCGGCCGCCTGGGGCGCGATCCAGTCCACGTCCACGTCGTGCGCCCTGGACACCTTGACGGTGTTGAACATCGTCAGAGTGACCGAGAGTCTGGTTTTGATAGATCATCTGCAGATTAGGAGTTCAAAGGACAATAAGAGCTGTGTTTGGAAGAAAAGCGGCGTGGATCCTATGGACTTTGACGGGTTCAGAGTAAGTGGGTGGAAAGCAGAGCGGATCTCTTTAGTCCTCTCTGTTCAGTGTTATCAAAGGTCATGACAACCACACAGGATAACAACAATACGCGTGGTGCCTGGATCAACGGGATCGCCGCTGAAAAGAGACATGCTTCTCTGGCAATTCTGCACGGACCAACACATGATTTCAGGACTAGTAATGTTTAAAAGCCAGCGCCGTTTGTCTCACTCCGAACTGCGACTCAACAGCTGCTGCTGCCGACATTTTCAGATAGCGTGCCATTCCTATAGGATTGCCAAACCGGACAGTAGGAGTGGGACACAGCAGCGTTGTATTGTATGACCACAAGTCGAATGAACATTGGTGCTAATGCGCTGCCAACTGGATGTGAAGCACAGTCGGCGCGATTTGTAGACTGCAAGAGCGAGCAGACGGTATGTGGCTGTACAGTAGCACAAGATGCTTCTGAATATTTATGGGCGCAATAGCCATTCGAACACAATGCTTGAGGTATTAAAACACAAGAAAGATCGAAGGCGAAGAATAAGATTGCGCGCCGCTCCCACGCTTTTTAATCATTTCTTCTCCCCCCCCCCCCCTTATCACTCCGTTTCTTTCTCTCCATTGACCCGAACTTTTCCAAAGAACACCCAAATTGCGATCAAGAACCTGAAAGTGTGACGGTATGCTTGAGGATGTAGTCGAGCGTAGTGATAATGCGCTATACTTACCTACAAACTTCATACTAACACACAAATGGCGAACTAGGACATATTGCTGTGATTTGGCCGTTGTTGACCACCAGGGAGAATCGAACTCTCGCGTACAAAGGCGTTATTCCTGAGCCATCTCAGACCGACAAACCTACTGTCGCTCTTGGAGAACGCCCTCTCTTTGCCTTTCTCCAGGTATTGTAAGGCCTATGAACACATACAATTTGAATTAGCCATGGATACTTGTATGGTCGCTAACAAGACCAAATGTGTTTAGATGATACGAGCCTTAGTGCCTCCGTCCTTGAACATTCCTTGTGGCATTTTGGATTCTTCGTTGTTCTCCTCTTTATCGTCAGTGTGATAGCTTGACTTTCCTAAAGGCAAGAGCAACCTCTAGCTTTGCTTAACGCCTATCTTCACTCGCTCATAGCAAGCGCTAACCGTAACCTTTCTATTTCATTGGATGCAGCATCAAGGCAACTGTTATGAGCAATCCACCCAACACTTCATCACTCGGCCACCGGAGATCTGCAAGCAGGGCATTGATGCCGTCGTTAACCGCCCATGGTCGATCTATTAGTCACGATGCCGCAACGGTGCCGTATCAGCAAGGCAGCCAGGGCTCCGTTCGCGACGTTAAATCCGTCTCGTCCCAAAAAACCAGAACGCGGGACAAAATTCGAAACATCTTTCGGTCGACCAAACATGAGGATAAGGTCACGATTCAAGATGGTCCATCGAAGACAATCATCCGCCACGCTCGACCTACTAGCACCGACATCACCGCTGCAGCCCACAGCCTCAAAATCGGCAGCTCTGGAGCTAGTACACAGCCCACAATCGGAAAGACTGGGACTCATGTAAATGTCTTCTCGGAGACCGCGACTAAAACATCCACTAGAGTCACATTGCCAAAACTGGGTGCGCGCATCGACAGCACATCCCAGCTCGCCTTGTGCATCAGCCTTCTCCCGAAGAATATGTCTTCTTCCTTGCAGCGCGAAGGTCTCGAGAATGCCTCAGATCCCACAAACGAAGCGCCACCGTGGGCCATGCCGTCCAATGATACACTGCAGGAATGGTTCAAAGCCATTGAACAGAACCCGATCAAGCAAGAGCACCTTCGCTGGTTGGGATCACGCATCGTTGAGGAATCTATCAAGCATGCTGTCAAGGATCCGGTCGCTGTGTCAGAAGTCGTTCTCCTTGGCTCTGTCCTCGATCAGGCACACTATCGCAAGTTGCTCAATTGCTTCATTGCGCAGCTCCAAGAGTCGGTTCTTCTAGATGTTGATCTGCTCCAAGGTCTCGTCCAGCTGGTCCAGTGTGCCGCGCCGGCGTATCTTGATGCCGATGATCTTGTCAAGATCTTGAGTATTCTGAGACAACGCCTTGGAGACACCCATCAGCAGTCGTCGGAGCATCAGTACCATTTAACCTTGGCTGTGTCGCGCCTTCTTGATGTCATGGCCGAGCCAGAGAACAAAGTCAAAGATCTACCTCGTGTCGAGGAAAAGGAGCCCCTGGCCTCAGTTCTTTCAGGATTGCAATCCAGCTCGGACCCCTATCTGATGTATCAAGCGATGTACGCATTTCAGGCCTTGCAGTATGTTCCAGATAACGAATCCGCTCTTCGAGCCATCATGCGATACTCCCTAGGAGCCGCAAAGAGCCTTATCAAGGTGTCGGGAGTCATTCAGTTGAACTTTGACGGGCTACTCGAAGGCCTCAAGCAGATGCTAAAGACTGTCGAGGAGACTTATGGGATTGCCAAGTCCAGCTACGAAGGCATCAGTTCGTTGATTGACAGTGGGCGTGGACTGCTCGGTAGTCTTAGAGCGGGCCTTGTCTCTGGCCACAAGCATCCGTGGTACCCTGCTGTGCTTACCGCCACAGCTCTCTGCCGGGCAGCCCAGTTGGACGATTTCAGCAAACTGATCCAAGAGGCACCTTGCCGTCGTGATTCGCGATTCCAGTGGGGTGTCAGCCAGCTCCTGGGCGAGATTGCGATTGATGATGAATGGGACTCCTGCATCCGTGAGCAAGCTGTCAGTTTCCTTGGAGATCTCTACTTGAATGATGCCGATTGGGCTCAGGACGACAGCGTCAGGTCCTGGATGCTGACTATTCTCGGCGAGATCTCGAGGGTGCCTGAGACTGCGGTCAGAGAAGTGGCCCTTCCATTCCTGCAGGTCCCAATTAACAATGGCTCTGCGATATTCACGCGTTCCTATCCTTTGAGGTCTCATCTCCCTATCCCAATGAAGTCGCCACTTCTGGCTCTAGTCCAAGGTATTCCTTACGTTGAGTACGACCTCAACGACCTCCGGATTAGACGACTCAAGGAGTGCAGTCAGACCGTGTACATCCCTCCTCAGGCAAAGGTCAACCTTAAGGCTTCCGACAAGGATGCTCAGCCACTCATGAAGAGCGTCAAGGACTTCCTGGAGAGCGACAGACATGTGTTCTTGGTGCTGGGTGATTCAGGAGCAGGAAAATCAACATTCAACAGAAACCTTGAGCACGAGCTTTGGAGCGAGTACAAGCCAGGCGGTCACATACCGATATTCATCAACCTGTTTGCTGTGGCCGAGAGGTATCGGGATATCATTGGCGAACAATTGCGGGTCCACGGATTCAAGGAGGACAAGATCAAAGAGCTGAAAGAGAATCGGAAGATGATCCTGATTTGCGATGGTTACGACGAAACCCAACTCAAGGTCAACTTGCCCTCGGAGAATATTTTCAATCAAAAGGGACAAGCAGACACCAAAATGATCATCAGCTGCAGGAGCACCTATCTCGGACAGGACTACCGTGACCAATTCTGTCCTCAACAGAACGATCGGTACAGTACCTTTGCAGCTAATCTGTATACGGAGGCCGTCATTACTCCTTTCTCAAGAGACCAGATTGAGGACTACATTGATCAGTTTGTGCAAGATCCAGAGGTACACAGACTGATTGGTGATAGACCCGTCTGGAGCACTGAGAACTATATGGGTAAGCTGAGGTCGATTCCCAACTTGATGGAGCTGGTCAAGAATCCCTTCCTACTCTCGTTGTCGCTACGAGCGTTGCCTGGCGTGGTCAAGGACGGAACCGATATCACCAAGCTCAAAGTAACTCGTTTGACGCTCTACAACTCTTTCATCGATCAATGGCTGAGCATGAGCAAACGCCGAATGAGGACTATCAAGTTCGCCGCTGACGAGAAGCAAGTACTACAAGATCTACTTGAAGAAGGTTTTGTAGACACCGCCATTACTTTTTTGAAGAACCTTGCTGCAGCCATCTTCAAAGAACAGGACGGGAATCCAGTTGTCCAGTACATGCCGCTGAGTGACAAAGGGACGTGGAAGGTTCAGTTCTTTGGATCGCAGCCCCTCGCCACGCTCTTAAGAGAGTGCAGTCCACTGTCGCGTTCAGGTGTCCAGCACCGGTTCCTTCATCGCTCGTTGTTAGAGTACTTTTACTCTCGACACATGCAAGAGAACACTGAGTCTTTGGAGACGCTGTCTGATGCTTCTCGAGATCTGGCCGAACACCCTCTAAGCCAAAGGAACGTTGTCAAGGAGCCGTCGATTGTCCAATTTCTTGCCGAGCACGCCCAAGACAATTCCGGTTTCCGACAGCGACTCCATCAGCTTATCGAGCGATCCAAGGCAGACGTTTCGGCTAGCCAAGCAGCAGCGAACGCCATCACTATCTTGGTTCGGGCCGGTGTAATATTCAATGGGGCCGATCTAACAGCTATCCAAATTCCCGGTGCGGACCTGAGTGGTGGGCAGTTCGATTCAGCTCAACTACAGGGAGCAGATTTGAGAAATACCAACCTATGCAATATCTGGTTGCGTCAGGCGGCTTTGAGCAACGCACAGATGGAGGATGCCCGATTTGGCGAACACCCGTATCTTGAGGAAGAAAGCCAAGTGGGATCGTGCGCATACTCTCCGGACGGGAAGACACTTGCTGTGGGCCTTGGCAATGGCACAATTAGCCTGTACAACACCACAACTTGGGAGAAGACATGCGTATTAAGCGGCCACACCGACTACGTTAGAAGCGTGGTGTTTTCGCCAACCGGCCAGCAGATTGCCTCGGGTAGTGAGGACAAGATGGTGCGGCTCTGGGACGCACAAACCGGTGCACCTGGTGCCATCCTGAGCGGTCACAACGACCGGGTTCTTAGCGTTGTGTATTCGTCAAGCGGCCAGCAGATTGCGTCGGGCAGTGACGACCAGACGGTGCGGCTTTGGGACGCAAACACCGATGCGCCTGGCGCCATCCTAAGCAACCACACTGACTACGTTAGAAGCGTGATGTTCTCGCCATGCGGCCAGCAGATTGCCTCGGGCAGTGACGACAACACGGTGCGGCTCTGGAACGCACAAACCGGTGCACCTGGTGCCATCCTAAGCGGCCATAACGACCGGGTTAACAGCGCGGTATTTTCGCCAAGCGGCCAGCAGATTGCCTCGGGCAGTTCTGACCAGACGGTGCGGCTCTGGGACGCACAAACCGGTGCACCTGGTATCATTCTAAGCGGCCACACCGACTGGGTTAACAGCGTGGTGTATTCACCAAGCGGCAAGCAGATTGCCTCAGGCAGTTTCGACTACACGGTGCGGCTCTGGGACGCACAAACCGGTGCGCCCGGTGCCATTCTATGCAGCCACACCGACTGGGTTAACAGTGTGGTGTTTTCTCCATGCGGCCAGAAGATTGCCTCGGGCAGTGACGACAACACGGTGCGGCTCTGGGACGCAAACACCGGTGCCCCAGGTGCCATCCTAAGCGGCCATAACGACCGGGTTAACAGCGTGGTATTTTCGCCAAGCGGCCAGCAGATTGCCTCAGGCAGTGATGACAGGATGGTAAGGCTCTGGGATGTGAAATCATGTCTTTGTTTGACTACTGTAAAGGATTTCCATGGAGTGATCTCGTCAATCGCATGGAACGCAAGTGCACACGGCAGCAACTTATCAACTGGCTGTAGCGATAAATCCGTTCGCATATGGAGGGTCGAAGGAACCTGTCATCCCGTGTCTGTGCACCTAGTGTGGAGCTCTAGGCATGACCAGCTTGTCGTATCAGATACCAAAATTTGGATTGTGCAGGGTGTAAGCAGTACAAATAGGAAGCTCTTAGAACAACGCGGCGCTATCAGCAAACAGATTTCTTTAGAAGTGCCGAAGTTTTAGAAAGAATGTATTTACGCCATAAGATATACAAGTGACATCTCATGGATAGTAACCCATGTTGCTGGCTGAAATGGGTTCATATTAAGTGAGTAGAGCTGAGTGACCAACTATGGCCATTAATGTGGAAGGATCATGGCGACAGCACGCGTGGTGCTTGGATGAACAGGATCGCCGCTGAAAAAAAAAATCTGCCTCTCTGTCGCCACTGCACGGACGTGATTCTGAGAAGAAAAAATGTTTTATTGCGAGCACTGTTTATCTCACTACGAGCTGCGGTTCAAGAGCAGCTTCTGGTTCGCGACGGTTCAGATCAAGTCCAGCTCACACAAGATTATCAAATCCAACAGTAGGACCGGGACGCAGCAGCGCTGAGTGATGTGAGTGAGGAGCTACATGAGCACAAGTGACAATCCATATTAGCACTCGGCGCATCCGCCAACTGGATTCAGAGTGATTTATGGACTCCAAGAGCGAGCATAAGTTATGTGGCTGATATAAGATGCCCCTGCATATTCATGCGCACGATAACCATTGGAACACGAGAGCGAAGATTAAGATTGAGTGCCGCTCCCACGCTCTTCAATTCTCTTCTTTCTTTCCAGCGATGCACCCATTCTCTAAAGAGCACCAGAATTGTGATCAATAACCTGTAAGTGTGAGGGAATGCTTGAAGAGGAATTCGGGTTAAGTGCTGGCGAGCATTCACTATCCGCGCTCCTATAATGACCCCGATATGATGAAATTAGATATCTTGCCGTGACTTGACCGCCTTTGGCAACCAGGAATCAAACATTCGTCGACGAAGATATTGTTCTTGAGCCTTCTCAGACCGACAGATCCTTTCATCACTCTTGGGGAACGCTCTCTCTTTTGTCTCTCTCCAGGTATTGCAAGATCCATGACATACGCAATTTGATTCAGCCATGGATACTTGAACAGCCGCTAACTCGATCAATTGTGTACTTGATGCATACCTTAGTGCTGCCGTCATTGAATCCCTTGGTGACATTCACAGTCTTCGTTGTCCGCTTCTTTATCATCAGTGTGATAGCTTTGACTTTGCTAAAGGTAAGAGAATCCCGTAGCTTTACTCAACCCCTATATCCATTCACTCAAAGCAAGCACTTATTGTTTCGCAACCTCACTGGATGTAGCATTAGGACAACTTCCATGAGCAATCCATCCAATAGTTCACCACCTGACATCGAGAGATCTGCTCATAGAGCATCAGCACCGTTATTGACCAGTCATGATCGATCTGTTAGCGATGGTGCTACCAGGGTTTCATCTCACCAATCCAACTTGACTTCGGACGGCAACGATGGATCCATCTCGCCTCAAGGAACCAGAAAGCGGGACATACTTCGAAATTTCTTTCGGTCAACTAAACCTTCGGACAAGGTCAGGAGTCAAGGCAGTCCTCCTCAGTCGAAGATCCGCGACTCTGGAGCTACTAGCACCCACATTGACTCTGTGATCTCCAGTATCAAAGTCAGGGGCTCTCAAACCGCATCACAGCTCGCGACCGAAAAGAGTGAGGCTTGCTTGGATGTATTCTTGGAGAACGTGGGCAGAACATCCAGTGGAATCACATTACCAAAGCTTGACGCGCGCATCGAGAGTACATCCCAGCTGGCCTGGTGCATCAGCCTTCTCCCGAGGAACACGATGTCTTCCTCGCAGCAGGAGGGTCTCAAGAAGGTTTCAGATACCATAAACAAAACCTCGCGGAGCGTGCCTGCGGATGGTGCAGAGCAGGAATGGATCGAAGCCATTGAGAAGGATCCACTGAAGCAGGACCGAATTCGCTGGCTGGGATCACGCATAGTCGAGGAGTTTGTGAAGGATGCTGTCAAAAACCCAATTGCTGTATCTGAGGTTATTCTCCTTGGCTCTGTCCTTGATCAGGCGCTCTATCGCAAATTACTCAGTTGCTTCATTTTGGAGCTCCAAGAGTCCGTACTTCTAGATGTTGATCTGCTCCAAGGTCTCGTCCAGCTGGTCCAGTGCGCCGCACCGACGTATCTTGACGCCGATGATCTTGTCAAGATCTTGAGCATCCTGAGAAAGCGCCTGGGAGACACCCATCAGCAGTCGTCGGAGCATCAGTATCATTTGACGTTGGCTGTCTCGCGCCTTCTCGATGTCATGGCAGAACCAGAGCACAAAGTCAGCGATCTACCTCGCGCCGAGGAAAAGGTGCCTCTGGCCTCGGTTCTCTCGGGACTGCAAACCAGTTCGGATCCTTACCTTATGTATCAAGCGCTGTACGCGTTTCAGGCCTTGCAGTATGTTCCAGACGACGAATCCGCTGTGCAAGCTGTAATGAGGTACTCCCTGGGAGCTGCAGAGAGTCTCATCAAGGTCTCGGGAGTCATTCAGCTCAACTTTGACGAACTACTCGAGGGCCTCAAGCAGATGCAAAAAACTCTCGAGGGGACTTACGGAATTGCCAAGTCCAGTTATGAGTGTGTCAGCTCATTGATCGACAGTGGGCGCGGACTCTTCGACAGTCTGAGAAAGGGTCTTGTCTCTGGCCACAAGCAACCGTGGTACCCTGCCGTTGTTACCGCCACAGTTCTCTGCAGGGCAGGTCAGTTGGATGACTTTGGCAGATTGGTACGGGAGGCACCGTGCCGTCGAGATCCTCGATTCCAGTGGGGCGTCAGCCAACTCCTAGGCGAGATTGCAACTGATCTTGAATGGGGGTCCAGTATCCGTGAGCAGGCCGTCAAGTTCCTGGGAGATCTCTACTTGAATGACGCCGATTGGGGTCAGGATGAGAGTGTTAAGTCCTGGATGTTGACCATTATTGGCAAGATTTCGGAAACGTCTTGTTCAACGGTTCAGGAAGTGGCCCATACTCTTCTGCAGGTCCTGAAGAAGGGTGACACTGCCATTGTAACGCATTCCTATCCTTTGAGGTCTCACCTTCCCATCCCGGCGACATCCCCGCTTCTGACCCTAGTTCAAAAGATACCCTATGTTGAGCACGATCTATTCAACCTCCGACTTCAGCAACTCCAAGATTATAGGCAAACAGTCTACATACCTCCACAGGCGAAGACCAACCTTCAAGCTTCAGACAAGGACACTCTGCCGCTCATGGAGAAAATCAAGGACTTTCTGGATGGTGACGGCCAGGTGTTCTTGGTGCTGGGAGATTCAGGGGCCGGAAAATCTACTTTCAACAGATACTTGGAGAATGAGCTATGGAAGGAGTACAAGCAAGGCGCTCGCATACCGCTATTCATCAACCTGCCAGCCATCAACGACCCTTGCCAAGATCTGATTGGCAAACAGTTACTCATACACGACTTCTCAGAGGCCAAGATTAAGGAACTGAAGAAGCATCGCCAGATACTCCTTATTTGCGATGGCTACGACGAAGCCCAGTTAAACGTCAATTTACACACGGCCAACATGCTCAACCGCAAAGGAAAGGTCCATACCAAGATGATTATCAGTTGCAGGAGCACCTACGTCGGACAGGACTACCGCGACCAGTTCCAGCCTCAGCACAATGACCGGTACACCGGCTCAGCAGCGAATTTGTACACAGAAGCTGTCATTGTACCCTTCTCAAGTTACCAGATTGAGGACTATGTCAAACAGTTTGTGCGAGATCCAGAGGTACACAAACTGCTGGGCGATAGACCCATCTGGAGAACCGAGGATTATATGGACAAGCTCAAGTCGATCCCCAACTTGATGGAGCTGGTCAAGAACCCCTTTCTTCTGTCTCTCTCGCTGAGAGCATTGCCTAATGTAGTCAAGGATGCGTTCGATCTCGCCAAGGTTAGCGTCACGCGTCTCACTTTGTACGATTCTTTCATCGATCAGTGGCTGGACATCAACAAACTTCGACTGAGGAATAGCACGCTTCCTGATGCGACAAAGAGTGTATTGAAGGAGTTGCTTGAAGGAGGATTTACTTCGAGCGCGATCGACTTTTCGAAGGATTTGGCGGCTGCCATATTCCAAGAACAAGACGGGAACCCAGTCGTCAAGTATACGCCAAGAATCGACAAAGGGACGTGGAAGGTCAAATTCTTTGGTTCAGACCCCGACATCACGCTCCTTCGAGAGTCCAGTCCATTGTCGCGCACCGAAGTGCAATATCGATTCATCCATCGCTCATTACTGGAATACTTTTACTCTCGACACGTGTACGAGGCGAACGAGATATTCGAGGCCGGGTATGAAGGTTCTCAAGGTCTTGTCAAACATCCTCTGAGCCAAAGAAACCTAGTCAAGGAGCCTTCCATCATCCAGTTCCTAGCCGAGCGTGTCCAAGGTGATTCTGCTTTCAGGACACGACTTCACCAAGCAATTGTGCAGTCCAAAACAAATGTTGACGCAAGCCAAGCCGCATCGAATGCCATTACCATATTGGTTCGTGCCGGCGTATTGTTCAATGGAGCCGATCTGCAAGGTATCCAGATTCCAGGCGCCGACTTGAGTGGGGGACAATTTGATTCAGCGCTGTTGCAAGGATCGGACTTGAGAAACACCAACCTTCGAAACATCTGGCTGCGTCAAGTTGATTTGAGCAACGCGCAAATGGAGGGCGTGCAATTTGGCGAATCACCGTTTCTTGAAGAGGAAAACATAGTGCATTTTTGTGAGTACTCACGAGATGGGAAGTCACTTGCTTTAGGCATCGAGGACGGTACAATCAGCCTGTACGACACGGCAAGTTGGGAGAACACATACAAATTGACCGGCCATACCTCTAGACTTAAATGCATCGTGTTTTCGCCAACCGGTCAGCAGATTGCCTCGGCCAGTGACGACGAGACGGTGCGGCTCTGGGACGCTCAAACCGGTGCATCTGGTGTTATTCTGAGCGGCCACACCGAAAGTGTTACGAGCGTGGTGTTTTCGCCAACCGGTCAGCAGATCGCCTCAGGAAGCAATGACAACACGGTGCGGCTCTGGGACACCCAAACAGGTGCACTTTGTGCCATCCTAAGCGGTCACACCGACGATGTTACGAGTGTGGTGTTTTCGCCAACCAGCCAGCTGATTGCTTCGGGCAGTGAGGATAAAACGGTGCGACTATGGGACGCACAAACTGGTGCACCTGGTGCCATTCTAAGTGGCCACACCGCCACTGTTTGGAGCGTGGTGTTCTCGCCGAACGGTCAGCAGATTGCCTCGGGCAGTAATGACAGGACGGTGCGGCTTTGGGACACTCAAACCGGTGAACCTGGTGCCATCCTAAACGGCCACACCTCCTTTGTTTTGAGCGTGGTATTTTCGCCAAACGGCCAGCAGGTTGTCTCGAGCAGTGATGACAGGACGGTGCGGCTCTGGGACGCTCAAACCGGTGTACCTGCCGCCATTCTAAGCGGCCACACCGAGTATGTTACGAGCGTGGCGTTTTCGCCAAGCGGCCACCAGGTTGCCTCAAGCAGTCTTGACAGAACGGTGCGACTCTGGGACGCGCAAACAGGCACACTTGGTGGAATCTTAAGCGGCCATGCCTCCTGTGTTTTGAGCGTGGCATTTTCGCCAAACGGCCAGCATATTGCCTCGGGTAGCCATGATAGGACGGTGCGGCTCTGGGACGCTCAAACCGGTGCACCTGGTGCCATTCTGAGCGGCCACACCGAGTATGTTACGAGCGTGGTATTTTCGCCAAACGGTCAGCAGATTGCCTCGGGCAGTAATGACAGGACAGTGCGGCTTTGGGACACTAAAACTGGTGCACTTGGTGCCATTCTACGCGGCCACACCGATTATGTTATGAGCGTGGCGTTCTCGCCAAGCGGCCACCAGGTTGTCTCAAGCAGTCTTGACAGGACGGTGCGACTCTGGGACGCGCAAACAGGTGCATCTGCTGCAATCCTTTGCGGTCACGCCTCCTGTGTTTTGAGCGTGGCATTTTCGCCAAACGGCCAGCAGATTGCCTCTGGCAGCTATGACAGGACGGTGCGGCTCTGGAACGCTCAAACCGGTGCACCTGGTGCCATCCTGAGCGACCACACCGCCACTGTTTGGAGTGTGGTATTTTCGCCGAACGGTCAGCAGATTGCCTCAGGCAGCAGTGACAAAACGGTGCGACTCTGGGACGCACAAACTGGTGCACCTAGTGCAATCCTTTGCAGCCACACCTCCTCTGTTGGGAGTGTGGTGTTTTCACCAAATGGCCAGAAAATTGCCTCGGGCAGCTTCGACAAGACGGCGCGACTCTGGGATGTAAAATCAGGTAACTGTTTGGCAGTTATCAACGATTTCCATGGAGAGGTCAACACAGTCGCATGGAAGGAAGGTAAAGACGGCAGTTATATTGCAACTGGCTGTGACGATAAATCGGTCCGTCTATGGAGGGTAATGGGAGACTGTCATTCAGTACAGCTACTCTGGAGCTCTAGACATGATCAACTTGTTGTATCGGACGCCAACATCTCAAATGCCCAAGGTTTAAGCAGAATGAATCTGACACTCTTGGCGCAACGCGGTGCTGTGAATGAATCGCTTTCTTTAAAGGAGCCGTAGTGGTAGACACATGCACCTGTGTACGTGGCCAAAGCAGCCGGTGCCAGACAAGAAGGGGAATAAAAAAATAATAGTAGACAGAAAAGTTGCCTATGACGAGGATCGAGCTAACGCACAAACTTCACTTCTACTGGCGTCATGTCATTGGAGATGATATAGTTTATTACACTAGTCGTGAGATTGATAAGGCGCGCGGTGAACATCTTGTGCAGAAGCGTGATGACCTTGGAATGCATGACTCTCGCGCTGCACTTCAGGCTGTTGCAGACCACGAGTGAATTCCTCCATATCAGTCGCCCCATTGTGTAGTGCAAAGGAATCGCTCCTCAAAACAGACGCTTGTGACATCTTGCGCGACACATTCAAGGCAGAGCGCCTATCGCCCGTCATCATCCACTTGGGCACATCCGCTGACATGGGGTCTTTATCACTACTGCGATACTTCTTGGCCTCCACCATGGAAAAGATCGCCGTGGCACCCACAGAGGCCTGACGTCTCCTTTTACGGCGGTAAAGGTAGAAAGCCCAGACGGCACCTCCAAGCATGAACACAGCAGCACAAATCACAGGGATGAGGATCGAGAGATGACTGGCAGCCCATCCACCGTCATTGACGCATTGTCCAGAGGAGCACACTCCAGTACCAGAGGAACCGCAAGGTGTACCATCCACGAAATGAGAGCCCGGGATTCTCAGACAAGAGTCGCTACCACCGTTGGGATCATTACAGATCAGGTCACAGCTGGAAGCCAGGGCATCACAGTGCTTGGTCACTCCAGGACGAAGCAGTTGAGCACATTGCTGATCGCGAGAGGTGCAGATGCCACGAGCGCATTGACCCTTGCTAAGTGTCTGATTCCCTGCGCCCGTGATATCGCAGGCTGTGAGGTCAGGGATATACTCATCAGCAGGACAAGCTGCCGAGATGCCGCTGCAAGTCTCGGGAATGTCACAGGTCGAGAGTGCTGAACGGCAAACGGTGCCTTGCGAAGCAAATTTGCAATGGTGGCAGCAGTCGTCGTTTATGTCGTCGCAAACGGCAGCGCCTTTCAATTTGCAGGTCGTGCCATCGCAGCATGGGTCCTTGGCGCACTCTTCTGGAGTGCCACAATCGCACTGCTCACCTTCCTCCCGAATCCCGTTGCCGCAGATATTGGTGGTGGCCAGTTGCGTGGCCCTCACCTGGGGAGCTTTGAGACACTGTCCATCCTTAGAGCCAATGGTGGTGCAGATGGCGCTGATGCTGCAGGGTGAGAACATGGTAGTGGCGGACTGCTCGGCTGGGTTCATAATATACTTGTCTGCTGCATCACAAGTCGAGGTCGAGAGAGGACAGCAGGCTGCATCCTTGATACCTTGCGTCGACACACAGGATGTCGCAGTGCAGTCGTGGTTGGCACCAAATCCGTGTCCCAGTTCGTGAGCGACGACCAGCCACTCGTTGGGCGTCACAGACGAAACCCCTGTGCCCGCCGTGTACTCCCTATCGACACCTTGGCCCTGCTTCTCTGTTGCGGCCTGACAAAGAGCGCCCGTCCAAGCAAGTCCGAGGATGGATCCAGAGTTGCACTTTGTCATCAAATGCCACAAGCCTACCCCGTCTTTACTGCGACCGCCCTGTCCGCGCCAGTAAGAGAAATCGCTAAGTCGTTTGCTCATGGTGTAGTTGGCCGAACATGCTTGGTTCCACAGCTTTCCCGGTACTGGATCCTGAGGGCAGTTCATGGATTCAATCTGGAGAGAGACGATCCCAAGCGCCACATTGAATGTTGACTCGTAAATTCCAGAAGCTGTGTTGAAATCGGCGAATATTTGCTTCCTGGCGTTGGCAAGACCACCATAGTTGCGGACGTAGGTGCAGTCAGCCGCAACACCAATGTAGTTGACCAGGCGTGAGGTCGGACATCCCGGTGGGTAGCTATCAGCTGCTGCGAGCGTAACAGTGTCCTGTCTCTTCCCTAGGAGAGACGATACTCCTAGCATGCTCCCGGGCAAAGTGTCTCTTGGAACTGATGTTGTCAGGTCGGAAGGGTAGTAGTAGCTGTGAGCGATGATAGTGTCAGACTCGGATCTCTTGATGAGGGTGTGGGCTGCACAGATCATATCACTCTCGTGCTGCGGTCCGTGCTGCGGTGCATCGTGCTGCTTCCTGGGGATGCTGGGGCGCCGGTGTAAATCCGAGTCCCTGTAGATAACAAGCTGGCCAGGCGAAGATGACGGAAAGTGGTCGTCAGATCGCTTCTGGTGGTGGTAATGTTGTCGGGTGTTGACGTGGTAGGTGTCGCCGTGTGCTGTGAAGGCTCCGCGCAAGATTAGCGACTCGCTAATTGGTAGGAGTCACGGGACAATATAGAATAGAACGAGGACAACAAAAGGACACTCGGTTATTGGCCGCGTCTAGGGTTGCAACCTACACTGATGCATTCCTGTCAACAAACAGCTTCGTTAAAAATATCATAAGGACATACTCATCATCTGCATGCTCGATCATCATCCGTGCCCAGCCAAGGACTCCTTCCTCCTGCAGCATGTACTCCACTGTGCCCGTGCCATCGGCCGCCGTGCTGCTCATGGCCCTATCCCATTTTTGTCTAGAGTGGTCCTCATCCTGGACAACCACGCCCTTGAAGGCCGTGATATCGTCCATCGAGGGCAAGTCGTCGTGGCCCGACAAGTCCAACTGAGGGTGGATGAGATCGTAGTTTGGCTGCAAATGTAAATAAAATGTCCTGTTGAAGGCCGACAGCTCCAACTTTACTCTGTCGTCCTTCTGAACTATTGACGGACCTGCCGAGCGCTTGGCGAGCGACGGGGCACTACTGCGCTGGCCACCCGGCTGTTTCCTGGGAAGGACATCGTGGCGGAGGGTGTGGATGACTTCAGAGTAAGCTATTGTTGGCCATACAGGGGAGTGTGCTGCTGAGAATGTGATGATGGAAAGTAGAAGCAGAAGACTGTGCTTGTACACAAGAACCATGACGAGAGGCGTGGCTGTGTAGACGAATGTGGGGGAAAGAAAAGCAAGGTGAGGTAGTGTGTATGGATCGGGAGCAGCAGGGGGAGGGGTATCTATGCGTGAAGAGGCGTATTATACAGAAACGAGGATATATGGGTGTGGGGTGTGGGTGTGGCGAAGAAGAGAAAGAAGGAAAGGCTGAGCGAGAGGCAGAAGGAGATATAAGAAGCCGGCAGCCTTTCCAGGCACAGTGACAAAAGGCCACGATCCACGGCTGCTCATTTCAGAATAGGCCTGTCACTGGCTACTGAAACAGGGTGCGCATCTGAATCCGACGAATCAGAATCGACTCTGGCATCACCAGGCTGTCGGTCGAGGAAGAACAAGCGGTCTCGGGATACAGCCGGGGCCTCTGGCTACCCAATCGCAGGCAATGGATGACGGTCGACAACGACAGCCCAAGGACCCAGTGCCAGAAAAAAAAACGGCTGCGGATCTACCATAGTTCAGAGAAGATGTTTATCAACAGAATTGTCCAAGTAGACAATTGCAGAATAGCACTCGCACATATGCACAAAGTAGTAGGAGCTCACACCCGCTTAACCAAGGGATAATTGTTTGGAGGGGGGGGGGGGCTTATTCCGGGACACTGCAACGTAACATCCAGCAGCGCATAGGCCGCGGCTCGTTATCGCACAATTGATAATTAACCGAGAGGCCAAGGCGACAGAACCCCTGTAATCGTCTGTCTTCAGTTTTCATCACCCTGTTATCGCTCCTTCAGAATTCACTATACCGTCCAAATGTTATCTGCCGGCTTCTCAGTTTCCTTAGTTGGCCAAGGATGAGGAGGCAGTTGCCCATTCAAAAGACTCAGTGAAGGATGCGATGTTTTAGCTTCTCCTATTGCTAGCAGCGTCAGAAATTACGTTTCTGACGCTGCTCCGTTCTTGCTTTAATTTCGCAAATGGGGTATACACAGTCGTTTGTCTTTTCTCTGTTGCCGCTGGGGTGAATCCTGTTCGCTATCCGCCTCTCCCGGCTATCCATGCGGACGTGGCTGCTGCTCCTGTTGCTGTTGCGCCAATTGCTGTTGGATTTGCTGCATGTACTGCTCAATTTCCTTAAGGCCTTCCTGCAGCTCCTGATGGTTCCGACGCAGTTCCTGCACATCCTCGCGATTCAGCTGGATCTGTCGTCGATTATTCTCTTGTTTCCGCCAGTTTTCCTCCTGCGTTTGCATGAGTTCCTGCTGCTGCTGTTCTATGACCTGGCGTTCCTCCAGAATGTCGACTGAGTGTTGCAAACAGTTAGCACAAGAGTGTTCGAAACGGGCAAGCAAACTTTTAGCACTACCGGGCGCACGACTTACGATGGGTTTCATTGTGGACTGCATCTTGCTCCTTGACTGATGAGTAGATGAATTCAGGTCAGTTCTTTCTTTCCAATTGAGGTTCTGTGTTGGGCTGCAAGAACAATGAGCACTTACGTTTTGACGTGGAGTTGAATCGCTAGTGAGGAGCAAACTATGCGATGAATGAGCCGCCTTTACGATGTCAAGACACTCCTTGTAGGTTGGTCATGTGCTCACCTGCAACAGTCGGTCCAGCATGTTGGCGAACAGAATGAGGGGGAGGGCAAGAGTGAGAAGAGCAGAAACGACAACCCGAGGGCGAGCTCAAAAAGCCAGAAGAGGCCAGAAGCATATCGATGTGGCGGTGCACGCGTTTGTCCATGTGGCTGCCTGTCAAAATGCGCTCACCGTGGGTGGGCGTTCAAAGAGAAAAGAGGCAAAATGGGCAATCCGTAGGCAGCGTCTTCCCAGAAGACCAGTTGCAAATTGAAGGATCGGCTCTTCGCTGTCAAAATGAAGCACGGATCTCAGTCGCGGTCAAAGAGCGGCCTCTCCGTGAGGTCTTATTCCCAAGTTCTCGGCATCGAAGACATCGCAGGGAACTAAACACAAACTGTGCATCATTTTATTCACCAGCTTACTAGTGACAAACGTGGTCATCGTCCTTTGGCGCCTCGGAAGAAGGAGCCATATTCTTCCCAAGCACCTTGACAAGGTCCTCCCCATGAACACGCTTTCTAGCTTGTATCCCGATTCGCTGCCGAAGGTTTATGTGTGTAGCCTCCGCCAGTCTGCCTAGAATTCTTGGCAGAGCGCCAAGACGCTAGGGTTGGACGCGACTAGAGGGTTTCAGCAAGATGGAAACTGACAACTTTGACCCAAGAAGGAAAAAAAGGGCAGAGCGCTTCTCTACGTCGCGACCGAGTACCTTACGGGTGCATGTTCTGGGTAGCTGGATCAAAAAAAACAAGCAGGTTTAAACTTGTTCTGCAGCAACAATAACACCACAGCTGCATGGCACACCGTGGCATTAGGAGTGCAGGCTGCAAACGAAGAGGAGAGCGAAGAGCTGCAAGCGACCCTTGCCAGTTGCAACCCCGCAGTTTCTGATTCGCACCCACTCAACACCGGGTCACACCCAGCGCAAGCGAGCTGTCGCAAGTCTCGTCATATCGCAACAATTGCCGCCTTGGTCATAAAAACATAAAAAGGCGAGAAGCTCGTCGCTCGCCTTCTTGCTCTCTCTTCTCTCTATCTCTCTCTTTCTCCTCATTGTTGTCCGCATTCCTCACCTGCGCCCTTGATCATTCACTTCTGATCCGAGTGTGCCCAAACCCTATTCGTCTCACACTTCGGACTCGGAAAATAATTGCAAGCAAAGCAAAGCAACAATTCCAACAAAGACACCACACCTCGATTCCCAGTGCTTTGCAGATCCAATTGCAATGGAGACAACCGAAAGGCCACTTGACGTACATAGTTGGCTGGTGGTCGTCACATTCATGGTCGTCATTGCGATCGTGATCAGACCCATTCATATTCCCTTGCCCATTCCCGCATTAAGGCGTCAACGCCAACCCCTCCCACAGGGAAACCCAGCACCAGCCCGAGCGACAGCGCAACCGTCCACAGTCGATGCACCCTCTTCGATCACGACCGCCGCCGCACAGGAGCCACAGGCCGGTAGCATAAGCCCTGCCGATGACGACCCCACCCACCCCACAGCCACCAGCGGAATCAGCAGTAAATGCCTCCGCAATAGGCGGTTTCCCTACCACCTCACCCTCGATATCGCCACAGCCCCTGTACTTGGGGTGTTTCTTCTTCTCGCCACGCGCTCCATCAACGGCAAGAGTGTGCTCAATGGCATTGTCGGCGAGCCTTCGAGTGGAGTTGAGCCCTATGCCGTCATGATTCTTTTTTTCTCCCTGGTACGTGCATTTTATGTACTTGTCCCATGAAACCTAAACCCCTGTCGATCCAACGGCCCGATTGCGCTAATGCACCATCTACTCCTCCCTCATCGCTCAACAGGCTTATATCTGCATCAGTCTCGACATGACAGGTGTGTTCCAGTATGCCGCCTTTTGGATCTCAACGCGAGGCGGCGGAGGTGGACAGCGTGTGTTCCTCTCCTTCTTTCTGCTCTCAACTGTGATGAGCGGTCTGACGAGCAACGACGTGGTCGTTTTGACCATGACGCCCTTCTTGGTCTACTACTCACACGCCGTCGAACTCATCACGCCGATCGCATTCTTCATGGCTGAGATTCAAACAGCTAACATTGGTAAGCTAAGGACATGTTTAACGAACATGTGACACCTTACATAGGATTGATTCTGTCGCCTTTCATCACTAACACCAACATATCATCTTTTCCATTTTTCAGCATCCATGGCACTCTACATCGGCAACTTGACAAATGTGGTTGTATGTCAAGCTTACAAGATTTCGTTCTTGGAATACAGCGCTTGGATGTTGCTCCCTTGCTTCACCGCCATTGCAACGTGCTATGTCATGTTGCGGATATGTTTCAGGAACGAGATGTACATCCCAAAACACGTCCGAACGCCCGACGTTGATCCTCGGTCCTGCTTGGTCGACCCGTTCGGTGCCATATTTGGGCTGTCGATCCTAGCGTGTTCATTGATCTGCTTGATCGGTACGTCTTTTGCCCACGTCTCTGTGTGGATCGTCACAGGGCCTTTTGCACTTCTCACGCTCGCCCGAGATCTCTGGTACGACTTGCAAGGAAAATACAGAGGTCCTCAAGCAGCCAGTCTAGTGGAGCGTGAGGAAATTCGGGAAAGCGGTACTGGCGATCGAGAGTACAAGATGGAACTCGGATTACCTGAGGTCGCAATTCCGGAGCAAAGCATTGTCCGCCCCGTGTATATCTTTGGGGACAATGAGGCTGCTACTGACACCGAAGGGCTCGGATATGTACGGAGTTCGACCATGTCAACGCAGCTTTCTTTCAGTGAGGAGAAGGAGCGCTCGACGTTCGATGGACATGCTGTGGAGGGCAAGAAGGATCCATCAGATATACCCGCCATCTGCACAGCAGCAGACAGAGACAGTAACACTCTAGATACAAATACCCCAACTACGCTCAGCAACACCAATACGGTCAGTCCACGCCAGGAACCCAACAGGTGCATGGGAGCATATGGACGTCGGCTCCCATTACTGCACGCCATTGCCATCCGCATGCCCTGGTCGATCCTTCCCTTCACGTTCAGCATGTTCATCATGGTCGAGGGCCTTTCCGATTCTGGATGGATCGCCGTTTTTGCCAACTGGGCCACGAAGGTGGTTCCCAATTACATTGCAGCAACCTACGCCATCGGTTTTATCTCGGTCCTGCTCTGCAACATCTTCAACAACGTGCCCATGACGATTCTGGTCGCTCGGATCCTGCAACATCCCAACTTTGCCAATTCACCGCTGGCGACGCCCGAGGTCGTGAAGGGCTGTCTATTTGCCTTGATCGTCGCGAGCAACTTAGGCGCCTGCACCACTTTGATCAGCTCATTGGCAGGACTCATGTGGGACTCAGTGCTACGGAGTAAAAACAGTGGCGTGGGCTTTTGGAACTTTTTCAAATGGAATATGGGCGTCATGCCGATGGTGATCTTTGTGGCGCTTTCGGTCGTTGTTATTGAGATAGCGGTCATGTTTTGAAAAAGCTCGTTGGGAGTTGTTTGTACTTATTAATATAATAATAATCATCGAGTAAACTGGCTTGGTTGCGTTTTGTTGGTTGATAGACAATATGTAACGCGTTCTCCGCAAGACTGTACGGTGACCACAACACCAACTCCAAGTTAATGATTGGACGACATGCACTACGCGCTTTGATTAATGACCCTGCGTAAAGGGGAGGCAGTAGATAATGAATCAGCGGTGTGTGTCCGCTCACTCTAGATCTTTCAGTACCTTATCGCAGTCAAAGTGAGTGATTGCCGGACTTGTTCTTGGTATGTGCCTGCCGGGTACCCCTGAAAATTCCTGTGCCTGGTAACCAATCAGGCCATCAATATGCTCTAGTCGCACAAAACTAATCGAGGCGAGGGCGAATGCGACGATATTCTCAGTCTCTTTTTTGTCGTCCATTGTTTTTCCCCTCTCTATCTCTCTCTCACTCTCTCTCTCTCTCTCGCCACGCCACGCCACCCCACTTCCCTTCTGTCTTTCGAGATACCCATCTCTGTCCCCATCCTCCTACCACTCACATCAAGCATTCGTCAAGTGTCAATTCACTTTTTACTGAACCTTGCTCGCCCTACCTTTACTTTTCCTTGCTCAACTTCTCGGCGCCCAACCGTCTAACCAACGACTCCTAGCAAGAACAACCCTTTGGTGCGCCAGCACGGAACATACTTGACCTAGTTTCTGTCATTGAACTCTGACAGCAACCAACTGATCGACTGTTCCTTCTTCTTCATGCCTTAGCGAAGCTATCTCTGGTTCTCACTGTAATCTTGTCTTTGATTCTTTTTGAACCCTCTCATCAGTATATCGGCCCTCATACCGCAACAGGTAAGAGCGATGCACAACTTCCTTCAACGTTTTGCCCCGTTTACCAAAGACAAGTACTAACCGTTCTATACTGCTGGCTACACCATAGGGACCACCACCACAACCAATCCATTCAACACTTCACCATCCGCAAAGACATCAGCTGGGCAAGCCATCATGGGCTCAGATGACGGCCACAAATCAATCCCGTCCCAGCACGGTAGAAAGCGGGAGAAATTTTTAGGCTTATTTCGATCGACTAAGTCGCAGGAGACAGCCAAGATCCAAACTTCAAAGCTTGAGACAGATCTCCGACATGCCAGCACCGAGTGTGGAGTTCACACTGACCACCCGGACTCGCCCTTTAAAAAAGTCAGCAGCAGCCTTGAAAATGGGATGCAGTCAACGACCAGAACGAGAAAGGCTCGCTCGAATATTTTCTCTGCGAACGCGAGCAAATCAACCGCCACTGCCGAGGTGCCAAAGCTTGGCACGCGCATCAGTAATGCACCCCAGCTTGCCTTTTGCTGCAGTCTTCTCCCAAGGAATCAGGCTTCGTCCTCACACGGCCAAGATCCCAAAGGAGTTCAAGATCAGGCAACGGGAGCTTCGCAGGATATACCCTCCGATCGAACACATCGCGACTGGATCAAAGGCATCGAGAAGGACAGTGTCGAGCAGGACCACATCCGCTGGCTAGGAACGCGTATGGTCGAGGAGTTCTCCAAGGATGCGGTCAAGGACTCGGCTGCCATCACCGAGATCGTTCTTCTGGGACCTGTTCTTGACTGCGAGCACTACCGCAAGCTGCTCAATTGCTTCATCGCCGAGTTTGTGGGAGCCGTGATGCTTGATGTCCATCTGCTCCAGGGCCTCGTCCAATTAGTCCAATGTGCCTCTGAAGGATACCTTGTTGCAGATGATCTAATCAAGATCTTAAGCATTCTCAGAGTACACTTGCAGGACACCCACCAACAGTCGACTGAACATTCGTACCACCTAACCCTTGCAGTCTCGCGGCTTCTCGATGTTATGGCTGAACACAAGGTCCAAGATGTGAAACGCGTTGAGGAACATGAACCTTTATCCGAAATTCTTTCTAGCTTGCGGAGCAGCGCTGACCCCTTCCTGATGTACCAAGCATCGTATGCTTACCAGGCCCTCCAGTATGTCCCCGATAACGAGACACCACTACAGGCAATCCTACGACACTCGGCTGGATTGGCCGACAGCCTTGTCAAGATCTCGGGTGTGCTCAAAATGGATCTCGGATCAGTACTTGATGGACTCGCAGGCTTCCAAGCGGCCCTCAGCAGCACATATGACACTGCTAAGACAGGCTTCGAGTGTTTTCGCTCGCTCATAGAGAGCGGACGTGGGGTTTTCGACAGTCTCAAAGAAGGGCTCGTAACAGGACACAAGCGTCCATGGTATCCAGCTCTTCGCGCTGCCGATTGCTTCGCTCGACAGGGCCAGCTCGCAGATATGAACCAATTGATTGTTGAGGCACCTTGCCGTCGGGATCCCTTATTCCAGTGGGGAATATGTCAGCTACTAGGCGAGATTGCAGTGGGTGAATGCTGGGAGCTCATCGCACGCCAGCAGGCCACGGACCTTCTTGTGGATCTATACAAGAACGATATGGACTGGGCTCAGGACAAGAGTGTCAAAGGCTGGATGCGTGCCATCGTCATGGAGCTCGCAATGACGGCAGACCTTGTCGTTGAGGACCGTGATAGCTACCAAAAGAATGAGGGAGGCTCGGCAATCGTCCACCCATTTCCGTTGCAGGCTCGTCTTCCGATGCCAAGATCATCGCCTTTGCTCATTCGAGTTCAGGAAATACCCTACGTCGAGTACAACCTTCACCAACTCAAACGTCAGCGACTGGAACAAGATAAGCAACCTGTGTACATCCCTCCTATGGCCAAATTAAGCCCTCAGGCACCCGACAGCGACGTGTTCCCTCTGATGGAAAAAGTGGCCGAGTTCTTGACTAGTGACCAGCAGGTGATGTTAATTCTGGGCGACTCGGGAGCCGGAAAGTCGACATTCAATCGACATCTGGAGTACGAACTCTGGAGATATTACAAGAGCGGCGGACAGATTCCGTTGTTCATCAACATGCCAGCCCTGAGCAAACCGGAGAGTGAGCTGATTGAAGAGCAGCTGAGGATGCACAACTTCGTAGAGGGTCATATCCAGGAACTGAAGCTACATCGCCAGTTCATAGTCATATGTGATGGCTACGACGAGAGCCAGCTTACTACAAATCTTCACAATACCAACCAACTGAATCAACCAGGACAATGGAGTGTCAAGCTGGTGGTGAGCTGCCGAAGCCAGTATCTTGGCCATGACTACCGGAATCGGTTTGTGCCCCAGGAGAGTGACCATTACAGCAAACCAGCTCTCCACCTGTTCCAAGAAGCCGTCCTTACCCCTTTCTCGAGGTCCCAAATCGAGGATTATGTCGAGCGATATATCCCACTAGAACCGAGACCATGGGGTACCGAGGACTATATGGAGAAACTGACCACCATTCCAAACTTAATGGATCTGGTCACGAATCCCTTTCTTTTGATCCTCTCACTGGGAGCCCTGCCAACAGTTGTTCAAGGCAAGAAGGACCTCACGACTGTCCGGATCACGCGTGTTGCGCTTTACGACAGCTTTATCGAGCACTGGATTGGCGCTAACAAACGACGTCTGGAGAAGCAAAAGCTGAAACAGGAAAGCCAAACAGTCCTCGAAGAGTTGGTTGAAGATGGCTTTGAGCGGAACGGGATCGAATATCAAAAACGCCTTGCAGCAGCGATCTTTCAAGAGCAGGAAGGCAGACCAGTCGTCGAATACACACAAAAGCGAGACAAATCCTCCTGGAAAGCCGAGTTCTTTGGTCCAGAGGCGGAACCAGCACTCCTTAGGGACTGCAGTCTTTTAAGCCGCGCCGGCAACCAGTACCGATTCATCCATCGATCCGTATTGGAATACTTCTACTCTCGATTTGTCCACGAACCACGCACAAATGTCGATGAATCCAGCCCACAGGCCAATCTCGATGCCGCCACCTTTGTGCAACAGCGTATGGCCAACCATCCTTTGTCCCAAAGAAGTCTTGTAGGCGAGCCCTCAATCATTCATTTCCTGAGCGAGCGTGTGCAAGACGATGCTGTGTACAAGGAACACCTACTCGCCATCGTTGAGAAATCGAAAACGGATCTGGACGCAAGTCAAGCAGCTTCGAATGCCATTACTATCTTGATTCGGGCCGGAGTATTGTTCAACGGAGCCGAGCTGCAAGGTATTCAGATTCCAGGCGCCGACTTAAGTGGAGGACAGTTTGATTCAGCCCGGTTGCAAGGAGCGGATTTGAGAAACACCAACCTTCGCAACATTTGGCTGCGACAGGCCGATTTGAGCAAGGCGAAAATGGCAGGCGTACAGTTTGGCGAATGGCCTTCGCTTGAACAAGAGCACGCAGTGGGTAGCTGCGCATACTCTCCGGATGGAAAGACATTTGCCGTTGGCCTTAGGAATGGCGCAATCGACCTCTACGAGACCACAGCCTGGGAGAAGACGATCGCACTAAACGGTCACACCGATGATGTTGCGAGCGTGGTTTTTTCGCCAAATGGCCAGCAGATTGCCTCGGGCAGTTCGGACAGGACAGTGCGGATTTGGAATGTACAAACCGGTGCTCTTGATGCCATCTTAAGCGGCCACACCGACGATGTTACAAGCGTGGTGTTTTCGCCAAACGGCCAGCAGATTGCCTCGAGTAGCAAGGACAATACAGTGCGACTCTGGGACACACAATCTGCTGCACCTAGTGCCATCCTAAGCGGCCACACCGACACTGTTTGGAGCGTGGCGTTTTCACCAAGCGGCCAGCAGATTGCCTCGGGCAGTAAGGACACCACGGTGCGACTCTGGGACGCGCAAACCGGTGCACCTGCTGTCATTCTAAGCGACCATACCGGGGAGGTTAAGAGCGTGGTGTTTTCGCCAAACGGTCAGCAGATTGCCTCGGGCAGTTTCGACGACACGGTGCGACTCTGGAACGCACAAACCGGTGCACCTGTTGCCACCCTTGTCGGCCACACGGATGCTGTTTACTGCGTGGCGTTTTCGCCGCGTGGCCAGCAGATTGCCTCGGGCAGTTTCGACGATACGGTGCGGCTCTGGGACCCACAAAGCGGTGCTATAGGTGCCGTCCTAGCCGGCCATACCGGCACTGTTTTCAGTATAGTGTTCTCGCCAAATGGGCAACAGATTGCCTCAGGCAGCGATGACAACACTGTGCGACTGTGGGATGCACACACCGGTGCATTTGGTATTATCCAGATCGGCCATACCAACGCCGTTGCTAGTGTAGTGTTCTCGCCGAGCGGCCAGCAGATTGCCTCAGGCAGTTTCGACAATACGGCGCGGATCTGGGAGACTCAAACCGGTGCACCTGCTGCTGTCCTAACCGGTCACACCGGCGCTGTCCCAAGCGTGGTATTTTCGCCAAGCGGCCGGCAGATCGCCACTGGTAGTTATGATAGCACGGTGCGACTCTGGAACGCTCAAACCGATACTCTTACTGCCACCCTTTGCGGCCATGCTGACCTTGTTCACTGCGTGGCGTTCTCGCCAAACGGCCAGCAGATTGCCTCGGGCAGTTCCGACAACACGGTGCGGCTCTGGAACGCACAAATCGGCGCACCTGTTGCCATTTTAAGCGGTCACACTGAGTATGTTACGAGCGTGGTGTTTTCGCCAAGCGGCCAACAGGTTGCCTCGAGTAGCAAGGACAATACAGTGCGACTCTGGGACGCAGAAAGCGGTGCTATCGGTGCCATACTAAGCGGCCACACCTCCTCTGTCTTGAGCCTAGTATTTTCGCCAAGCGGCCAGCAGATTGCCTCGAGCAGTCGCGACAATACGGTGCGGCTCTGGGACGCGCAAACCGGTGCACCTGGTGCCATTTTAAGCGGTCACACTGAGTATGTTACGAGCGTGGTGTTTTCGCCAAGCGGCCAACAGGTTGCCTCGTGTAGCAAGGACAAGACGGCGCGACTCTGGGACGCACAATCTGCTGCACCTGGTGCCATCCTAAGAGGCCATACCTCCGATGTTACGGGAGTGGTGTTTTCGCCAAGCGGCCAGCAGATTGTCTCGAGCAGTCATGACAGGACGGTACGGCTTTGGGATGTGGAGTCAGGTCGATGTTTGGCTGTAGTGAAGGATTTCCATGGATGCGTCAACTCTGTGGCCTGGAACACAGTTGGAAACGACAATTATTTTGCAACAGGCTGCAGCGATAAATCCGTTCGTCTGTGGCAGGTGAGAGGAGACCAGCAGCATCACGTCCACCTACGCTGGAGCTCTATGCATGATCGACTCTCTGCATCAGATATCTGCATCTTCAATGTGCCTGACTTAAGCAAGACGAATAGGAAACTCCTCGAGCAACGCGGCGCTTTGAGCCAACCAGTTTCTTTGAAAGAGCCGTAGTTTATGATGGGCAGTAGATATGGTAGTATCCTCTCAAAATGAATATATCAACACATCATGCATTGCGCGGACATATAGTGAAGGAAAAGTATCTGTAGCACCTGGCTTGGGGCAGCCAAGGATTCTCAGCGACGTTGTCCTTGATGCTTGGACAGTCGCTTCATCATATAAACTAAATCAAAATCCGTAGGACCTGATAAGGAACATGAGCTGTATTTAGACCGTCGTCATGCAGCTTACACCGCTGAGGAGATATTGCCATAGTGATTGAACTTAATACGAGAAGGAACCGTTCATTTGGGCATACAATGAAGCGGCATCTTGCTGCAAGTATTATAAATGATATCGATAGAGGAACACAAAAGCCCTCATTCACCCATGGCTGGTCTATGTGTGCTACATCACTTGAGGTGAAATGATAAACAGTTGCAGCATTCAGGTTTCATGGAAAAGAGCACGTTATATGCTTGATCTGTCAACGTTGTATCTTCTGCACTTGCCTACCATGCCCGCCGCAGAAGCTCAAATCTTTTTTTATTTCGATCCAGAAGGCTTTGCGAAATACTTAACCTTGTCGGTCCACTGCTTCTCAAAGTTATCAGCTCTCTGACCCCGACCCCACCTCGAGATCAAATGCGTGATACCTTCCCAGCTTCTGGTACACATCACAGCGGCGCCGACCATATCATCTCCGTTGATGTCGTACTCAAAGACAGTCGATCCCATGAACGTGAAATCATTCACTCTGTCCTTCATGTACTGGAACCAAGTCTCTCCCGCGGCGTTCTTGGCATTGACGACATTGGGTCCAAACTGGAACATACAGTTGCAAGAGTTGTAGCTAAGAGAATACTGCTTCTTCTCGCAGTTCTGCGATGCCACCATGCGCAAGCCCTCAATACATCCAACAGCATCAGCCTGCGTGTAGGAATTCACCAGCTTGTAGATCGAGACGGCCACGGCTCCATATTTGGCAATGCCCTGGATACATTCACCCAGTCCGTTCTTTCGCGCCCTGCGGTGCGCGACCTCCAGACCATCCAAGGTGCCGTTGAAATAAATGGAACCGTCCTTGGGGCTTCCGTTGTAAACGACAATGGCACCATTGCCATCGACGTTATAGGCGTCCACGGTGCGGTTCCTGGGAGCTGCTAACGCATAGGTGGCCAGAGTGACCAGAAGGAACGTGCGAAGACAGAGTGCAGAATTCCACATGCTGTATCGAGGAGAGGACAAAACAATTGGGATTAATTGGATGCTCCACTCCTTTTGTCTTCTGTATGAACCACTCGCCGGGCCTTGAAAAGTAGGTGGAGGTTACCTTGTTCAGATTTGAGGGTTGGAATATGTCACAAAGACTGAAAGGGTTGAAAAGATATGGAGAGAGAAAGACGAGTGCGGATGGTGTCTAAGAAAGGGAGAAAACTATTGATAATGGATAGTGCTCAAGACCCGAGGTTTTTATAAGCATTTTGGGTCGACACCTACAAGAAGGGCATGGCACGCCTTCTGCAGCTTGGATGTCAGGTACTGACATGCAGGTCTCTGGTGTGTCTGTACATAGATCAGCCTATGAGCCCCCAGTGCCTTCATACGCCGCCATCCCAGTCTTCGCCTAAGGGTGTACAATGCACATGGATACATGTTCCTCACTTTCTTTGACAACCTGTGGGGACTGCTCCTCTGATGGCGTATAACTTCTTTTCACTCCGCTTACATCTATGAAAAGTGAGATTTTGCTGCATGCAGCTCCGCTTAGTTCTCCCTCTTTGTCTGGGCCTCAGATGCAGAACTGTACAGAATGAAAAAGCTCACAGAAAACGACGCCTAGGGTGCTTTGTGGAAGGCAAGCAGCAAAGGAGGCGGATTGTGTACCCTAATTGGTACTGCATCCTTGGATGCGGGTTATGTAAACCGCGTGCACTGTGAGTACGGTAGGACGATGAAAGCCTAACGCGCTGGATGTTCTAATTTAGGCACATCCATATTTTTCATGGACCGCCCACATGCCACCTTGGATCTCATCGGGAAGGGGATTGCTCACTTCATGCGCGCGCCTGTATTTTCCTCTACGTATAGCCTTGTAGCCATGGTTCAACCAACGGAACGAAGTGATTCCACTGATGCTCTACTGTACATGGGAGCGCAAGTATTTCCATGGATGTAACGCCCTTCTGGTAGACTAGTCATGGTACAACCAACGGAACGATTCAATTCACGGGTGCTCCATATAGGGAGGGCGCCAGTATTTCCGTCATTGTACCACCCCACGTGTGGCCCCATGGTTCAACTTACGGAACAAACGAATCCTTTGACGTTCCGTGCGGGTACACCTTGTTTGGTGGTTGTTCAGCAAAATACTCTGATTTGCTCCATGGCGATCGCAACCAAACTGATAGCTCACTTCGTTAGGCTTACACACGCTATATCTCCACCACTTTGGCTGCTTAAAAAAATAGCAATATCATTTATTTCAAAGGTTCTTTGTTCCTGACACAAGCGTGTCCCCTTCATGAGATTCATCGACTCTGGAAAACATATGGCAGGTGAAAAGTGAGCAGCAAGAACAGCGTGGGACTTGTATCCGTTTTGAATACGGAATTGAAGGCTGCCGACATGATAGCTGCCAAGCAATATTTGGTCGCAAAGGCCATGGCAACTGAGAGAATCATACTCAGCATGATGGTGAGCTTGATAATGAAAAGAGAAATGGGTGCTTTGGCAGGTTCTTCCTTCTCCTCTTGTCAAAAGGAAACTGTCGATGGTCACAAAAGACGAGACGACGTTTAGGATACGAAGCCAGTCACGGCCAACGCGAACTTCATCCTCTCCCATCGCGTCCTTATTGCTTTGCTCTCTCACGCCCATTTTTTCTTCTCTCCCCTTTCCCACCTCCACACGTACCTCCTCTCTCTCCTCGTGTGACCAACGTTCGTTGCTAGTACGTGTTCGAAGTTCTGTAGTCGTCCTAATTTTATGTCAGTCTGCATTGCTCCTACAGCGTCATCGCAGAAGGTCTCTGCGTCTAGCTAATGCTCATTGTCGCTCATCTGATGCCTCACAGGTGCGGGCAGAGATTCAACTTCTTGAGAGAGATTTGCGGCAATCAGATTCTCGGGCCGTGAAATATTATTATTTGCGTGTCAGATCCATGCCATGTGGTTTTTCATTTGTCAGTCCGCGTTCCTGAAAAACGGTTCCTGGTGTTCCATTCGCAAGTGATATTCAGAGCACTCACGGGCCATATGTGTACAAGAAATCGCGCTATGTTTGTTTGCTCTACGTCGATCCATTTTCTATCAGCCCCTCCTTACTGCCGCTGTGTTGAAGCAGTTGCTCTATTAATGCAGCCATCCGGTCAATCTTTCCCTCCAACCCTCTCACATTTTCCCTCAATTCCTGAGTATTGTCTTGCACAACTCTCAGCTCTGTCTGAATCTGCCTTTCACGATCGTCGTGGTGCGTCCGACTCTTCACGCTCCTCCGGTCCGGATCATTGCTGCCACCGGCGCCAGCAATACTTCTCGGACCACTATCGTCATAGATCACATCGTCCCTCTCAAACTTGTCATCAATTCCATTGCCGTCAAGATCGTTCTTCCCCTTGAACAGGTTCAGTGTCTGTGCGGTGGTCTCTCGAGCGGGAGGTGCATGTCGTCGGCGCTCGCGCAGCGGGGTATCTGCAAAGTACTGCCTCTCGGCCCCTGTCCCTAGTCGATGTGATGTCGGTGATAGCAGGGGTTCGTGTGATGCCTGTGGACTGGTGTTGAACGCTGGCGAACCTAGCACAGTCGAGTCCGTGACAGAATGAGAGACACCTCGCAGTTCATCCGACGCTGACTCCTCCGCAATGTCTGATGGGCGTTCGAGACGCGAGTTTGCCTCTTCACCCAGGCGATGTGAGCTGAGCAACGATGCCGCACTTGAGCCATCATGTTTTGCTTTTGCTGCTTGCAGTAGCTGGGCTGACTCGATAATGGACTCTTGATCCATCTGTCGCGTTGGTGTCGCGGCGTGGGACTGGCTCCTGCTTGGCGGATTTGAATAACCTTCGTCGTCGTATGTGCTCAAGGTTGGATACTTGTTTTCAAATGCTTGGACCTGGCGTGGTGAGGCTGTGTAGTAGATATATTGAGGGAACCAGTCGAACCGCTGACGGAGACCTGGAGCGCAGTATGACATATTTTCGGCGCCCTCGACAGAACGAAGGCGGTTCTCGAGCCACACTAAAGGACCCTTATCATCGCCAGCCGAAAATGCCACATTCATGAGGGCTATGTAGGAGGGGCACATCACCGTTTGTGTTTAGCAAGGAAAAAACTTCACGTCATCTTGATACTTTAACGGATTGCCTTCAAGAGGCATATTAGGATCACAGGCTTACCGATGAGGACATTCAGCATAAGAATGACGGTCATGAAATAGTATGCTGCGAGCATGAGATGAAACGGCCAGTCCTCGCTATCCAGATTTTTGTTGATAGGTTCGTAACGACCAGCCTATTGTCACCCAGGGACATAAAGGAGAGACGATGAGTGCTGTTTCCCAGACAGCAAACCGCAGAGCCCCAACAATCTTTTGTCCTACTCCTTCAAGTCGTGAATACGCACCATAAAGAAATACGTCGCCGATAAAGCTCCAATGAAGGTGTTCGGAAAGTCCGTATCACGAACGTCACAGCCACGAGCGGTATCCAGGCTCGACGAACCGTCCCAGGGACAGTCGTGACTCTGGGCTTTAAGAAGATGCAAAAACGAGTGCGAAAAGGCCAAAATGCTGACAGCAAAGATTGCAAAGAACACGCGGATCTTGCCAACGATACTGAGTATGATGGTGACAATGTTGCAGACGCTTTTGATCACTCGCATTTCGAATAGCTGCGGAATATTTGGCAAATAGATAACAGGCCAAATTTAGTATCGCTGAACCAGCCCTTAGCTGCAAAAAATGCAACTTGAGACGAAAGGACACAGAGCTTACCAGATGAATGTAGATGACCACAATAGCGAAACTCAGGACGCGCGAGTTTCCTATCACAGTCGTGTTCTCGTCTTTGGGCATATTGATTAACAATTGGATGCTCCCGATCGCAGGTAAAGAGAACACCGCCAAGTCAACCAAATTGTACGGTGATCTGTCGTTTCGGACCGCAATGCAAATACAAGGCGAGGGAATAGCTCAGTTACTACATGGCACAACAAACTGCATACATTTGATGACCAAATAACCTACCTCACATATTTCCAGTAATCGGCCAGAAATTGTTGCAACTCCAAGTAGAGAAACATGGCCCCCAGAGCAATGATGGCAATGAAGGGTCCTTGAAGGTGAGTGAGGGGCATATGTCCCGGGTATACTTGAAGCAAGGTCACTGTGAGGACAATGGCGTAGTAGATCAGCTGGCTCACAAAGCGAATTGTCCAGGGTATGCATGCGAACGAGTTCCTGGAGAGACATACGTGAAAAAAAAGAATTTCGACGTGGTGAGAAAAAGTATAAAAACGGTTCGGTGGCCAGAAAACATGCCTTCAAGAGATTCTCACGCTCTTACCACTTGTACTCAAGCAGGGCTTCAACAACTGGGTTATCAAAGTACTGGAGCTCAGAAAAGTTCGTGCGGATGGTCTGCCTGCTCCAAGGGTTGAGTTTGTCCACGACTAGGCCCAAGGCCATGCTCAAATAATTGGTCTCTGCTGACAAATCCACCCGCTTACGCCAGGCCGTCGACATCACACCCTGTCCTGCTCTGGAATCCCGTGCACGCCAGAGCAGAGCATAAGGGGCAACATAGACCTGGCGCTTAAAAGTCTCGTTGAGCGGATCGACCTCCTGTTCAACCGAGACTTCAATATGCTTTGAGAATTTGCTTGCGCAGATCCTCGGGAGCTGCGACTTGAGCTGAAAGACCGAGTTCGGGGCCCCATAAATCGGTGTCCTCCGTCTCTTCAGCTTGACCATACTCATCGATGCCATCCCATTCCGTCTCTTATGAAACTCGACCCTAGGTGGGTGTGGAACCATAGAATTGTTGACGACAAACGCGCGGTCCCTAACAGGTATAAACGCCGATCGACGCATCACATCAATGGCGATCTCAGGATGGAAAATCACTAGCAGTGGAAGACAGTCAAGGACGATCAACAGGAATGCAGGGTCGCGTTGTGTCTTGGCCTCATGGATACAGTAGTCGATCATTTGCTCCGCCATGGGCAGGTTCCGAGGTTCCTTCTTGGCGTTCTTTAGAAGGAGAACAATCGGATTAACAGCTGACGCATCGCCGGATATGCCAGTGCCGCCAAGGTCGCTACCTTGCGGCATTCCTGAGAGGCCGGTAATAGGCATATTGGGTCGAGGGATCCACTTGCCATCACTGGAATGAAATATCCCTCGTAAGATGTCGCTGCAGCCTCTCCACCGTGCCGTCCAGGCAATTTTTGACATGACAGAGTGCTGGGTTGTCCCAGGCGGAGGGTCGCTATTGACGTGCTTTGTGATGTACCGAATGATTGCATCCTGGCAGCTGTTGCTTGCATCTGAATAGCATGTAATCAACAATGGTAGACTGTTGATGCAGTGGAGTGTGTCCGTGGACGTCAGCCAGTTGCTCTTGGGAATTCGGACGCAGGTTGTAAGATGACTCTCCGCTTTCCCGCCGGACCAAACAGGTCGCACAGTCTCGCCATGAATGCAAACGCGTGCTTCCAAAAGCTGCTCCGCATAGCAGTTAATGTCGCTGCTGCTGTCACTCTTAGGGGAGACCCATGCCAGGTTGAGGCTCAGTCGATCGTCAGGCGCTGCAGCGCCTGGTAGACTCCATACATGAAACCCCATAGAGGCCACGATAATGAATTGAGGGGAGGAAGGCAAGAACGAAGCCTGGATGTACTTGTGTGGATCTTCCTCGTCGACGTCGAGCGAGTTCCATGGCTCAGGGATGATACTCATGATTTGGCGGGCTGATCCATGCTCATCCACATGCACTAGCCTCGTGCGCGCCAACCTCTCGTGTTGATTATCATACTCCCGTTCCTCGAAATCAATGATTAGTTGATAGCTCGAGTTCATGGTCCCGGGAATGTGGTAGACGTGCTGGTCCAGCTCCAGTGCAGACTTTGTTGAACAAAGTTCGTCGCAATTGACCAACGAACCTCCATCGGATCCTGTTCTGGCAGGTCGGGGGATCGTAAACATCTCCACTTCATTTCCGTTGGCTTTCATCATAACGTGCTCGAGATCCCGCCCATTCGTCACCCTGTCCGAGAGTCGAGTCACCAGCTGGATAGAGTAACTGGAGGTTGGGAACTGCCTTGATGTGCACTGCTGGAGCGACAGGTTCAGAGCGTCCATGATCACCGCGCTCTGCTCCATAGTTGAGTTGACCATCGTGACCAGTAAACTCTTGTCGTCGTCTAGGAACTGCAGATTCAAGATGCTCTTTCCATCCTTGATGACTTGCGCACATATCTCGATGCCAGAGTCAATAAAATAGGTTTTGATCCAGTCCGATCCTCCGAGCACTAGGAGTTTTCCTCCCTTAGACACTGTCAAATGATCGATCTCGCTTTGCACTCGGCTGTTGGGGTTGGTAACCGAGATGTACTTGAGATTGGCTCCCGTTATTAGATTCCAGACAGAGACGTTCTGCTTGTCCTCCCACCACACGAAGGCTGGCCCTTCAAGACTCTGAAAAAGCGTCCTCAGCTGTCGGACTCGATGAGTTGTCGAATTCAATCCTCCAATGGCGATACCATATAGTCGGTTCCAGTGATTTGATGCGTCGTAAATGTTGATTCTCGATTCTGTGCATGCAATAAAAAAATCGTGGCCACTCTGGAGGGCTGCTTCATCTTGTCCAAGGATATTCTCTTTGGCAAGAAATTTGCCGTAACCAACAAAATGAGCCATCGTCTTGGCGACTGGTAACTCTTCGATCATGGCTGAGGTGTTCTTTCTGCTGGCTTCTTGGATTCTCTCTGCCTCAATAAAGTTGGACTTCACCTGGAATAAACGAAACGGAAACTTGAAGCTTGTCGTTACGACTTGCTCTGGCGCCATATCCTCCTCGTTAGGTTGCTGATAAACTGCGACTTTGAAACCATCCGATGACAGCGCGACTCTAAGAAGTCGGATTTGGTCAAAATCGTCCGCCTGCAGCGGAAGAGTAACCATGGCCATTGGCGGTTGGCTGATAATTGAGCGCGATGCGAGCGCATGCAAAACTGAAGATGATGTTGACTGCAAAGCCGCTTCGAGATCCCATATCCCGATGAAGATGGTCGACTTGGTAGCGGATAGGACAGCGATGTATTCTCCTGACGCTGAAACATCCATTGCAAAGATTTGTGCTGTAGGCGTATAGCCTGTCGCAGATTGGGGAAGCTGACATGTTCTGACATCCAGCATTTGAACTTTTCTCCCAGGTGCCTCCACCATAACATCTAGTCAAATGAGCAGCATATGTGTCAATACCGGGGGCGCTTTAGCAAACTTTTGTGGATTTCACAGGCATATTCACACTCCTCACCTCCATGGTCGTTAGGTGCATCTTGTCCTTGAAGCTCGAGCTCGACATAATGTACCGAAAAATGGTCTTTGGGTTCCTTGAGTGCCTCGTGCTCGACGAGGGGCGCATGAAGCTTGCCAAAGAGGCGGATCAAAACGGGGCTGTCGAACCGCAAGTGAAGTTTTTGCTGCAGGCGCAGGCGTACCATTCCCGATGTGTCTGATGATTCGAGTGGACGACTTGATTAAGACGATTTCTAACAATCAATGCTTAAAGGTATTATACTGCACAAATGCCTACCCATAGACGCAATCCGATCTTCTGACAACTTCGACCACAATTTGTACTAACATGAATGGAGGTCGTTTGAAAGAAACAGTTACCAAATGGAATGGACCATGTATAGACGATTTTAGGTAGCCAGGGCCGCTGATCCTACCTTGTTGAGAGACGTTTCGACTTCAAAAAACAGCTCCTTGAGCAGTAATCGGCCAAGGTGCCGTGGACTAATGCACCAGATGATGCTGTAGAGACCCTCCTTCACCATATGCTTTGGGATCTTTGCTTTTACCTACCATCATTGAAAGCATCGAGTTTGGAAAAAAAACACAATATACTTAAACGTCGGCTGTAATCAATGGCAATGTCTACCTTGTCCGTTGCAGTCCTAGTTGCAGTCCTATGACACTTACATGGAAGGTGCCATCCTCTTCAAAGACGCATGCCGTCTTGATCTTTTGCAACCTGTATATAATGGGATGGTGTTGCAAAGAACTCGGTTTGTTAAATGCTTGAAATGCGGTGTCCCTTTGGACAGCGAGCAAGAGTCTTCATTGAACAAGTTGAACTACCCGCCAGAGAATGTCGCTTGAGAGCTCCCATTGAAATAAATGCGAAGCGCTGCAGTCAAGAGTTGTGGAGATATCGATTGTGTGTCAGCTACGACGTGGGACATGCTCCGAATGCATGTCAACGGCAGATCGGACAAGGCACGGACTTACGGTGCTGCGCCTGTGCATCTCTCGCTAAAATGCTCCACGAGAGGGCTTCGCTTGAAAGGGAGTACTCGACCTGATCACGGCTCTCCGAGGCTCTGCTGGTGGAGACAGATCTGAGCCAGTTCTTTTCTGAGTCGTCCGTCTCTTTCCTGTCCATGGCGAGTCGTTGGTCAGCCATCGTGTTGAGACCGTGACAGAGACAGAGACAGAGACCAGGCACGCAGTGGAGCAGGAAAGTGAACCTGCGTGGGGTTGATCAAAGGACAAGTGGAAGGTGAGGGGAGTAAGAAGACGGTGCTTTAAGGTTGAACGAGAGGGAAAGAAACGAGAGTAAGGGGTGAACGCGGACCAGAAGGAGAGAATGAGAGAAAGCGAGAAAGAGAGAAAAGGGAGCGGGAAAAAAAAAAAGAAAGAAAGAGAGCAAGAGAAAAATAGAGCTTTGAGAGGTATGCGAACAGTTGGGCAAAGCCAGGCATGTTTCGCTAAAGTAGGGTTGCCTGTTTGTGCGACTAGGCCCTTGTGCTTGTGTTCCAGGATGGACATGTACATGAGGGGGAGACTGAATTCGACAGCGAGGTACTTGTGTCGAGGATGAATCAGATGATGAGGAAGGAGCGGAGAAGGCACATTCACCAGAGCACAGAGTGGACAAGGTCGAGCTCGAGCTTGGGGTCTGCGTTATCGTGCCTTGTATCTTAGCGCTCTGACTTCTGCGCTCACCCGTCCTCCTTGCTGCTGCAGCAAGAGGTCCAACGCAGCAAAGAAAGGGCCGCTTTCGGTTGAGAGAGGGGCGGGCATGCGAGCAGGGGCAAAGGGACTCGATCTCAGCCCGCCGCCTGTCGATGACATGACATCGATGCATGTATCCGCGAAAGAGTACGCCTCCCTCTCTCTCGGTCTCTCTGAGCCCTCTCCCTCTGGGAAGGCAGAGCAGGGCCCGCGTCAGCGAAGGGCTGCTGGCGATGGCCGTCCCCTCGGTGCCTGGGCCCAGCGTCGCCAGGTGCCTGAGCCCAGGGCTGCTGCCTGCCTGCCTGACGCGCAAACCCGACGAGGCCTCAGCCGCGTGTTCCTGGCAAGATGGCCATGCGCTGCATGGAGCGCATGGGCGGTGCGACCAGCCTATCAGCGCCGCCCTGCTGCGGATTACCGCGCAATCTTTCACACCAGCGTCAAGCGCAGGTCGTCAACACAGGGATCAGCGCGCCGGGCGGCATCTCTCTTTTTTCTTCATCACACCTCATGCAACAGCCCACACCGCCTCGACATCGACATCCGCACAGTCAGGGACACACATCCAGTTCCGCCCGCAATGCCCTCGCCCTCTCCGAGATCCGCTCCCTCGTGGGAATCTTCCTCCTCGGCAGCAACAGGGACCTGATTCACTGCATGGGCGTCTGCAAGGACTGGCGCCCAGACTTTCGGCGACTACTCTACTACGACCTTCAGCTCACGGGTCAGACGCATGGAGCAATCATTTCGCCCTTGCAGTGGCGTGCCTATGGCTCCTACACTCGGTCGCTGGCGATCGAAGAGCCAACAGTCAGTCACCAAGGAGCAAAGAGCAACCTAAAGAAAAAGTACTCGAGGAGCGCGAGCGACAGTCAGGACACCGGCACCTTACGATCTCCAGACTACAACCTCGACTCTGCTCTCCACTGCCCCAACTTGCAGCATCTGACTGTCAAACTCAACACGAGAAACCTCTCGCTGTGCTGCTGGACCAGACAAGATGACGAGTGGGACCTGGACCGTGGGGGATCAGTCGAGTCTCAGGACAAGGAGAGCCAAGAGCGGAACTCGCTTTTCAACACCACAGTGGCTCTCCGCTACGGTCAGAAGATGGACGCATACTTTGTCAAAACCAGCAACCGGATCTTGGCGCTGTTGCACCACCACCCCCAGTTAAAGTCCTTCAACTGGATGGGCGTCTCTGACGCACACATGTTCCAGATCGGCGGATACCTTTTAAAAAGAACTCCCTCAGAGAACCCCATGCAGCTGGTTGAGCTCAGGCTGCAGCACTTGAGGGCATCCGTCCAGGAGCTCAACCGGATCATCGTGAACTGCCCTAAACTGCAACGGCTTCATCTACGGACACTGATGTTTGACACCACAAGCAACTGGCCAGAGCTGAGTGAGATGGCCAGCTCCACTGACGCAGCTCCAGCGCCGGTCCACCCATCGCAGATAGATAGTGAAGGACAAGAGTCACAGGCAAGGAATCGCAAAGCGATTCTGGACCTTCAGCAAATCCAATCCTTGACGCTGGATAAACCTCACTTCCCGCCCCTACATCTGTTAATCAACGGACCTTCCCTGCGGCGCCTTCAGCTCGCTATGTGCCAAGCTCCTCCTGGGTTCAATACTACTACTGGAGCACATCTCAATCACCCACCAGTCAACCAAGTAGAAGCACTATCGCCACATGCACCTCCAGCATTCAGTGTCAGCTGGACCTGTCCACAGCTGACTCACTACACACACGACCAGGCACCACTGCCCGCAGCAGTCTTTTGTCAGAACCTCCTAGATTCTTCCCAGTACACGCTGACATCCCTTGACTTGACCTCACACACTCTCGAACCGAATTTTATTTCCAGTCTGATCTCCAACAACCACCATTGCTCGATCTTGACCCATCTGGACCTGACCAACAGCGCTTGGATCAAGTCAACAGATGTCCATCTTCTACTTTGCCACTGTCCCGAGCTACTCGAGTTCATGGGCCCACAAGGCGTGTTGTGGGGCGAGGACCTCTTGCGATCCCAAGAATCTTGGGCATGCGTCAAATTGCGGCGGTTGAGGCTTTTGATCTGCCTGGCGAGACCAGATTCGGAACTGTGGGAGCTATGCCTGAGGGACGACACCCAGCGGGATCCGGGACAAGAGCTTGGACAGAGCGGTGCAGTGCCATTGTTCTTCCCAATGCAGAGGATTCTGAGAATCCAGTCAGAGGATGTCGTTATACTGGAGACACTTGATCCTGAAGCTGAGGAGGCAGCAGCAGAAGACGACAACGAGGAGAGGGGAGAAGGGGAGCAGGAGGCACAGACCAGCGAGGAGGAGGATACAGCTGAGACAGAACAAGGACAAAGGCAGTCCACGTCTTCGACCTCAAACATGATTTGGCTGCGGGATGTACAGGACTCGGTTCTGGAGCAACTCTCAAAGCTTACAGAGATCGAATCTTTGGATCTCTCTGGCGGGTTCAAGGCCTTTCGCTTCTTGGTCGAGCACCCGCGTGGCATCCCATGGGCACTCGATGCAGGGCTGGATCGACTCAAGGGGCTTTCAAACATGAAGGAACTTGTTGTGACGGGGTGGGAGAATAAGATGGCGCGCCCGGAGGTCAAGTGGATGAAGCATCACTGGCCTCAGCTAAGATCGATCATCAACAAGAGCGGGAACCTGACGGAGGAGGTGGTCAAGACTGGCGTCGGCAGAAACAGCAGCATTGATCATAGTAGCAGGGCATGGACCAGAAAGACAAGAGCGGGCGATGACCTTGTTGTAGGCTGGCTCGCTTTCGAAATATGCTTGGCTCAAGAATGGCCCGAGCGTTTTTCTCATACTTCGTTGACAGAAGACCATCCATTGAAAAAATAAAAGACCGAGAAGACAACCAATTTATTTTTTATTTTTAAAGGGACAAAGAGACGGAAATCGATTATTCTCGAGCATCTGATAACGAATTCTTTATTCGGCGATTCTTGGCAAGTTGAGACGTCAAGCATACGAAACGTTTCAGTTATGTGTGTGTTCCTCTCATCAATATCGATTGGCAATAGCGCAGTTGCTGGTCCACTTGAGTTCGAGCAGACTACGGGTGATTTCTCGTGCTTGAGCCACTTTGCGATGAATAATTTCCAATTGTCCCTGCAGGCGGACCATGGCTACATAGTATTAACGGGTTACACACTCCCTGGTGTTCAGCTGGTCAAGGTGCGGACCAATGCAGACTCGGTAGCTTGGTTCCCTTGGGGTTTCAATGATCGATCAGGGTAGGGATGTTGCTCCATGGGTTTCTGGACAAAGGCATAAGACTGTCAAGTGCGGTAGTTGGTGACATTCCAAGGGAGGGATTGTGAACAGGAGTGCTGGCCATGTTGCGCAACCGCACGATCTTGGGATTCGAGGAGGAAGCCGAGCTTCGAATGGACGTTGCCGAGGCACGATTTTGAGAGCGAGTGTAAGCTTGGCCGGTCATCTTGATGGATATTTTCTTGAAGTCTTGGGATAAGAAGAGGGCTGACTTGGAGGCGTGTCGATATTTGGACTAGAACTGTGGTTTGAATGCGAGTGAGTGAAGATTCATGGAGGTGCTGATTGACCCTTCCTTTTATAGCTTTCGTCGTGCTCTGGTGCGCTGTGTGTGTTTTGTAAGCAAGGCCAATTGATAACAAGGCCCTGTTGCGAGAATTTCAAAATGATTGCCAGCCAACCTTAAAATGCCGTCATTCGTGCTCAGGTACGGCGCAACCTTAAAAGCTTCTCTACTGTACTGCATTACCAACCGCACGACTTCACCGTGCACGTCTTGGCCTTGCGCCAGCACTCCATCCTTGCTCATGATCCTCCTACATTATAAATCTTCATTCGCTCACTTTTGCATTCCTCGGCAACATATACTTGAAAACCCAGTTTTTTTGTGAGACCGCGCCATATCCGGGCAGAAGTGGCAAGTTCGAGACTGCCGAAGTAAGCGAAAGGCCTCCCTTTGCTGTATTCCTCCGGCACACCCCATTTGGTGTTATACCCAGCAGGGTCTCTCGGCTCTTATGCTACTCCACATTGGCGACTATTGCAATGTACGAGACGCAGCTTTCGCTGCATGTGATCCACCCACATAAGAAACTTTGCACATGCGGGTGGTAGCGAATAGAGACCATCGGATGAAACTCTCCGACGGCCAGAGACGTGTGTTGCCCCCCAGCCATGAATAAGTGGGTCAGTGACACTGATTGGAGACATTCTCCCAATGCCAGGATCTGATAACAAGTCGTCCGCATACTATTCAGCGAAGCTTCTCGAAGATCCCAGGGATCCGACAATCATTAATCGGCCCACATCTTGAGTGGGTCGCGACACACCGCAGAGCATATCGAAAAAAAATTGCCCATTGACCAGGAAAATGCACGTGACACGGGCAGGAAAAAAAAATTCTTTCACAACAAAACACAATCGCAGTGCGCATTTTTTTGTTCCTTCCCTTTGCTTTCAAATCATCACAATGGAGACCCCCCAGATCACCCTCGAGACCTACGTCCCCCGCAAGTGGTACGCATCCATCGCATCCAGATCAGCATCGTGTCCAGGATCATGAAAGACACAGTCGGATCTCATTGGATCTCGCCACTCGGGATCAGAAGCACAGTTGGATCCAAGCGATTAATCGCATCTCTGCAACACAACATTGTCTGCGATTATATACAAAACAACATTCAAGCTGGATCAAGGAAAAATGAAAACTATGCAATCATCGAGAAGAGCTGGCGCGGCTGATTGTTTCTTTCAGGAAAAGGAAGAGCGAGGTGGAACATGCAGAAACCATCATCAATCTTACTAGGTGCTCGACATCACAAGCAGGTCATCTCAGGGCAGAATCGTGCTCTACCCAACAGCAAAAGAACAGGCAACCCAAAAACACATGTTTACTGAAGTGCATGATGATACCGTGAACAACAACCTGCGCTTTGGCTCGACTTTGTATCAGTTGGAAGACCGTGGACAGGACCTCATAGCAACAGGAACACCCGCCAATAGACCATACGTTTAAAGAGCTCCAGTGCTGACCCTTTATACCCCTTTCTGCCTTACACCAACAGCTCCGCCACTAACCGCCTTATCGGTGCCAAGGACCACGCCTCGGTCCAGATCAACGTCGGAGATGTTGACGAGACCGGTCGCTACACCGGCTCTTTCACCACCTACGCCCTGTCTGGTTACGTTCGTGCCCAGTCCGAGGCTGATGACTCCATCAACCGCCTTGCCACCAAGGATGGTTGTACGTATTCTTTATGATCACCAGCGTAACAGTGTGCAAGTTCATTTTTGCGACCTTTGTGCTAATGGTTTTTTTTTCTGCTACTTGCATTTATTTGACCTCAATAGTGTTGTCCATGGTCTGGAACTACCAGAAGTAAATGGAGAAGACCCACCTTCTCTGTTTTTTTCAAACCATAGACACTGCTCGAGAATAAAACGCGCTAGAGTTTGGTTTTCGATACACGTATTTCAACATGATGCATCTTGAGGGACATAGAGTAAAATGAAGGGCGCCAAGAAGACTTGTGATTGAAGTATTTCCTGGATCCACCAAATCTACAAAATGGGACATTGACATTAGGATATGGATGTTGGGCGGGGTCTCGTCTAATAGACAGCTCTTTCGAGGTCCTCCAGAGAAGCGATTGTCACTGGCGTCTTGATCTTCTTTCCCGCGACAATAGCCTTCAGTCCCTCGCCGGAATAGGTCACCAGAGGCGAAATTTCTAGAGTTGGCGCACCCTCCAATGGCTTGTCGGTCTCTCCTACAACGACCTCCCCCCCAGCATTCTCAATGAAACGAATGTGTTGCTGCAAAATATCCCTCCTCGAGGTCTCGGGACAATCCTGACCCGAACCAGGCGCGTTCTTCAATGGTGAAAACTCGTCGAGTCGGTCAACCTCAAAGACAGCCATCCGCTTTGTGAAGGGGAACACATCAAAGACAAACATCTCCAGCTTCATGCCATTGACCTTGAGCGGCGCGGCCACTTGTCCGGTCGAAAAGTCGATGCATTTGATCTTCTTGCGAGCAATATGGTACTCGAGCCCACCTTCAAAGGACTCACTCGCCACCTTGTTCAGAAAATCGAGCGTGTAGAAATGGTTGGCAATATTTCCAGCCCCAAACGCCAACTGTCCATTGCGAGCGTTCCTCCTCTGCGCGACTTCCTCGTCAATCTCTGAATACTCGACCACGTTGAAGGCAGAGTTCCTCAAACAAACGACGCCGACAGGTTCATCCCACGACTTTTTGCGCACAACCTTGGCGCCACAATCGGCATTCTTTTGAATGCAGTAGCCGATAAAGACTGGGTCGGCGACTCGGACGAGACAATTGTCGACGCAGTAAGCATGCAGGTACTCGACCTTGCGGGACGCCATATCTGTGAGGACACCTGTTTCACGTAAAGCTGCATAAACACCTCCGTTGCCGTCCGGCGCAACCGCGATCTGGGACTTGGACTCCATCATAATCTTGCCGTCAAAGGTGAGGCAAGGGAGTGTTCCTGTTCAATTGGAGTCAAGATACACATTGTAAGTGGCATGACTAGTTTGCAAGTGCACACAACACATTTGAGGCCATCGGATAAAGAGTATCGTCGTCTAGTACTCATTCAGGGTCCCCGGTCCAAGAAGCAAGAGATCCACAAAATAAAAAAATGATGGACAGGCTCCCTGTCCCACCGACCCTTGTGTGGTAATGGCGAACACGTTTTTTCCTCTTCACCGCCGCACGCCTCTCTATCCCCCCATCCTCCATCCAGAACCTTAGCTGATTGGCCAACTCCTCTCGCTTCTGTGAAATAATATTCTGACGCCCCTGATCAACGAAAAGCCCATCGGCATTTTTGGGTCCATGAGCAAGACAGCCCTTTCGTTGAGAGGTACGCCAATCCTGTATTTTCTTGGTTACCTTGCTCAAAGAACACAATATTGGCTCGGTCGAGTCCAAAATAGTGGTTCTCCTCAAAGAAGTGCACTGTGGCCTCTCTTGTTGGTCCAGAGGTCATGACATACCACGGAATGACGACCTCCTGGCTCTGCTGCTGTCCCTGTGGCGGTTGCTGCTTCTGTTGGTACTCCTTTGCCAGGACCTGCAGTCGATGAATGCGCTCCGCTTGGATCTGAAACAACGACTTTGTCGACGGCAGGTGGATATCGTAACAGCCCTTGGGCGCACTCGATCCTAGTCTCGTCCCCTGGCCGCCTGCCAGCAGGATAACTCCGACCTTGTTCTGAGCAATCTGCTTCAGCCCAAGGGTCTCCCATTCCTGAATTCGCTCTGGAGCTGCCTCCAGCATCGAATCAAAGCATTCTTCGGGGAGTGGGGCTAAGAACACAGACTGGTTCTCGAGCAGGGGGGAGGGGCAAGTGGTGGCCCGAGTGTGGATTCGGTTCACGCGCTCGACATTGAGTGTGGAGAGTTGGCTCAACAGCGATGCTTGCTCCTTGGTCGTGAGGGTGTCGTAGTAGGTCAAGAGGTGGGACTGGCCAGCGGCCTGATAACGTGCCTTCAGCTCGGCCAATGTCAAGGACGAGGACGACGAGGACGCCGAGGAGGAGAGTGTGTCGAAGGGCTTGGGTGTTTGAATGGAGAGTGGGGCGGTTGCGGCAATCATGGCGAGGCGGTGGGTATATTTCTTGAGTGGTTTGGCAAAATGTGCGAATGGAGAGACGGAGGAAAGAGGTGGGAGATAAGGGCAGAGGTGGAAAGCAACAAGAAAGCACAGACGCAAGGTCTGAGTGTGCTGTTTGAAAAAACCAGTGCCTGTCAGATGGTGCTCGCTGCACAGCCCGCCAAGAGTCGAGAACCCTCCAGGGCCGGTTCCCAGGTCAGGCCCTGTGTTGCCCAGTCGACGGCACGGGCGCGATTCCATAGTGGATAGATAACAATAGGGCGCCGTCTTATTGGCTACAGCAGGCATAGCCCTCTTTACTCGTTATCGCAGTTGGCAGCTCACGCTGAAGGATGGCCGTTCAACACCTGCATGGCAGGTGTTCATGCGTGGAGTACGCAACGAAAATAGAACAACGCCCCACTTCCAAGACATGCAACGCTTGTGGGGATAACAATTGCTCCTGGGAACAAAGTACGGGCACCCGTAAATAAATACCCTTTTCTCGGGCTATCGGCCCTGTGGAAGCGCGGCAAGAGAAGACACCGGAACTTGAAGAGCCGTGCGGCAGCCTTTCGAAAGATGGCTCATGCCTCGGCTTCAACAACCGACAGGAAGAACCGCTGCTATCGTGCCGCGAGGTGTCACCGCAAAGGTGACTGGAAGCCTGCAGGAAAGGTCTGAAACCGGGTTACACAGTTGGTCCCGCTTTGCCCCTCCTATCACCGGTCTGCTTACCAAATCTGCAAACGGTTGATCCATGGGTAAATCCCTTCAAGGTCGCTTAAAAGTGCTACCTTCTTTGTGTATACACGACATGAGCAGGACGATGGTCGACGGGGAACAATCATAGTTCCGAGACTTCGGAATAAAGGGAGTCGAGCTGTAAAAACACGCATGGGAGAGAGCACCCGAGAGTTGGTTGGGATTGAAAGAGTGGGTGTATGATCTGACGAACGGAACTAGAATATGTTTCTTCTTGCTCCACCTACTTCTCTTTCTCCTTCTGACCCTCATCTTTCCTACTCCCACCGACTATAAAACCCATCTCACACCCTTTTTTCTCTATTTCCGTAAACCCTGCTCATCTCTCTTGTCACAATTGGTTTGGGGTGCTCGCAGTCCATACCCTCCTTACATAATCGACAATGTCCCAGGGTCCTCAGTCGCCAACCATAGGCAACGGCTCTCCTGTCCCACCCCAAGCACCATCGCCAACAGCCCGCAATGGCATTCTTCGCAATCCCTCCTCAACCCCTCGTATGCACCGAATGAACAGTATTATCCCGCCACCTTCAGAATTTGGAGATTCTGATCTAGAGGACGAAGATGAGGACGATGATCTTCCAGAGCTGACGGCAGACGAGGCTTACCAAAACGCCCTCGGTGGTCGATGGGGTGAAGGGCCCAGTAAGGTTGATGTCGTCGATGCTGAGCGTGACTTTCGAATGCTCGAGCGAACGCTCTCCGGCCTCTCTCGTCGCGCATCTTTTCCTGATGATCAAGAGCCCACAGTCGTCAGACGGAAGAGTTCAAAAAAGGCGGTGCCAACGCTTCCATCAACTCAGGAAGAGGCGATCAGACGGGAGGGTGATTTTGATTACGAGGCTCATCTCAAGGAAAATATTCTTCCAAATGCTAAGGCTAAGGGCCTCAAGATGAGGACAATGGGTGTCTGTTGGAAACAGCTCAATGTGATCGGTGAGGGCGTGGGTGAGCAGCACATTTCGACGACTGGTGATCCATTTGTGGCCTTGGTGAGGCTTCTCAACCCCTTCTTTTGGGTGCGCAAGTGCACCAACCGGGACCGGGAGGCCAGCTCCAAAAAGATTACAAAGACAATTCTACACCCAATGGACGGCTGCTGTGAAGAAGGAGAGATGATTTTAGTCCTGGGCCGTCCTGGCTCTGGCTGCTCAACGCTCCTGCGAGTCCTGGCAAACGACCGAAAAAACTACAAGAAGGTTTTAGGGGATGTCAGTTTCAACAACTTGAGTGCCGACACGGTTGCCAAGCATTACAAGGGCGAAGTTCTATACAATCAGGAGGGTGAGTGATGTTCGTCAATGATTGATTGTTGCAGCAACATGACGCCATGGCACGATTTTTTTTTTTTCATTACTATGCTGACCGATTTCTGCGCACCTTAGATGACTTTCACTACCCAACCCTGACTGTCCGCCAGACACTCGAAACTGCGATCAAAGCAAAGACGCCCCGTGCACGCTTGCCGGACATGAGCTCGCGGAAGGACTTTCGTGACAAATTCCTGGACGTACTCACGAAGATGTACGGTCTCACCCGCCAAAAGGATACTCTTGTTGGAAACGCATTCATTCGTGGTGTTTCTGGAGGAGAGCGGAAGCGCTTATCGATTGCAGAGCAGATGGCGACGCGCTCCTCGATCAACATGTGGGATGGATCGACTCGTGGTCTCGATGCGTCCTCCGCACTGGACTACGTCAAATCGCTCCGTGTCTCCACCAATCTCTTGCGGCGAGCGACCATGGTCTCCATTTATCAGGCATCAGAGAACATCTACGACCTCTTTGACAAGGTGCTCTTGCTCTACGATGGTCATTGTATCTACTTTGGACCTGCTGAATATGCGCGCCAGTATTTCATCGACTTGGGATTCGACTGCCCCGCGAGACAGACCACTGCCGACTTTTTGACTGCTATAACGGACATACACGAGAGAAAAGCGGCCCTTGGACTGGACCCTTCTAAAGCAGCCAGTCTTCCCAACTCACCAGAGCAGTTTGAGGCCGCTTACAAACAGTCGGTGTTCTATGAGATGACATGCAAGCAGATCAAAGAGTATGATGAACGGATGGAAGATGCGGGTGACAGCAAGAACCAATTCATGGAGGCGACTAAGCAGGACAAGCAGAAGCACGTTTCAGTCAAGAACCCTTACACTATCACCTATTTGAATCAAGTTTGGGCAATGACCATTCGACAAGTTCAACTGGTTCGCGGTGACATCTCCAGCTTGATCTCGCGATACGTTTCGGTGAGTTGAGTCTGAATTGAAGCCGGTTGATCATGGCGCATTGTCTCCTCGTCAATCTGCTAAATGCCTAAATGCCTCGTATTTCACTCACACACTCGCTCTCTCTCTCTCGGCCTTGCTACCAGATGCTCATTTTGGCGATCATTGTCGGTACTTGCTTCTTCATGCTACCCACCACCAGTTCTGGTAAGGCCAGCCTGACACTGAGACTATTTTTACAGCGAGACTATTTTTTGGTCAACATTGGATATCAATTGTAAACGAACATGCTTCTCACCCTAGGTTTTTTCATTGTTTCTTGTTCTCTATGGCTTTTTTTTGTAGGCGCATTCACTCGTGGCGGTGTCATCTTCTTTTCATTGCTGTTCAATGCCTTGATCTCGCAGGCAGAGCTCCCAAACGCTCTCCAAGGTCGACCCATTCTTTACAAACTCAAGCAATATGCCATGTATCGACCGTCCGCCTTTGGCCTGGCACAAGTTTTGCTCGACATTCCCATTGTCATCGTCAACAACCTACTCTTCAGCATTGTGCTCTACTTTTTAGCAGGATTGCAACGAACAGCTGGCAAGTTTTTTGTTTTTGTCCTGGTCCTGAGCCTGGCTTCGCTGTGTATGACTAGCTTCTTCCGGATGTGGTACGTAAAAACCTTTGCTGGCTTTTTTTTGACCGAATAATCGTGTAAGGGCGCTAGTTTAATGTTGCCTTGTTCTCAACACATATTAGGGGATGTGCATCAAAGACGTTTGATGATGCGACAAAGTTTTCAGGAGTGATACTGTTGGCTCTTATTCTTTACACCGGCTATCTAATCCCGTACATGGCCATGCACCCATGGTTCATCTGGATATTTTGGATGTAAGCCAACGACGGATTCTGTTGTTTGACAACATATCAAGTGAACCTCAATCTAACTCTCTCGGTTTTTCATCTGTTGATGCTGTAAAGAAACCCGCTGGCATATGCCTTCAAAGCCCTTATGTCGAACGAAATGTCAGGTCTCACGTTCACTTGCGATGGCCCTTACCTCATTCCTAACGGACCCGGCTTTAACAACATCGAGAACCAGGTCTGCACCTTGGCCGGCGCAAAGCCTGGCCAGAACTTTGTCAATGGTCCCGACTATCTCTACGCGGCATTCCATTACAAAGTCTCGGAAATGTGGATCAACATTGTCGCGGTGGGCTTGTTCTGGATCATGTTCTCGCTCTTGACCAGCTTCTTTATGGAGACCAAGGAGTTTGGCAAAGGAGGCTTCAGTACCAACGTGTTCAAAAAAACGGTTGACTTGAAATCCAAGCACGGCGGGGCGGTGGCCCCCGATGTTGAGCAAGGCCTGGATCCATCCGTACAACCTACAGATACCACCGTCGTCAACGCACCCATTGCTACCACCTCGCAAGCGGCATCTACGGACTTGCAAGGCGAAGGTCCGACTAGAGTTATCAAGGGATCGGTCTTTTCATGGGAGAATCTCGACTATGTCGTACCGTACAAAGCCGATCCGTCAGGAAAGAAGCAGCTATTGACTGGGATCGCTGGTCTTGTCAAGCCTGGGACCATGACGGCTCTCATGGGATCTTCAGGAGCTGGAAAGACGACGCTTTTGGACGTTCTTGCGCAAAGAAAGAGTATGGGAACGATTACTGGACAGGTGGAGGTCGACGGACGACCTCCTCGTAGGGACTTTCAGCGCACGACGGGATACTGCGAGCAGCTGGATGTTCATGTGCCAGAGTGCACAGTCCGGGAGGCGCTTCAGTTCTCGGCCTACTTACGACAACCCGCTGAGGTTTCCAAAGCAGATAAGGACGCGTACGTGGAGGAGATTATTCATATCTTGGAGATGGAGGACATTGCGGACGCTATGGTCGGAACCACCGAGTCGGGTCTTGGCATCTCTGTGGAGGAGCGCAAGCGGCTGACTATTGGAGTCGAGTTGGTCGCGAAACCCAAGCTGCTTTTCCTTGACGAACCCACATCAGGTCTGGATGCTCAAGCCTCGTACAACATCATGCGGTTCATGCGGAAGTTGACGGATCAGGGCCAGGCGATCTTGTGTACCATCCATCAGCCGTCTTCGCAGCTCTTTGCCTTCTTTGATGACCTCCTGCTACTGGCCAAGGGAGGCCGGACCGTGTTCTTTGGCCACCTGGGTGCAGACTCTGGGAATTTGATCCAGTACTTTGAAAAGAACGGTGCACCCAAATGCGCCGAGGATGCCAATCCAGCAGAGTACATTCTCGACGTTGTCAACTCACGCCACTCTGACCTGGACTGGCCCGAGATCTGGAATGCTTCTCCAGAGAAGGGACAGCTGCTCGAGGACATTAAGGAAACTCGTGGAACTATCAACGCAACCTCTTCAGCATCGCAGGCGGCTGATTCTGCAGAGCTCGAGTATGCTACGGATACAAAGACCCAGTTCAAGTTTGTGTTCCGCAGGATGGTCAGAACGTTTTGGCGACTGCCTGGATATAATATTGGCCGCCTCTTCATGCTGACCATCTTTGCGCTCTTGAACGGTTTCACGTTCTTCCGCCTCGGAAATTCCACGGTCGACCTCCAGTCCCGCGTCTTTGTGATCTTCCAGATTCTGGTCATGGCACCCTTGCTGTGCAACACTGTTGAGCCCAGGTTCCATGTTGAGCGACAGTGGTTCTTCCGAGAGAAGGCCGGCAAGTACTACAGCTGGAAGCCCTTCGCCATTTCGATCGTCCTGATTGAGCTCCCCTTCATCATCTTTTGCACCACCGTGTTCTTTTGCCTTCTGTACTGGACGGTCGGCTTTACCACGAATTCTCTTTCGACGTTTTACACATACCTTATGCTGGTGATCTTCACCATCTTTGCCATAACCCTCGGACAATGGATTGCAGCGTGGACACCCTCGACGCAAATTGCAGCCTTGTTGAACCCGTTTATCATCTCAACCATGAACCTGTTCTGCGGAGTGGTCATGCCCTATACTTCCATGCCCAAGTTTTGGCGCTCATGGCTTTACTGGCTAGATCCGTAAGTTGTCATTTTCAAATGGCATTATCTGTTTTCGGAAAATAATGGCCACCTTTCATATTGTTTTTGACACTATTCCTTTTGCCTTTAACAGATATCATTACATTGTGGAGGGTTTGGTTGTGACCCAGCTCAATGGCTTGAGGGTTCGGTGCCGGGACTCGGAGTTCAGCATCTTTCAGCCGCCTACGGGTCAGTCTTGCATTCAGTTTGCAGGCTCGTTTATGGCAACGGCTCCGGGCTACATCAACAATCCCGACGCACTCCGTGACTGCCAGTACTGCCAGTACTCGAAGGGTCAAGACTTTTTCCGCAACCTGAATATGGACTTTGACCATCGCTGGCGTAATATTGGCATCGCTTGTATCTTTTTGGTCTCGAACGTCACCTTGGTCTTCTTGGGCGTCAGGTTCTTCAAGGGTGCCAAGCGGTAGACAGTAACCAGCATCTTGGAATCAACTATAAACATGCCCTCGAACAACATTCTCGTTCTTTTTGCCAGTCGCGCGCCTCTTGTCAGTCGGTGTTTTTTCGGTCATGCAAATACGGATCAATGGCATGCATATATAGAATTTATTGCATATAGGGAGAGAAGCCCATGCGATACTACATTTCCATCCTTGGGTCTATGGGGGTAAGAGTGAGCTCCGTAAAACAAGAGACCATATGATTGGTCAAAGCTTCCGTGGCGCAATTGGTTAGCGCGTCTGACTGTTAATCAGGAGGTTGGTGGTTCAAGCCCACCCGGGAGCGTGTATTTTTAAACTTTTTGCCAATCATTCTGCAACTTCAAATCGTTGCTGACAACGCATTCTCCCGACGAGAACGACCTTCCGCACAACACCAGCACCTTTGTTTTTTGCTGAGGCTCATCAGATCATCAGAATCGCTATTTACACTGAAAGCACTTTATCTCGTCTTTGGGTGATTCTAAAAAAAAAAATGCCGCTTTTTTTAAAGCTGTTAGTTTCAGGCAGGATACCGGGCTTTATACGACAATTGATGGGATATGGCAAGGAGCGTATCCACCGCAGTAAGCGGCTCTTTGCTGTGATCCACAGGGAAAAGCACGATCACTGGGGAGCCTCCTGCTTCGACGTTGAAGTGAGAGCCTGCTGGACGTTATAACAGTAGAACCCAGTAGCCACAAATGGTGTCTGTATACGAAACTTCCACCTCGGCACCACCCTTCCTCGAAGATCTGCGAGCACCATGTATGATCAAGCTGCCTCTTCTACCACCCGCGGACCTGTATGATGAAGTAGTTGTAGCTCAGAGAAGTAAATACCGAGCAGAGAACTATGTGTGTTTGGTTCCCTATTTCTCTCTCTTCAGATTGAACAGCGCTTCAAGATAGCCTCGATCACAACGCTCGCTTCCCTCCCACACTGACATTCATTGCGATTGTTACCTAGCCATTGCTTGTCACTCTGCACACTGAACAGGCGATGCTTTAAGATTGACAGTGCACGACGGCAGGATCAAGCCTTTACTATCTGTTCATTTTGGGTAGAGACGAGTCGCAATGGTATATCATATTAGGCCGCCTCTCCCGCAACCAGCACCAGTGAGGCCGATCCACCAGTTCCTGCAACATGTGACCGGATTGAAAGGTAATACTGCTTAGGAAGGGCCAGTGCGCATCCATAAACTCGACTTCAGCCTGCCCTATCCTCACCCACAGATTCGTCCTCAGATGTAGCTCACGCAAGTTCCTCAGCCCCATCAGCTCCGCCAGCCAGCCCTTGGAAAGAGTGAGATCCCACACGGGATGACCTGTATCATCTCGAGAATGGCTGCTCTCGCCGATTCCGAGCGCGAGCACCTGCAGATTCAGCAATCGACCAATCTGAGAGTAGGCTCGCTTTGCAGCCCATGCGAACGCTCTAGGTTCATCTTGCTCGTCCTCGTCCTCGTTGCCCTGCTCAACACCTTCGTTCTCAGGCTTCTCCGAATTTGTCCTCCTGGCCGCATTTTGATCCGTGGACACCAAAGACTCCGTCTGCATAGCCTCCAGCACCGACTTGACATCAATGGTTCGGTCCAGTGTCAGACACAGTTCCCTCAGTCCCAGACAGGTCCATGCACTGCCTAAAATGTCCTGGAACTGAAGTCCGCACTTGGGCTTGGATTTAGATTCTGGCTCTAGCCATAGTCGCTTTAGCTGCCTGCACGATGTCAGAATAGCCTGTTGATCGCCACTGCTGATCGCGTCACCCCGTTCAATCTCTATCCCCTCTAGTGTCCTGGCATGACACTCCAATGTCGCACGAATAACATGGCTTGTAGAAAGGCGGTCAAGCTCAACTGGTGGGACTACTCCGCGGATGGTCTCGAGTTCTACTGCTCCACGGATGAAATTGCAGGCCATCTCACCATCGTCGTTGACAATGGAGCACACTGGGAAGCTCAAATGCCTTAACGCAGGACAGTGCTCGCGAACGAACTGCTTGTAGTAGGCAGATTCCTGATCTCCAATGATCGTCGGGAGTTCAAACGTCTCGAGCTCCAACAGCCCAGATTTCAAGAGCGAGAGAACTAGAGCGTCAGAGTGTCGAGTGCATAGATTGGGGAGCTTGAGCGCCTTAATCTTGGTTCTGAAAGACCCTTCTAAATCTCTGGCGGCCACTGCCTCCTTGAGGGTGATTTCCAACTCTGGTAGATGTCGAGCGTCATCCTGCAGGAGCGGGACTGAAAAGTTGCAATACAGCTCACTTAGCCTTGGAAGCAAGAGACATGCGTGCAACATCTGCATGAAGTTGTGTCGTTCTACAAGTCCAACCTTGAAGGTGAGATGCTGAAGGTGGCGTAGAGTCGGAATTGCGTTCAGGAACTGTTGGAAGAAGAGTTCGCTTGGCTCAGCCCTCAAGACAGATACATCCAAGTGGGTCAAGCTATGGCTGTGGTGAAGTAGAGTGACGAGATGAGGCCAAAAAGGACCTTGCCCTCTTGTATCATGCCGGTGGTCCGTGTCTATTTTGATCCGCCTGAGGTGTGTGCAGCAAGAGATCCAGGCTTCTGTGGCTGGTTGGAACTCGAGATGGGTTGTTGCATCACTGGTAGAGACACAACCCGAGGGAACAGGAAGGCCCTGCGCGAGTACTTGGACAAGTTCATGGTTTCCAATCCTCAGGTTGGCCGTGCGGAGGAGGGGTCGATTCTTCTCTAGTAGTGGCGTCCTCCTCAGCACGGTGTGGGTGTGCAATGGACTAAAGTGTCTCCAAAGAAAGGGATAGAGTTGCTGTGACCATGCTCTACAGGTCCTCATGGCATGAGCGACGTCTGAGCTGGACAAGTAGCGGGCAATACATGCTACCAGTTCTGGGATCTCGACGATGGAATGAATGGTTCTGGGTGACATGAGGGACATGGAAGCAGATGCGGAGCAGATGTGAAAGCAAAAGAGGACCACACAGAGGTGAGGAGCAGAAAGAGGGCCGTCAGGCTCAACCCGATTGGTCATTTAAGGTTCGTACCTGATCAATTGGGCTAATCACAATGTGAAGGATATTTGCTTATTCTCGGGTTGGAAAAATCTGAGGGCTTGATCTTGATAGCGATCAGTTGACGGAGGTCCTAGCAGCGGGTGAACCAATACTTGAATGCAAGGCCACGAGGGAGGGCCATGGTTGCGTTATACCAGAGATAGGCCAAGTGTCGAAAACCTTCCTTAGACGTGTAAAGAATGTGACTTTGCACCCCTCCGATTGTTTGGGTTCAAGGACGACCTCAGCCTAGCTCGAGTAATGCGCTGAGGTATGGGGAGGCCACGGTCAAGCATGTCCTGGAAGGGGCCACGTCGATATGATCAATAGCATTAACCAGTACTATAACTGCGCGCACGAGAGGCATATGCTTTAGACAAAAGAGCCCAGAGGAGTGGTAGAAATTGTTCTGTCCATGCTCTACAAGTGGCCATGGCTCGTGCTACAGCTGCAGTCGTCAGGTAGCAAGCGACGCCAGCAGCTTTGGGATTCCGACGATGGAGTCGAGGGTTGTCAGTGAGATGGACGGAATGCATGCAAGAGCGGGAGCGGCGCTTGTAGGAAATACAGTTTGTGTGCAAAACAAAAAATTCCCGTTTTTTGAGTGGACGCAACTGAACACCAGTGTCATTGATCGACCACAAGGTGTCGAGCCCACAACTCGCAGTCGGTTTTCTCCTTCTCCCAACTCCTTTACTCCACGGCACTCGCGACCGTCAAGGACTGTTCGACCATGGTAACCTCGACCACCACCCGTCCTCGCACTCAGCTCCTCCTATCCACGCTCCGCCGAATCCTCGCACGCATCTTCACCAAGCCCAACGCTTCCAAGGTCCTGGGCACCTACATCCTCTTCCTCCTCATCAAATACCGCAGCACTGCCTATGGGGTCCGACCCCGTCCAGACCTCAAGGGACCGCGAGGATTGCCTCTGCTCGGAAACACAATAGAGATGCTCACACGGCCTCGCACAGAGAACTATCAGTTTCAAGCTAACAGCCACGAGAACATATATGGTTCATACTACACGGTGTCCCTGCCTGGCGTAGGGAGAATCATCAACATCACAGACCCAGAGATGCTAGACCATGTGCTGCGCGTCAACTTTTGGGCGTATGAAAAGGGCGCTTACTTGAGGAACACTCTTTCACCCATGGTCGGACAAGGTAGGCTGTTGAAAGGCAATTGATATTGGACGATCGACTTTGTGTCGGCCTTCTTCTTGTTTTTGTGAAGACGTTTCTTGGAGTAACAAGACTTGCTACAATCATCTGCTAGGCATCTTTGGAGCCGATGGCGAGGTATGGCCTTCACATGCATCCATTCCTGCCGCAAGATGCAGATTGCTCCGAGGAAAAAAAAAAAAAAAAGCCGAGTGGTGCGAAAACGGTCACTAATCGTATAATTATGCGTACAATAGCACTGGCGATGGCAACGGAAACTGGTCAGCCATATCTTCAATGTCAAGTCATTCCGGACATATACCAGCGACGTGTTCTGCAGAGAGGCGCAGCTCGTGATCGACTACTTTGCCAAAGTTGCAGACACGGACAAGGTGGTCGATCTGCAGAACATATTTTATCTGTTCACACTTGGTAAACATCTGTGCACGCCTCTATTCGGTGTCCTTTATACCCTCAACCATGAAAATCACATTTCCCCTTGGACGTTTGCTGCAACATGCTGACGGCAGCTACATATCACCATAGATTCATTTGGCGAAATTGCATTTGGGCAGTCTTTTGGCTGCCTCAAGGATCCTGAGCAAGAGGTGGAGTTTGCAGCAGCATTCGACCGGCTGAACCACGCTCTCTCGGAACGCATCATCTCACCTATATGGAAGCTCAAGGACTGGTGGACGGGTCATGGAAATGTAGTCCGTCAGGACACAAAGACGGTCCACGACTTTGCGTACAACGTGATCAGGCGGCGACGCGAAGTGAAGGACAGCGGTCACCACAAGGATCTGATGCAACTCTTCATGGACGCTAGGGATGAGCATGGACAGCCATTGTCAGACGAGATGCTTAAAGATGAGTTGATCAACATGGTCCTAGGTAATGCTCTGTCGGGTCTATGACAATTTTGCCGACACGCGATCGTTCTCAACTGAACTAACGGATACTATTTTTCTCGCTTTGCAAGCTGGTCGAGACACAACCGCGCAGGCGTTGTCGTGGATGTTCTACCTGATGCATCGCTCAGAAGCCAGATCCGAGATCCTATCTCAACTTACCGAGGAAATCGACAGTGTCTTAAAGGGCCGGATGCCGACGTATGAAACCACTAAGCAGCAAAAATATGCCGAAGCATGCCTGTATGAGACACTGCGGTTATACCCATCCGTGCCGCAAAACATGAAAGTGTGCGTAGCGGATGATATTCTTCCCGGAGGACCCCAGATCTACAAGGGTGAAAATGTGGGCTGGTGCTCATGGGCAATGGGCAGACTAGATCGTATCTGGGGACCGGATGCCAAAAAGTTCAAGCCTGAGCGGTGGCTAACGGGCGAGCGGCCATCGTCTACAAAGTTTGTATCCTTCCACCTTGGTCCTCGCACATGGTAAGTGACAATCTCGTTTCTTTGCGGCACCAGGTCATCTGTCATGATGACAGTGTCGGCGTTGTCTAATTGTAGACCTTCAATTTCAGCCTTGGTCAACAGTTTGCCACTATCGAAGCAATCACAATCATGTCGATGCTTCTGCAAAAGTTTACGTTCGAGCTGGTCCATCCCGAGATGGAGCCAGCCTATACTCCGGCACTGACGCTCCCGATGGCCCATGGCCTTCCAGTGCGCATCAAGCGCCTTGGAACGGCGGTCGCAATGTAGACAAGTATCGTTTAAATAAACGCGAAGAGCACAAACCACTTGGGTAAGACATTCTTTTCACACCTGCGTCACCCTTTTTTTTTTATAAGCTAGCCTTGTCTCTCCTTCTTGACTTCACCCCACCCACCACCCACGTCAAAAAGCACACTCCAGCACTCTCCAGCGTCAACAGCCTGTAGCCCACTGACATGGCTACATCCACCTCCAGTGCATCCAGCGATGCCGACAAGCCCGCAGCCCTCATCCAGGTCGTGCTCGCCATCCCCAACGCCACCATCTACCACCTCCCGAGCTCCACCGCCACCAAAAACCGCATCGGCAATGGGGAGCTCAGAGTCTATTCAACCGCTCCTCCGGGCACTGCTATCGGCAACGGCCATGCAGAGGCAGCGGAGGCGAAACGCGCGCCCCCAACGACCTTCATGACCCTAGAAACAAACGACATTCCCACAAAGTCCCACAAGAGTCTCATCACTCACCCACTCATGCCCAGATCCACAGCGCAGAAGATGGACGATAGGACTTGGCGCTTCTCCGTGGCCGGGAATGGATACTTGGAGCTGAATCTTCCAGAGTAAGTGCGAGCCTCCTCCACCCACTGTTGCTCGTCATTATTGTTGCTCCATAACTCAGACAACGCACCAGCCATTCTCCAAAGAAAAATCTTACGTCATGCCGTGGTAAGATGTTTGAGGCGCTGGACCATTCACTGATCTCATGCTTGTTCACCACGCGATCGGCGCGTTTTCACTTGGTAATAGAGCGTCCGGGTCTGACATTGCGGCTCTAGAGAACCTGCTGACGGACAGGATCGTCTACACAAACCAGTACAAGCTCCGGAATCAACTTGCACTCGTTGATGATGTCGGCCAGATCTATGGAGTTCTTGACGAGGATGAGGCTGAATTAGAGGATGATGATAATGTTTCGCTCTCTGAGAACACAAAGTCACCGGTGGTTGTCGAAGCCATTGAGCCCAAGGGCGATAATGTATGGAAGCAACAACTGAATGGAGGAGTTCCCGCATCTGCATGTATTTGTATTTTTGGGCAAACTGATACGACTAGAGCCGCTTACGTGCCATTTCTTTCTGTTACCATGACCTCAGGACGGCACACCTCTGAGGCTCAAGATCTCGGTGCCCTCGACTGACGATATGGCAGATTATCTCACTACTGCCTCCCAGTTCTTTGGAGACAACCTCGTCAAGGGAGCAACTGTTGTTGCTGGAGGCATCACATCGTATGTCTCCTTTTTTCCCGGTCAAACTCGTGCAATTGATTCTGTGGAACTAGATCGTACTACTAACCCCTTTAGTGATATCTGTGAAACAGGTCCAGCACTTATCTCAACTCCAAGATCCCAGAGACTCAAAAGCCTCTCAAGATCTCCCCCTTCATCAAGAACCGCATCCGCAACCTCACCAAGGTCAGCCGCTTGTCCTTCTCCATCACCGGCCGCCTTAAATCCGCCGTCGTTTCCACGGCTCTCAACTCTGGGTTCAAAGCCCTCAAATACTGGACATCCAAGGACGATCGCGAGTCTTACTCTACCATGCAGAACATCGCCTATTCGATCCTCAATTCTGCGGGAGTCCTGATCCAAGCAGCAGAAGAGTCCATTAATATCGTCTCGGGACCCGCCATCTCTGCAGCTCAGAATCTAGCTGGACGAACCTTGGGTCCAGATGTGCAGGAACTTGTAACAGAGGCATTGGAAGGGTTCAAGAACTTTACTCTAGTTTATTTCGACAAGGCCGGCATCTCAAGGAGAGCCTTCTTGCAGACCTCGCGTGTCGCAGCCCTGCAGACGGCTCAAGAGGTTCGGGAAGGAAAGATCAAAATCAAGGAGCGCCAAAAGAAACCAGAGGAACATATCCAGGGATCTGTTGCTGCCTCGGCGGGCGCAGCTGCCACTCATGTCAAAGAGTTGATTTTTCAATACTTTGGAAAGACGGATGAGCACAGCGGCGAGGACGCTGCTAATGGCGAGGGCTCATCTTCCGGAAGTAGCTCTCCAAGCAAGAGGACTGCGACTGCACAAGCACAAGGGTCGGGGTCGAACGACAAGAAGAAAAAGATGGAATAGAGTGGAGGACCATATGATGCTTTTCACATCATGCCTCTGAAATCACCAAATTTTGTAGTAATAAAGGGGTTCGACCAGTTTTTAATGCTTTCAGGAACTCTAAATGTTAATGCCTCCAAAGTTGATGCCCTCCATCATCTTCTCGGCCTCAACAGCGTCCAGCTCGGACTGTGGCAAATGCGTGGCTTCATCGATAGCCTTCAAAATCTTTTCTCGCTCCTCCTTCTCCTTTTCCTCCTTGGTCGGCGGCAGTCTCTCATTCTCCCGATCCGACTTCTTTGCATCCTCGAACGAATGAATCTGTTTCTTGAGTCCCTCAGCACCAGCCTCCAAAGATCCATAGGGCAGCTTGGTGGTGCCCATGAGACCCTTGAGCTCCGACACAGATTCGGACTCTTCGCGAAGGACAGCAAACACTCGCGAGATTCTGCCAACAGCCAGAATCTTTTGACGGATCCGGTTCTTGCTGTTCTCTTTGCTAGACTCATTGTCCTCAATAACACGAACAGTCGAATGATTCTTGGCAGTGCTGTCATTGCTGCTTGTGGCATTGGGGTCGAAATGCTCCGTGTCCTGGTCTGACATTTCCAATAGCATATCATCCGCCAACTCTTCTTTGCTACAGGTGTTCAAAATCGCCAGCAACATATCCGTGACTATAGATGAAGGAGTCAGCAAAAGACAAAGGAGGTGGGTATTAGACATGGAGCAGACGACTGCTAAAGTTTGTGTCAAGGTCAAGGACTAGGATTTACTCTTTTCTCCGACAAAAGGCAATGACCATGTGAACACATCCATAAAGTTGGGCAGCCAGTATGGGTGTGGAGAAGCGTTGAATTGCCTGTAGAAGCGACAGTCATTTCAGGCGTACAAAAGTTGGTCAGCTATTTTTCAACAACTTGCAATCATAAAATGTCCATCAGGAAGCAACACACCCCTAAAGCTATTCCTTCTTACCGAATGTTCATGACATTATTCTCATATTTGAGAACGGCAGCTAATGCACAATACGAAAATGATATGACGTATCAGCAACGCTTCTCCATCCGCATACATGGACTTTACCACGATAGGCGCAAACATCAGCTTGCACGCGCATTACCCTTATTGTTGTACATATCAAGATAGTTTGGTGCCGAAAAGATTGTCATGACGGAAGGGAACCCTGTTGTTCTCGTCCTGCGGTACATGCGGTAACCAGCATCCTGTGCCTCGTGCGCACGAATAACGGACAGCAGATTGTTCCTCTCCAGAAAGGCGCATACCGCATGATAACTATGGCATTTAGAAAGGTAGTGTATGATTAGTTCATGAGGACTTCAGCCGCAAATTGAGGTAAGTGTACCCGAGATGAACTGTCCACAGGGGAAGCCACGACAGTACGTACGTGTAAAAGTATGAGCATCCGCGAACGTGGTTATGTACAAAGTACTCATTCGTTGTCTCCTGCCCAAAGTCTTCCAGTGGATCAGACCAGAGCAAATCGCACATGATCCCGTGCGTGGGTGGCTCTCGGAACCGGTTGATGTTCTTAAAGTCGTCCAAAGTTGTGAGTTCTGGTGAGAGTCCTCCGTGGACACAGAGGAATTGCTTGTTCATCACTGCCGCCAACGGAAGAGAGCAGAACGACTCTGTGACAGCGTCGTAAACTCTCTCGGAGTACTTGTGCTTGCCTGATTTTCAGGATATAGCAAATATGGTCCTTCGTTAATGCTCGCCTCTTCAGTGATAGTATAGTCGGGCCTTTTTTTTAGTTTGTGCTTACATTCTGTCTTGAACGTAAAGTAGTCCGTCAGATGCCTGCATTCGTGGTTTCCTCGCAAAAGGAACACACTGTCTGGATACCAGATCTTGAGCGACCACAGATACAACACGCACTAGGAGAAAAATAACGGAGTCGCGAGGTAAGTAAACTTTTCTCCTTGGCATTTCCGTTGACCCAAAACATATCATGTTCCCCTTAAACAACGATAAGTACCTCAATTGAAAAGTATCCTCGATCGACATAGTCGCCCAGAAACAGGTATCGCGTCTTTTCCGGATTTCCTCCGACCTCGAACAGCATCATCAGATCATAGTATTGGCCATGGACATCGCCACAAACTAAAGTTTTTCGCCAAAAGAGAAAATGCGGTCAATCAGAAAAGACTTGTTGCGCATATACGGCTTCCCTTTGGTTACTCGTCGTATGCCCTTCCTCGTTTCTATTTGTGGGCTGTATTTTTGTGGGCTGTAGCTGGTGTTGCTTACCAGTGACAGGAGCCTCCACCTCGAGCAGGTTGGGCTCGTTCCTCAAAATTTCGGTAGCCTTTTGCAAGATCGAGATGGCTTGTGCTTCGGAGAGACGGCCCTCGCGGAAAAAGTGCTGCTTCAAGAAGGCGAGATTGGGCCGGTCGGGGAATTCTTGTGAGTAGAACATGTCGTCCGTTGGGATCGCCACCGCAGGAGCCTGGACCTCTAGATACCGTTAGAGTCAGCAGGAGTAAACGTGGATTGTGAGATCATGTTTTCATGGCATCGAGCGAAGAACGCGTATGCAATCTGATCAGAATCCGCGTTTTCGGTGTGTCAATCCTGGTGAGAAACTGTTTTTTGCACGGTGTGCCATTCTCATTCTTTCACTTTTTTTTTTTTTTTTGCTTTTTTTTGCAACTGTGCCATTCTTATCCATTCTCACCCAGTCGTGTATCCTCTCCCAGTCCCACTGCACACAGACTTTGAATGAAAATAAGAAGAGCAAGAAAGAGAGTCTCAGCTGTACCTTTATTGAACCGCTCGACAGTTGACGCTATTGTTCCATCATCCATGGTGTGGACCGTAAAGTCCAGGACGGGCACCGGCCGCTTGTTTTTGAGGTGTCGCAGTGCAGCCTGGGTCTGAGCCCCGCGCGATGTGGGGATGGCGGGGCTTGCGTCGTCTGAGCCAGATTGGTCTTGACTCGGTGGGCTGGTTGGGTCCGACATTGCAGATGGATCAGAGCGGAAATATGAAGACAAGAAGGATGGAAAGAGAGAGAAAGGAAAGAGGAGAGAATTGGGTTGGAAAAGAAAAGAAGAGGAGAGGACAGGAAACAATGCTCGATGAGACACCGAAATGCAATAAAACGAAGGATGTGGGAGATGGGCAAAAAAGAAAGACAAAAGAAAGACGGGGATTCGTGCAGGCGCCCAGGGCAAGGGAAGCGCAGGAGAGAGCGTGCAGTGCCAATGGCTTGTCTGTCGGCAATGGCCATCCCGCAACACCCAGACCACATTGCCCTTCTCTGCAATCACATAAAACGTTCATTCATCGATTGCTCACGACCCGCGACTGTGCAGCACAGACGGACTGGCACGCAGGCAGGCACGCGAACAAAGGCGGAGCAGTAAATAGCGCGCACTTATATACCGGGATAAAAAACATCGCGTGGTGGGCCAAGCATCGTTGCTCAGCTGCATACGAAGGACCTCCCTTCTGGCGACAGTTGACTGATCTGTCGCATTTCTTGTCCCATCATCCTCTTTCGCCATCGTCTCTCTTTCGCCTTGTACCTCGTATGATATCCATAACGATCCATAAGAAAAATAATAACAGTTCTTATACTCACCCCCCTCCCTATGCTAACCCCATGTAAATCGCCGATAACGCATTCTTTACATGAGCGTTGCCTAAGTGCCATAGCTCTCTTATACTACTGTACCCTGTTCTATGAAGCCTTAAAGAGCTGACAGCTTTTCGATCACCGAAGACGAGAAAGATACATTTCTGCAAGAATATAGGTACAGTACTGTAATTAATGGTCGAGAGCATAAGAGAAACCCTCGCGTCATCCAAAAAAAAAATGGATGCTTCGCGCTCCGCCCTTCAGTCTCTCACCCCTACAGCTGACCCGCAGCGCTTTTCTGAACGGCGGTGTACGTTATAACTAACAGCTGGGACGAGTTGGACGTCTCCTTCTCCTACAGCTGCCACGCAGGGACAACGCTTTACGCTCTCGCAACTGATCGGCGTTGGATTTGTATCGACGACTGGGACGAGCAAGAGTACTGTCAAACGGTCTTAGTGGCTTCGCCTACTGGGAATAGGTAACTTTGACCCTCCAACTCGGTCTTTCCACCAGAGAGCAAACCCTCAACTGCCCAACGGAACATCCACATTTCTTGCGCAAACTTGATAATTATTTATAGTAGGTTTTGAAATAAGGGCACGATTTGTGGGACGCGCGAAAAATCTTCTACGAAATTTATCTTGAGCCTGTTCTCTCGCTCCAGTAACGCCAAAGACTTCTACGGCCAATTCCTTGCTTATGAGCTACAACTTAAATGCCTTTCCATCCTATCAGACTGCAACGCCCGATTCCTTGCAGCCTGCTTATGAAGTACAACTCTAAATGCCATCCATCCTATCAAGGAGCTTTCAGGGTCTCTATGGGCAATATGCCACAAGAGGTACCTCAGCCAAAGCGCCAAAGCGCAATACTTACTCACTCCCTCAAATCGACCTTGGCCATGGGCTGGCGCAAATGGATGATGACAAACCATATGCTGACTAAAGTCGCAAAACGTTGCGCGCCCAAATAACTCACGCGATGACCCATAGTAAAGTTTTGGTTGTATAAAAGAGCGGTAGATCTGTCCACTACCTCCTCTCTATCTCACGCATCACGCGCCTCAACAACCACCTCATCCTCCACACACTCGTAAGTACGCCATCCACATCAGAAAGAGTATGAAAAATTGGTGGAAGCTAACAATGCCCTCTCCTATTTAGCAGCAAAAACTTGATCAAATGCGTTTCCGCCTTATCGCCTTGCTCCTTGCCGTCTTTGTTTCGCAAGTCTCGGCGGCATCGTTTACCGAGGCCTGCCGTGATACACCACCCACTCAGGTCTCCTACTGGCGCAACAAAGGCAAGTATGTGCCTCTGTCTCAAAAGATTGCCGGCGAGCAACGAACGACATATCGCACTGGACCCAAGAACTCCAAGCATGGTCTTATCGCCATATATGATATCTTTGGCTATCATCCTACCGGTCTCCAGTTCTTTGATCGCATTGCCGAGTCCCACGGAGGCTTCCAGGTCTCTGTTCCTCACATCTTTAAAGATGGCGGTATCCCTCCTGATGTGTTTGGCAATGCCACCCAGATGATGGCTTGGATCGATGCCAATGGCGATTACAAGAAGAACCACATCGACAAGATCATCAGAGTTGCGGTCAGGGATTTACGTAAAGCTGGCTGTACCACCTTTTCAATCTTTGGACAGTGCTGGGGCGTTTTGATGGCCGTCAAGGCTGTCTCTGAGAAGGACAGTCCATTCTTGGGTGCTGGTGGTCCTCATCCCTCATTTATTACTGTTGATGCAGTCAAGCATGTGAACGTCCCATTGATTCTCCTACCCTCCAAGGATGAGGACGATATGACCCCTGTGGTCGAATCGATTTTCCCCGTCGAGGCCTTCCAGAAGCGATTCGACAACATGCAACACGGCTGGACTGGGGGACGAGGTGACTGGACCCAGCCCGACCAGTTCAAGGCTGGATTGAAGGCAGTGGATATGCTTGGTGCGTTCTTTAACAAGCTTGCCAATGCATCTGAAAGATGTAAGTTGAAGTAAAGTTATGGGCGGCTCAACCTTCTTTCCTCGCCAGGATCGTGGTACTTGCGATGTCGGTGGGCACTCCCAGCAGGCATTCGAGGACTGCTGCCATTACCGCGAGGGATCCGGAGGCTACTGCACGTAGTTGACAAACCAAGTCGCGTCGTGTGTCTTGTCTGTAGTTGACCCACAGAAGTTTGCACTTCTGTTGATTTTTGGACAAGCCATGAATAAAAGGCCTTCTGTAGCCGCGATATCATAATGTCCCGCCTGTGTCGTACTGGGAATCAAGGAGACACAGAGTTGGTCTTTTATTGTACACGGAGACTGGGTTCTTATGTAAGAGCCTTATACGCGTCTTGTGTGGAATAGCAATGATCCTGATAGATATTAAGGGAGGTGGTCTCTAAATTATGGAGGTACACTCCCAAGAACCTTGTGGTCCAGTGCACATTGTCCGGCAATACCAGATTCTTCGCCAAGTCAACATGCCTCTCCAAATCAATGAAACGTTCATGAATGCACTCTATATGTTTTACGTACGACATATAGTCATGTCCTCGTAGATTTTCTGTCGCTGAAGTATAGCCACGATCATAATGAGCAATAAGTTGGCAGTCATCCAGGTTATAACATCCGATGATATCCTCAATGGCTCTACGGAAAGAGCCGACCATAATGAGATCAAGAACATGCCGAGCTTTCTTGCTTTGGTGGACTCAACTGTGTCCTTGAGGATTGCCACTCCTAGAGCTGCTTTGAGCAAAAGATCAGAATCAGCGTGATCAAGACACGGCGCTCTTCATTTTCGGCACTTATAATATTCTTTTGTTGTTGAAGATAACTGGATAACTCTGAGCCTACAATCACCAAAGGCGAATGGCTATTGCGATCCCCAGTGTTCTGTTGTATTGTGCCTTTCACAAAAATTTCCGCCATCGATTAGCTATTGCAGCCTTAGCTCAATAATTTCTTCATTTAGCATTTTTCGACAAGCTGCTGTTCGAAGGTTCTGCCAGGCAGCAAACCTCGATTAGAAACAACAATAAGGACTTTTCCGTTTGGTAAACGGAAGTTTCGCCCTTCTCAGCTCCTATTCGATCTCACTGCGTTGACTAATAGCGAGGGATCTGGGAATAGCTCCACTGTGACCCAGCTTTAACTCAAATTTTTTGGCGGAAAAATTTCTGAAATGGACAATAATAGTTCCTTATGTTGCACGATGGTTTCTTGTTGACAGGTCAGTTTTCCTTCAGGTCGCGCTTGATCTAGTGGCCGCTCATTAACGGCCTCTCGTTGAACCTGTTGGTTGTCAAGGCTCAACTTCGCCATGCACATTTTGTTAGACGTTGTGCCATGAAGGTTTGCAGGGGTTTGGCGGTTGGTTCTCTAGACGATTTTAACTTCCGAATCAAATCCGGTTCCGTTAACAATGCTGCCTTAACCAGGATTGAGGTGAAGTTCTGAAAAATCCTCGGAGTCACTATACCAACGACGCAGATGTCTGTGGATTGTGTCTTCTCTACGAGTCAGGTCGCTATCTCGTCGAGGTCTCCTTACGACTTCCATTACTTCAGCTGTTGCAGATGAGGGAAGAACCGAAAGTACCACAGGGTGAATCAGAAAAAACGTAAGCGACAGCCAACAGTAGTTGGAGCCGTGAACAGGTCCAACAGTGCGGTTTTGCGCTACACACTTTAAAAGTAGGTATACTCACAATGAGACAAGCGCGCAAAAGGCGCACAGGACGCGTCTTTCTGAGCTTTATTTTCCAAAACTGGCTTGACAACATCCCACGCCTCGTTTACGCGCGCTGAAAAATCTTACTTAGTACTCGCCGAATCGTTTTCCCACCCATCGACCGTCTCCTCTGTATTTCCTGTCCCGCGCGACTCAACTCCCCATCCGTCGCTGTGGAGGTCGAGGCGCTCGACCTAGGACGATGGCGATGACGGTAATGGCGATGATGATGATGGTGATGATGAGCTCCTGTGTCATGTCGTTGTGGAACTTCTCCATGTCCTAAACCTTCTTCTCCTTCCATCTCACCTCCAACGCCCGCAGCAGAATCCCCTGAAGGTAGAGACACTGTTGACGAATGCCCCGAGTCAAGCGTCCCCAATACTCCGCTGTTCACTGAACCTGACGTCGTCATTGTCGTTGGCGCTGTAGATCTCGAGCTGGGATGGCTCACTGCATGCGAGCTCGATGCAGATACGCAAGGCAGACTCTGGGACGAACGAATGTCCATGCTGCTGGTGCTGGGTCGTTCATGCGCCGCGCTGTCATCGCTGTTGGAAACAGTCCCTGGGATATGAGCAACATCAGCATCGCCGGACACTGTAGGGGTTGGATCCCGTTGGCTCGGTTCTGTTGCAGCATGTCCCGAAAGGGAAGGATAATTCTCGCTTATGGGAGACTCTACTTGGATTTGGGGGACCAGTGATGGCGTCTGTGCTTGTCTGGAGTCATCATTAGACCCAGACTGACGACGTGAGTCATCCAGCGATCCAGACTGCGGCACGGTGTCTTGCTGTTGCTCTTGCTGCTGTTGTTGAGGAGGCAATAGAACCGTATCACCCCCTGCTTGGTTGGTGTACTCGCGCAATGCTATATGACTGATGGTAAAAAGAATGGCGTCCCACGTTTCCAAAGCGTTTTGCTTGAACACCTGTCGGATTACGGATCGCAAGAGAAAGTCGTCGTCCGAAGCAAAGTAGCGGAAATGGTAGGTGGCGCCCGGAACCTTGTTTCTCTCCTGTCGGGTGCCTCGACTCGAAGAGGAAGAGGAAGAGGAAGACGCCAAACATGGAGACTGAGCTGCTCTACCTGCTGCAGCGTCATTGCTCGCATCCGTCGCAGTGCTGCACTTGGAGGCATGGCTTTGGTGACTTTGGTGACTCTGGTGGCTCTGAGCGCTCGTGGCAGACGACGTACTATTGTCGCTGTGGGAGCTTGAGACAGTGTTGGAACGGCTACGCATTCTACCCTCCATTAAAGTCTGGAAGAGGGGGCTTTGAACCTGCTGCGGCGGCACGTAGTGCTGGAGATTTTCTGCAGCATGGCCAGCATCCATAAATCCAGTATCACTAGGGTCGGAAGGCTCCATTGAAATGACGCTACCCTTGTTATGAGCGCTTCCATTCTCCTGCGGGCCGCCATCTTTTCCAATGGCTTGCCGTAGGCGTGAAGGTTTGCAAGGAAGAAAGCTACTAGGGGAAAACGCTGGTGAGGACGAGTTTGAAGAAATAGATGAGCCTGATCCTTTTCGCCGTGGTTGCGTGAGGGCACTGACAGCCATATCATCTGTGGCAATGCGGTTGAAGTCGCAGCTCTCCGCATCAGCTTTCATGATCGACATCGCCATTATTGGAGGGATAATTGAAACTGGCGACTCTATCTCAGAGGAGCGCGAGAAGAGAGATATGTCGCTGTTGAGGATCGGGGACGAGCGCGCCGAAGCAGATTGGCTGGCTATAGCTTGTGCTGCCAGCTTGCTGCATCGGCTCATCCGAGAAGAATGAGAGGAGACAGAAGAGCCGGAGCTGTGGACTGCTGGTAGGGGCTTGACTGCATTTATATCGTCGGCAGAAACGATGTAGTAATGAACGTCCCCGACGACCAACATATTGTTTAGAGGCTGGACATTGTAAACAAAGTATCAGATCCCGGATTATCATACAAAAGATTGGCAAGACTTCGTCGCTTGGTCCATTGACTTACATTCCGAGCCTTCATGCGGTGTAAGAGACCCTCATCAGGCTGCGTGCGGAACAGGACCTTGTTGATCTGGTGCGCTCCATAGTACGAGTAGTAGTGTTTGGAGGCATCGTTGGGATCTTGAGTCGTGACTCGGGCTAGGATAAAGTCCTTCCCTTTGTTGGCATGCATTCGCATGAGGTTTTCAAAGCTATCCAGCGTGAACGGGTCCTCATCCAAGGCGTCCAGCTGATCAATCTCAACCGTCATGTAATACGTGTCCTCTTGCACAAGGGTCTTGAGTGTCTCGTAGTTTTTGAGCTGCCTCTCGTAGTCTTGGCGAAGACCGGAGAGGTAAGCCTGCATCCGCGCATTGTATTCGTCCTTGCCGTTGAATCCGTATCCATGCACCTGGTAATGCTCCAGCTCTGATGGGAATACGGGGCGTGGGGGTAAGGTCGGTGTTGGTAGTCCTGTCAGGATCATGGCCCGCTTAGGCGCTAATTTCTTTTGGCCTGTCTCTGCAGAGAGATCGCTTGCTATCGGTCCATCTGCGTCGTGATGTTTGTTGCAAGTCGCGGCATCGTTGCTTTCCGACGAGGACGTGATCTCTTTGACACTCATGACGCCCTCAGCGTTGCTTATCTCATTTTTGTTAGGTTTGCAATCGAATGTCGGAAGCTTAGCACCGCTCTCAAAGCTGCTGTTGGTGTCGCTTGCTGTGGGGGTCTGCATAGCCTTTCTGGTCACCAAGTGTTTACGTGTTACGGCAAAAAGTGACCGAGAGATACAAGTCAGTACTGATTGAAGTAGTCGGGCAGCGCTGGCTGTGAAGGAGGGAATCGCACAAGAGAGGAATGTTCTCTCCACAAAATGACGGAATAAGGCAGAGGGAAAAGTACGCCAGCGCTCAACGGCTGGCGTCTGCCGTTGAAAGGCAGCAACAGGGTAGCAAGTGCTGAAAAAATTTCATATTCCAAAGTTCGGTAGCTCAACGACCGTGGCCATCAACACATCTCGGTTCATTCCAGCAAGGGTCTTATTCCACAAAATCCCTTGAGCTGCCTCTGGTCCTTGCAGGTCATATCGGAATACATAAGTATACCTCGGTGTTTTTTACAAAAGCAGAAGGCATGTCTATCCCTTAAGCGCAAACAGGGCATGAAATAGGAGCACCTCAGGGCCCCCGCCCTGCGCCGTCATCGACTACGGTTTACAAGTTCCGGCTTGTCTTCCGCCCTGCCAGCAAGAAATACCCGTGCACACATAAGCCGAGCCCCTGTGGCAGAGGCTGCTCCAATGGATTGCCTGCCTGAGCAATTAGCAAAGCTGGTAGCTCTGTCAATGGCGGCTGTTGCAAACGATCACGGTGTAATCCGCTCCTGACCCCTTTTGCCCTCTTGCCAAGAGAAGGGTCCCTTCCGTTCCATTAGCGTAGAAGACACATCGTTACTCGGTGATGTCGCCAGACTTTGCAAGACCAAATGAGATATGACCGTCGAGCACGAGATGACAACCTCGTAGTGGGATCATTGCAATGAAAGCTGGCAGTTAGCTAATGGGCCAAACGCCCTGCAACTATGCGCCTGGATTGACAGGGAAGAGTAGTAGAAGCAAGAGAAGTAAAATAAAAAGCTCGCCTGTTTAATTAAGAGTGCGTTTTTGGAGGGGCATCACACTGTTGCTGGATGATATTCCAATCCCGTCATCACTCTACTCTCCCTTCTCGCCCTTTTTCTTTGTCTTTCCATAGACTTTGAGAGAAGAAAGCTTTTTCCTCCTCATAAATCCCTTCCTGCGCTATTCACCTCTTTCCTACTACGAGAGCGAAGCTGCTCGCTTGGGAGTGTCAATACGTTCTTACATGGAGTCATGCTCCCCCAAAACAGCTGTCGAAGGTGCTCGGAGCGTCGACAGCAGCAATATCGACCCGAGAGACACTTTGCAGTTAGACGAGAAACTGCTGCAATACAAACAGCCGAGTCAGTCTAACATAGATGGTGTCAGAAACGACCAAGGGGTGGACGACGGAAGCGCCAAGGAGGAACCAAATATACAATGTATTGCTCTAGACGTGCAGGAGTTTACAAGCGGGCATACGTCAGGAGGCAGAGCAGAAGGAATCTTGGAAAACGGTGCACTATATTACCCGGAGGGGGGGCATGGATGGCTGGTGCTCGTGGCGACTTTTATTGCTGCCTTTTGGTAATATATCACATCCAACCTAATAGTCTCTGGCATATGCCCTAGAAACATTGGCACTTACCACAGTTCGTCTTTCACGTCGCTTCGTCTCTCACATTGCTTGGCTTAGGTGTCTGGGGGTTACATTTTGCTGGGGCGTTTTCCAGGAACACTTTCTTCGAACAAACACGTTTCCAGGCGCGGACGCCAGGCATCTATCGTGGGTGGGCAGTCTTAGCTGCGCCTCAGTCTTTGCGGCAGCACCGGCCATCGTCATCATGATTCAGAAAATGGGAGCCTGGACAGTCCTCGCAGTGGGTGTCATCAGCGCCACCAGTGGTTTTGTCGGTGCCAGCTTCGCGACCGCATTCTGGCACTTGTACATCACAATCGTAAGGAAACTAGCGGAAAAGGGCTCTGGTTCAAAAACTTGACAGTGGTTCTTTTACTTATTTCAAATGTTTGCTCAATAGGGTCTATTGTTTGGTTCTGGCGGATGTCTTGTCTATTTCACCTCCATCACCGTGTTGGCCCAGTACTTCAACAGGAGGCGCGGTGTGGTCGTTGGGATCGCCATTTCCGGATCCGGAATTGGCGCCACTGTGATGGCTCCGGTACTGCGCTACCTTCTCTCACAGTTGGATTTCCGGTGGACGATGCGCATCGTAGGCGGATGCATGTTTGTTTGCTTGAGTCTGGCCGCCTGCCTCGTTCGGCCGTTCAATCAAACGCCATCCTCTCTTACCATCCGTACTCAGCCAGATCTGGGAGTCATTGATTTGACACCTTCGCCCACCTCTGCAGCACAAGGAGTCGATCCTACATGTAACAATAGCACAGACACGAACAGTAGCAGCCTTAGAACCATTAGATCGAGAGCTGGAGCAGAGGACGAACGCAGGCGACCGCTGAGCAGAAACGGCTCTATAGCACATTCGCCGTCTATCTCAAGCGTGCCAACCGCTTCATCACCCGCAAATGATACGGCCAACAGCCTGGATTTCGCACTATTCCAAAGCATCAGCTACTCGCTCATTTTTGTCGGCACCAACATCTTTGCGCTCGTCTACCTGGTCCCGCTGCTTCTCGCACCGTCCTATGCAACCTCCATCGGTCTCACTGCCGCTCAAGGTGCGACTATGATCAGCATCTCCTCTGCAGTCGGCATCGTCTCCAGGATCATCATCGGTTACATATCCGATCGCTACGGGGTTCTCAACTCGACCGTGGTCTGCTGCTTCATCTCTGGCCTTGCGTGTCTGCTCCTCTGGCTCCAAGCACAATCCTATGAACTCCTAGCAACCTTTATGGTGTTTTATGGATGCTTTGCAGGCTCGAGTATCATGTTGTTCCCTGTAGCAGCAACGCGCGCAGTACCAGCTGACAGGGTCTCATCGGCGCTTGGGTTTGTGTTCTTTGCGCACACGATCGGGTACTTGCTAGGAACGCCCCTCGCCCAATTCATCATTCAAGTACAGCATGGTGGTTATGCAGGCGCAATTGTATTTGTGGGCATCGCCGACTTGATCTGTGGGGTGATTGTGCTCATAGCGCGGATAGCCGCAAATCCAAGGCTATGGGTTGCGATCTGAGAAAAACAATAGGTAGAACGGCCACGTCTAGCAAATAAACTGCATAATCGTCGTATGAGGTGAGAGTAACGTCCTAGCAGAGGATTCACGCTTTGCGGCGCTGCTTTTCAACGTCGTCAATGCAATACAAATACAGTGTTTTATTGTAGCAGGTGAAGGTTGTTGCAAACTCACATCCAGTGTGTGTTCACAAGAACATTAATCTCTTTTCCTTGTTGAAAAATTGATTGCAAGATTTCCTGATAGAAACGATTCCAGATAATTTGTTGATCAATCGGGCTGCAAGGGGGGTTGAAAGGTGTCCGAGGCAGCAGGAGTACCGACGGAAGTGTTAGAAGAGAATGTAGCAAGTGCCGACGACGGAGGGACGTTCATTTTCACCATGTACGTCTCCATTTGCTGAATCTTTGCAAGCAGTCTCAGCTTCTCGATCTCGGCCTGTGCAGCCTGTTCCTTGGCCACTGCACGCTCCTCTCTGGCTTTAGCGACCTGTTCCTTAGAGGCCACAATCTCTTCTCTCGCCTTGACCATCATCAAAGTCGCCTCTGTCCTGCGATTTTCCAAATCCTTCTCTAATGTCTGGATCCGTTGTTCCTGCAATTCAACCCGGTACCGTGTCGCAGTCACCTCCGCCTCGTCTCTCATCCGTGCCTCTGACTGCTGCCGCATCTCCTCAAGCTCGACCCGCTGTTTGAGTGTCGCAACACGCAGATCCGCGAGCTCCCGGTTGAACGTTTCCAAATTATCCTGAAGCGACTTCTTTTGTGCCTTGCCAAATTCCTTTGTCTCACTATTCATTTTGATAAAGTCCTTCATGGCATCGTCAAAGTGCTTCAAGACCGTGTTCAGATCCTGTTGGGTCTCATACATATCCTTTGCAAAGTTATTCTGCTTCGCCTGGACACTTTGGTGCAGTTTCAACTGGTAGGTCAACCGGTCTATCTGACTGCTGGTCGGATGACGGCTCGGTTGATGTTCATCTGGTTGCGCGACGTCTTGCTGCTGATTCAACTTCGAAATGCTCCTCTCCAATGCTAGAAGACGCCGATCATGAATCTGGAAAATGTCCCTCGCTGTCCTTACAGGCGCGTTTGCTGACGCTACCGGTGTTGCTGACGACCCGGCGGCCGCTGGCGGGCTGCTTGTAGCGAATGGGGCCAGAGAGGTAGAAGCAAACGACTTAGTATCTGGCGATGGAGAAGTTGTGGAAATTGATGAAGAGCCTGAGGATATAGCGGACGAAATTAATGTGGGTGCTTTTCTGGGTGTAGCCGTGTTTGAAGGTGAAAAATGGGCGGGTGTTTTGGCGTTGACAGGAAATTCCGCGCTCGAAATCATAGTTTGTGCCGGCGGGGGGCGAGGCAAGGTAGCAATCGCTAAAGGATTAGTCGCTGGAGGAGTTGCAAGAGGTCTGGCGGGTCGGGCATTGACCGAGGTCGCGGTGTTTGTGGTCGACGGGCTCGGTTGAGATTGCGGCGGCATGTTTCCGGCCGATGTTGTGTTCGATGCTGCAGCTTGTCGAGAAGGTGGGGACCCGGACTTGCCATTGGGAGAAGCTGAAGCTGTATTGGAAAGTGCGCATTTCTGAGGCAGAGGATGTTGTGTCGTCGTTGATGTGATTTGCCGCGAGTGAAAAGCCGCAGTCGACGTGATATTTTCTACCACAAGTGTTTTAGATCGCTGCAGGTCACCTAGCGGGCGAGAGGAAGCGACGACAAACGAGGATAAGTTAGAGACAAAGGTACGCTCACTGGATCTCAAACAGTTGTAGATGGTATCATGAAGATGAGGTTACTTACTGTGCTCTACGAGCTTACTCACAGCCGAAGCTGATCCTTGGGGGCGACTCTCTACAACCGAGAGTTGCTGTAAACGGGTCTCGTGCTTCCGTTTTGGGCTATTAGTCAAAGATGCTGTCGACGATGATACCGACGCAGTAGCAGCAGGAGTGAACACGCTCGTCACGACAGGATACTGGAGGGCCATTGTTGCGCTTGAAGCTGGCAAAGTAGCGATGGCGTGTGATATTGTTGAGGGTGATGAGGAAGCCAAGACCGCATTTGGCTGCCACGACCGTCCAAAAAGCGCTGATGGCTTTGTCGAAGGAGAAGCGACCATACTTGTGACGACGGAAGCCTTGGAGGACATTGATGCAACTGAACCTGGCAGAGTAGCGTTGGGCGGTGGTGTCGATGATGGCGGTGATATTGCGGGTGAGGAGGAGGCCAGTGCCGCATTTGGTTGTTGCAGCGATCCAACAGGTACTGACGGCTTTGCAAGTGATGCAAATGCTACAACGCCAAAAGCCATTGCCGATGTTTGAACAGTTGCTACTCGAGCTGCCTTTGTTGCTGCAATGAGTGCGGTGGTATTTGCTGTTGTGGGCATTGTTCCAACTGCTACTGCGTTCCTTATTCCTGTCGCCGCTGCTGCTGTACCCGACGTGCCTGCCTGCAAATCAAGAGAGGGAGGGTCCGATACCTCCTTGAGCCTCAGGGTTCTTAACGTCTGCAGTCCCTCAAATGCCTCTATCGCATTGTCGAGATATGCTTGCTGCTTTGCGTCATTCTGTACGGTGCCGAGGTGCCGGAAAACTTCAAGCATGTAATAGACTTCTCCCACTTTCCAAGACACGTCGCTGTCTCTGTTTTGATTAGTGACCAACCCCTGCGCGAGAGCTCGCTCAAGATCCATCAAAGTCACCGCGGCCGTTATCTTACAAGCCAGGGAGGATGTCTGCAGGTCCTGTATATCATTCCTCGGCGGTCGGGGAGGCAGTGGTATAGGGGAAGGGCTTGGTTTTGGGTAGGTGAGCACTCGTGGTGGCTCCCTGGATCTGACCCATCCCCAAGCAGAGGCATCCAGAGGAGGGAACTTTCCGGCTCTCCAATCAAAGCTGTTGAACTCTCTCCACGCGATTGTGTCCTCCTCGTACCGGGTGTAGAGTCGACGCCCTTCGTCTGTCAGGGGGCAAGTAGGCGGTATGTGCTGCTGCGTCTGAACGTCCCAGGCTGCCAACAAATGCCCACTAAAAAGGCTACTGCTGCTATTGCTGCTATTGCTGCTGTTGTCGTTTTCACTGTTGTCGTTTTCAATGTCGTTTTCGCTATCGTTTTTACTGTCGTTCTCACTGTTGTTTTCGCTGTTGTTTTCACTCTCGTTTTCACTCTCGTTTTTGCTGTCGTTTTTGCTGTCGTTTTTGCTGTCATTTTCGCTGTCGTTTTCACTGCCGCTGCCGCTGTCGTTGCCGTTGTTTGTAGAGTAGCTGTTAATGGGTGGATTCGCTGGCGTTACATTTTTGGTTGAGGCGGATATCGTTGTCGATGTCTTTGCTAATGTTGCGGGTGCTGGCGCTGCTGGGACTGAAGATGGTGCCGAAACTGGAGCTGGGGTTGAAGATGGAGTTGGAACTGGAGCTGGAGCTGGAGCTGCTTTTGCTGCAGGCTGGAGTACCATGGTATTTTCTAATGGTAACGGTGCTGTTCCGGCAGGCATTACGATCGATTTTGATGGTCCCGCAGTGCTAACCAAGTCCTTCAGTATTGCACTCAATCGAGCCTTTCGTTCCGCGGTTTGCTCGTTATAAAAGCGCACCGCGGAGTGGTAGTATGCCACTTGCTTTTCCCCACTGCGTATGCTGTCGAGGTGATGAAAAACATCCACCATGTAATAGACCGTACCAAAGCTCCACCGGAGGTTGTCTTGGCTTACACCTTTAGCCATTTTCTCAACGGCACGCTGATTGGAGGTCAGGATACGTTTGGCGGCTACAGCCTTGCAGCTAAGATTGGAAGACGGCAGCTCAAACCCATCGTTGCCCGGCGGCTGGGGCGGTGGTCGTAGTGGAGAAGGGGTTGGCTTTGTGACAGCAGGCGATATTGGTGGGTCCTTGGTCCGAATCCACTCCCAAGCAGTGGAGTCGAACGGCGGGAATATTCCGCCTTCCCAGTCATATTGCTGAAACTCCTCCCAGGAGGCTGATTCGCGATCCCACGGACGGGAGACCGCAGCCCTGGTTTGCACGTCAACAGCATGGTCGTAGCTGCTGGTGCTGTGGTTGTCACTGGGGTCGTTGTGGTCGTTGTCGCTGTCGTGATGGTAGTTGTTGTAATTGTGGTTGTAGTTGTGATTGCTATATTCATTGTTGCAATAGTCGCCATGGGTGTAACGGTATCGCACGCCACGGTAGCCATGGCTACTGCCGCCGCTCTCAACACTGCCACGATCGTCATTGTCGCTATCACCTTGGCCTTGACCCCATCCTCGTCCCCTGCCTCTGCCTCTGCCTCTGCCTCTAGCTCTGGCTCTTGCTCTGCCTCTACCTCTGCCTCTGCCTCTGTCACTGTCCGCACCTCGTCCTCGTCCTCGTCCTCTGCCTCGGTCCATCTCCATACCTCTAGCTCCTCTGCCCCGGCCTCGATCCATTGCGCTGCGGTGGATGGCTGTGCTTCAAATGGACTCGGCCAATGTGTCGTAGGCGTAGGTGTTGATGCTGTGTCGCATTACCAATGTTGCATGGACCTGTTGAATGAATGTGAATGAATGGGCTGCTCTGGTGCAAACCGAAAACCTTACTGTTATAAGCCACTCGAAGGGCTGCACGTTTGTTCCTCCGCTCTGTTGCGCGATAGTCTATTGTAGTCGACTGGCGCCGATGCGAAAGCGAAGCGCGACGTGCCTAGCACCGCTCAGCACCATGGCCTATGCACTCATTACAGCGCGCCATATGCCATACGCCCTACGCCTCTGATCTGCGACATGTTTCTGTCCAACCACCCTTCCAGCAACTTCGCCCAACGCTATATCTCATCCTCTCATCCTCTCATCCTCTCACCCTCTTGTTCTCTCTCCCTGCTCTCTTCCTATCATCCTCTTTTTCTCTCTCTTCCTCTTTTTGTCTCTCACAAGCCATCTTCCCAAAGCATCCAGTCATGGTGCATCTGCCGGTGCTAAGGCAGCTCCTTCGTAAAATGGGTCGACCTCCCTTGGAGACATACCCAATCTTCATCCTCAGCGGAATCGTCCACACTACCGGCGTCGCCATGGCAATCCACAAGCTTACGACAGACCCGGACCTTCGGAGCCATCGGTATCAAAGAATCGCTCCCAACTACCCAACCGACGTGCATTATATTCAGCCACCTTTACCACACCAAGCTCAGCTTGGACGTCCGGTCCACCCACATCCACGAACCCCTGCTGACGCTCGACCCGACAAGCCAGAGTTTGCTCTACCTCTTTTTCCAGAGGCGTCTGTCACTTCGCGAGCATTTTTCTTGAAGAGAGCAAAAACAGCATGGCAAACAGCGGTCGCACTTGTCAAGCCAATGTTCACCTTCTTCTCTTTAATATTAGCGTATTAGCGTACAACTAGGGTAGCTGCTTTAGCAAATCCATTTGAAAAAAAGAGGTGCTTAGACAGAAAGGGTCACTGTCAACCACGGTCGGCGCCGAAGCAGAGTTGCCACATATCCACCCACTCCAGTACACGTGCTACCATCCTCCCTTGTACCAGTGCTTTCACCATGCCCAGCAGTAGCAGTAGAACCGGAGCGCCCAGCAACTTCTACGACCGTTGATGGTGTCAGGAGCGATCGAGAAGGAGCTAAAGGCATGCACTCGGGTGGTCCATAGAACGTTCTCAGCTTTGGCCAGTGATTCGACACCCACTCGGCTTCTGCTCTCCCAATCCGGTGATGCCGCAGCCTTTGCACATTTAAGGTCCTCAGCTCCTGTAGCGTCGCCAGCTTCCCCAGCCCGCTGTTTAGACTGAGATCAAACGCCCAGGCGGCCGAGGTTTCTGGAAACACACTTTCCGTGGTAGAAATGATAGCTGAGGAGGAGGAGGAGGAGGAGTTGGGGATCTCGCCTCCCAAGTGCAATATCCTGAGCTCTGTCAGTTCCGCTAGCTGGTTGTAAATGTAGTCAACATAGGGCTGTGCGCATCGACGATAGTCTTCTGTCAAATTTGAAAAGCCAGAGAATCCAATATGCAGCACTCTCAGTCCTCGACATGCCCACGCGGGCGTCCTGGAGTGCACAGGCAGGTCTTTGATATCGATCCGAGGGTCAAACGTGTTTGGTTGAAGGGTAGTACTCATGGCTTCGAACGACATCAAGTTGGGGCAGGAGGTCAGGAGCAGTTGCAAGTGCTGACTCTCAATGAAATTGCAATGTCGCAGATCGAGTCGTTCGAGAGAATGACAGTGTCGGTGGTGGAGAAGCGCACTGATGGATCGGTTCTGGAGTGGGAGTGCGCTCCGAAGACTGAGCGAAGTTAAATGCCGAGAACCGTTGATCAACAACGCCTGGTGCTCGTCCTTGCCTCTTGAGTAGCAAGCCTCAAGATGCTGTAGCCTCGGACAATGTTCTTCGAGGACTTGGCATAGATGCTTCATGGACCGTTCCACATTGATAGCAGGGACAAAGAGGCGCTTGATGTCTGGACAAAGGCGTAGGAGGGGCAGTAAAGTGACATATAACGAATGCTCGAGATCGAAATCGATGACCAAATCCCTGAGCCGACAGGTCTCCGAATTTCCGTGTTCTTCAGAGCGGAGAAGGGCATAGGGACGTTCGATTGAGGTGCCATTGTTTTCATCCAGCACCTCTTGCATCTCCTCTGACCAAAAGAGGGTCGAGCGGGAGACGAGAGACAGCTTCTCTAGTCTGACGGAGCGAGCAGCCCCGCGAAGGATGTGCTGGACGCTGACCAAATCGGCCTCTCGGAAGCAACTGATGGTGACGCTCCTCAGCTCAGGATGTCCTGCGATAACCTCGCCCAAGAGACTCGAGACGGACTGGTGTGCGAGCGGGAAGTTTGTCAAGGTAATCTCTCTAAGAGATTTGTTCACTTTGACAAAAGCCAAGAGACGCTCTGTGGTTGTATGGTCGACAATGCCCTTATTGTGCAGTTCTGAAGCAAGCGAGCAGAGTCGGAACAAGTTCGGAAAGAGCATCGTCTCGGGCACGGACTGGAATGCATAGCAAAAGTAGCTGTCGATGCCGCGGACATGGTGTACGTTCCTGACCAGGCCCTGCTGCGCGGCCGAGCCGGTTTGGAACTGAGCGACGACCTGCTGAGACGTAAAAGGGAGGCTCTTCCAGAGCAGCGGCGAGAAGCAGCGGTCCGCCGTGGAGCAGACCTGGCAGCAGACAGCGAGGTCATGCAGGGAGAGAGAAGAGGCAATCCCGTCTCGGAGATGAGGAATGCTGAGGAGGATGGTCAAGGCTGATGAGGAGTGCATTGCGATGTGAAATAGGGAGGATGTCAGAAGAGAGGTGAGGGCAGACAAAGGTGCAACTTGGGTTAGTTTAGTCCGTTGGGCGTGGTCGCCAGCCGCAGACCAGACCCTCAACCACGGCGGTCCCCCTATGCCACGAGTCATCTGAGTGTATTTAGCGCTCTGTTCAGGCACGGCCCTCTGGTTGGACAGAGGGCGGATCTATTCGCCAGAGGCCACCAATCAGGCTCCGCGGGGACTCGTCAAGGCCAACGCACTGCTGGCATCCGGGCTTTGTCTACTCGCCCTGGCCTAGTTGCTTGCTGGCTTGACAGAGAAGGTGCAGCAATCGACGTTCCGAGCTATTTATGAGCAAACACAATCAAACCCCTCCTTCAAGTTCTCACCACAGGAAGAACAGTCTGTTACTTCCTAAACGGCGGGGAAATAGTAGTTGTCCTCATCAAACTGATGCTGCTGTGCGTTGGTATGATTTTCTTACACGTGCGTTGCCATGTTCTGTTAACACCACACAGGCCTCGTTATCGCGAGGGATAGTTCGCGCGGCCGCCTCTCGTGAAGCTCTGGTTAATTCCTGCACGACCGTAGCGGAGTCTCCAAGAGTCAGAAAACACCTTGTTCATAAAAGGACCTTGGACCTCACGATACCGACTTGTTTGTCTGAGCTTAAATTGCTGGATCAAACATTTTGTTTGCCTGATGCTCCAAGCGGTCATGGGTCCTGTTTACCAGCACGCATTTGAAGCAAAAATGACGAGCGCTTACGGCCCTGACCTAGCGAGCGCTTGAATTTTGTGCTCGCTCACAGTAGCAATACCATCTTCGCCTGTTCTTGTTGGCCCCGGGTGGCCTCCAGCTTTTCTGGAGTGCTTTTTCTCAGCGAGCGAGCGCCCGTAATGATGTGCTAGTGAGCGAGCAAGTAAAGTATTTACTTGTTCAGGGTCGTACGGGGGCCTGAGAACAAACCGTTCCCACTCTGGCGACACTTCTTCGGAACGTGGCATTGGGCATTCAGTCTAAAACGAAGGTGCAAAGACAACGGTCCATGGAATTGAGGGGAGCCAAGCGCAGCAAATATAAGCAGTCGACACCTGAATAGCACAGGGTAGCTCGACAGCGCAAGAGAGCACGATAATGCAAGAGAGAGAGAGTGGACATCAGTGATCGAGAGGTACCGTCGCTATGAACACCACTCCTGTATTATTAATACTTCAGATTTTAACAAAGGATCCGAGACTCAGTCTGCTATGAGAGCTCGTCGAGGGCTGTCGAATGGTGCCAAGAAGGAGTTAGACTCGATAGCACCGAGACGAGAGGAATGGCTATCCCTTTGGCCGTCCGCAAGTCGAGGGACTGGAGACGAGACTAGTTAGAGCCGCGACGAGGCTTCCACCATGAGCGGCGTGCCCTTGTCCCCGCACGAACCCGAGACGCCCCTTCGAATTCACTTCCCCACACTTGCAGACTCTCAGAGGTTTTGTTTATTCTCCCTCGTGTGCTCCTGCCCTGTCTGTGTGTTTGATGTTTACACCCTCGCAGTGTGTACACACGGTATCCACTTTTTTGGCCTTCTTTTTCTGCGATGGCACAAAGCATCGCGAATGCTCAGCCTGGCTATCGATCGGAGAGCACGCTCCCCGGAATGGACAGCGGGCGAATACAGTCAGCCTCAAGCAAAAAAAAAAAAAAAAAAAAAAAAAAAAAGAAAGGCGGTTTTACAGGATGTCTTCCACCTTTTCCTCTTTGCACACGCTCCCTCTCGCTGCATCCGTCCTCATCCGCGTTGTTGTCTGTCTCGTCCGCAAACACAGGCCACCTCGTACCCTCATGCATGCACGCAAGCACATTCTCGCCGATAGCATACACCAATTGACCCCGCCAGAGGAGTGAGAGTGTCCTTCTCCGCCCTCCATGCAACCCCATCCCATACCCTCCTCCTCTTCTCCTCCGCATGTGCATGCCGAGTCTGCGGAATGTGATCCTGCATCTCCTGTATCCATCCGCCATGGAGACCAGCCCGAGGACAGCGACATGATTGCGCTAGGGCCTGTGTCACCAACCAGCGGGATCGCACAGGGATCTCCACAGGCGGACAGGCACAGCAGTGATACAACAACATTCGAGATCTCGACCACCACCAGCATCAGCACCAACAGCAGCTCTGTTGACATTGCAGCACAAGAGTTACCCGCCATCCATTCCGTAGCTATTCCGGTGGAAGCCACCACGGCGGATGCTGCTGGTCATGATGCACACCTCACGCACGCTGCTCTTCCCAACCGCCTCATCGACCCACGCGAGGAGGCCCCTGCTTCCTCAGCAGCGCCATCCATGCAGTCAATAACACACCCCGAGGCGCCCTGTTCTCTTCAGCAAACACCCTCGCCATTGCCACTCTCGCTCGGCTCCACTCCCCTGTTCACACCTCTGTCTACGACTGGCGACCAGCCACCGCCGTATTCGCCCACCCACACCCTCCTCCCCCACTATTTCTCACTCGAACCCATCCCCTTGCGCTCGTATCTCATCAAGGACTCGACGTCCCTGCCCTTCCTGTACGACTTTCACCTCTCTGCCACAGCCTCCAGCTCACGCCCTCAGTCACCTACCCTGCAGCTGCAGGAGCGAGGTCTCAGCCCACAGGTATACCACAACGAGCTCAAGTACTGCATCATCCGGCCCCAGCGCACGGACAGGACCGCCATCCCCATCACCAATACGCTCGGACCCAACACCGATCTGGACTTTATACCTGCCATGGCCCTGGTTGCCGCCAACTACCCAGCACGTTGGATCTGGTGGGGGACAGAGGCCCTGCAGATGGTGGTGTTTGGCCGGCAGCTCAAGAACGTGATCATGGAGTGGAAGTGGAAGCATGGCAGGACAAGGATCGGAGGGCCTGTCGTGCACAGGCTGATAGGATGCAGCTTCCGAGTTGCACCGGAAAGACGGTATTGCTGGAGGGTAGGGTCTGGAAAGCGGAGAACCCACGTCGATGCGACAGGTTTACAGCGCAGGACAGGGAACGTTGACAGCAACAGTGGAAGCAGTGGCGGTGGCAATAGCAATAGCAATAGTCGTAGACACCGGGGTCGAGAATTAGCCTTGCCAGCAAGGACAGACTTGAGTCGAACAGCAGCTGGAGGGGGCTGGTTCAACAGTTTCTTTACTAGAACTACCAACGAGTTCGGAGGAGAGAGTCAGCTGGACGATGTACCGCTAGATCACGTTAGCGCATTTACCTCAACTTTGTCCCGCACTTCCAGAGGTGGGATCGGAGGAACCATGTCTGAAGAACCCGAGGCTTCCACAGTTGTGGAAGGCATACCGCTGAGCGTGCAGGAGGCGGCTGCAGACGGCAGCGGCGAATACGACGAGGAGCTAGGCTGCTACCACTGCCGAGAGGAGAGTCCAAGCGGTGCGATCGGTCGGATCGTCGCTGTCTATAGGCCCGGTCGCCCCGCCGATCGGGCTAGGGACCGTCCTGCGACTTCCAGGAGGCTGGAGATCTACGCCGAGGTTGGAGACCGATGCGAGACGGCGATGATGCTGATGTGCACGCGGCTAGATGACCTCTTCATGTCGATTCCGGAAGAAAAAAAGAATGGAGTCTTTGTTTCCAATAATGGCGGCTCTGAGGGCGTCACGGGTCATAGCTCTCCAGTAGGAGGAGGCGATAGTCCAGAAGATGCTGCTGAGAGGAACAACTTTGAGCGCGAGATTGGCGAGGAAGGTGGTGTGTTGACACGGACCGAAGATCCGGTATTGGCAAGCGATCAGCGCAGCGAGATTTCTATGCTCAAAAGACTGTTTGCAGGACGGTACACGTGGAGGTCCTGGCTAAAATGGACCGTGGCGGCGATTCTTATAGCTGTCGTAATAGTTCTACTAAAGTCCAAGATATCGGGATAGAGCTATATCTCCCACGGTCTATTTTAGTTTCCTGGTCCCGGCAATGTCTTGATGGGCTCCCTGACGGCTCACGAACAGAGCAGCGCAGTCTAGCTTGCAGAGATCGTCGAAATTTTTTAAGTTTTGAGGCACACGCAGTCAATAGCAATCGGCTCATACCTCCTTCCCAACGCACTGCTTCAGCCTTTTTATCAACTGGGATCAGTGACAAAGCCAGGTCAGTGCTGGGTGGAGGACCAGCAAAAGAGGCAGCGTCATTACCGCCTGCCGCGTATTTCACCTGACCTGATACATTGAGCGCCCAAATTTATACAGCCCTGGCCCAGATGATCTACACCATGGGCTGTTTCCAGCTGCAGCTGGAGATCATAGTCGGTGCTTGGCGTCGTCGGAGTTTGGCAATGCCTCTTTTGTATTTCCTATGCACTTCTGACTCCTTACTACAAGTATGGCTGTAGTGCACAGTGCGGTCCGGCTGCGAGATATAAAGACTTGAGGTGTGGATCGACCTTATACTTCCAAACCAACAATTCTAATATCACCCACGCATCACCTTTGCCTGCACCCATCAACTCCTTTCTCATCATGCACTTCTCTTATGTGCTTTTCGCGACATTACAGCTTTCAGGTCTGTACCATGTCCTTGGTGCAAAGGCACCCTTGGCTGATTTGCACGCCACCATCGAAAAGACCAGGCTTCAGCTCGGAATTCCTGGACTGTCTGTGGCCGTTCTCTACAAGGGCGAAGTCATTTTTGCTGAAGGCTTTGGCAAGCGAAATGCGCAGGGCGATGAATACAAGGCCTCGGTAAGAAGACAGTGCTCTGCACAGTCATTTTTTTGTTGTCCATTTTCCTAAGTCATCGGAAACCTTTTCTTACAAAACAGGACAAATTTTTTGTGTATCATATACAGACTTTGCAACCCATTGGGTCCGTGACCAAGTCCTTCACTGCCGCCGCCATTGGCGAGATGGTCGCAGAGGGGAAACTTGACTGGGACACGACGCCCGTGAACAAATATCTTCCAGAATTCCAATACAAGGACCCGGTCCTGACCTCGCAATTGACCTTTGTCGACCTACTTTCTCACCGCACGGTAATGCTTAAACAGAGAAGCGTGGATGACTTATTTTATTTGCCTGACAGACTGATTGTTGATCTCTATGCACTGTGCGTTTCACTAGGATTTGGGCAGGAAAGCTGATCTCGTTTTTTACAGGTCCTCTGAGTCAAGAATCGAGCCTTTGAAGCGTATTAGGCACATCGACATGCAGTCCAAGCTCAAGAGCACGATGAATTATAGCAATGCTCAGTATGCAGCCGCAGGTGAAGCAGCGGCTCGCGTCGCTGGCATGTCGTACGAGGACGTCGTCCGAGAGAGGGTTATCAACCCTCTCGGTTTGAACAACACTGGCTTTTCACCAGTCGAGATGAGGAATCGAACCAGCAATCACGCCATCCCCTTCTCCGCACTATCACTCGAGGATGCGCAAAAAGGCAACGCCAGGCCAAGAGAGCTAGAGGAGATATTGTATGCAGCAGGTGCCCCTTCTGGAGCCATCTATTCCAATGTCTTTGACATGGTCAAGTACGGCAGAGCCATCATGAAGGAGGGTGAACTGAACGGAAAGCAAGTCCTGAACAAGTCGAGTGTTCAACAGCTCCTCACAGCACATTCCATCGTCGGGGGACCTGCCACTGCTCCTGAATCCACCTCGGCGCTGACTTATGGTCTCGGTTGGATGCTACACACTTACAAAGGACGACAGGTTTACTGGCACAGTAAGTACCCATCTACATTTGAAGGATATAATAAGTATGTAGCACTTATATCCTCTGTTGCACATGAAGTCCTCGCTAATATAGAGACCTCTTTTACTTCTTGGATCATCTGCAGATGGCGCAACGGGCGGATTCACTGCTAATCTGGCTATGTTCCCTGACGATGACCTCGTCGTAGCCCACTTGTGCAACCTCATGTACAGTGATCCTGGCACCAATATTTTCCAGCATGTCGCGGACGAGCTTTTGGATCTGCCCAAAACCTATAACTGGCTTCCTGATATGGCTCTTAAGGCGGCGGAGATGTCCTACCAAGCAGTTGCCAACTCGCGCAATGGCACAGGGGTGGTACCCGAACGCATCCCTAACCAGCCTCCCACCCACCCGCTGCAAGAATACGTCGGTGTGTACTCCCATCTGGTCTATGGAGACGCGTCCGTCACACTGGAGAAGAGCCAGGACGGAAAGGAAACCCTCGTACTTGAAGTGATCCGCTTTCGATCCACCTTGGAGCCCTATCATTTCGATGCATTCACGGCTCAGCTCGAGGACGTCACAACCAACATGAAGACAATTGCCACATTCAAGACAGCGACAGATAACCGTGTCGACTCCGTTGTGATTGATGTTACCTTCCCAGTGGAGTTCAAGCGTAAGGAATAGACACCTTGCAAGGGATTTTTACCGCGCAAATAAAGGCGACATCGTCGACCATGATTTGATATTTCTTTTGTTGGGCAACAACTCAAATGATAGAATCTGGGATGAAATTTGCCCGCCATGCACTTTGAGGATGGTCATCCTGCGCATTAGAATTGCATGCAGCATAACAACAGTGGGCATCAATGTTTGGATGCACGAGTTGTCCAACATCTTATTAGTTCTAAGGTTTCTTCATGAAGCATCCCCTATCTCCACAGTCCGTAATATTGGGATGTTCGACACAAGAACTTGACTCTTTCCCTGTGCACTCTATATCAATATGTCCATTTTGATAGATGAGTTTCCACAAGCATCTGACGCCTCCGCCTGAAAGGCAATGACACCCAAACGCATCGGTGGTCCCTCCTTTACTAAATTGGTTGGACCACTTGTTGCAGACCATAAGCCTTGTTTGATTACAGAGCCCAGGTCTAAATCCACCTGCATCTTCAAGAGGAGGGATAATAAGTCCACCAAGTCCATCAAGTCCACCAATTTCACCAAGTCTATCAAGTCTACCAAGTCCACCTTTGCCACTCCCACTTCCAAGCGGTTTGTGCAAGGGCAGCACTGAGATTCATTATTAACGCGATACAAGGATACAGAATCACTTTAACATCTTCAGCACACCATCGAAGACGTGGAATGTCAGATAGAGCAAGTAAATATGTCAGTTATGAAAAAATAAATATTGCCACATTAAGGATGGTCATGAAGGCCGTTATGTAGATTACCAAAGCCAGGTCAAGAATTCAGGGGTGTCTGGTGTGGTAGAGGTTTTAGTTGTTGCGAGTGTTTAAACTGTTGGTCACAGGCCTTAAGGCTTAAAGTAGGATATGATGTGTGTTGATGTTCGTGCGGGATGCTGGGTGGGTGCGACGTCTTTATATACTTTGCGTGAAGAGTGTGGAAATACTAAGTCAAGGTCTACCATATAGACATGGAAAGAGAAAGTTTTCCTTCAGGGACACGCCCTCTTTTGGGCTAAAAATATGAGATCAAGGGCACGGTGATGGAAAAAGCTGATAGAGGTCTCGCCAGAGAATCATCGACCCAATATAATATTTGATCACTGAAGTGGTGATTGAATATAGTGCACATCACCGATGATCGTTGAATGTGGCCATGAGGGTGACCGAATCGGGCAAAATATTTCAAGAATTATATCAGGTCGATGACTTTCTGGCGAGATCTCTAAGGAAACCGCATCCAAAAGATCAAGGGAATGCATTATAAACCAGAAAGAGGGTTGTCTAACGACAGGGTGTATTTAGAAAGAAAGGCATCGGACGATCAAAGCACGACGAGACGAGAAGGAGTAAGAAAGATCAAAGGCAAGTGGGAAAACAAGTCAAGGGGAAGGAAGAAAACTTGCGAGCACGTTGAATCAAGGGCAAGTGGTAAGAGTGACGAAAGAACCAAAGATTCAAGAGAAACCAAGAACCAAGGCAGGTGCAGTACATGTGTCTTGTTTTCACTTGTATCCCCTCAAATTTTTGGTATCCTCCTCATCCTTTATTCTCTGCACTATATAGAGGTCGCGCCGGCCCAGCATAATGCACCCACGCACACCTGATCCTACCTCAAGACCCTCGATTTGCAACTGCACTCACAACGCTTGCAACAACTATTGCAGGAACCATCATCGTAAACACCGCCCTAAGAGCCGCTGCAGGAACGATCACTCTTGCTTGACTCTCTCAAGTAGTGCAGGACCGCTACAACTTCCAAACAAGATCGCTCAGGAAAACATATACAAGAACACCAGCGAAAACCGCACATACACCTGTAAACTGACTCGCATAAGTTTTATACCAAAAAACTTTCAAGACCACGCTGAAAGAGTTACAGTGTTGTTTTGCTGAAATCTCTTTGTCCACTACTGGGAGATCTCTTAAGAAAGTCTTGGTCTTTACCAAGATTCTAGTTGCTCTTCCCTTCATGAACATTGCATTGCTGTTGCAGATTTGACCTCATTTAAGAGCTGTTTCATGAACTGCGATGACTCGATAGCAATGTGCCTGGATCATTTTTTTTGAGTGACCAGAATTTGGTGTGCCACAATCATCATCTTGAAAGCCATTTTCTACGTGGTTAATCTGGAAGCTGGCTCTGGAGAAGGATCCCTCTTGATTCAGGATTTCTGCTCTCACAATGGAAGTGAAAGTTCTTGGAGTTGCTTTGAGGGCGCCGAAAGTGTTCTTGCAATATTAGGTTCTTGAAGCGAGGGCTAGCTGTGTATCGGTGTGGGTAAAAGGCTGGGTTGGTACGACCTCTTTATATAAGGAGAAAGGTCGCCGTAAAAAAAGAGTATCCCCACTTAGGTATTCCACGAGAACAGAGGATAAATGGACATCGAAGGCAGGGAGAGAGAGGTAGGAATAGAAAGGGCAGAGAAAAGAAAGGGCAGGGAAAGAAAGAACACAGAGGATGCAGAAATAGGGAGGGTGCGGAAGTGAAAAAGAAAAAGATGGGGGGGAGGGGCGACAAAATGTCCAAGGGGAACTGGAGGGAAGTCAAAAAAGACCTGTACCTGGATCATTGTCTTCGTCGAGGCTAATGTTGAAGTCTTCATGAGGACTGCTCTTTGAAACAGAGTGCACGGTTCAGTTTCACAAGATACGCGTTCATGCCACACTTCTTCAGATATGTTTGTATATGAAGGGGGGTAGTTGCCTGCACAGACGTTCTGATCCGACAGTATATACACCGATACACGCATCCACCTCTTTTGTAACTTCGCTGTTCACTACCAGCATACAAATTGCCTGCAATCATGTCTTTATAGTTATTCCATCAGCCGTTCTACTGCAAGCACTTCTCCGCTCCATTGTTGCTGATACCACTCCTCCTTCCCTCCCATTTTCTAAGTTCTCATAACTCAACCTTGCCCTCTCATCACCATCGCATTCTCTGCCCGTCGTCAATCCCATGCTCGTTGTCATTATAAATGCCCGATGAAAAAAATGCTATGAACCTGTGCCTGCAACAGGGAACTCTCTTCAGCTGATCAAGAGGACAGACAGTGGCCAGGTGCCGTACTACTGTAAGCATCTCTCTCCCTGTGCCCATAAACACAAGGGGGTGCGCTAACTCTATCTCATCGTCCCGAACCAGTCTTTAACTCTTGTGCTCATGCGCACTTCCAGAAAAGCACCCTCTGTGTCACGTACTTGGCCCTAGGATAAGCGTAGTATCCTAGGCCAAGCCTTATTTCGCCTTTTAATGCCTTGTCGGCATGCGCCCCCTTTGTACTGAATGCCTTGAATTATGTCCTGACCGGTGACTATGAGCCAAAGCGGCATTGTGCGCTGGGCTTAGTGTTTAGTATATATAGTCTGTAGTTCCCTCTCTATAATTGTTCTTCACCTAGTAGCTTGAATACATCCTTGATCATACCCTGAACCATCCTGCTTTGCCACTTCCCTTGTCCCTGCCCCCTGTCCTTGCCCTGCCCAGATTCACGACACTCTGTGTCATTGTTTGCGTTCGAGAGCAGTCTTTTCTTACTGCAAAAAGATCAACATGGGCTGTTGCCTCCGAACCCCTTGATTTGACCGATTTGTGCGTTCGAAGCGGCCTTTCCTTACTTATTATTTAAACCATAATTTTCATCCTAACTGAAAGATCACAAGGGGCTGCTGCCTCCGAACCCCTGATTTGACCGATTTGACTGCCAGGGTTCGTTTGTCTTATATACCTCCCTTCTCTCTTGTCTTGTACTCTTTCCAATCTTTCATTCTTCCTTCCTCTGTCTGGTCTGCTACTCGCCTTAACTCCACGACCAACTGGAGCGTATCCATAAACTCCCATAAATGATGGTCTTTCCAAAGTCAATCATCGACTCCATCCGCAAAGCCTACGTGCTTTGCCTCCTACTCATTCTGTCAGGTAAAAAGCTCGACTTTTCTGTGTTATGAGGGAAACTGGCTGAGACGGATCTCATTCCTTCGCCTGTGATGGCTCTGGACCTGCACCTTCTGGGCGGTGTCTTTCAAATCGTTGGAGGGAGGGTCTTTTACATAGATCTTTCAAAATCGGGGCTGTGGCTCAATGGCCGAGTCGAAATGTCTCATTTACTGACGGTCATGCTCGGCTAAATATGTATAGCCACAGTGTTTCTCTCCTTCGCGACAGCTGAGACGCAATCCCAGGAACTATGCTCGGCTCATATGTGCATCTCAGCCTCTATATTTTCCGCGGACACAAACACGATCGAGTTCTCACTCTACTCAAAGATGCCTGTCGGGTGGGTCGGTCTTGGCATGGGGGGCAACTCTGTGAGCATGGATGGCAATGACTTAGCCGTAAGTTTCTTCCTATTTCATGTCATTTTCTGCGTGGTATTTGGATACTATGCAATGTTCTCACAATCTGCACCCTCGTCGTCATCGTCCGCACTGTCCCATACTGTTAGATTTGCTGGCCAAGTTTGACAGGAAGTGGCGCCGTTATATCTCAGCGCTCCGCCAGAAATAACGGCCAACCCTCAATCTTGACCGAGACCGTGGCTTACGAAGTGCAGCAAAACAAATCTGGCTTAACTCCAGGCAGCTTAAACTTCATCTGTACGTACTCACGGCCCCTGAGTCTCCCTACCACGTCAGTTGCGTCAACCGCCACTTCTATCAACGTCATCTATGCGATTGGACTGCAGGCAGTCTCCGGATCCAGCAACCCACAACAGGCCAAGATCGCGCAGCACGCTTTCACGGGAAATGGAGTGCTGAATATCCAGAGGCGACAAGGCGCTAGTTCCGATCCAAGCAACACTATAACTCAACCTCTGGGAGGTTCCATGAATAGCGGATCAACACAGAGTGAACTGGCAAAGATGCTTAAGGATGAGAATATTTATGGGACCCTCATCCAAGTCCATGGTAAGCGGCCCCCCCCCCCCCCCCCCCGTCCTTTTTTTTTTTGTTTCTCGAATTTACGAGTGCTGTGATTCGTGTAACAACTAAGAACAAAAAGCAAACACTAACATCTTCAATCGATAATTTTGAATTTGTAGGAATCCTGATGACCCTTGCGTGGCTCTTCATTTTCCCTACTGGCGCGATTCTCATCCGGTTCTTCTCACATCTGCACCATGTCTTCCGTTGGCACCGCCCTCTTCAGGTCACAGGATTTCTCTTTGTAATCATAGCGATCGTCTGCATCGTCGCAGGCGCCTATATATCCCCTCAGGGTGCGCCTCCAGTCTCTGCATCGACACATGCCGAGCTGGGGGTTGTTGTCTCTGTGGCTTTGGTCCTTCAGGTCGTTGTCGGTATTTACATCTTCCATACGTGGGATATTTCCCGCGTAGATAGACCCCGTCTGCGGTTAGTAATTACGACATGGATGCATCGTCTTTGGGGCTATGCAGTATTGATCGTCGGCTTGTATCAGACGTACCTGGGCCTGGTCCTCTATGGTAGGTGGCCAACAGGTCATGAGGCGGTCTGGTACTTGTTTGATGCTTGGGTCTCCATCTTGCTTGCGGCCTTTGTGTTGGGATCGGCCATCAAATGGTGGAGGGACAAGAGGATAGAAAAAGTGAAGAGCGTGAATCAAGACGATAAATAAAAAGCAAGAGTATTTGTTTCTGCAAAATCGATGTAGCCCTGTCACGGAGGTGACATGGTGGTCACAACCAGTATATAGCCTATAGGTTTATAGTTTAGACCTGGAGTCGGTTGCCCATTGACCCATTGATCCATTGGCCGGTCGACCAACCTTATTTTTCACCCAGTTCTACAAAAAGATTTTTCAGTCAAAGTGATGCACTGTCACGTCCTGTTTATCCTTGTCCTTGTCCCTATTCACAAGCTTGTATCCTTTCCTCACCCACCGCTATTTCTTCACACACTGCCATGTCGCCAAACAAAGTCCGCGAGAAAGAACTGCCCGAGAATCAGAGCATGTCGCATGAGGCGTTCAAGCACCTTATACAGGAGGCGATGGTTTTCAAGGAGCGCTCTCATGATACATACCACAACATACACGAACCTGAGCTCCTCGCAAAGTTCATATCTACGTCAGACGTCGCTTCGCCAGGATCTACGATCAATGGTCAGACTCAAGACACAATTGACACTGTGCTCATTGGTGACTCTATGCTCGAACGACTTAAGACGACAGGCGCCTGCACAGGACTCGCACTGCTCGATGGCTTATTCAACGCTGGTTGTGGAGGCGATAAGATTGAGAATGTCCTTTATCGACTCTCGTTCATGTCGACGCTGCTCGAGAAGCGACAGATCAAGCTCTGGGTCGTTATGGTCGGGACAAACAACTTGCGCAAGAAGGGTCTTCGACATTCTGATGTTCCTTTGTACCGCCTGCTGCTCCAGGCTCTGTTGATGATAGCCCCTGGGAGCAACGCACTGGTGTGCGAGATCTTCAAGAGAAAGGATGTGGAGGACAGATATGTGGACGAGGCAAATGAAATGATCAAGGTGGTGGTCGCAGAGATGAATACCAATCTTGGCGAGGAGAGGATCTTTTGGAGCAACGCCCCGACCGAGGTGACTAAAGAACGGCTTGAGGATCATGTGCATCTCGACGACGAGGGATATCGGATATGGGATAAGACCCTTCTTCCGAGAGTTGTACGGCTTCTGGCATCTGCGCCCTTAAAGTCCGACATGATCGTGTCCACTGGAGCCGTGCCACCGTTGGCTGACCAAATTTGAGGAAGCTCTGAACCCACCCCTCTTTCTGTCCCCCTGGTGCACCATTTTGCGCCCCAGCGGACCACAGTCTGCACGGCGGTCGCACAAGGGTCAGTAGTTTTTTTTTCAGACCTTCTTCTTTGCCAAAGCAACGGCGGTCGTACAAACAAGTAAATGCAGACAATCGCTTGGCAATAAAACCACTGTTCTCATTTCCCACGTTCGTTCTTATCATGCAACTTCATTACTCACCCTGCCTTTCTCCTCATCGGCCAGCACTGGAAAAATGCAACAGAAACATGAGCAGCAAGCCGAGAAGCACCTCACCAATATGCACAATGCTATTGAGAAAGCCAGGTTGGAGTGCGGCATCCCTGGTATGAGCATTGCTGTTCTCCATAAAGGGGAGCTCGTCTTTGCTGAAGGGTTCGGCAAACGTAACGAGCAAGGTGATCCCTTTGATGCAGCGGTAAGATCCCAGCTTAGTGGTGTGAGCGTTAAAAAAGTCTTTGAAAATGCTTCTGAAGTTGGAACCGTCGTCGTTGCATCGTTGTTCTTTTGGTATAGACCATTTGTCCCATCGGCTCAGTCACAAAGTCCTTCACGGCAACAGCCATCGGCGAGATGGTGGCAGAAGGAAAACTCGATTGGGACACAACGCCTGTGAACAAGTACCTCCCAGAATTTGAACTCAAGGACCCTCTTCTGACTTGTCAGTTGACTTTTGTTGACCTGCTCTCACATCGATCGGTAAGTCGCAAGAAATGCAGAAGCGACCAAGGGAGAGAGGGGGAAAGAAATAGAGAGAACGTGCACGGCACCTCAATGCAAAGGTGCACCTTCTTACACGCACTTTAATAGGACCTAGGCAGGAAGGCAGACATGGCGTTTTTCCGTAGCCTCGAACCAAGAATTGAGACCATCAAACGCCTGAAGCATGCGGAGTTCAAGTCCAAGTTGGGGTCCAAAATGAATTATAGCAATGCCATGTACACTGTTGCCGGAGAGGCTTCTGCGAGGATGGCAGGCATGTGCTACGAGGACGTGGTTCGAAAGAAGGTGATCATACCTCTTGGCCTGGACAATACCGGATTCTCGCAGACTGAGATGAGGAATCGCTTTCCGAATCATGCCATGCCATTCTCGGTGGCATCGTTCGAGGATGCTCAAAATGAAGATTATACGGCTGAGGAGTTTGAGGAGGTATACATGACCCTTGCGCCTGCTGGCGACATGTACTCCAACGTTTTGGATCTGGTCAAGTGGGGAAGGACTGTGATCAAGGGCGGAGAGCTGGATGGCAAACAAGTACTCAACAAAGAAAGTATCCAGGAGACTTTGAAGCCACAGACCATCATAAAAGGAGGCCGACGAGGGCCAGAGTTCCCGCCCATGATCAACTACGGCTTAGGGTGGATGATTGACAGTTATAAGGGTCGCGCTGTCTACAAGCACAGTAAGTTTTTCATTTGTAATGTCGTATATCGATAACGACGCCCTCGTCACTATTAACAGTGCTATAAAAGCTGGCAATCATCCCTCTCATTTCTCCTGTAGGCTAATTATGTTTCCGGACGACGACTTGGTGATTGCACAGCTGTACAATCACGTATACAATGTGCTCGGGAATCACATCCAATTTTATGTTGCAGATGAAATCCTTGATCTGCCTCGAACAAATCTTTGGATGTCGGACGAGGCTGTCCAAGAAACCAAGGCATTCTACACCGATCTCGCCAAACACACCAGTGGAGAGAGAAAGCTACCCAAGCGTATTCCAAATCAACCGCCAGTGCATCCGTTGGAGGCGTATACTGGCAACTACTCTCATCCGCTGTATGGAGAACTGTCGGTGCGCCTGGATCTTGGCGAAGGAGAAGAAAAGAAAGAACGCCTGCTACTCTGTCGACGAGGCTCTTGCGACGCGATGGAGCACCTTCACTTTGAGCTATTTGTGACTCAGTTTGCGGATGTCACTGGTGTGTTCAAAGCAGTTGTCACATTCCGAACAGACGCGGATGGCAGAGTTGGATCGGTGGTACTTGATGCAATAGACCCCTGGGAGTTCACGAGGGATACGAAATAATTAGTAAAAGCGGCTCGTGCTCGAGCATTTGCCTGTTGAGCGAAATCAACCTCCAGGATCATACTTTACAAATGAGTGCACAGTCGCGATGGCATTGGCTTCTCAGTAAGTGGCTACAGCTGCGTTTAGTTTTTAAATCATGATATCAAAAGAGAGATCGATGATGCTGCCTTTCACAAAGGATTGTCGACCTTCCATCAGAATTGAGTAAATCTGGCCAGGACAACATGGATTAGAGTCTGCCAAAATTATCTTTCAGTCCAAGACCATACTCAAATGAATATCGATTGTGGAAGGAGGCCTATCTTACAGTGAACTGGGACTCGATATCACTTTGGTGTGCTTTCAGTGATGCTATCTGTTCCATCAACGACAAAAAAAGCCTTGGCGTCGTTTAAACCAGGAGCGAATGGGAGGATCAAACTCTTGCAATTAAATCATCTGAGGCATCTTGTGAGGACATAAGACGAGGAGACGCTCACGGTAACGGTGCCGACTGATACCGGCGCGCTCTTGTATGCCGTGAGAAAGGCACGGGGGGTTCCATAAAGTTCGCATCATCCCGCCCGCAGCAATTTAGTTGTCAAGGCTCTCTGACAAAAATCCGCAGGAAAAATAAAAACGGCCCCCGCGCCCTGATTGTTGGTCACACAGGTTTATCTAAGCCAACTATAGCCAGATATAAAAAGTCGTTTGCTAAGTCCATTCCATTCCTTGCTCTTTCAATCATCAACTATCTACAATATGATGCAGACCAACACTTTTAACGGCCAAACCCCCGACAAACCCCTCGCTAACTTGCAGAGTGTTATTGAAAAGTGCAGAGTTGAATGCGGCATTCCAGGAATGAGTGTAGCTGTCCTTCACAACGGCGAGCTCATCTTTGCAGAAGGATTTGGCAAGAGGAACGAGCAAGGCGATCCCTTTGAGCCAATGGTACCACAATTATTATATAGAGTGTATGGTGCCATATCTTGAAGCAGGCTTGTAAAGGCGCTCACATCCAATGCCCACTCTCGTTCACTATAGACCTTGTGTCCCATCGGCTCCCAGACAAAGTCCTTCACTGCAGCTGCCATCGGTGAGTTGGTCGCTGAAGGGAAGTTAGACTGGGACACGACGCCCGTTAGCAAGTACCTCCCCGAGTTTGAGCTCAAAGACCCCACTTTGACCTCCCAGTTGACCTTTGTCGATCTATTGTCTCATCGATTGGTATGTTCTCAGAATAGTGGCCCTTTTCATGACACCTTTGTGAGGAGAGAAATGCAGCCTTGAAAGGTATACTTAACCTTCCACTGTTTATATTTTGACAATGCCTTCCTTAGGCCGTTGACAACTGTGCGGAGGCTGCGTTCTATCGCTGCGCCGAGTCGAGACCCGAGATCATCAAACGCTTGAAGCACGCCGACCTCAAGTCCAAATTGGGCACCAAAGTCAACTATAGCAACATGATGTATACTGTTGCTGGCGAGGCTTCTGCTCGAGTCGCGGGAATGCCGTACGAGGACGTGGTTCGAGAGAAAGTGATCAAACCCCTTGGCCTGGACAATACCGGATTTTCTCAGACTGAAATGAGAGATAGATCTCCGAATCATGCCATGCCATTCTCTGTGGCATCCTTCGAGGATGCTCAGATAGGGAATTATAAGGTCGAGAAAATGGATGAGGTCTATATGACTTATGCGCCTGCTGGCGATATGTACTCCAACGTTTTGGATCTGGTCAAGTGGGGAAGGACTGTGATCAAGGGCGGAGAGCTGGATGGGAAACAAGTACTCAACAAGGAAAGCATCCAGGAAACGCTGAAGCCACAGACGATCATGCAAGGAGGCCGCCGAGGACCAGAATACGCCCCAATGGTGAACTATGGTTTAGGGTGGTGTATTGACAGCTACAAGGGCCACGCTAATCACAGACATGGTAAGGATCGGTTTGAAAAGGAGATTAATATGCTGGAATGACTCTCTCACCACACTTACATCAACTGCTTTTTTGTTCGCGCCACGACACTAGGCGGTATCGTTTGGGGATATTCGTGCGGACTCACCATCTTTCCGGACGATGACTTGGTCGTTGCTGTTCTCTCCAACCTTGTGCACAACGGCCTCACACACTACCTGCAGTTTCACATTGCAGACGAGGTCCTCGAACTTCCCAAAACAAGGACCTGGATGCCGGATTTGGCCATTCAGGGTACCAAGGGCTACTATGAACAGGTGGCAAAGGGGAGCACAGGCGAGGGCAAAGTGCCTGAGCTCATTGTAAATCGGCCTCCGACCCGTCCTTTGCAAAGCTATGTCGGCGAGTACTCACACCCACTATATGGAGCTGTGACTGTAACAGTGGGTGAGAAAGTTGTCGAAGGCGAGCAACAACAGGACTGCTTGTCGTTTAGTGGATTCGGATTCAACGCCAAGATGAAGCACCATCATTTTGACCTGTTTTTGATGACACTATCTGACCCCTCGGGCACGAACATGGCCTTGGCCAACTTCAGGATAGGGACCGATGGCAAAGTTGAATCGGTTGTTGTCGACTATGAAGGCAATAGCGAGTTTATAAGACAGGTCGAGACTAGCAATAGCAAAATAGATTGAGAATGTTGCATCCGGGCAATACAAAGGCGCCAAAAGCAAACCATCCAGTGAGATTGCGGGACGATGGAGGTACCAGCGCTCACACCAGCTCTTGGGAAAGACTTGGTCCAGATTGGCCTAGTGAAAGTGAAGAGACATAGCTGAACTACGTCGAAGCTTTAACGAACAACAAATCCGGAGAGGTTAAGGAAAGCGCTGGAAGTCTCATTAGACCTGGGACGTTAAGCTTAGGGATGAAAAGTCTGAGAAAAAATAACGCGGTTCAGGACAAGACTACGGAGACCACAGGCAACACCGCTGGTCCTGTTCTCCAAGGCATCAACCTTCAGATAAAGTGCGGTGTTCTGTCAGTTGTGGTCGGTAGTAGCAAACGCAACCACTCGCTGGCTAGGAATCATGTTTGATATCATGAGTGTCTTCATCTTTCGCTGCTCGCTCCAGAAGGGTATCTTTGCAATCGCCTTCTCTGAGATCGGAAATCTGACCACATGCGACTGATACTGCCGCAATCGAGCGTATACGCGAGTACTCTCGGCTGCTCTCGGAGGCCCGGGATATCGTCCAAGACTCAGAAGGACAAGGATTGGCCACAGCAAGGCGAAGTTTCCTTTCAGAAGCGCATCACCCATATCGCGAAGGACTTGAAATCGTCCTGCAAATGGTCAGCATTACCGTCAAGGGCGAAGGACGCGTCGGGACCGTCGGTCGTGCAGGTGCAAGCAACGCTAGTGTGACCATGGCACTTTTCCGAATCATTGAAGCCGCAGAAGGTCGATCCATCGATGGCATCGACATCTGAACCAAAAGCTCAAGTCTCACTCGATGACCATTTCACAGGACCCTTTAGGTCTTTTTCTAAGGTCTGGTCTATCGACCATGGTCGAGAACTGCGGTGAGAACATGTCCCTTTGAACTACTGTAATAAAGGCTCTGGTTTGATTTCATGCTTCGACGCCGATTGATATCTACTACACAGAGAAATGCGAGGCATCGTTCTTGGGTGAAATAGAACAACAGCCTTAAGAGCAACAAAGAATACATGATCTTGAGAGGATGATGTACTAATAAGGTCGTGGCAGGGTAAAAAGGCCAGTGATCTCAGTGGCATTGGACGAACAGTGACCTACAAGGTCCCGCGAAATATGGAGGGCGCAATTTTTGGCTGATTAGTGAAGGACAAAAGTCGTGGGGCACCAGTGCCCCATTTGACGTACGCATGTAAAAGCTGTGCAGCGTACGTGGTGAAACTCAGGTACTGTACAATACGTCAGTGGTCTAGCGCAAAATTAGTGTAATGCTCCTTTTCGTCATGGCGTTTTGCGCCTATAACCGTAGCTTTACTTTCTCCATGTTCATCTATTCAGTGGCAGGCCTGCAACCTCAACAGCCACGTTCATCAATAAAAGACAAGAGGGGAGGGAGTCGATGAAGTGAAAAGGGGGTTGTGATACATGCCCTGGCTCGTCCTGTCTGTGCGCGCATGTACAGTACTCGATTGGTCTCAACTCTGCCGCATGCATGGCCTTGCACCTCCCCAATGAGCAACGGCATTCCCGGCACTGTATTTCCTCATGAATAGCTAGGAGGATCTATGCCCAAAATCAATGGAATCGCAGCAAATATAAGTGCTCCTTGGAGCTAACCAACACCAAGGCGCTCTCAGAACAAGAGGCATCATGGTATACCCATAATTATCAAGACCACGGTGAAGTACCAGGGACTAAAATAAGACCTGGCTCTAGATCGATTACAAGCTTACACGTTCACATGCTTGTAGTACGGTAGGAGGAGTAAAAGGAGGCTGTGATCGTGAGAATTTCCTCAATTAGGCAATTCAACAAGCCCCATCCCAGGCACCCGATTTTGTTCACGCTTGCGACTCTTCCGACAGTAGTCTAAAATGTCTAGGTACCAATCTAGGTTTTTTCCTTACTCTAGTCTACTCTGTCTTTCGGACTGTCGTCTTATGGTCGATGATGTAAGTACTTCGGCGGAGACCTGCTTTGATTCTCTCGTCAATAAAAGGTGTAAATTACAAGGCTGCTTCTTCTCTTCACGCCTCGTTTTCTCTCAGCTTCCTTACGCAAAGAAATCCTCATAGACATCATTACAGACACCATCATAGATCATACTTCACATACACCTTATTGACCTACCTCACTCATCATGCCATCCGCACTCAAGACTACCGATCTGCCGATGGCAAAAGATTACGCCTCCTTTCTCTCGGTCGAGGGCGCTTCTCGCAAGAAGAGTCCTTTCAATGGCGTTCTAGAACTTATGGGAGGCGATATCGTCTCCCTTGGAGGTGGTAAGTCCAGCTTCGTACTGCGGGTCATCCACTGATGTACCCTTTTCTTGTCAGTCCTTGTTTTCTCTCATATCAAAATTGAATTCTCATATATTCCGTTATGTTGCTTTGATTTAGGTCTTCCTCATCCATCGACCTTCCCGTTTCACTCCTTATCAGCTGAAGTTACGAGGTTAACCCCCACCGCTAAGACCGTCAAACCCGCTGCCATCGATACCCAGAGTCAGACTGCAGTCGACGTTGTAACCGTACCTCATAAAGCCCAGCCCGGCAAGGCTGAAAATTTGACCGACTCTCTGCAGGTAATACTCTGGTTCTCGTCTATATTTCTTTAGTCCCACCAACTGTAGCAGGTGGGGGTCCCAATAGTAACCATCAAAGTATTAATACCCGATGGCTTGACTAACCAATCGTTTGATCTTCAATTCGCTTATTGGCAGTATGGACTAGGCACCGGCATCGAGTCTCTGCGCATGTTCTGCAAAGAACATGTGAACCAAATGCATCGCCCCCAGTACCAGGACTGGGAGGTCGTGTTATCGGCCGGAAACACAGACGCCTTTGCAAAGGCCATTTCGATGCTCTGTGATCGCGGAGATAAGGTCCTTGTCGAGGAATGGACCTACCCTGCAGCCCTGGAGACGATGGAGCCTCTAGGCGTTGGCTATGTCCCCGTGAAGATGGATGGTGAGGGCATGTCCGCAGTGGCATTGAAGGATCTCTTGGACAATTGGGGTTCAGCACCAGGGCAAGCTGGTGAGGCCAAGCCTCGGGTTGCCTATCTCATTCCAACTGGACAGAACCCCACAGGCACAACCATGTCAACGCAGAGACGACGGGACATCATCCAAGTAGCACAAGAACATGATCTGGTCTTAATCGAGGACGATCCATACTACTACCTCCAATTTGGAGGTGATGACGAGGAGAGCGGAGCCAACAGTGGATCAGAATGGAAGCCGCCGGTGCCTTCGCTGCTGTCACTTGATACAGATGCCCGCGTCATCCGTTTGGACACATTCTCAAAAACTTTGGCGCCTGGATGTCGTGTGGGATACATATCAGCAAACGCCCAGTTTTGCAAGATTATCGAGTACCACAACGAAGTAAGCACGCAGCAACCCAGTGGGTTCTCACAAGCAGTTCTCGCCGAGATGTTGATCTCTACCTGGGGTCAGAAAGGCTATATCCGGTACTTGTGCGAGAATGTCCGCAAGGAGTACCTGGAACGTTCTCAGCACCTTCAAGCATGCTACCGGAAGCATGTGAACCCCCGCTTGGCCAGCTTTGTCAAGCCTTCAGCCGGAATGTTCCTGTGGATCAAGATCCATGTGGAGCACCATCCCAAGTACAGAACGCTGTCAGACTCGGTCCTAATGTTGGAACTGTTCAATAAGTGTATAGGCAACAATGTTTTGATGGTGCCTGGCTGGCAGTTCAGCTGCAAGCCTAAGCCCGCAGGCGTTGACGCTTCAGATTTGTTGAACGTATGGTTCGACGACAATGCCACATACTTCAGAGCCACCTTCGCATACACGAGCTATGAGCAGATGGATCAAGCCATGATGCTCTTTGGCGAGTCTCTCAATGAAGTGTTTGGTGTGTAGATATCCATCCTGTAACAATAGTATAAATTGTATTCAACCGAATTTACATAGCAAGAGAAGGCTTTCCATCTGCTCTATTTACTGTCCAAATTTGCGGCCGTGATAAAGCCGGCGCTCTCCGCGGTCTTGAAGTATGATGGGCAGGCAACCTTGACGTACTCCCACGCATCATCAAATGCATCTACCACTTCCTTAGGAAGAGGACCCTTGGCCAAATCCTTGAGGTTTTCGTCCAGATGATGGAGCGATGAAGCACCAATGATGACACCATCGTCGGGACCGAGTCCTGAGTGATGCGACATCCAACGAAGAGAGGACTCCAGCAATGTCAGGTTGTGCTCCTTTGTGATCGTTTCCAATTTCTTGACCGCATCAAAGAAAAGAGTGTTCCAGTAACGCTCACGATAGATCTTCCCGAAGCCGGTCTAGGTGATTTGGACAATAGAAGGGGGGTTTAGTGGCATTCGCCTTATTGAAAGCTGCGATGGGCAAAAAAGTTAATCACAAGTTTTGCTCTGAAGTTTTTTTTTTTGAATGCATTAATACCTTTGCATCAAAGCGGCCGCCTTCGCCCTCGTTTTCCTCAAACTTGTACTTTCCTGAGAGGAGTCCACCAGCCTAGTGCCAAGGTATCTGCGGTTAGAACTAGACTCGGCATCAGCCTCATCAGATGTCACTGTTCTCAAGAAGAAAGTACTTACAATTGGGTTGTAGGCGTAGAAGGCGATGTTGAGGGCCTTCAGGCAAGGGAACAGCTCCCGTACAGCATCTCTAGTGATAGCATTGTACTATGTACAAAAAAAGATTTAGAAATGAGAATTCTTGGGCTATGTATGCCACCGGCAGTGCGCGGAAAATTTCAGGTCCTTACCATGCCCTGGTAGACAGTCGGGAGAACATATCCATTCTGCTTACAGAGCTGATGGATCAAGGTGACCTGCCAGGCTGCAAAGTTACTCAGTCCAAACTATTAGTAGCCATACATGGAGAGAGTCGATAAATCATGTCATGAGTGACGATTCCAAAACCGAGGCTAGAATAACAAAACCTTAATTGATAAATGTCACCGAATCGTACCCTTTCGAAAAGTCCCTCCTGAAAGAGCTCGTTCACAGCTTGAACAGTTTCCTCGAACGGAGTGGTATAATCGGGTGCATGAAGGTACAGGATGTCCACCTTCTTGGCCTTCAAGGCCGTAAGCGACTCTCGGAAAATGCGCTTGATGTTCTCAGAGCCGTGGGCCTTGGGGATCGCTGGCCAAACCTTGGTCGCAATCTTGAAGTCTTCAGTGGGCAGCTGACCCAAAGCCTTTTGCCCATAATAATGTTTTCAGGTACTATCGAGTTAGTCTGTTGTGCCAATTCAACACAAGTTGGAAACTCCATGGCTTGCGTTCAAAGTCAAGACTAACCAACTCTGTATCGCCATTGCAGTATATCCTGGCCGTATCAACTTCTACGTGTCCGTATGCATGGAACTTGTCGAGGAAAAGTTTGATGTCATTAGTTCCTCGGACGCGGACAGCAGATGTTGCCAGACTGGTCGACTCCAGACCGAACGTCATGGTGCTATCAAGTCGCAAGAAAAAAAAATGTAAGAAGAAGAATGCTTCTCCAGCGGCAAGAATCGTCGAAAATGCGATGCACGTTGAGGCAGGAAGACGTGGCGCTATTCTCTTACCCGAGGATGACTTTGGGGATGTTTTTGTTGCCGATCATATTGAGGTGTGTGTTGTACGGAAGCGTAGGAGCAGAGACAAGAGTAAGGAGGCAAGATGCACGATGGCGGCCTTTATCAATGAATTTGATTTACCCGGCTCAGCCAATGGATGGACGGACAGCTGACAAATAAATCCGATAACCTCGCGGACTGCGGCCTTCAGCATTATAAACAAAAAAAAAACTGCGGCCTTCAGCGCAGTGCGTGCATGTAACACGGCGCGTCTTTTGCGCGCTATAAGGGCCTAAAGCGAAAAGCGGCGCGTCGCCGGCGCCATCCTTTCCATGTGTTTGGGAAATTGATTACCCAAGACCTGCACTCAAGGAGCAAACTTTCTCTCTTGTTCCTGCCGCGCCTATCATGAATACGAGCTCGGACCTGTAGTGTGTACCGGGCATACAACAACTGATAAGTCGTCCCATGGCTTGCATCTGATCCCCATCTGCCACCTGACTCGACGCTCCCTTCCTGATCCATGGCTACTCCGAACGAACCACAAACTCTGGGCAACAAAATCGGTTCAATAATATGCACACAGCAAGGCGGCTTCCTTCCGATTATGAAATATCTGTAATTCGATCTCATCTCATCAGCAGTTGTAATAACAAGTGTCGAGTTTATATATAAGGTGGACATTTGCTCTCTGCCTTTTCTATGCGCTTTATGTAAGGCAGCGGGAAAATTCATATTTAACGAGCGTTTCTCCTCAATCGACGGGTGTGGAGAGAACAAAGGGGGGCATATTAATCGTGGGGTACAAGGTGAATGAGCTAAGGGCGAGTTCAATTGAAGGTGAGAGAAACGGGGCGGTGTACACTTGAGTGGTTTCATCTCGTGGGCGCCACGCTGGAGTACAAAAAATAGGCCGCAATATGATATTATTATAATTACGATAGCGCACTTCATCTACGACACGTACTGCAGGTGATGACACCGATCAGTTTGTCCCAGAAGCCCCTCTTTTTCTGGCTTCCGTCTCCGTTTTGACCATCCTCTGCCCGGAGATTGCCATTGTTGGGTGCAGCGCGGTTGTAGGCATGGTCGCGAAGCAGGTCCTGTTCGCCCGTACCGCCTCCCTGTCCTCGGGAATGGCTCTGCTTGTGCTTCAGTTTCGAGTTGCTGTGGACAAGCGCACCAGGTTGCTGCAGCTTGCCGTGCTGTCTCTGAGATTGGGGGTCTCGACCGTGGCGATCGTGATGATGTCCTGATGGGTGAAGGGGGTTGGAAGAGTACTGCTGTGATGCGCTCTGTACGTGATTGTCGGCATAGATATCGCCCATTCCCTATAACATCAAACACAGAGCAACATGCAAAATTAGATGTGAGCCTGTAACAATCACTGAGGAGTGCCTTCAAAGAGGGGGTCCATGGTTTCAACTTACGTCCACCTCGGATTCCCAACCCTTGCCGTTGTTAAGAAGCATCCAATCATAGATGCCATCCTCGACTTCATTCATGCTTTTCAATGCCTTGGTGAATAGATCTCGCAGAAAGTCATAGTCAGGGGTCTCCTCAAACGACAACTTGCGGACGTAGTTGAGGTAGATGCCAAACTCCTCTACAGATGACGGGAGTGAGAAAGAGCAAACTTGGTTAGAGGCACGTTCTGGCAGTCTGATCGTTTTGCCGAATGAGTTATAGAACCGGTCAGTGTAGACATACCAGGAAACCCTTCGCACAACTCCTTGATGGGCGTCGACTGCTTCTTCTCGCCAATCTTTTCATATTTTTGCTTGTTGGTTGCCGCCTTCAGACCTTGCCAGGGCAAACCGCCACGCAGAAAGTACATGAAGACATGTCCCATGGCCTCCAGATCGTCGCGTCGTGATTGCTCTAGAGATTTGGGAGGGAACAGGTGGAGAAAAGGTTACAAACGACGCCTACTTGAACATGCAGTGACTGCAGTATCGAGATGAACATCCGTGACACATGGAGATGGTAGAGGGGGGATTGTAACGGACCTCGTCCCAAGTGAGTGTTGATGCTCATGTACCGGGCAGTTCCGCTTAGGCTCTTTCTTTCGCGATAAGGTATATGTTGCTTTGTCTTGGGATCGCGGTACTGCTTGGCCATGCCAAAGTCGACGACGTGCACCAAGTTGGCATGTTTTGTGTGCGGTCTTCCGACAAGGAAGTTGTCTGGCTTGATGTCTCGGTAGATCAGGTTCTTTTCGTGGATTGTCTGAATACGGCAGAGCTACGGGGGCGTGAACGAGGAAAGTAGAAACTTGGTCAACAGGGTTCACTTGCCTCCGTGCGTCCAGGTATATGGGTGTCGGGCTCTATTTACCATTTGCTTGGCAACCATAACGACAGTCTTGATCGTGAATTTACGTCCACACATATCAAAGAGGTCTTCTAGCGAAGGTCCTAGCAGATCGATGCACAGAATATTATGCAGACCCTCCTGGCCAAAGTAGAATGCATTGGGAATGCCCGCTATAGATGATACAGAATGGAGTGGAGTACGTCAGGGTCGACATTGCAAACACCGAGCAGCATTTTATGCAAGTGTGCTTGGCTGTTGTCGCTCTTGCAGCTTGCTCGTTTGTTTGTCCAAGGTCAGCCAGATACCGATGTCGCAGATGCATAATAAATATGCTGGCGCATTCCCAGTCGCTTGTTCCCGCACCATCCGATCACAAAAAAAGGGAGAGGAGGAAAGGAACAAACAAAGAGGCACTCGACGGAATGGTCCATCTGCAGGAGCACTTTGAGAGACCATGATAATCCGACAGACCCAAACAGAAAAAAAACACGATATCCTCCTTCCTCTCCGATGCAGTCGAACCCATCCTCCCAAAGATAGACTTGTCCCGAAACCCCGAGTAAAACATGGCCTTGACATCCATACACATCTAAGGGGCCAACTTACTTGATCCTGCAAGGATCTTGTATGTCCTGTATTCGTCACGGAGTTGTGGGGCATCGCTCTTTCGGGGTTCAAACTTGATGGCCACTTGCTGGCTGTTTAACAGATTGATGCCTGCACACATGGGAGTAAGCAAAGACGGGATGATGGTTAGTCTCCTGGTAGCCATTGTCCTGCGACCAGCTTTCTGTCGGATCTGCACTTGCCTTCGTAAATGATGCCAAAGCTGCCTTCGCCAATCTTTTTGCCGACGCGGTAATGGACGCCGACGACATTGGACGAGGAATGAGTGCTGTGCGAACTGCTACTCATGCTATCGGTGGAGAGGAGAGAAATATAGTAGCGGGCCATTTATTTGGGTTAGATCGGTGATGTCGAAAGGTGTGGGGCGCGAGGAGTCCATGCCTAGGTTTATATGGCGTGAGATGAAGAACCACGTACTTCTATCGTTCTTTCGTTGCTTTTTTTGTCGCTCTCGCTTTTCAGCAGACAGAGGAGATTCCAGCAGTAAGGAGAAGAAGCACGAAGGAGCGAAAGAAGGGGTGGAGCGGCAGTAACTCGTATCAGTGGTGGGAGCTGAGGCACAGTTCCGGCAAGGATGGATAAGTAAGCAGGGGGGCGAGCCAAGAAAAGGGCGAGTCGAGCGTGAAAGCCAAACGGGTGGGGTCGAGTCGAGCTAGGCGTGGTGGGTGTGGTGGGTGTGCGAGTCAGGAAGAAGCCAAGGAAGGAGTTCAAGCAGGCGGGCTGGATTGAGAAGAGACGAAGAGACGAAAAGACAAAAGAGACCAGAGAAAAAGAGCGAAACAAACGGACGCGGAGCACGGGAACAAAAGAGACAAAAGAGACAAAGGAGACTTGCGGCAGTGGGTGGAAAAAGAACACTCGTCTGAGGTGCCATGTCGCACTGTGTGCGCACTCACACACACACACGCACTCTAACTCCCGCCTTGCACTCCTCACTTCAACACATCGAGCCCTCACTCTCTCACTCTCTCTCCCTCGCTCTCCCTGCTCCCGTCTCGCTCTCGCTCTCATTCTCATTCCTTCACTCTCTGTCGCACCTTGTTGTTGTTCTCGCTCTGTGGCCCCGGGTGACTGGCTGGCTATGGTAGTGCATTGTCTCGCATTGTTTTGTGCACGCACATGTGCCGCCCGGACAAGAGGTCATTCACTCCTCCCTCGCTTCATACATCATACATCCGGCGTCCATGGTCCTATTCCCCCTCTCCACCCCCTCTTTCCCCTCACTCCTCCTTCTCCTCCTCGTCTCCCCTCTCTCTACTCTTCTTCAGTCTCGCGTTTTTGCCCTCTTTTCCATCGATGTATTTATCGTGTGCAGTTCCGGCCAATCAGAGCACAGGCTTCCTCCACCATGACAAAATAATGCGGCCTGGAAATAATCAAGTGTGGGATATACTCAAGGATGTGCATAGTTCGCGGCTTGCCGCCGTGAGGCCACTTGAGTGAAGCGATGCGAAGAGCGCCGTAAATGTGATTTCTTTCCGACCCAAAAAGAAAAAATACTCCGGTGAAGAAAAAAGAGGCAGCATAGCTGATGGGCTTGGCAAGATCGAAGACCACACGCGGTGTATTGATTGAGTCACTGAAGTAGATGTTGGTTTCTTCTCGTGCGTCTATGATCGCGCTTGTGTTCGTGTTGACGTGTGCGACATGGAACTGGAGAAGGGGGGCGATCCGTAATGTGTCTGTGTCGAATGAGTGCGACGAGACCGTGTTAAGTGAATGGAGTTTTGCAGGTGTTTAGGATTTACCTTGAAACAGAGACAAGGCTACAGGATTGGATGAGGAACGAAGGGAAGACAGTGTGAGGTTGATGATGGAATGATGGAAAGCGCTGAAAGGATGGAGGAATGAATGGATGGATGGACAAGGAATGTAGAGAGGTGTGAACTAAACAGCGCGAGGGAAAAGAGAAAGAGAAAGAGAGATGGGTGTGATGGAAAGGGACAAAAAAAAAATACATATGTGCCACACAAAAAAGAAAGTGCGAGGGGCGGGGGGTGGGAGCCCAGGTCTGGGGGAAGGGGTCATGGTATACCATCTAGGTCGCCGGTGGAGGCTGTTAGGACACTGTCGTTCCTTCCACCCCTTGCGGACGTATGGACGACGGCCTCCACACTCCACCCCACAGCATAACCGGGTGGTCGTCGCATCGGAACATGCATATCACTCCACAGCACAAACAGCAACACCAACCAACGAACTGTGCGGCAACAAATAGCCGTGGAAAAAAAAGCTCAAAACATAAACCGCAAGCACACAGCACGATCCCTGTTCGCTCTAACCATCGCTGTTGACTGGGTACATTCTACCCTCAACCATATTTGAATCTCATCTTTTGCACAGGAAGCGCCAGGAGACTGACAGAACAGACGAGCAATCGATAGAAAGACACAAGCAGAGGCAAGACTCTGAGAAGGGGGGAGTGCAGAAGGGGAGGGAACCAAGGAGTACGCTTTTTCGAGGAGGCGATAGGACGGACAATAGGCCACAGACAACGGTGCACCCTCCACATTCAAGACACGGCGCCTTGAACACTCTACATCCGGCCCGTGCCCGATCGCCAAACAAGGTATGGCGTCGATACCGGTCTAGGGCACTTGCATTGACGATGGTTCGGCTAACTGCAAGTTGCTTGACTGCTTCGGCACGAGGCCGCATGCGCGCAGCCGGCTTGCTGGCTGGCTAGCATCTCTAGCAAATATGCAACCTTATGCAAAACTAAAAAGAGTGACAATCATGGCTCCTTCAAGCGAAACCCACTTCACGTCGTTTAAAAAGATTTGAAGGAAGTGTCCGCTTTTGCTGCAGGTCCAAACCGTCATATTCCAACTCATGCTGGCTCAGGTGTCGTTATGTAGACGCGGTTCATAGACCTCATCAGGATGATACAAACGCGCTATGCTATAAAATTGTCTCAGTAGACGTTGGCGAAAAAGATCTCCTATGGCCTTTGGATGCCTCACAGTACCCTTTCTTGAGCGTTCTCATCTTCCCCACCTTGACCATGGATCCTCCACTTGCTTCTCGTGATTCTCACGCGCCGTGTCAGCATGAGCACTCTAAAGTTAACGCACCTAATGTCCAGCCAGACTGTGATCCCCTCCCTCCCACGAGCCCAAAGCCCGTCCATCTTCAAGTACCTCACTCATCATGCCCACCTCCCGATCTACAAATCCGTGCACATGAAGAGTCGGAGCAACCATCACAACTGAACACAAACCCCGCCTTGGGGTCCAGTCTTGGTCAGCCGCAGTCAACTTCAGGATACAGCTTCTCAAACGCGTCCGTGTTGCGCATTCCAGAAACTGTTCATTCAGCAGCTCCCGCGTCATCAAACACCTCGTCTCTCATGCCGCCCAGTAATGCGGGGAAATCAGATTCCATCCAAACCTCCTCGACCCTAGCATCGTTCTTCAGACCAAAGCATCACCGACGTCGCTCCTCCTCCGTCTTTGGCTGGGACTCGGACGATGATGAGGAGCTGAATCAAGCCAACAAGCAGCCCATTGTCAGCAAAGAAGCCTCACATTCTTCTTCGTCCTCATCCTCCCATACTGCCACCACTCAGTCTAACGCCCACCTCGTGTCGACGACCGAGAAAAGCCCCTGGCTACAGCGAGAGCACGGAAAACAGAAACAAGTCCGGACTTGCCTTTGTCTGGGCGTCATCCTCTGTTTTCTAATCCTAGGGACGATTCTAGTCTTTTCGTTTAGAGAGCAGCTCTTTCATCGTACTGGTGCACCCCCTGGTTCGCACGGCCCCACCTTTGGAGGGGGTGATGGCAACAATGGAGGGATAGGAGGCGGTATTCAGTCTCCAGAGTCCATCGAGTCCATTTACCATGTCAACAAGACCATTAATTTGGACGCTAATCTCAAAAAGGTCTTTTATGGCATCGACTACACGCCTCGAGGATCGCAGGAACCCGATTGCAGAGTCAACCTGGGCCAGGTCATTGAGGATATCAAGATCCTCTCTCAGTTGACTACAAGGATTCGTCTCTACGGTATGGCCTGCCGTCAAACTGTGGATGTGCTAAGAGCGATCGAGTACCTGGGCTTGCCAGAAATGCAAGTCATTCTGACGCTATGGGTGGATCATAGCCCAGTCTCCTGGGAAAAGCAATCTCGGCTCTTTTGGAGTTTGATCGATAACGACCTGGAGACCATCAGCAGTAATGAAGGCCAAGGAGCAGCAGCTGGAAAGTCAACGACCATCTCCCCGGCCACCTCTAGAGTCATTGGTATCTCTGTCGGCAACGAGGTTTTATTTCGAAACGAGGGCAAGGCCGGGTCAGATGAGTTTGTACCTCTTGGCGTCTTGACCGGCTACATGAACGAGATACGCAGAGGTCTGGACGAGAGAGCCGCCAGCGCGGCGTTGTCCTCTGATGCAGCTGTTGTCAATCTCGGCCGATATCTCGGCGAGATCCCTATATTTTCTTCAGACTTGGGCCGCAATGCTCTTCAGATTGTGGATCAAGCCGACTGGATCATGTCCAACATCCATCCGTTCTTTGCCTACACCCCCGTCCAAGAAGCTGCCACCTGGGCCTTTGCCAACTACAAGACGGAGACTCTACCGGCGGCTTTAGGAAAGCCCGCTATAATTTCTGAAGTGGGATGGCCTAGTGGGCCTTCAAGTGCGAGGATGGGTACATTCATACATACACGACTAGAGAATATTTTTGCATGCTACACCAAATTGGCGTCCGACCTACTAACATACCTTCATAATCCCTTTTTACTCTTACCTCCCTTGATGTCCGATAGGAACCGCGGTACCCTCAACTGAGAATCTCCAGATATTCCTCGACAGTTGGGTGTGTCAGGCTAACAAACGCAAGGTTCCATATTACTATTTCGAAGCCTTTGACGAACCCTGGAAGAGCTCGATCAATGTGCGAGAGTCGCAGTGGGGCATCATGACGGTGGATCGAAGGTTGAAGGTCAGCATCCCGACCTGTTGAGCATGTTAGAAACATGTACATGTGAAGAAAAAGGAGAATACATGATTGCATAGACTACATAGGGTGAGTACAGTAAACTTTTACACCTGAAAACGTTGATGGAACACAGCACCTTTCTTGGATGACAAAAGAAAAAGGCACAACTTCCCAGCCCATCTTCTACCATCGGAGTTCAGCTTGCACCGTACCTTCTGCCAGGTAGACTAGGCAAGAGCACGCGAGAAATGGAAAAGAGCCCTCCGCCGTCAAGACTTTGAGTGACACGAGGAAGGATAAACGTGGGGCGCCCAGGCTATCGACCTCATCTTGGTCAGCCAATGTCATCATCGGACTCAGGTCTCTTCGCGTCTCGTCAAGTCTAGCGGAGCCACATGTCACCAAACAAAATTCCCTCGTCCATGCATCATGCAGTGGGGATACCTCTTCTGGTTTTATCATTGTGCATGACTTCTGATGCGATGCCCCACCCCTTCGTACTCGCCCTCAGATGGATCACAGACGTGCATATTTTGCAACGGTCCCTGCTGCAAAAGGATCGCGCCGCACCCCGTCCCTTGCCCCCACCTCCTACTGAGCCATCGCAAACAGTCATGGACGTCTTTCTGATCGGACTACCCATTCCTAGGTATAGACTACCGAGTCTGAACTGACCGTTTTCATCTAAAACCGGATCGTCAGTTTGTGTTCCTGAACCTTTCGGTTCCTCGGGCTGCTATTTTTCGGAGACCTGGCGTTAGTCCACAATTGGATCATCCACTCTCGTTCAAACAAGATTACGACAGAATGGAGTTTCTCTCGACGCATTTGAGACCGACAGATAAACAATCCTTCCTCATCCTTCTAGTATCATGTTCTTTAGTCCGTATCACATCGCCTCCTTGTTTTTTTTTGTCGTACCTCCATCTGCATGGTGGACTTGCAATTGAGGTGCTCATGTGCACAACGACAAACCTTGAAGCAAGGAAAATGGCCCTTTTTCTTCTTTTGCTGCACTCCCGCTTGAATAACAATAGCCTTTCTTTCAGTACTGTTACTGTGCTCAGCTGTTCGAGTCGAATGTGATTCCGCTGTAATACAAAAACGACAGACCTCCTTGATAATACCGCCCATCGTCATCATCTATCTGGAGAGTGAGGTGATCACATTGGTGCTGTGCAATGCAGAGTAACCATACTGCAGAAAAGAGAAGAGCAAGAGCCGGGAAAGACTTGTTTTGTATTCTCCGCTTCCTTCAATCACCTCCCACTTCGAGAACAAGCGATGAGGCGAAGAAGAAAGAAGGTTTTGTAAACCCAAGGCAGCCACGATGTTGACTTTTTGAGTTTTTTCTCCCAATGCTCGTCATCTGCATGCTCTGGACGAAAGATTTATTTGCTCGGTGCGTCTACCTATTGTGGTATGCAAAGTAAAAAAAAGGGATCGGCTGACCACATCCTCGACACTTTTCTTGTTTCTGCTCGGGCTGGGATTGAATGCCACAGGAGAAAAAAAAAAGAGGAATAGGGGAGTGGGATGCATGCTGAACATAGCCTAGCGACGACGTGCATGTCCTCGACATTTTTTGTGCTCAGAGGTTTGAACCATGTAAGGGTGTCACCAGCACATGCAGTAGTAGAAGCTTATCTCCTTTCTTTTTTTTTCGTGAACTCGGCACAGCTGCTTTCAGCACCCCCTTGGCTCGCATGCCTTGTCTAACTGCAGCTCTTTGCTAATCTCTGCTCAGCTGAATTGTTCATGTCATTGACCTAAAGAATGATTCAGCTGCCTCTTTACTTCATGCTGCTTCGGGTGTTGCTTCGAAGTTTGTGTTCATGTCCGTCTGCGGTAAGCAAGACATTTGCGACCGGCAGGAAAAGAAAACTCCGTGATCAAAGATTTTTCGATCTTGTCTGTTGTTGTGTTTTGTATCACTGTGCTCCCTTCAGTCGATACCAAATGGGGGAGATTCTCGCGTTTGTGTAGCGTTCCATATTGTTGTCGGGTTGGCGCTTGCTTGTTACGCCCTTATTCTTTCACTTTGTGTTCTTGGCTATTCCCGTCACTTGCCCCAAGTTGATGGCAATACATAGGCAGTAGACGAAATGATACTGGATAGGAAAAAGGGTCCATCAACAAAACTCAGGAAAATACTGAGAGCAGCTCTTGGAGAGTCCCCCTGTATTGTAAACACACTCAATCAGAAGACTAGGAAAGAAAAAACCACTCCAGTTACCATTGCGTTGAATGCTTGGCATCGAAGCAATAAAAAAAAGAGCGGTGTCGAGAACTCTCATGACCCATCCATCATCATCACCACTACGGACGCCGTCCTTTCATTCCATCCACAGGCCTGGGGCTCCCACAGGTCCGGGGACATCCAGTCAGGTCCTCTTGACATCATGACGTCCTTTCAAAGACTAAGAATGACTCTTCCCGCCATTGCGCTTTGGTCTGTTTACCCCGCTCTCTATGCAAATCGGTGACCCTCATTTTTTTTTTGCACTCTCATCCGTTGACATTGTGGCTGAGATGACGATAAATACTTGGTTGGTCAGGGACCAGGAGGGGGGGTTTGTCCCACTGCGGTGCTCAGCGGAGGAAGGAAGAGGACCCCCACACAAGCATTTTGGCACATGGCAGATACCCGGTGGTCCTGGGATTCATTCGTCGATTGGTATCGCATGAAGGTCTGTCCCAGAATCTGTTCTTTAGCATATGTAATGTTAGTGTTTAAGTTCTTGTATCTTGTACGCAAAGAAGATGAGGATTACTGACGGTGGCCACAAACCCACACACTCACAATGGCTAAGAGAGAGAGAGCGAGAGGAAGATGGAAGGGAGAGATAGCATACTCAACGTAGTGGACACGAGTGCACGAAGGATACCAAGACTTGTATATTGTGCTGCAGATGGGAACGATGTATGGATCGATAGGATGGACACATGGTTGCTTGCCCAATGGTCTCCGGTCCTTGATCCTGCTACAGCACCTGCTGTTCCTTCTTCTCTTCATGCGGCTGGTTAGTTTTTGAGTTGGGAGTGACTACAGAGGAAGACGAATCCTCTCTCTTCCCTTTCCCCCTTCCCCTCTGCATATGTAACCCCCATGTTCAGCAATCTGCTGCAGTGTGGCCATGAGATCCCCTCCTCTCCTCACTTTCGTATAAAATTCCACGATCGCCCTCGCCTATCTGTCTTTTTCTTTTGTTTTTTTTTCTATTTCTCACACCTTTCTCAGTTCAAACCAACTATCTGTCCTTCGCTTCCCCACGTCCAACACTCAGTTCTCATCACTTACCATCCACCAGCCATCAGTACGCTTGGCCATCTTCAATTGCTCCGGAGCAACACAGCAACGAGGTACCCTACCCCATGCCACATCTTCTGCTCCCAAATCCCAACAGGTCGACCTTTCAGGAGCCCTCATCGTTATCTTCTCTTCAGCTTTGTTCAGTGGTGTCAGCATGAGTGGCAGCAAAAATGCTCTGAAGGGGCCGAAATCCCGCTATTGTTTGACCACTCGCATCCGTCCCATCCCATCGCATTCCGTTCTGATCCAAAGAAACCCTCGCGCAGCCTACCTACCTATCTTACTTCGGGTACTAGTCAGCACGAGTTGGATCGCACCCGCACCATTTCTCCCAGATAGTGAATGGAAAGGGCATTATTCTTTCTGTCTTCGACCTCTCAAGCATTTCCCAACCCTCACTATCTGTGCCCAACGCCCCTTCAACCGTGCCCACCATTGGTTTCACTTACAAAGCGAGGGCGTTCCAAGTAACGTGTCAACTCGAGTCCTTATCCCTATTGTCACACACGAGTTGTCCGTTGCGCGTGGTCTCCCTCGAGTAACACAGCGCACACCAATCCATCAACAACCGCACATACCGCCCACAGTAGGGGTTTCTGTTGGGCGAGCACCCGTGCCCTACTCATTCTCATTTAGTTTATATTCCACTATACGTTCTTCTCATCTCGAATACTATATTTGAAGGGTTCCTCCTGATTCCCTTCTTCATGAGTGTTCGCGATGATCGGCTACTGTTCAAAAGCACTGACTATCCTTCCTTATTAAATTACTGCTGGATTGTCAACATAGGATTTCTCATATTGCAATTTCATCCCAACCTTTGTATATAAAGAGCGCAGCGCCCTGCCTCCCGCCGCCCAACCTACAACTCCTTTTCACCACCATGACCGACTCTCACATCCAAGAGGCTGATGCCCAGTCGCAACCACAGCAGCTCGCCACCACAAAATTGACAGCCTCAGAGGCTGAAATCGTCCCTGAAGGCGCCACCATCACACCAACCCCTGAGCCCGCGCTCGAGCCCGACCATGACGATGAGCCCGTCCTCGAGACCGAGGAGGTGTTTTTCGTCACGTCGACCTCAGGGTCCGACCCTACGCTGGCCTCTACGGCTGTTGCACCGGAAGCGGCAGATACATCAGCAGAACCCAAACAGAGCAGGCTATCTATGGCTTTCAAACGGATTTCTTGTGGTAAGTGTGCAGTTTCGAGACACCGCAACGTGTCTTTTGTGGGGGTAGCGAAACTGAGTTTCGCTCTCATGGGCAACAGTGACTTTTCACATCGGTCCCTCTCCTTTCCATCGGTCCCCCTTTCCCTTGCTACACCCTGTCTTTCTCCCTCTCGTGCTTCCAAGACTGTCTCGCTCGCCTTGTGTTTATGTCCCCCTTGCTGTTCGTTATTTTTGATTATTCATGCGACCGCCTCACGCGCATGTTCATGTACACTTTGTCGCCATGGGTGATAGTACTCCTCATCGATTTTTTTTCTTTTTTAGTCTTGTTGTCGTTGATGCATGCAATCTCGCACAAACAAAAAAAAACACGCCATTGCAGCCATATATGCCCGACATGAGGGTTGCTTGGCTGCAACGCGCCATGGCGCATTCGTCGTTCATAGTCCATGTCGCGTAGGCGTTATGCACAATAGCCCTTTGTACTCGTCGTTCCGCCTCTGACATCCTGCCTTTGGCTGCAATCCTTGTACTCCATATCTCGATCGCTTTCCATTTTCTATTATTTCTAAAACGAGTGCCCAAAGGAGTTGTTGTTTGTTCCTTTCGGAGACCATGGATATCCATCCCTCCTTATCGGTAACACGAGGGGAGAGGTTATGGAAACTTCCATGATCCCATGGCCCAGGGTTATTTATGGTTGTCAGATTGTTGGTTCTGACTACTGCTGGAAAGGCAGCGCAACAAGGGATTTCCAGCACAGTCTGGCTAGTTCGAAATCGACCCCCCGCTTTTTTATCACGACCAACAGCATCAGGTCAATTTTTTTTGGTCCGAGGCTTTGCACATGTACATGAGGTGAATATGTACCTCGCTCCCTCATGCTTGCAATCCCTCTCCCTTCTCCTTTTACTTTGGTCTCACTTCTTACGTTCCGCTTCTTCTACTTGCACGCCTGTGCCCTTGACGCGCCGAGCCCCTAGCCTTCTCGCACTCGAAAGTAATATCATAGCATGATGAAATTGACGCTCCCGCTTTTATATATTCCTACTAGGTCTCTGCTTCCACCCATTGAAGAACAATGGAGCGACAGACTACCATGCGCTGGTCGTCACCCCTACTGAAGAAGAGGCTCCTATCCTTGGACAAGAGTACGATTACCATCACCATAGCGACATCGAAGGTGGACCTGGACCAGTGATGATTTCAGAGGATTCTAAAGGAGAGCACCAATATACCACCGAGGGTGCTAGCAATTCTGTCAATCATCACCATGAAGGGTCTGCATTGCACAAGGAGTCAAAAGCGATCGAGTTCAGGCAGCAGGTGACTTCGGCTGTGTTCGAGGAGACCATCATTCTTGATGGACCGACCGCTGAGGAGGGCTCACAACAAAAGGATTCGACAACGATGGTCCAGGAGGAGGTGTTGGAGAGGAGTATTCCTGAAGTTGCGACTACAGCAGCCTCTGAAGTTGTCGAGAAACAGGCAACGCCCGCAGTTGCCATCCCCATTGCCTCACCAAAGGTCGTCCTCGATACCCCACTGGCTTCACCTTCCGGAACCCCATCCACGACTCGGTCAAAGCCATTCGCAAAGCTGAAGAGACGGTCGGCCACATCCTCCCCAGCAGCATCCTCAGTCCCGTCCTCGCCTACGTCGTCCTCAAACAACTCACCACTTTTGGAGCGCCTAGGACGGTTTGCAAAGTTGATGAGGTCGAATGAGTCGAGCTCAAGCACGACAACCACCACCACCAATACCAGCAACTCTTCGAACCAAACCAAGGTGGTCGAGTCTCTTCAGGTGAGCCAGGCTCCAGAGAAGCAAGTCGCTGTGACCTCTATCAGATCTTCCCCAGTGGTCGCCTCTGCGGCAGATGACAAGGACCCAGCGGCCAATACCCAAGCCAACCAGCAGGAGGCGACTACGACCAAAGTCGCGGATACCCCAACAGAAGAGCAGCTCTCGTCCTCTGTGCCCCCCCTTCCTCGACATGCCCGTCGAGGCTCTCTTGCGCTCGATACCCAAGTCCTCAAGTCTCAACCCGTGGCGATCCCGGGGCAGTCACAAGAGGTGTCAACACCCGTGTCCGCAGCATTGAGTGCAACCCTAGTACAGAATCACCTCTGGACGCATTCAGAATCCCCCACACTTCATCAAAACGATGCGTCTGCGAGCTCGGGGCGGTCACTGACGTTGCTGACGAGGACAGGACGGGCCTCGACGATGGACAGTGTCAAGACGATTGAAGGCAACAGCAGCGAGGCTGGGTCACTGGGTTCGAGCGGCAAGGACGGTAGTTTCCCCAAGGACGGAAAGGACAGCAAGGACGACAAGAAGCAGCGACGGAGGAGTGTTTTGAAAAAGCTGGGCAAGATGATCAATGGTGACCGGAAGAAGGAGAAGGCTGAGAAGCGACTGAGTCAGCAAGGTAGCATGACGATGCAGAGTCCCGTTGAGGCCGAGGAGAACTCTGGGTTCTGAGGAGTGAGTGTGAGTGTGAGAAGAGCGACAACATAGTCTACTTGAATAGCCTTGGAGAGGCAAGAAGTAAACGCATTCATCATCATTCTACAGCAACATATATCAAACAGTCAGGCTGAACTGGAAAGCTCAGCCTCAGAGTCGCGAGGTTGTCTCATGAAGCTGGGAAGGAATGGCAGCCTGCATTGGCACTGCTTCTCGAGGTGAATGTCGGCGCGAGTCGCGAGTTGATCTTGGAGAGGACTTGGAGAGCAGCCCAATGGGCAGTGGGCGAGATAGGCAGCAGCTGCGTACCACGATGGTCTTCATGGACAGGCTGAGACATGGGAATGCAACGGATGCAGCGAAAATGTAATGAGGCGTGAGCAGCCGTTTTGTCGTTCTCTCTCTTTTTCTTTTTCTGGCCTCCTCGCATTCGCGCTCTCGCTCCCACTCTTCTCTTCTCTTTCGTCTCTCGTTCTCGTATACAGTCTTCTTATCTCCAAGTTCTTTCTCTGTCTTCTATAATCACCCTAGCGCGATTTCACTCTTTCCCCACACCCCCGCAATACTTTCGCAACAGCTCCCTTCCCCACCTTTCATCCTCCCTTTGTCTCTTACTCTCACTTACTCTCACTCTCTCTCACTCTCTCTCACTCTCTCTCTCTCTGTCTCTCTCTGTCTCTCTCTGATAAACAACACAGCCCCTACGCGCAAGACCTCCAGCCATGTCCTCGACCCCCATTGCCAGCAAGATCATCCCCAAGGCCTCGCGCGTCAAGGTTGACCCTGCGCAGATCGAGTATACCTCCGACAAGCAAAAGAATGCTGTCCAGGCTCTCATCGACGAGTTCACCATCTCCCCCGAGCTCCTCAAGGATATCAAGAACAACTTTATGCAAGGCATGCAGAAGGGTCTCAAGAAGGATGGCGAGACTCTGGCCATGATCACGTCCTATGTCATGGGAAGACTCGATGGCTCTGGTAAGAAAGCAAATCGCCAGCGGAGAGCAAGAGCAGCACATTGGTGAAGGGAGGTGTCATGATGGGCGGTTATCTTTTCCCCCCCACACTTCCTCCTTCTCGGATGACTTGCATGAGCAGATGAGTGTGTCCGTGTGCTTTTTTTTATCGCGTTGCTGGTGTTGTGGGGGGGGCGGTAAGTAGCGATCTTGGTATTTTTTTTATTTGTTGGTACTTTTTGTATTGCCACTACTGTAAATGGCCCATGTTTCTCACTTTCGCTTCCCATCTCGATTTTTTTCTGTCTATTTCTTTTTTGGTCTTTATCTGGCGGCAGTATCTTCCTTATCTCTTGGGGACAAGGCTACCCTTTTGTCCATGTTGCCCACTCTGCGACTGCTATGTTAACGTGTAAATCCTAATCTTTGCTTGACTTGTTTGTTGCTGTAAAAACTGCAGAGGTGGGCTCTTATCTGGCCTTGGACGTCGGTGGCACCAACCTTCGTGTCGTCTCGGTCCACCTCACCGGTGGAGGAGAGATCAGCACCCGCCAGACCAAGTACAGGATCGACGAGAAGCTCAAGGTCGGAGACGCCAAGGCACTCTTTGGTAACGTGTCTGTCCTCTTATTCTCTCCTGTGTCTCCTGTGTCTCCTGTGTGGAGTGGGGTGTGCGTGACCGAGGCAGACGAGTGAGACCAGGCGTGAGCTGGATTAAGCAAAGCCGCACCTCACTTAAACATTTGAAGACAGTGGTGTCACCCACACCCCTCGCCCCTCGGTCGCTGGCCTCCCTTCTGAGCTGGGGTCTAGTTTGTTGACTGCAGATAGTGCGATCATCATGCGGTCACCCACAACTGCCTAACTGTGTATGTCCTTCCTCTCGCTATTCTCGTAATAGATTTCATGGCCGTCTGCGTCGACAATTTCTGTAAGTGACCAGAGCCGGGGCACCTTCGTATTCCCCGCCAGCTCAGCACCCGTTGATGCAGGTTCGCGGGCTGTGTTCTAATTTCTTTTATCGCTCGCCCAATGGCCTGTCTCCCTCGGATGCGATATATATGAGAACGTACATGCTGCACTGTACATACTGGAGATATGTCATGCTCTCGCGCCTCCCATATTCGATCGAGGCATTGAGAGAGACAGGGCAGGGCGCACCACATGTCCTCTGATACAAGGGAGTTGCTATCGTTCATCCATGCTAACCTTCTCAACTATATTTCAATTCACTATTGCCGTAGTGGATGAGCACCAGATTGTTGTGCGCGGTGACACTCAGATCGAGCTCGGCTTCACGTTCTCGTTCCCTGTGCTGCAGACGTCCATCAACCGGGGTACGCTCATCTCCTGGACAAAGGGCTTCAATGCGGCCGGTATGGTCGGCAAGGATCCAGTGGCCTACTTGCAGGACGCATTCAACAGACGTCATATCCCTGTTCGCGTTGGTAAGTAAACAAATCCAGATTTGCTCATAAGAGGAAATCGGGCGGCTGATCGTGTGATCGCGACTTGAAATTATGATGATGACGATCATCTGTGGACAGTGATAACTTACTCAAGTTGCAATCTTGTCCCTCGCTGCCGTTCTTCGTTGTTAGCTGCGTTGGTCAACGATACCGTTGGAACGCTGTTGGCCCATGCCTACCACCACCCCGACACTGTTATGGGCGTGTAAGTCCCGTTCTTGATTGCTTGATTGCAAAATGAATGGGTGACTGGCTCGAATCCAGTGCGCTTACCTAACGGCTGACATACCCCTCACTTGTATTAGCATCCTGGGAACTGGATGCAACGGCGCCTACATCGAGCAAATCAGCAACATTGAAAAGTGGAAGGGAGATGCCGCTGCCAAGGAGATGGTTATCAACATGGAGTTTGGAGCCTTTGACAAGGAGCGCGCCATCCTGCCCCTGACCATGTTTGACAACAAGATGGACCGCAAGTCGGTGGTAGGTTCTGTGTTGCATGCTTTCTCTATATCCCTCCTTTTGGTGATCTCAACACTGACAGCAAAAACAAAATGTAATGCTTGCATCCGCTTAGAACCCCAACAAGCAAATCTTGGAAAAGATGATTGCCGGCATGTACCTGGGAGAGATCACCCGCAATGTGCTCCTCAACTTGATCGATCGCCGTCTCCTGTTCGAGGGCCACATTAGCCCAGACTTGAACCAGATGTGGACATTCGAGACTGCTTACATGTCGACGATTGAGGCCGATTCTTCGCCAACACTTCATGCCACGCGCAAGATTCTCGAGAGCACCCTCAGTTTCCCTGCGACCAGTTTGAATGACCGTCAGATCGTCAAAGTGGTGGTGGAGCTCGTGGGCAAGCGTGCCGCCCGATTGAGTGCTGCTGCTGTGGCAGGTATTTTGGAGCACACGGGCTCATGGAAGCAAAAGTCGGCAATTGGAATTGACGGCTCGCTGTTTGAGTACTACCCTTCGTTCGATACGGATATCATGGATGGACTGGAGGAAGTCTTTGGACCCGTAGTCCGGAAGAACATCTCTATTGGCCTGGCTCAGGACGGTAGTGGTGTCGGAGCTGCCCTTTGCGCTCTGTTGGCTGCCAAGCATTGTAACGGCGTTGTCTGAGAGGAAGAAGTTGTAAAGGAATGGGTGAAACCAAAGGTATTGACGAAGAAACAAAAACAAAAAAAAAGATTGAGTGGGTGCTGACATCTAGTTTAGATGCCTTCTCCCTTTCACACTCTCTTCCTCCCTCTCTCGTTTCTCAATCACTCTCTCAAGTGTACATTAAATCTTGTTGCGATAGCCTAAATCAAATCATCGCACGTAGTGGTTGAGCAGGAGTACAACCATCGGGTTGAATCAGTGCTGTAATGGTAGACTATATGACGTGCAGCGGTTCGCAAAACCATGTCACATTGTTTGGCGGAAGGACTGCAGGGAGTTTGTGCAGGGGGGGAGGTATGCACAGCCTTTTTGTGCACCCGCCTAATTTGTGTGTCTCTGCGTCTGTGTCTGTGTGAGTGCTTTCCCGATATCTGCCAGGGGTATAATTTGCCTCTCCTGAAATCTTTGCGCTAAGTTTCCAGAATTAGGGCGAAACGCAAACACTTACAGGCAAATTGGGAGCAGCAACACGTTTTTTTTTCTATTCTTACAGGAACGATTGTCTGACAAGGGGGAAAGGAGAATCCTTCCTCTCGGTTCCTTCCTCGTCCGATTTGCATAATAATTATAAATCCTAGCACTTTCCTGCCGTGGGCCCCTCTGTGTGTGTAAGTTGCTCACAGGTTTTTTGGCTTGGATATTTTTTAAAGCTCTTGCTACACAGAGTTTGCCATGGATATATAGAACACGGAGTCCAGAAGCCTTTGTGCCTCTTTTCCATTTTTTGTTTTCAGAATACGGTTCAACTGTAACGTTACTATTGGGGGTGGCCGTTCAGATCGGACACGAGTGGCGAACAACAGCATTCGAAAAAAAAAAATATATAAAAAAAAGAGCGAGACAGCACCAGAGAATCGAGAGCAGCTCTCAGCCGAACTCTCTGGGCGGATTGCATGTAGGGTTTGAAATAATTGCAGTGCGGGTGCAAAAGGGCGTGGTACCATTTTGTTGGCGACCAAGGGAACAAGGCTGTTTTGAAATGAGGAAACGAGGAGCTACGTATAAGATTAAATGATGTCTAAATGGTTTGGGCACACGCACACACACAGACATACACACACAAAAAAGTTAGCGAGGGTTGGAGCCAAAAAAAAAAAAAAAAAAAAAAAGAATGCACTCTCGGGCCATGTCCTTTTTCGTGTGTGAGTTTTAGATTGAGATAATTATCAGCTGTGGGTTCAGCATCTGCTCTCAGTATTTTTTTATGGTCACTCGCTTTCTTGTCGACTCTTTTTCTTCTTCTTCACACACTCCCCTTTCCCTTCTTTTTCTTCAACTCGTTTCTGTTCTTGTTTTTCTGTGATCTTGTTCATCATCACTTTCGATAAAACTCCACTCCAGCCAAAGAGGGAAATCGCTTCGGCTCAAGATCTTTTTTCTATATTACATTCCCCTGATAGATTCACCTGCGTCCGTCACCCCACCCAACTCCCCACTCCCACAGCCTCCTCGACTTCCTTTACCTGAAAGGCACTCTAGTTGATAGCTGTTGTTCTTTCCTTTTTGACCTTTTTTTTCCTTCCAGGAATACACATTTGTCCTTTCCAACAATCGATCACACATCCCGCCCGACCTTCAGGATCCATTCATCGCCACCCCCAAAGGAAAAAGATCCACGGAAAGTAAAAACAATCAAGCGACAGGAAACCAGCTTACGCCCAAATCTCTCAAAATACTCCACAGCTCCTTCAAGGCACAAGGTAACAAAAATGGACACAGCACAAGAGAGAAAGCTCAATTGCTTTCTCTCCCTCTCTCCCCCCCTGACTGCACTCGCTATCACATTTTGTAAATTATCAGTTTCCTATATATTTTATTTTTGAGGAGGAAAGAGTATTCCTTGCAGAGCGAAGAGAAAAAGAGTGAAGAGAGTGTGCTAGAACGTTGGCGCTGTGGCCAAGTTCGAAACAGACCTTCTTCCCCCCCCCCTCCCTCTCTCGCTCTCTCCCTCCGCGGCACAATATCTTAGGGCAGTGAGGGTAACGAGAGGACGGACTGGGATACTGTGGTGGATGAGGAATATTTTTATGCGTTGTTTGCTTCATGGGCTCTAAAATATGGTGTATCAATTCGCATCCCAATTTGTTGCTGGTTTAATTGCACTCAGACTGTAACCCCACTTCTGGAGCGAAAAGAAGCGGGGGACGACGCAGGAGGAGGAGGATGAGAAAGAGGATGAGGAAATGAGGTAACGAGGTCTGTCGGGGTGGGTTTATGAAATAGACTCTGGTCGGTTCCAGGGCTTTATCCAATGTGTTTGCCATCCACACATCCTAGACATCCTTCACACCCACAACACAAAAAACACACAAGTCGCACTAGTACGAGGACTTTGCTTCCCCCTGTCGCCTCCTTCGACCTCCCCCTCCACTCCGAAATCTCCTCCTTCCCTTCCTGGCTGTCAAAAAAAAAAAGGGCGCGACGACTAAATTTCTCGAGTATGGACAAAACGCGACAGCTCAGGTCCAATGCCCAAAACAATCATCACGACAAGAGTGGATCAGGGGAAGGGAAGTGTGATTGCAGCAAGTATATCGAAAAAAGCAAGTCGACGCAAAGAAACAACGAGTGGAGTGGGTGGGTGGGTAGGTGAGGACGAGGAACAGGTGTACAAGAAAAAGTACAGTTCATGCATGACTCAATGGGCGAGGGTGAAAGAACACGCAAGACACACACATACATACACACACACACACGCACAAGTGATGGGAAACAAAGGAGGGGAGTGGTAAAGTAAAGAGGCTTTAGTGATGACAATGACTAGACTTGGTGGACCATGCAGCATCACAAAGGGACAGTTTGTCAAAGTAGTGCTGTTGTTGTACCTGTTGTCCTCTGTGCCCTGTGTCACCATGAGTAGGGCCTATGGGCATATGGGTCTAAAAAGAAAAAGAAAAAAACAAAAGATAAAGAGAGAGACGGAGACAGAGACAGAGAGACAGAGACAGAGACAAAAGAGTGACGAGGAGGGCGAGATATCTTTTTTGTTCGGCGAAAGGGGAGGGAAGAGGGGACTACTCAAGCTTGCTTTTGAGAAACACCACCCTTTCGGCGACCATGACGCGGGTCTAGGCGTATATCCAACAAAAAGGGCAGTGTGAGGACAGAGGAATGCTTGGGTAGTAAGCTTGTCGTTCCTCATCATTCTTGGTGGTCGCAGCAGCAGGAGACTCGATTGATCTGTTCGATCTCTTCCTCTCGCGAGGGTCGGCCGCGTTTTTTTAGTTGGAGTGCAGAGCATGCATGTCATCGAGCATATCGATGCATCATGTCAGGATGGCGGGGATATGTGCGTGCATCTGTATATCTGCAAACACATACACCCAGGGATGCAGGCGGCAGAGGAGAGGGCGCGAGGGACGGAGGAACGACGAGTAGCACGAAGGAAGGGGGAGTGACAGGAAAGACAAGGTTTAAGAGGGGGTGGTTGAGCTGTGAGATGATGATGATCAGCAGCATGGGTGACAAGCGCAGAAAAGGCGAAGTGATCGATTCTGATTCTGGCCTCGTTTTTGGCCGGCCTTCAGCTCTCGCGTGCTGTACATGCACCACGGGCAGCTGGCAGGGAACCAACGAGGCGTAAGGGTGCCAGCACGACCGAGTGCGGACGCAACACAGACATTCTCCGTGCTCTCTATGGATTATGCCGTCGTTATGGTTTGGGCACATGGGAGGAGGGGGGACGGGCTTGTCTCCAAAGGCAGGGTGTGGAGGCACACTTGTGTGTGCACAGCTGGATGTATCCTTGGGCGGGTACGGATGCGCGCAATTGAGGATCAGGAGCAGAGGAGCGGGACGAGAGTGTGGGAGGGTGCTGGGCTTCTTGTTCTTCAGGTGGGGGGGATGTGTCTGATGGGCGGGCGGGCGGGCGGCTCCGAGGCCACGCCACTCTGGTGCTGGCGAGGTGTGTGCGTGTCTGACAATTATGAGGATGAGACCGGCGGATATGTGTTTATCATGGCTGGACTACATGGGAGGGGAGAAGGGCAATGTTTTGTCTGCTGGTCAATTGTCAATTGCGTTTGTGTTATATTCCCGCTTTTCCTCTGCTTTTCCTCTCTCTCTCTCTCTCTCTCTCTCTCTCTCTCGTCTCTTTGTTTTCTCTCGCACCATCTCCCTCTGCCTGTGGCTCTCTGTTGCCTGTCCTTGTCTTCCTTGCCTGTCCTTGCTTGTCCTTGCCTGTCCTTCCCTTTGTATATAGCTCACCCACCTTATCCGACTCCTTTTCCATCCCCCCCGCCCTTGTCGCCCTAGAGGACAGCAATCTCGTCGCTATCCTTTATTCGTTTCCTTTCTTGCTCGTCCTCTTGTTCTTTATTCGTTGTATTTGTTCTTGTTCTGCCCTGCCCACTAAACCAGCTTGAACCATCTTGTCATCTTGTCATCATTCCAATCCCATCCTGCTCCAATGGCCTCAGATTCGCACCAGGGCACCATGGCCACCTCCACAGCACAGCCGCAGCCTGCCGGCGAGAGCAGCAGCACCGCAGGAACAGCCTCGCAGCCACTGCACCAGCAGCAGCAGCAGCAGCCAGCAGCAGAGCAGCCGAAAAAGGCAAAGCGAAAGCGCATTACCCCAGAGCAGCTCGAGGACCTGGTCGGCCTCTTTGAGAAGACCGACACGCCGTCCTTCGAGATCAGAGAGAGCCTCGCCAAGAAGCTGGGCATGACCAACCGAGAGATCCAGGTAAACGAGCGCGCACTCTTTCTGTCGTCACTTTACCATCCGCCTAGTCTCTCTCTCTCTCTCTCTCTCTCTCTCTCGCTTTCTCTCTCTCTCTCTCTCGCTTTCTCTCTCTCTCTCTTGCTCGCTCGCTCGCTCTCTCTCTTTCTGGCGCTTCTTTTGCCCCGTTAACCTTATTAAACAAACATCGTGCTCTGCTCTCTTTGGCGTCGACTAGGTGTGGTTCCAGAACAGGAGAGCCAAGGCAAACAGGGTCAAGATCAATGAGCAGGCTGCGCTCCATCACCAGCAGCACCTGCAGATGCAGCAGCAGCAACAGCAGCAGCAGCATCTCCAGGGCCACCACCATCCACAGCATCCCCATCACCATCGCAGCAACAGCCACAACGGCTTCGGCTTCCACCCGAGCCACGTCCACTCTGCGCCAGCGACACCGCAGCAACAGCCGTCGCCTCATCACCATTCACATCCGTCCCATGCATCACATCACCACCCGGGAAGCACAGGCAGCAGCAGCGCGCCCCTGGCTGCACAGGACAATGCGTCGTTTGGATATTTCGGCCCCAACGGCTCGTCCTCACCCCCTGTGGTCATGCCCACGCCCACGCCTCGCGTGCACTCGTCGTCCTCCCACGCCCACGCCAGCCGACGCCCCGCCAGCCTGTACAACATCGGAAGCTACGGGCACCACCTTCAAACTCAGCAGTTTCAGCAGCAGAAGCCATTAGGAGCGTTTCAGCCTCAGCATCCCTCGCCCTCGGGCCATTACGGACAGGCCGCACCGTCGCACGGCGCACACGCCCATGGACACGCGACGCATGGCCATGCCCACTCCAGCCCGTACTTGCAGCCCGCCAGCCCCTACGGCATGGACATTATCCTGCCAGCTTCCGCGTCCGCCTCATCCGCGTCCGCCTCATCACAGCAGCGACCTGTTCTCCCACCACCCATCAGCACACTGACACAGTCTCACCGGCCAGCACATCACGACGACTATCAGGACTCGAGGCGTGTCCATCGCCACAGCCGCACCATGTCCGATAGCCACCCAACAGACTACATGTCGCCCACTTCCATCTCCTCGGTCTCACCACCGCCAGACCGCCCGTTGGACTCGCAGTATCGGGACGAGTACGAGGACGACTCTCCGTCTTCGGCCACCCACTCTTCCTCTCCTTTCACCAATGGCGCCAGCAGCAGCAGCGGCGGCAATGTGAATCGACATAGCACCTCCCTCGCCTCCTTTGGACTCAAGCAGCAGCCTGCCATAAAGACTGAGGACCACTCCTCTTTTGGTCTCAAGCAGCCTGTCTTGAAGACCGAGGAGCAAGATCCGACGGTGGTCCTTCGCGAGCGACAGCCCGCACACGCCTATTATAACAATGCAGCCCAGGCGGCCAAAAACAGACGGTCGTACGACGATGCGCTCTATGACGAGCATCAGCAGTTGATGCGCGACAACTTTAATATGGACACGCGACTTGTTATTTCGGAGGACGAGCCGAGGCCGGAATCTGCAATTGATCTCCTCGCCTATGCAGCAGCGTATATCCAAGAGTCAGAGGAGCACAAGAAGGACGGCGAGGAAAAGAGAGACGGACTAGGACAGCTGAGCTCAAGCAACAAAAGACAATCGTTCCATGGGCCAACAGGATACCCAAGCAAGGAGCCCTTCCAGGAGGATCGTTATTCGTCGTCGAACATGGCTTGGGAGGCCAGCCCGCCCGCCGGCAGCAACAATGATGTGATGCCTATTCCGCGACGACGAGGAGGCGATGATGGGCCTTATGCGCCACGCCGACCCAGGCCAGTGACATATGGAGGCAGTGGATTTTTGTACGACCATCAGGAGAACCAGTTCATGCCCCAGTCCCCGTCGTCCTCATTGCTCTCGTATGGTCGATCGTCATCATCATTTGGATCGAGCTCAAGGCGTGTGGGAAACCGCAATTCGAATGACATTGGCAGCAGCCAGCTGCTCCTCCAACGGGGGCTTACGCGACCAAGACGATCGTCCTCAACGGCGGCGTCCAACAACAACCACAATAGCAGCGGCAATAACAGTAATGGCAGCAGCAACAGCATGTTGGGACATCACCACATGTCTTCTTCATCGACCATGCCGGTGCTGCCGCCTATCATCAACGAAAACCAGCAGCTGTTGTCTCCCGCGATGGTGCCTTCTCCACCACCCTTTGGAGGTTCACGGCTATCGAGACAGGACAGCGGTACCAACACTAGAGACTCTCCCGGTTCGGACTCCTACTCGAGGGATTCGTATAATGATTCGCATGCAAGCAGTCATGATATGGAGGATATTGAGGACGAGGAGACAGAGTTCAATCGGCTTCGAGCGGCTAAACGCCGGAGTGGGAACAATGCGTTTTTTGGCATGAGTACCAACTAAAAAAAAAAGCACCCACTCTCTACTTTTTTTCCCCTTCTTTTTCCTTTTTAAAGCCAACCCACTTCAAATCCGACGCGTTTTTGTTCTTGCATAGCATCGTGTACATTTACAACATATGGTCTTTCTAAAAAGCAAAAAAACTCTTGCAATGGAGCTCAAAAGTGCGAGCCAAACGCACAGGTTTGTCGGAAATGGCATGGGTTTGTAAAGGCAATAGAGCAATTGAGGCAGGACAGAGCTTCGTGTTTACTTGGTAGCAAGTTTGTGTGTTATCTACCCCATCTTGGCCTTGCTAAAGTCCATTTCTGGGTGCAATTTTTTAAACTTTTCAAAGGCCTCAGCCTTCTTGAGGTCATCGCTGGAGGGCTTTCCTGCAGCCTTTTGACGCTGATCAAACATCATCTTCTCGACCATGCCTCTTGTCTCGCCATCCAGGTCACTGAGCTTGGAGTTCTCGGGGACGATCTTGGTGGTATCGATCTTGGGATGGCCGTTGATGACGCACTCCCACCACTCGGTGCCCTTGGCCTTTTCCAGGTGAATGTTGATCTCTTCTTGGTTGTCGAGGAGCCAGGTGGAGTCGTCGACCAGGATGTCCTTGATCAGTGCACCCTGGTACATTTTTTTTTTTTTTTTGGATATACAAATCCGAAAAGGAGGGATTGAATGAGTAAACAAAAGCAACGCGCCATTCACAGCTTCCTTTTCATCCACCTCGGGTCAAGAAGCGTATATTATCTTGTTCTTTCACTTGTACTTCCGCTTTGTTCTCCCTTTGTTCTTCCTTTTGTTCTTCCCCTTCGTCTTCCTCTTCGTCTTCATCACTATCTTACCTCGATAATGAGAGGTTGACCTTTCAAGCCAACTTTAAGGGACTTTCTCTTGATATCCACAATCAAATCCTTGCGGCAGGTGCCCTTGGGAACTTTGACTGAGACATCTACATCGACCAGGGTCTGTCTCCATGTGTAAGGCAGGGCTATCCATGTGAATCCGATCGCAAGGTTGTTAGGCATGGAAGCAACGTGGGAGACAGGATCTGGCGGATAATGGGGGCCCTACAGTTCATTGAAGGGATTGGCAAACGGGTACCTGCTTGTTCTTCGGCCTCTCTCTTGCGTGCAGCTGCGTCGTGTGCAGTGCGCTCCTCCTCGGTCATGGAGTCGTATTCCTGTGGGGTCATTGTGCGAAGCTGATGCTGGAAAGGGAAAATGGTACGTGTGTGTGTCTGTGCTTGCTGATGAGTGGCAGGAGAAGCGAGGAGAGAGAGGATGGAAGCGGAGAGAACAATCGTCAGTTGTGGTTGCACATGGCCTTCTGATGTGAGAGCGTCCCTTCGCCATCGGCAGTGCTGGAACACAAGCCAGCTCCCCTTAAACAAAGGTCATGTGACCACCCTCCCTCGCTCCCCTTTCTTTGTCGGTGCGCTGTGCGCATTGCACAACAAAACAACAATGCCATCCGCTGCTGTTGTCGCGTTGCATCACATCCAGCTCCTTCACCTTCTCCTTCGCCTCACATCCACGCGCCGCTCTCTTTCCCCGTCCATCCTTCTCTCTGTGTTATTTCTTTCTCAACTTACATTTGCCTAGCACCATCAGCCAAGAATACAGAACACAGGGATATAGAATACAACGACACACGGGACGAGGATCACAGAGCATTGTAGCCACGAGCCCCATCCAGAATGTTCAACAAGCGGCGGGCACGCGAGGCAGACGGGGATCTGGACCATAGTCAGCGGCCGTGGCCAGTGCTCCAGCGGCGCAAGATTGAGAAACTCAAGGACGAGCGTCTACGGGAGTTTGAGCGCGCGTGTGGCGAGAACTTTGAGTGGCTCGAGAACTACTATCAAGGCTGCGTCTTTGCAGCACTGCAGAACCGGAACTATGAGGATGGCCACAACGGATTGAATCTATCGACAGCCAGGTACATGTTCACGCATAAACAAAGAAGAGATGGGAAGAGAGTGAGAGAGTGAGAGAGAGAGGAGACATGGCGCCCAGGTTGACTTGATGCGCGAACAGCCTTCTCATTTTTTATCCTGCTTGACTGACTAGCAACCCTGAAGAGCCTCACCATGCGCTCCCGCAGCCTCTGGAGCACGACGACATAGAAAACTCGGTAACACTCATCAGACTCCTGTGGCGACTGGGGAACGACGTTCTTTGCATTCTGCTGTAGCTCATCGCACTCACATGGACCCTACTTTGCTTCTTCGTCTGTGAGCAGGCCCCACAGGATTACAATCGCGACAGCATGAGGACACCCACCACCTCAAAAAGGAGGACACGCGACTCATATTCCTACGCTGGACGAGGCATCCTGACTGAATCGCTACGCCATTCCCAGAATCGGCGCTCTCGCTCAAAACAGAACTCGAACCAGTTTCTTCTTAAAAGCCCAAAGTCGCCCATTCTGTCCTCGCCTATGCGCACACCACGATCGCCTTATGAGCGACGGCGGATAACACCCAAACGGAGACGGTTGCGGGTGGATGCTTCTGCAGCGACAAGGAAGGCCCAGAGAGCATTGCGAGCTTTGCGCAAACGGTCTAGTAGCTACCCAGAAATCATGCATAGTGATCGACACAAGGACAAGAGATCTAATCGCCAGAGTTCAGAGACGGAATCCTCGTCATGGCAGCATCAAGGGAGGGGCAACAGCAGTGGCCCAGAACATCTGGAGATGATGCATCAGCCCCATGTGTCAACACCACGTAAGAAGGCTCGTCTCAACTCAACAGCTGTGCTCAAGGACTCGGCGCTCACCTCCGATGACGATAGCACACAAACGACGCCCGTAAGAACCCCTCCCACTCGCGTCCATTCGACCACAACTCCTGGGCAGGATCACTCACGCAGAATGGACGGAATGGAGGTGGAGGTTGCAGTGGAACGCAAGACTACGCCGGGCTCCAGAGCACGGGATTCGATGGTTCTGATATCACCGTACTCTCGACCTCGCAGCAGCAGCAAGGAGCGCGATGCTAATTTCTCCTCGACTCCAGACTTGACCCGAGGTAGCTCCGCGGTCTCAAGGACAACACGCATGGGCATGGATATAGATATAGATATAGATGACAACGACATTGAGATTGAGGAAGCTGACTACAAGAGGCCAAGGCGTTCGTCTTTCCGGGATTCGGTTGCACCAGTGCGTTTCGGATCCCCAGAAGCTGATGGAGACAATCGACGGACACAGTCCTCGAATGTTGGCACGGAGACTCGAATGAAAGGCAGGGGCACTCGAACGTCCAAGGGATCGCTTTTGCTTGAGGATGACGACCTGCTCCGGGATATTGTCGAGAATTCTCTGCTGAGGAGGAGCACAGCCAAAGACCCAAGTAGACGGCCTTCGGCGCCACCATCATCAACAACGCCTAAACATCCACCGGAGGCTGAAGTCCGCGCATTTAGGAATGAGATAGGCGTAGGGTCGGTTAAGGATCAGTTCAAGCGGGCTGATATTGGCGATCGCGCCTTCTTTAATGATACTTATCCAAGGCACAAGTCCATACAGGATACGTCTCTGACGAAGGTCGACACCATGGATCATACCGACGCCGCTTTCGAGCCCCGCATGAATAATGCAGATGAGCCAAGCCGACATGATCAACCCAATTATTCCACCGTTGTCGCTGGAACCAGCAAACATGACGGGCCTGAGACGTCCCGGCTTACAGGGCAGCAGGAACGACTAGAAGCAAATACGATCCGCAATGCTGATCATACCGGCGACCCTGAGACTACACAGAGAGAACCGTTCAGCTCAGCAGCAAACAACGTACGTATGCAGGATGCATCCTCCTCATCCGATAGCGTGGTAGGCAGATCCAGGGCTCCAGCAACACTGCCAGAAAAGCGCATTATTGGCACACGGAGACCAGTAACACAGCACAGTAGCTCTCAAGGGCAGCAGCAATCAACCAACAAGATGCCTCCCTCGCGACTCACAAAGCTCACGATGGCATCGTCACTTACGGCGGCATCTGGAGCAAGCCAGGGTTCCTTCACTTCAACTACTCCTCAAGCCCAGAACCAGTCCGCAGCGTTATCCTCCACCAATTCTTCGAGGATGACCCACCAGCAGGCTGCGTCCAGTGTGGACTCGACGGCGACTTCAGCAACGTCGTCATCGACATCCACGCCGACGACCTCTAGTCTTTTAAGACAAGGACTCCCTCGGGCACCCCTTCCATCTGCTCGAGTCAAAGGTGGCGGCCTTGCGCGGTCAGAAAGCCAAGGAACGTTGTCGTCCCGCAAGCCGCTCCTGACTTTAAAATCAACACTGACAACCAAGAAACATGCTCGGCCTGCGCTGCCAACAGAAAGCACGATCGCCGCTCGATCCCTTGCCGCAACATTGTCAGGATTATCGTCAGCGAATGCGCGGGAGAGGGACATGAAGCGGGATGTTGTTGAACATACAGAGTCTAAGCGGCCACAGCAGCAGCAGCAGCAGAAGCTGCAGAAGCAGCAAGAGAGAGAGCAAGCACCCGACCTGGCTTCCACTTGCGCCCCAAAGGAGGCAAAGGCGACAGGTGCGGCGATGAGCAAGACTACATCGTCGTCAATTCTTTTGTCGGCCCTCAGAGCCAGGAAGGAGGTTCAAGGCCATGGACAACAGAAGATGACGGATTCATCAGGAGCAGACTCAAGTCAGAACCCATTTTTGGTTCCAGCAGCAGTTCGCCCGCCAGCAACTTCTGTGCGGGTAATTTTTTTTGTTTATGTTGCGAAAGATGGGAGCATGAGGACGTGTGTAGTTTTTCAAGAACAGTGCGCTGACTTTCAGTTGCTCTTGTGGTATGGTATTTAACTTTAGGCCAAGCAGCATGAAGTGACAGTCCTGCCGGATATAGGGAGTGATGGCGAAAGCGACGATCTTCCGATGAATGCTAAGTCGAGCGCTGACAAGGATAAGCAGCTACCTGCATGGGCCAGTTGGGAGGCACTGGAGCGGGCTATGGAGGCTCAACGCCATTTGAACCCACAGGAAATCTTTGGACCCCTGCCGACTTTGGATATGGCAGAGATGTTTCCCGGGAGGGAGTTGCGTCTCCGTCAGAGGACGAGTGCCTCGCACTGGACCGCAGACCGGTTGACGACTCATGAGGTGATGAAATATAATAAGGAAATGGGCTGGGCCAAGGACTGAGCATGGGCAGAGGAGGGCAGGAGGGCCGGTTCGTTGTATTACTCTTATAGAGCTGTAGTTTTAGTCATTGCTATTGCCTTGTACCAATGTTATACCAAAAAAAACCACCCCCTCCTTCCTGTCCTTCCTGTCCTCGAGCAGCGTCGATGGCGAGCGATGATAAACAGAAAGTATCGGAGCCGCTTTAAAGAAGAGGTAAGCGACCTTGGGAAATCTAGACGACAGCAGGTAACTTTGGGCACTCGTCCTTTGGAATGCATTCCCAACGGTCATTGTACCTATAGCCGTCAACGCAGGTGCAGCCGTTGACGACGCACTGGAACGCGCAAGGTCGTACCTGGCATGTTACACAACCGTGCACAGGTGCACATTGCTGACGCTCCTCGTTTGGACCACACGGCTCTGGACTATCCGCCGCCGTGCACAGCGCTAAGAGTGACAAGAGGGCGAGGGTGATGTGTTTCGTCTGCATGCCTTCAGATCTTTCGGGCGCAAGTCTTGGAGGAATGCAAGGGATGTCTAGCTTTGTGGTGTGAAAAATGTGGTGCGGCAAAAGAATAAGCAGACTGCAAGTGAAAAATCAAAAAAATCCTATCGTTAACATAAAAAAAATATGGGTTGACAGAATTGGAATGACAGTTCCTTCTGCAATACAAGCGTGCTGTCTGCTAACGATCCGAAGCCAGATAAAAAAAGGAGAGGCACTCGTTCAAAGTCCTCTTCGAGTCTACGATTGCGATTTGTCTACGTCCAACCGTTATAAATGAACGATGAAAGCTTTTTTTCACGATGACAGCTTTCTGTATGAGCGACGCGAAGATATCGGTTCTAATGGCCAGAGTGGAATTGTCAGTAATTTTCAGCGTACATCGCATTCCTGGTGTCAAAGAGCACACATACATACACCTCTGGCAAGGAACCACACTTGCATCCCTGTGGATGTGCATATCAGCAACGGTACCAGTATGGCTCTGGTGTTGTTGGTGTCTGTTCTCAAGAACTGTGGGAGCGGATGCCTAGAAGGCGTCTCCACGTTGGAAAGTTCCAGCAAGTAAAATGGCCAGGGCTGAGTGCAGGTCCTCGGCTTTGACTGTGTATCCGACACGAAGCGAGACGCACTCCCGGTTAATGCACCTCATATTCAAGAGCAGTTCACCTGTAAGACTTGCACCTAGCCATTTTTGACACACCGGACGCGTGCGAGCGCTGTCGGCTGCCACCAAAAAGTACAGACGTTGGATGTCGTGAACTCGTCATGCATAGCCCAGACCAATATACGAGCTGGCATCCACGCCGGGTATGGCATTTTTCTACACAACATTCGCCGAAAACTTTGGAGAGGACAACACAACAGATACACAACGGAGCTTGATAGGTCAAGAAAATAAAGTCTTAGGAAGCCATCGTGTCTGTCCACCTCGGCCATGTTTTTTATTCTCTTCATACAACTACGTTATACTCGGAAAACATCATCTTTCTGCGCATTAACAGCAATGAAATACTGACAAGATAGCTGCGCACTTGATCACAGGTCGATAACCGCACGGACGGGATAATGGTCGCTAAATTCGTTGAAAGTGCCGGAACCATGGGTGTATGGGGTGGAGTGAACCAAGAGCGTTGTCTCGACCACGGATCTTGGCAACCTGTGCTGTGTGCTGAAAAGGATGTGATCGAGGTTCTGGCTCGGCGCTGTGGGATCTCGATCACGAGCAATCCCGTTCTGCTTTGTATCGTAGCTCCATTCAGCGCCTTTGGTGAATGTCGGCCGGGCTACGCGTAGTCGTCTCAACAGCTCTCTATACTCGGACGAGTCTCTGTCGATATTGAAATCGCCCACCATCACGACCAGCTCGTCCTCGGGGATATGTTGAGCCAAGACAAAGTAATAAAAGTCATCCAGTGCTTGAGCACGGATCTGCGCAGCTTGGCCATCATGACAAAAGTTATCATCGCTTTGCATGTGAGTACCAAAAACGTGGATCTTGGTACCGTGAATGTCCAACTCGGCATAGGCGACGCCTTTGTTTGAGAATTTATCCCACCCGCAGCCATCCATATAGATGAACTGACGCATCTTGGTAATGGGCCACTTGCTGAGAATGGCAACCCCTCCGTTCTCTGGCGAAAGTGGGTTGAATTTGCCCGAGGTGGATAACCAGCCTGCCTTGGAATCTCCGATGGATGGAGTAGCATGGGGGTACTCTGAGCGAAGACCCTGTTTCAAGTCTTCGCAGTACTCGTTGCGGAAGCACTCTTGTAGGACCACAACGTCGTGGTGCTTCATGTATTCCGCCTTTGCAATCAATTCAGCCCGGGTCTTTTGCTCCCACGGAACCGCGCCAAGGAGGAAGACATTGTTGCTGAGAATGCTCAGACTATCGGGTGGATCTGTGATTGACAGGATGTTATTAAATGAAAAAAAAATACCCCGTGATGAGGACGAAGGCTCTTGCAACGACAAAACTTACATTGAGGATAAGGTCGAGTGAAAACTCCTTGGTCACCCAAGACTTGCGATGGCACGGTACTAGTGATTTCATCGCTAAAGATATCAAGAGTTTCCTTTCCTATTTTACTCGGCAGAGCCAGTGATGGAGCAATGGCAGCAGTGAGTGCCACCACAGACAAAGTAGGTGTAATTCTCATGATAGTGTCAATGGGGTGATGGGTGAGATCGAAGAAACACGATTCGCCGCAAGAGCGAGAACAGCGATTATGTATCTAACAGGAACAAGGTCGGTGTTGAGGGTCGTCGTTCGAAAGGAAGAGGTTTGCTCTTCGCTGGGCCAGTTGCTGGGTCAGGGGCATGGGAAATTGGTCTGGCGTTTTTTTTTTTTCACACAGCTTCGAAGCAACTATTCTTTACGCGCATGAGTGGTCAAGGCGACTTTCTTGCTTTTTTCTTGCATTGGTACAACTGCAAAGTGATCCGTGCACACGCCACAAAAGAAAAAATACCTATCATGCGTGTCATATCTTTCATGTTCACACAAGATGTTTACCATTAACGCGATACAGAAACCCCTTTATGCTGAATCTTGTACACTTTCCTGATGACGATGCCAAGCTCATGTTCTTCTCAACATTCACTCGTTCCCTTTTATTCTTCATCCTTTTCACCTCCACATTGTATCCTCGCAGGCTTCATTTTTTTCTCAACATGATCATTTCAAGAACCGTGCTCGCACTCTGCTTCGGTACGCTATTGCCGCTCTCACCTCCAGACTGAGTATTAATGGTTTACGTGGAAAGCGAAAGCTAACTTCGATCCCCCACTTCCAAGTCGCTGTGGCAGTGGCTCAGGGATGTTCTTCTCAGGCAAGAGAGGCTAAAGGTCCTTACGCTGATCCACATGCACAGATGATGGAGGGTTTCCGCTGCAAATGCGAGTCAAAATCCATGAGCGACGACTACACTTTCACTGCAAGGACTTGTGACAGGATTGGCAAAGCTACCAGATATTGCTGGGGCAAAGCACAGGACTACTGCGAGACCGGGGACAGGGGTTATGATTTCCGTTATATCTGCGCACTACGAGGCCCAGATTGCTGGGTAGAGGCATGTTAAATACGACCTTGATATCATTTGGATTGAGGTGAGATCCTCCATTTGACATCCGTCGGGCTCCTCTGGTGTGGGAAAGGAAAACTGAGTGGTGGTTGGCAAAGATGATGGAAGAGATATAGTATATGAACCATAGTGCAAAATCGTTATTGTACGTGCATCTCCACTATCATACACATTCCGCAACTCGAAAAAAAAAGGCTACCTTTCGACCATAAATTTTCTTCGTGAGGTCAACCCACGACAAAGTACGAGAGAGCGCTGTGGCGCGCCGAAGTGTTCTGAGACAAATTGCATATGCCCATTCTTTTCATGTTATGACCATACGCTGCAGCTATGTAGTGGGAGTCTGACATAACCGAAGTAGCTCCTTGAGGGCCGTAACACTACTCATATGCGTTGGCAATCCGGGGAAACGTATTCTCGAGCACAAAGCTGCGATGTTCGATTCATAAAAAATATACTTTCGATGCAAAAGCCACGAATCTGTACAAAGAGCCATGGCGTAACCTAATGAGCCTGAGCAACTGCCTTGGCTGCCTCTAAAATAACATCAGCGACTTCCTTGGGATGAGAAACCATGACTGCGTGGCTCGATCCGGGCACGGTAATAGTCTTCCTGGCCTTCATACGCTTAGCGAAGAAAGTCTCCATCTTGGGATTAATGATCTGATCCTTCTCGGCAACAATATAGTAGCTCGGGTGCTCCTTCCATGCAGGCGCTCCAGAGGTGTAGCCAAATCGAGCAGCATCACAGGGTCCTTGAACAGCCGCCATGACTTGGGCCTCCTTCTTCTCGACATCGGGACAGAAATAGGTCAGAAATTTGTCTTGGGGTAGGGTCAGTCTGCCCATAGTGTCATTAATGAATGCGGTTGCAGAAGGAAGCGCCGTGAAGTTCTTGCCGAGATCGGCGACGCTCTCGCCTTGGTCAGGGGCGAAAGCGGCGACATAGACCAAAGCGGCGACGTTCGTGGCGTTGTGGCCGGCTTGAGTGATGACGATTCCACCAAAGGAGTGGCCGACCAGGACGATAGGTCCGGGAGTTCTGGCTAGAACACTCTTTGTTTTTGCAACGTCATCGTCGATGGAGCTGAGAGGTTGCTGAACAGCCGTGACACTATGTCCAGCCGCCTGGAGAATTGTAATCACCTTGGACCAGGATGATCCGTCGGCAATCGCGCCGTGAACAAGGACGATGTTGACAGTTTGGGGATTGATTTTGGCAGACATAGCCGGGAGTAGCGAAAGAACGATAGCAAAGTAACAGAGAAGCAACGATCTGAGGACGAGATTCATGGTGAATGGCTACTTGAGAGGCGGGTCTACTTGTATTTATGCCACGACAACCGAATAAATGAAGGCAGGAATGAGAAAGAAAAGCAACGAAGCCGTGAGGTGTTGAGCTTCCAGAGACCTCTTGTGCCCGCTTACGGCCGCGCGGTAGGGCTTAGCCACAAACGGTCCAGTTGCTCTATTGGGCTTGGTCAGATTTGAGCGGGACACTGGCCTTATCTCATGCAAGATCAGTGGAGGCAAAGGATTTCAGCCTCAAGCTCTGAGGAATTTTAATGGCCAAATACCGCCGCAAAGGTGTCAGTCAGAAACATTTCATTGGGGTCGTATATCTTGCGCACCGCTTCAAATGTATCGAGGCGCTTTCCAGCTGTGCGACGAATATGAGGGACGATCCCTGGTACATGCTCCCACATCTTTGCCCAGTGCGGCCTATTCGTCGGTTTACAGGTTTACAATAAAAGCAGATACGTAACAGTCAGAGCTCATTCTCCGGATAGCAGTGAGAACGCGTAGAAAAGTCATAGCGATGGTACTTGCATCGCTTGAAAGTTATCCATCCAATATTGCGCAACCTTGGCCGAGAACTCTTCAAAGCCCGGAGTTCCTACGACAGAAAGAACTTCCATCATGCAATATATCGCTTCTGGATCGTCATCGTAGGCGTTGGACACGACCATGGAGGATGCCTTGATAAATCGCATCTCCAAGGCTATATTTAACGGGAACTCTCCCTGACGTGCATGCTCGTATACCTGGTTGGTGGGTCAACGTTAGGATACAAATGCGGAACTTGATCGGCACAACTAGGCCCTTTTTTTTGGTTATCTTACTTGGTCGATCACGTAGTTTCCAGCATTAACCACATTCTTGAAGTCCTCATCCACCTTAAACGCCATTTCCGTTTCTATACAAGGAATGTTGTCAATGCCAGGTTGATAATGGATAGCTTCGGGAGCGTATAGGACCTTCTCCGAGTCCCCCTTATTTATCGAATAGAGTAGATAATCCACGAACGGTGTCGCTGACGGATTCGCCGCCATATACTGAAAGAGCGTGTTTCCGAACTCAGTTTCCAGATTGCCGAATATGTTATGAATGCTATGGGCAAGAGGGGATTCCGTCACTGTGCGATTTGTGCGCTGCCACTGCTTTAGCCAAACAGTATCACCCTCTCTCGAGAGGCCGGGGCTATTGAAGGGCCAATAAAATATCTCCGTTTGATCATTACTGACGGCCATGGCCTTGAGTTTAGGCCCACAGATGTCTGGAGCACAAAAGTATTCCGACAGTGGTGGATGCGATTCAGACTAGTATTGGAAGAAGTCAAGCGTTTTAGTATGCGCGTACTTTGGTTGAGCAAAGAACCTTGGATCGGACATTGTGCTTACCATCAGTAGCTTGAACATTGGCTCTATAATTATAGTGTAGCTGTAAATGATGCCCAGTAGACCCAGGTTGGCAGTGGCAGCCGAAAACTCGATGGCGTCCTTCTCTTTAGAGAATGTATGCAGAACACCGCTTGAATCGAGGATCTTGACCTCAGCGACGACATCGGACATCGTTCGAGCAGCAAGAGCAGCTCCGTGGCAGCCGAGGGATATGACACCGCCGTAGCGGGTAGTGTCAATAACGGTATTGGAGGAAACAGCCAGAGGTGGGTCATGATGCCTTAAAAAGGAGTCCAAATCAGCAAGTACAACACCAGTTTCGACCTCTACAGTCCAAACGCTGCCGTTAAGCATTGGCGGGTATATCTTCTCCATCCTCTTCATACTGACTAGGAACCCGTTGTCGTTCACAACGGACGATGAGGACCAACTGTGTCCAGATCCAGCGCAACGGATCTTTTTGTTATAGGATCCTGCTTCTTTGATAATTGCCTGTAAGTCGGCGATTGATGTGGGATTATAAATGCGAGCTGGAGATGCATGTAGCGTTCCAGCCCAGTTGCTCCAACTATACGTGTTCATTCCCATGGGTAAATCTAAAAGGCGCGACAGATTGTGCTCAGGCAAATGTTTCTCCACGACTTCGCCTTCTACATCAGGAGGGCCTTGCCATCCATTGTTGTCTAAACCTAGAACGGCAGCCGCAGTAACTCGCAGCAGTAGAACTGCCACGACCACAAGGGGTAGTGTCAACATAAGTGTTGTCTCCGGTATGATAGTTGGCTGCTAGGGCGTGTGGTGACTTTTTTTGCGTTGGACGATGGGTTGTTGGTCGAGAGTTTTTTTTTGCCAGAAGCTGATGTTAAATGGAAAAAGTACTGAGCGCCCCAACAGTTTGTTGACTCCTATCAAGAACCCCTTTTCTACCCTCCTTCCATTAAAAAGCCCCCTCTGTAGGGCTATCAAACGGGTATTCCAGAGCCTATATGCTGCTAAATGTTCCGTCTAGCGTTCTCTTTCATGTCAGCAAAAATAGGAGGGTGGGCATCTGCATCAAAGCTCATCGCATAGGCTAAGGTACCCGTGTTCACTCGAGGCATAGTTGCCCGTTCAACTACGTGTACGGAGGATGAAAGTGAATGCACGGTCCATAGAAGAAGGGAGCTGATTATAATACGCCGGTCCTAAGAACCGCACGTGGCTGTCATCTGGAGTTCGGCGAGGATGTCGCCGCTGCTCCCAACTCTATTTACCCCTGTCATTACGAGTGCTGAACGATGGTGCGCACGAGACAGGAGATCCAAGGCTTTGTTGTCATGAGCTGTCATCAACTATAGAGCCTCAAATGGAGGGTTCTCGTGCGGGTTCCACTATATGTAGTGACAATTATATCCTTCGCAGTGGTAGGTCCTTAAACGGACGAGAATGTGGATGGACAGCGCATGGTCTTCTCGATGTTTAATCTCATAAGTGAAAAGTGAGGGTTTTTTAGTGACACAAGATGGAGGCATGCTTCTTGAGAACGTCCTGAAGAACCGCCCATTATTGGCCTATTCCACGATTTCCAAGCTGTGTGCGAAAGACATCCCGTTCTCACATACTCAGCAACATTCTATCCCGAGGAAAGCCGTTGAAACTCGATCCATGCAAACATCTACTCATGATCGACGCGGAGCAGTTGCAGATATTTGAACCCACAGTCGAGTGGCGCGTCATAAGGAATGCCTGCCTATACTGCTCAACGTGTCCCTCCGCCGTCTATGTGCATAAATAGACAGCAGTGAAAGCAAACAACTCTTTATCAATTCCTGACCTTGGGAACTGCACCACTCCTGAGATGCAAGGCGTCCTGAAACTATTACCAGCTCACTGCTGTCAGCTGGGTGTCCGCATTTTGCATACTGAAAGAACTTTACTGAGTTATTCGTAGTAGGCTCGCGGGATAGAAGGACTGCGATGGACAGGTCGTTCCCACCGCAGCAAGGTTTGCGCACGCTTTAATCATCTCGACTGTTAAATTGCCTTCGATGGAGTAAGTGTCGAATGTCATGACCTCGTGTTGTGAACGAAGCAGGCGAGGAGATTGAAGGAGAGTAATGCAGGAAGGAAGGTGGACGACAGTGTGGAGACAAAAAGAGAATGAGAAGTGTGAAATTAGTGATTTATTGTGCTGTGTGATGAAGTTTTAATTGTTCCTAGGTGAGTAGCTGAGAGATAGCGCTTTGGTCAATTGATCACACTGCAGCGAGGCAGCCATCATGCAGAATTCAGGACCTTCGCAATTGCTCCTTGAGATGATCCGCGCCTTGAGAGAGTCGCCATCGCTGAAGTTGTACGACTGGAGGGTGTCTGCGTCCCGCAACTGGTCGACAAAACAGAGGAATGCAAGCAATGTGCAGACGAGGATATGCACGCACCACGAAAAAAACATGAAATAAAAAACATAAAATCAGCACACAACCCAAGGACTGGTTCCATGCTGTGACACTTGCGCAAGGTATGATTGGGCTAGGTCGCAGTGGATACGGTATTATTCAGCAGGGATCCTTTACCTCATGCTCTCTGAAGGAGAGGACAAGGTCATCGGGACGCATGTTCATTGCCGATGCAATGTTTCTTCGGATGAGCGACATCTTTGCATCGGATGCAGGTGCGTGGTAGGAATAAACCAGGTTGGGCTCGTCGTGTAAGTAAAAGTTGACCCTCATATGAAGAATGCAGCACAGCTGGGAAAAGTGAAGGCAAAAGGAAATAAAGAACGCATTCCATCTTTCGCCTACAAACTGACGCGTTTGTTGTGCTGAGCTTTCGGTTCCTTGGCACTCAACTGATCGAGCGCAGGCATCGCCGCCTCTCCCGGCAGCAAGCAGATATGAAAGCATGTGTTGATGTGGAGTACAATACATCCAGAGGCGGCGTCGAGAAGTTACACGTCGGGTCGGCCAGGTACTGTTTTCCCGGAAACAATAATAAAGGTAATACCAGACGCGCTGCTGGAGCTTACGTTCGGTAATCTAAGAAGGAACGATGCATATCTGGGAACAATTGGGAACCAGGCAATCGGCCGCTTGGCCCCTCCTGGAGATCATGTCTGTGCGCCGCCATTCCTGGGGAGGATCTGGCGGCGGACGTCCCTGAAACTCGGCGGCAGAATGGAGACATCCTGGTTGTTCTTGGGTGTCAGAAGAGAATTATTGGGAGCCTGTCCTTGAGGCTTTCGGTATAGTACGGTGGTCGTAGAAGGAGAGGGTGCGGCGGCGAACGAGACAGCTTTCTCCAAAAGGCGAGAGCCCTGTTCACATTGGAGTGTATTTTGTGACCTTGTGCGACCTTGTTCACCACAACAGCGGCGTCTTTTTAGAAATGAAGGCCCTATTTTCTGTGAAAAAGAGGTACTCATGGCTCATCTACCCTATATGACCCAAATCATAAGGGGGCCACCAAGACAAATATATAGCTTCTGCTTTCCTAGTCAGATATTGCTGCCAGTGTCAGAAGGCCGTGTGTAATCGAGCGATCGCAGAGGTATCACTGACTTGGCGCTGTGGTGCGATAAAGCTCAATGGAAAATCGACGAGCTTGTATGCCGCAAGGTGTTTTGTTAGCGCAAACCGCTGTAGTACGGCAAACTCTACTTTGCCGCAATTGTCCTTCAATAATTCACCAAGCCCAACTCGAACATTCCATATCATATCAAAATAGTGCCTACATTTAGAGCATTCTCGTACAGCCGCCGGCAGCGTAGAATTCGTGTCCAGGAACAGTAAAGGCCCTGCTTCGGCAGTCAAAAAGTCAGCCCATTATTACACCTACCGAATACAATTTGAGGACACAAGTTTGAACGCACTGCATTTACAAGACACAGAGAAACAAAGCTGGTTGTACGAAAAGCGAAATTTGTTACGATACCCCAAGATGAGAGGAGTGTCGACGACTCATCAGAACGCATGTTGGGTCTGACAAGCGTAGAGTTGAAGCAATTTTTGATCTCGATCTTGTGCATCATATGGGATCAACAACTGCACCAGCAGAAAGCCAAGTCGCTTTCACAGCAGTTTTGGTCCGGCGGTAGATCATGTAGGGATTTGTTGCCTTCAAGCTATGCATCTGCAACTGCTAGCAACAGCTTTATTGCATGGGCTGCATAAGAAAAAAAGTGTGGCACAAACTGAGACTAGTCGAAGTGAGGTTCCCACAGTCTGTGCGAGTCCACCCTTCCCTGGCATTTCGTGGCTCCGCACTTGCAATGGAAGGTCCACAAAGGATCCCATTTATCCTGCTTGCTGCCTTGATTGTAAACAAATCCAACATGCTCTCCAGCTTTGATGGGTCGAATGGACACTATTTCGTTCTTGTCGTTCAAAGTGGAGTTGGGCTTGCAGCTATGGTTAGCGTAAATAGCAGGCGTGGAAGCAATCATCCATTTCCATTGGTTGCCCTGCTGAATGTTTAGTGCGTAGATGATGTCGTCTGATCCCAACTCGGAGTAGTCAACCACCAGACCCTCAAACTTTTCCATGACCGTTCCGATGGGGCAGTCTTCAGTAGCCGCCAATGCTTTCCCGAAGGAGGTGTCGATCGTAACACTCGGGTAGGGGCGGTTGTAATTCATCTCTGTTCGCAAAGACTTGCATGGAAACGTTCGTTGCTCTGCGGGTAGCTCCATGGTTGCTTCCGAGTTGGGAACCTTATTCAGCAGAAGCGAATCAATGGCCATGTTGGTGACAATGGTGGTGGTGGAGGTTTGAGTGATGTCGGAATATATATCGATATTCCTTAAACGATTTTACTACACCGATTACGAGATGAACTTGACCGATTGGAAATCGAGCTTGGGATGATCACGTAAATAGTTGACTATCGTGTCAAACGAGTTGTATCTGGCTGAAGCTTCAACATCTTGTCCTCCATCAACCTTGTTCCCTTCATCCCTGCCCTCCTGCTGCTCTCCATCGATTGAACGGTCAATAACGCCCGGCCTGATCCAATCATGAAAGGACCCTGCAATCCTCAGGTCCAACTCCTCCAAATTTTTGCAAATCCATTTGTCTCCAGGTCTGGGCTGCAGTTGGCGGTCTTGAATTGATTTGGCCATGATATCAGCATCAATTGTCGCGGTAGGCAATGCCAGGCTCTTTAGCTCAGGGAAATCGGAGAGGGTTTGTAATATCGCTGCCTCGAGACGATGTGGAATATGGCTGTGGCACCGTAGCTCAATATGCTCGACGTGATCCCAAATCCTTGGTTCTTGTGCCCGAGTAAGCAAAAGGATGTGCATTACCTGCACCTCGCTCAAGTTACCACACACCGATAGCCGTTTCAAGCCTGGAACACTACTGAGGAGGGTCAGAAGGTCCTGTGGTTCCAAGCAGACAGTGTTCTTGAAGTTAAGCTCTGTCAGCAAAGGATACCGTGTGCTTATCTCCTGAGGCAAAAGACTTGTGGCCTCTGCGTCGCCAGAAAATAGATTCTCAAAGTCTCCCTCGAGCGTGAGAGCCTTCAGGCGAGGAAGATGGAAGGCAAATTCTCTCAAGATCGATTCCATGTGCACATCCCCGGCAACTGAAAGAAATTGTAACTGATGATGCAGCCTTGACTTGTCTGGCTTTTGAGGTGGATTATCCAAAGCTGTCCCAGTGTCGCGCAACGATGGCATGGCCCATGACTCCACACGGAGGGATTCGAGCCCTGGTAGGTGCTCTAACAGATGTAGGATGTGGGTCTGTGAGGCTATCCACGGTGCATCAATGCTGAGACGTCGCAGCCTCGTGAAGCCTGCCATGGCCCCTAAAAGCCCTACTGGAACTGGCATCTTTTGCTCAAATGTCAGACAAAGGTCCTCGATATCCTGATTCTGGGTCAATACCACCTGCAAAAGATCCAAATTATCAGGTGTGAGTTCTGGAGCCCTAAGTAGGGTGAGGTGCGTGCATTCAGGGCCGAGAGCTTCGAGTCTGGTGAAGCGGGAGCAGCGGAGCTCGCGAATGAAGGTCGAGTAGCGTGGGAGTGCCATTGTAAGTGCGCCATGGGTCCACTGGTCCGGCTCGATCGAACGCCAGAGCTGACCTGCAAAGGGCACAAACCAGCTGCGGCAAGTGCGGCATGCAGACGCGAGATCAGCGGGGGGGAGATGGTCCGCAATGAGGATCAGGATCTCTGGGATGGCGAGGCTGCTGTTGGGCCTGGCTAGGTGGCGAGTGAATCCGGTGTCGTCGGGATGCATGGATGGATTGGCTGGCAAGGCTGTAAGGGTTGGCAAGGATGTCAGCAAGGCAAGAGGCAGCAACATGGAATGCGGAGGACATTGCCAGAAATGCGGACCCGCTGCGCCTCTCACTTTGCCACGCTATTGCTGGCAATAGTCGGATACCAAGGACACCACCCTATGCTCTATGCCATCATTGCTGACCAGCAGTTGCTTTTTTATTTATTGCGTATGATGTGGGTGGTTCCTTTTGGTGCTATGGCTGGATAACGGCATGGAGGTCCCAGGTCTGATGTTCATCCTCGGTGCTCTTGTGCCGCAGCACAATGTTGGGCTTAGGTATTGCCTCGTCCGACACATCCATGACGTAAACAGCATCCATCTCGCCTCGTGGGAGCTGGATGAAGTACTGCCCTGTCTCCTTGCCTTGTACCAACTCCCATCGCTGCCCCTCAGTGGCCATCTGGACTTGAGCATTGGCTCCTGGCCACGTTTGGTTGACAGAGAGATAGACTGGGAGTTCCGCGCTGCGAATGTTGATTGTACCGTCATCCGCATTGTTGGTGATGTACCATTGATGGTAAAACCGAGTGTTGTTGTGGAAGCCGTCCAGTACGACCGGGTCCTGTGGATTCCCTCCAGTGTCAGTGAGGAATTCACTCTTTGCGCGCTTTATTGCGTAGCGACCCTCTAGGAGCTGTGAAGTGTTTGACGAGGGCATGGCCATCAGACAATTGAACAGGACACCAACGAAGACTAGAGGTGTGTGCATCATTCTAAGAGCATAAAGGCACAAACATCAGCCTATGTCTCTGTGTGTTTGCGTTCGGTCACCACAGGGAGCGAGAGAGAGCGAGAGAGAGAGAGTACCGTACCTGAATCAGAGACAGGAAGGCTGGGTCTCGAACTCTGTGTAAACTGTATGGACTGAATGAACTGTGTAATGAGGGAAGGAGGGGCCAACTTGGTCACTGCGTTATATACCAGTTCTGCTCGACCAAGGCACGCAGGAAAGAAGGAACGGTGCACGGAACCGTTTCTTACGCTGTTGTCGCAGACTGGAACCGAGATCGGGCCCGTTCACAGCGCCTGATCAACGAGCAGTCTGACACATCCTTGTGCGTCTGCTCGCCTCGCTCAGATGTTTCACAATAAGGTTTGCAGAATCAGGCAATGAGCATGCATCCATCTGATAACAGGGACAAAAGGAGGTAATCTCCTCTCCTCTCTTTCTGCACTCTCCCTACTATCGTACTAAGCTCCACCTCTCCACCTCATTGACTCCACTTGCACATCAGCATCAGCGTAACAATTTGACGCGCTCCTGATTTCTTCTCGCGTCTATACCAATGTCGTCTTCAGAACAACCCACTAAAGAACAATTGCCACACTAATCCAACCTCCATCTCATACCGTTGATGTGGAGACAAGGCCGGGACTGCCACAAGGCGTAAAAAGACGTAGAGGTTGTCCAAAGAAGATACACCGCCCACAGCCAAGTTCCCGTGCGTGGTCCAGCCCCACCCGTCGCCCCTTCAGTGCCTGGGATCACAGACTAGTATCCAACAACTGCCGAGATGTAATACCAAGCCAATATGGAGGACAATACAGTCAGCCCATGTCACTCAAATCCTATTCAGCCTATATGCATAGATGGAATGTATTTCACATCAGCAATCTATAACACCTACGTACCTATGTCTTGTCCTCTAAACGCATTTTTGCTTACTGCAATGACACTCCTTCTCCTCAAGTACGATTTTTTTTGCGAGAGGCATCATGCCGAGCATCTGTGGACAAGTCGTTCGACAAGCACCCGTTTATAGCTCCAAGAAGACTCACGGACGTCGTCACGCTGGTACAATTGAGGCGCATAGGCTGGGCATACAACAGGTGAACATCAAAGACGGGGGCCGATGGACTGCTGAGCAGAGCAGGAAGGAGAGCCTTCAAATGCCCAGTCTACCTACAACCATCGATCGTGGAATGGCAGGTTTCACGACAGGCTCCTATACCTTCCTCGAAACTCTGCCTATCTTTGCAGCGAGTGATTTTTCCGTGGATTGAGGACGCCTATGGGGTAGACAACAGCTATTGGAGAAGTGAATGCCTCAGAGAGATGAAATAGGTAGATCTGAATATTGTTTCTGGCATTGGAGCTGCCTGTGCTTCAGGAGCTAGGGCCGGACATGCCTCAGGAGTTGAAGTTCCATCTACAACAGAACTAAACTACCAGAGCATCAGGGACCTGGGCCTGCATCGTTGGATACGGAGGAAGACGTTTAAGAGAGGGGTTTCAGCGGTTGATCGTGCGGTATCGGCGAATCATACTTCAAGATGCTGCACACCGACCTCACCATAATCAGGACAGCAAGATTTTGCACCACGACGTCTTAGTCGACCTTGTTCCTGGATTTTCTGACAGATATGAGCGCTGTCGCGCACACCCCTGAGCCTGATCCGTTATAAAAATATCAAGATGCCATTTCCGCTGTAGCAGACCAGATGAAGGCGCAGACATCATTAATGCAGCAAGCATTTCAGACTCGACAGGCTGTGCGGCAATCTCAACAGAAATGGGAGCAGCAGCCTAAATCAACCTCTACATCAAATCAACAGGACGGCTAATGGCAGTGAGAAAACTGATAGAAACAAATGACAGGGCTCTAGCTTTCACACCTGGCACGCTATGACACTCTTGACCGCGCCTGGCCAGAGCTCTCCGCGCAAATCTCGTTCCGCAGACCTAACCTTAACCCAAGAGCCTGCAAGAAGTGTTTGTGCCTTGTACTCATTGTTCGAAACGATCCATTCATGCAGTAGGTCACGCTCTTGTTTCTCCGCAATCACTGTAATTACTAGTCTCTTGCAGAGGCACCATGTGGGGCAAGCCGTTCTAAACTGCCACATGCCCTTGGCCCCACGATGAGAGTCTTTTGGGTGCTCGACTTACATTACCAAATACTATGATTCCATCAAATGCTCATGGCAAAGCGGTCTGCTGTAGAGGGTATTTCCTGAGCAACACCTTTTGGATGAACCTCATCAAAAACCCTGGGGTTGCACAACTCATGCAAGCGAGCAACTTGCCTCTGCCAGCTCTGTGTTCTACTTGTACTGGTGGTACAAATTTGCTCCTAGAGCACAGCAGTGCATAATAATTTAAAACCGGTGGGCGTCAAGGTACATGTACCTTGGTTCCTCCATGGCTATGGGAATGCTTGACCATTCGCATATATTGTAATGCCAGCATCTTATATCTTTCCTCTTTCTCTTTCCACTTTTCTTCCCCCTCAGCCAACATCACATACAGTACTTCCACGTTCAAGATGCGCTTCTTCACACTCTCCGTTGCAGTTGCTTTGGCAACTTCCCTGATTGTCTCGGCCGCACCCATCGCCAAAATCAGTAGGAACAAACAAGCGTTCAAGTCCTGGCTGACTCTCCCCCTCCCCCTCTCCAACTTACTGAAGCTAACGACGTATTTATTTCAAAATCTCATTGTCTGTTAGATGAGTCTGCTAGGCTTTCTCCTCGTGGTGAACACCCTCCTTACCACCCCATTCCTGCTCCTGATCCTTCCAAGCTTTCTCCTCGAGGTGAACACCCTCCTTACCACCCTATTCCTGCCCCTGATCCTACCAAGCTTTCTCCTCGTGGAGAACATCCTCCATACTATCCTATCCCTGCCGATCCTCGTAAAGTCTCGCCCAATGATATCTAGGGTCAGCGCAATTATCACTGTTTCAATAAAGCTTCATGCACAGCAAGTAACAGAGCGTTTGAAAAACGGAGATACATGGCTACTTGCCTGACATGCCATGTTCTTACATGCTGGCGGGACGGAACGGCGAATGTGCATTCGTACTATGGGGTTGCAAAAGGCATTGAGAGAAGGCCTATGGAGTAAATGGCTATTTTATAGAGAGGCGAGCGTTACCAAGGGAATGGTCGAAAAGAAGCAGTGTAGACAGAGAGGTGGGGATAGACTTTATCCACCCCTCGTTGATTTTCGGTCTCAATCAGAAGGCATGATTGCACGCCTTGACAGAGATTAAACATACCGCAAAGTTACAGAGTAGGATCCTGATTTCCACAACGATTCGGTATAAAGCAGCATCCATGAGACATGCATTTTAGCACAAACATTCTATCATTTGTCCTTAAGAAGGTAGCATTTTCAATTCGATCAAAGATTTGCATGGCCTACATATTGCCTTTGTTGCGAGGCACACGTGAATAGATCATTGTGGTGAGGGAAGTTCGAGGGGGTGTCGTAGAATCGTGGGAGGGCGAGGGCAGTCCGCTCATAGTGGTCGCCTCGTCTCGCGAGTTTAGGTTCATAGTGGTTCTTAATGGTTATTTTCTCAGATAGTTCGGGTGGCTCTTCTAGTAAAGTGTTCTCTCTGTGTGGAGCGCGAGTCGGTTGATAAGAGGGCTTTTATGTATGCGTGGTGCTGTCTAACCTCATCCAGCACGTTCCTACCTGTGTGGAGCGCGAGTCGGTTGATAAGAGGGCAACCTTCTCTAGCTCCCACAGGCTCACTACTACTTTATACTAAGCCTTAAGGGTGCCGCGTCACGGCACCACATCATGACCATTTTCCGGTGCACTCCAAAATTGGAAACAAAAGTCCACCGATCTTTACAGCAACGGCACATTCAAGTTCCGAAGAAATAAATACTTTGAATCCCAAAGCCCCAGAGGAGTGTTATGCAAGTCACCCATGTAAACTTACGATGCACCGTCGCATGGTTGTTCCGAGCGGAGATTGTGCTAATATTTGCTGTACGACCTTTGCTAGCGGCGGATGACCAGTGAGGTCAATACGACGTCTACTGGTAACGCAGAAAGCAGCTCACTTCTCGCCTAAATCACCCAAGCCTAATTTGTTAAAGTCCAAAACGCCCGTGGAACGAAAAAACGGCTATGTAAATGGACAAACAAAAAGACAAAATGGCCCTAAACAACCCGCAGAACCCGAAGAGATGAGGCCCCATGGTTTGCTGTGCTTCCTTAAGGCTGTGAGGGGCTATGTGGAAGCTGGCGTCTGCTGGCCAAAAAGAGGGAAGTGAAATTTTTTGCATGAAATGCACCATGGGGTAGGGTTTAAAAGTGCTTCGGTGACGTATTTTAGGCGAGAAGCGAGCGATTTTGGGTAACGCATCTTTGACGCTGTCATAGTGTGTACAAAATCCACCTTCAGATCCGTCGAAACGCCCTCTTGTGAACATGATGGGAGGATTCACCAGCCCACAACGTTAGTCCTTGCACGTCCGGTGCTCAACTGAAAGGAACCTTTGAAAATGTACGAGATGCCTAACTAGCCCTCTTGCAAGTCTTCGATTGCGGCGTGCTTGATTTGGACGTATCGCTGACCTTCCCTAGGTACGGTAGCATGGTATGTAACATGGTTCGGAGCGTAGCTTCGTAACGACATAGACTATACGACGCGCTAAGATATCAGAAGTCCACAGCGCCTCACGCGTGCTTTGATGTCGCCAGTTAAACGCTAATTTCTCCTTCTGGAATCCGAACACTCGAGGACACCTGTAAACCCTCACTATATTTCACTGCCACTATGCTTTACTTTTGCTCGTAGCATCTGGCGCCAGTCCATGAGTACCAAAGGGCCCAGACCGCCCTCAAGTCTGTACCACATTGGGACTGACTAGTCCTCCTCGGAGTGCACAAGGCTCAAATATTAGCGCAACGGTAAGACGAAAAATCGACGAGTCCCGTGAACCTGAGATGACGCCCGTTGCGACGTTGCTTTGATGCCGACTTCTGTAACAAAGACTACTGTCGCAAGAAGAAAGACAAAGATAATCATGCGCTGCGTCTATTCTAAAAAGGTGCCCCAGCCCGTATACACATGTGAAAGAGCGAAAATGTACATGATCTTTAGATTACGAGGCGAGCGCCTCATCACTCCCGGCTGATTATGGTCCGTGGATGTTCAACATGTACAGTTCTATGCCGTTTAGCGATCGCATCATATCGCGTCTCGCTGCACCTCTCCAACGGTCCTTTTTGAAACTACGTTGGGGAGGAGAGACGAAGGGTCGGGGGTAGGGTGCTTCGGTGGCACAGATTACCTGACATGTATATCAGGCAAGCAAAGGCAAATCCCAGTGTTCAGAACACCAAGTCCATAAATACCCAAGAGGAAACGCGCCATTTTTTTTGTTTTAACGTCGGTCTCTCTCCACTCGCTCAACTTTCCACCAACGTTATCACACTCTTCCACACAAGGTAACTCGCATTCTCAGATTCAAATCGTATAAGTCTTAACGCCATGCGCCTAAATTCAGGATAACCCCCAAACAGCACTCTACACAAATGCTCAATACGAATCTCCTCTCTGACATTACAGTTCAAGCATCGAAACCATGTTGTCGTCTAAGATTCTCCTTTCCGTCGTTGCCGCCGTGACCCTCAGTCTCGGCGCCGAGGCTGCCAGCTTTAGGTGCAATCGCAGTTGGCAGTGTGAGGCGATTGTCTCGAACAACAACGTATACTCGTTTGGTCGCAAGGAGGGATGCACTGGTGATGGGCGCTACTGCTCCCATGCCACCAACAACGACGTGACAGATATCAAGATCTGGGTCCGAAATGTCGACGCTGGCTGCCAGGTGACTGGAAGCTTTGACCAGTGGATTGTCGGCTGCTAATTTTCCATCCTGGCATTTCGTCACACTAGTCGTGGTCGAGGTTGTCAACGTATCATCTCCCCGCGTCTCCGGTGTTCAAAATAAAAGAAGCAAAAATTGCATACGCCTGTTCTCTCAAGTTCTGTGCATAAAGGTTTCTAAAACAGTGTAGTGCAACGCCGAAGTTACAAAAGTGGGGCTTAACATGGTCGAGGTAGCTCGCTGTGCGTTGTAGCATTATTACTCGAATGAGTTGGCCCGTAGCCTATGCCACGGGTATGAGTGCCGAGGGAGTTGTGGATGTGGTGGTAGTGGTGGAGCTTCTTTCAACGCGTGCTGTCTGAAGGCTTGACACCGCTCGTTCTTGCTTTGCGGCTTTATAGTTTATGAAGGAACGCTTCAATGTGTTTGTGCTGGACAGAGTGTATTTCTACTGTGTGTTCTGTATCACCGGTACCACTTTTTGAGATATACACATAGCTGACGCCGCTTCGAATGTCTTTGAAGGTTATCACGAAGGATTTTAGAGCATTAATAGACTACTAGAGAGCGCACTCCCTTCGGTCGCGCGAGGGTTTTCATTGCACAACATTTATTCATTATAAATACAAAACTACTTTCGAACTCGTGTAGATGGTTGAGTAGCTGGTTGAGTAACTGACATATCCTTCAAGACTTTGGGAAAAACTACGTTGCGAGTGTATACACCACCAGTGGGAGGAAGATGCGGATTTTCAATCAGCACCTTGAGCTTGTCTGGGTTGCTGCTTCGAGAGAGCGCCACATATAGCTGACCGTGACTAAAGACATTGTTAGGAAGGAACAATCCTACAGCCTGGAGGGTCTGCCCCTGAGATCTGTTGACCGTCATTACAAATGCTGGCTTGATCGGAAACTGTTACCGTGTGAACTTGACGGGCGTCGCCGTGCCATCGTCTGTCGAAATAGACACGCGAGGCATGTTATCACGAAGGATTTTAGAGCATTAATAGACTATACCACCTACAAGTGGGACAAATCGTTTCTGCAGGTCCGGTGCAGATAGCCAGTCCGCTGCTCGACATTACCATAAGACGCGGATGACTTCCAGAGAACCAAAAGTAAAAGTATTATAAAAGTAAAAGTATAAAAAAATGCACCTTGGCGGGGTTATATTGATGATGGAGAAAGACCAAACGCCAGACTTTGCTCGACTAGAAACGATGATAAAATGTGATCTGACACACCGCTTCGTTGAGTTCTGGGCAGGTTATGAAGATAGTACGATCCACAGTGGTTGTGTTGTGGGTATTTAGGCACTTACATCAGACCGGATTAGGAAGAGCGAAGGCGAAGGAGATGCTCTTTAGACAACGGTAACAGCGGCCGGTCGCCTCCAAACAACTATTGCTTCATACTGACAGCACCCTCATCACAAAGCCTTTGATCATTGATGTATTAGCTTTGGCCTTTGATTAGTGATCCTACCAGAGGGACACTTGGGAACCGATTAACAAGGACATGGATGTCATGTTGACTTCTTAGCGACTTACTTCGGCCTTATACAGACGAGATGCGCCGATATCCTGAAGAAAGAGTGCAATCGCTCAGTCTCCTAAACTGCCAGTCCGTCGCAAGACTTTGCTATACAAATCGAAGGTTCAAGGAATGGAAGGATAACTGACGAGCATGCAGCAGTCATACCTGCGCCTTACCATCGCTGCAATCTGGACCTTGGCTTTACGCTTTCATTGAAGCGAATGATCCAGCCGACTATTGAGAGACCTGGAGCAGAACATGTGTACATGTATATCAGTCACGATAACTGCACCGTAACCACAAAATGGCCAGAGGACAATAGTCAAGCATTAACAAATGACTTCAAAAGACTACAGTCAGGATCGGTACTCCCCACGTGTATGCTCTCTGTGTCTCCCATTCGCAATTGCAGCTCGCTAAGGTGCTCGATACTGGAACCACAACCCGAAAATACGATTGTCTGTTCACAGTGAAAGGACTTGAGGTTGGCAACATCGAAGCAAGGGCAAAGGGCAACTCAGCTACAAAGCTCGAGGTCGCGTGCCAGTTATCAACAAGTCTAACTTACTCCAGCTGGAAATGTATGTCGAATGCTCCCCTTTTCATGGTTATCTGACATTGCTACACCATGAGGAAGCTTACAAATCTTGCGGAGGAAATACAATACGAGCAAGGAGGGTTTGCTGGCATCGTACTGGAGAGAGTGAATGGTCGATAGCAACATGGACCTCAGCCAAGTTGCTTATATTATGTATTGGCGAGGTTCCTACTTCTTGCATAGACTAATTAATCTAGATGACCGCGATCTCAGCAACGGTTGCTCCAGCTCCAGAGGCATCCTCCGTTTGGACCCCCTCCACAACCAGCTGCACAAAGCGCGCTTTGATCGAGTGAGGAAGAGTTACGTCGCTCGTGTTGGCCAATCTCACTCGGACAATGTTGGCATCATCGGCGTTGTAAGGAGCGGTGATCTTGACATCGTCAACCTTGGCAATTTGCCTCAACCCAGTGGTGCTGTTGGTCGCACCTGCGTAAATAGTGTAGGACTTTGGGGGGTTGCGGTTAAAGTTGAGATGGAGCGACCGGAATTTCTGTACCTTGCCAAGGTCAATGTACAAAGACGAAGCAGCCCTAGTTTGGGGCCGCCAGTATGTGGCGTTCGAGCCATCTGTCGCTGCAATCGCATATTGGCCAGGGAGAATGGGAGCAGCAGACGAAACAGCAGGTGGGCACTGCGCCTTATTGCCAGGAACAAGGGTTCCGTTGAGGTCACTTCGGAAAGTTCCAACAGTTAAGGTCTGTCCGACAGAGAGTTGACTAAACGTAGGCACAAGAGAGATGGGTCTTAGAACATCGTGCTAGGACATGCTGTTGACATGCCTGGCTATCGAACGGGTGTAGGACACAATGAAGAATAAACACTTACAATTTGCCGCTGTTCCGGTTGCGTTTGCCGATCTGCACACAAGCCTTGGATGACTGTCCTGAGCGACGCTTAATCATTGTACGGGAGCCAGTAACAGTGACATCAAAAATGCTTCCCTGCCACTTCATACCCTTAACGGTAAATCCATCAGGGGCCAGCTGGGGAGGCAATGATGGGTCCAGGTAGAAGCACTCGAGTCGAGGACGGTAGCCGGTAAAGCCGTGGGTCCAGATTTGCAGGTAGCCACCATGGCCGGTCAAGAAGGTGTAAGCCGGGTTGGTACCACCATTGGTAGCGTACACATCATTCATTTGCTCTGAGAATTGGGAAAATGGATCGCGAACATATGGTTCGCTGCTTTGAAGGAGGTAGGTGTACGATTCACATCCCTGGAAGGAGAGCTGCGCAGAGTTGATACTGAAGATGGAGTAGGTCATGCCTGGACCGTTAGGGCTGTTGGCTCCGGCATAGAATGCCATATCCTCGTGTGGGTCGAGGACGGTGTATTCAAGGGGGTAAATCATCAGCACCACGTCGGCCTGCTTGACTGGGATTGTTGCATTGAATCCATCGTATTCCAGTACGACCTCACTCGTGGGCTCATAAAGGATGGTGATATTCTCGGCAATGTCGCTCCAACTGCTAGGTACTTGGTTCGATTTGCCGAGAATCGATGAAGCCTTGATGCTGTTGCGCAAAGTGACGGCGATGCCAGCATTGGTGAATGCGGCGTTGTCCACGAAATTGGCATACTCATCAGGATCAGTCTGATATTCAATGGCCATAACAGTAGTTAGTGTCGAGATTGAAATATGCCAATCAGCTCAAAATTTCTACATCTCTCGCGTATTACCTCATTCTTGGTGATGTATCGCCTATGAGTATGTGTAAGTAAACCATTATGATAAGTTTTGCTGGTGCAGTCATTGAACGATACCCACACGTCTCCCAAAGACTCGCACTTACCCAGTGTTTTGATCCTTGATGACGTGACTTGCCCAGAACTCGGAGACACCTTTCATAATAGGATAGCCTTTCTCTTCAAGCCAGGTCTGGTTCTTGGTGGTGATAAAGTAATGCCATTGAGACAGGGCAATGTCATTGTTCAAGTGATACTCGTAATCATAGCATGGCCCGATGCCTATCCAAATATGATATATGTTGATTAGCCTTGTGATTCCGAAAGAGGTCAACAGGACATGACGTCCGCCCCTTACCTGTGCAGTCGCCGAATCTGAAGGACACCCATGGGTAAAGGAGACCGTCTCTGTTGAACTGCTTCACATTATTAATTGCGGCTCCAAGGTTCTTTGTCCTGTAGTTGTTGATGTTCATGGCGTAATCTGGGAAGAGAGACAGAAGACTGGGGAACATCCAGGTATCGGCATCCCAGAAGATGCCGCCGGCGTACGAGTCCGAGGTTAGACCAGCGGGAGCGATACTGTTGTCACCCAAGCCCCTCCCTTCGTTACCGTCGCGGACGTTAGCAAGAAGCTCGAAAAGGCTGGATCTTGTGGTCAGTTGCAGCTCATCCAGAATCGGCTTGCCACCCTTGGACTTGCCAGCGCCGTGAATCAGAACTTCACCTCCTTCAGACCAGATCTTCTCCCAGGCCGCCTTATGTTCCATAACAAGCTTATCCCAGCCATCGGAGCGAGCCTTCTTTGCGGTCGAAAGTGCAGTCTCTTTTTCAACCCCCTCAAAAGCATCTGAGGAGGTAATGCCTACGGCCTTGAACACTGTCACACGTCCAGCAGAGGCGTTGATGGCGTAAGACTGGGCAGCCGTGGAGCTCTCGGTACCAAGGCCAACACTTTTGGGGACATCGACAGTCTTGTACTTGTTTCCTTGACCATCGATCTCGAGGGACGAAATCTCCCATGCGGTAACATTGTTGATCCCGATAGGCTTCACTGACGAGAAGATGGCGTTTGCCAGCTCAGCACTGTTTAATGCACCAGCGTGCTCTTCATGAACTCTCTGAGCTCCTGCACCATCGAGGGCATCGGTGATGATGACCTCTTGGTTGTCCGAGAGTCCTGACACGTCCAGACGCACTAATCCAAGAGTGGGACGAGAGCGATGGGCGAGGACTGTATAACGCAGCTGGATGGTACTGCTAGTATTGAAGGGAGACCAACCTATTGTGGTTTGGACGATACCGTCGCGGATGGAGAGAGATTGCGAGAATGATTTGATTTGGCTGTGGTCTGTGCCGACGCGGTAGGTGGCCGACTCGCCCGAGGGGGATGACACAGTCAGGTAAAGCGAGGTCCAGGTAGGTACAAGTGAAATGACCTGCTCACCGCCATTCTGAGCCTTTGTTATGAAAACAATAAGAAATTTGTCAATCAGGGTGTGCACGCGCCATTGCTATGTCATTGCCATCACAAGTGCAGGGTAGGATGTCACGTACGAAATTGGTTCCTCGCGTTTTCTCCACTTGGCCATAGAAGCCGGCGATCATCGAGGCCGTTTGCCGAAGAGTGAATAGTGGCCAGCCCTGAGTACCGCTCTCCTTCTCGTAATCCACAGCGGGATAGACCCGAAGGCCGAATCCCTCACCTGGAAGTCGGGAACCAATGTATCCGTTGGCAACATAGGGTTCAGACTGGAAGGCTGTGGTGTTGAGTTTAGTGGTTGTCAGTGTCCACCCATCCGGAGAGGCTTTTGCTGCTCTCTGAAAGACGGGGGATGCAGTCACTGCTGGGACAGCGGCGGCAATGCAGCAGATGCCTGCCACTATGCGGGCGCTGAAAATCATGGACAAGGGACTGGTATAGTCGGTTGACATGAGTAGAAAATCATATCGGGAAAGTACGTTAGTGATGATGTGACAATTGCATGCCAGTTTTAGCGTATGCCTTGGTAGAGGGTTTGTGAACGGGACGAAAAATAATCTGGAAGCGATTGCTCGATGCGCAAGTCGCAAGGAGATACTGTTCGGTCTGGCACTGGCTCGAAAAGGGGTCAATTACGGATATACAACGAGCCAACACCGAACGAAGGGAAGGGCTCTTCAGACGTAAAGGAGGCCACAAGCGAAGATGAGGCCACAAGGTAAAAAGAAAACGACGGCAGAGAGGGCTCGACGAAGCAACCGGGGGTTTTTATGGTCTCACAGCGACAAATTGTTTCAACGGCAAATTCTCACCTCAAGAATTGGTAAGATGTCGCAGACGGTGACGGGCGCTGGGGAATGTGCAGCCTGGTTTAGGGCAGAGCTTCTGGCTCAAAGCAAGGGCGGGTGTTGGGGAGATGAAATGAGGTGAAGGCGCGTGGGAGCAAAGGAGAAGGTTGCTCGGCGTCCTTTTATGTGAATCGTTGGAGGGAGGGACGGTGTGGAGTGTGAACACATTCTGTTTGACTAACTAGTTCCGGCGGGCACTAACGTCATCCGTAGGTTGGACTTGCATGCCGTACCAAAGACTGTGGTACCTTGATGTCAGGGTAAAGATAGGAGGTACCTTTCTTTAGTCTACCCCGCTTCCCAGATTGGACCCTAACACTTTTGCTCTTGTCCATTATTGGGGACGTGTGGGGTTGTCGTGCTTATCCACGAGCCCTCTTTGTGATTGGGCACCAGAACAAACAACAACCGCCACACCTCCACACTCTCAGCTAGGTTGCGTCCTTATCACACTCGCCTTATCTTGCTTGGCCATGCTGCAGCATACATGTACGGTAGTCGGCTCATCTGTCGGCACCCCACACTTCCTTACCGCTTCAGGAGTACAACACCACCACGCATCCTGTCCCTATCGCACAGAGGTACCCGGCGAAACGGTAGCCCGGCCAAACGGTGTCTCGAATGAACACATTGCGGGGGTCGAATGTCAATTCACATGAGTTAGATTGCCTGCACATGATCGCTTGCCGATCAACAGTGGCCTCAATGGCGTCGATCGTACCGGCTTGCATCACCGGTCGCGTACTTACACCTTGAACATTCCACACCTTCACACCATCCACCAGTTGAGGCGGTATTGCATCGCAGTATTGATATTCCAGTACAGCCGGCCTCCAAGATATGTATTGTTACTTTTGTGTACCTGCTTTTACACTCGGGAAGGAGGGCTAATCATGCTACCTGCCTTGACTTGTTAGTTGAGCGCTAACAACTTGGCAGTGTGGGTGGACCGGACCCTTGGAACATTGAAGGTTTACTGAAGGTTAACTTCGTTCTCTGGATATGGTTCAGTTTGCTCGCCTGTTCAGGGAGATGCATTTTTGCGTATTTTTTTTATAATCGCCCTTGTTTTCTTGTTTGAATGCGATGGGTGACAGAACGATACATACTTGCGGAAATGTATGCTGGCGATGCCTGTGGACATCCCCGGCAGATGCTTCTTAGTCAGGGAGCGGGGTTCCAAGAATGCTGCAAAGCAGGACTCACAGTGTTCGAGAGGGAAGAACGGAACTCTAATAAAATCTTTGAAAGCTGATAAAAGTACCTTGCAGTAAAGTAATGTGTATGTGCAGGGTGAATTCTTTCAGGTGGCGTTAGGGAACCCAGTCGACTACGTTTTTAGCCGGCTATGAAAAAACAGCTAGCGAGTCGATGGTTTTTTTTCTAACCGGCTTAGCCGACAAGACGGTACCTTAAATATGTGTGCAGGCTTCGGAAACTTCAAATGAACCAGAGTTGAGCCTTAATGGCCCAATTGGTATACCGGCGCCTTTCTAGACACAGCAGCAGGTGCTATCGCGAGTTGTACCGATTTCAATATTACATTCTTTCTTCACTGATTTACCAGAGCAGCACTCCCATCTTAGTTCTTCAATAATGGCGGATCATAAGGACCCATCTATCGCCATTGTGGACGCGTTTTCACAGGCGACCACGGTGCTTTATTCACCTTCTTGCTCGCCTGATTTGGGACCAGTCGTTGGCATACCACTTGGAGCTTCCCCACCTCTGCCTTCGCCTCCATCATTTTCAGCCGACCAAAACTTCTTCAGCAATTCGCGGGCAGCTACCAGGGCCTCGTACGCTGCTATCCTTCAACAGCATTTACGACGAATGATGCTCCTTCTTGACGAAACGCACGAGAGGCTGACCAACCCAGAAATTCATACAGAGGATGAACATAATCATTGGCTGATTTGTGTCGAGATCTTGGAGCGCAGAGAGGCCAACCTGCGAAAAGCCTTGCTACCTCTCCTCTAGTACCATAGTCTAGCATCTGCAGTACCCCTACATTAAAGCAAGCATATCTCTATTTTACACTCCGCGAGTTAAGGTTCCAGTTAGCCGGCTAAGAGTCGGCGATGTGAGAGTGTTAGCCGGCTACAAGAAATGACGTCGACTCGGTTCCCTAGGTGGCGTAGGACGGTCCATTCGCAGTGGTGGTGATGGTGGGAAGTCGCAGGCATGAACTTCGTGGGGCGTTTCGAGCCGTGCTTGGCAATATTCTCACCACCCTGTCAAATTGCATTCGACAGGTAGGACAGTAGCGGGAGCCAGTGCACTCCGTTGTTCCGCAGGAAGGTTTTATATGCTGGTCGAGGACTCTTGGCTGAAGTAGAGTATTCATGACAACCCACGACACGGCATCCCAGACTCCTCCGCTAAGAAGTGAACGGATACGAAAATGTACAAGTGTTAGAGACAGTTTGTAAAGCTCTTGGCCGAGTCTGAACTGATCGTAGATTCAATGTCGAGGGCGAGGAGCTCACACCCATGAACTTGGATCTTGCTCAGCGTCGCGGCTCTGTCCTGGATGGTTTCGGCGATTATCCTGGCCTCGCTGTCATCCAGTGACCCGGCGCGGGCTAAGTTGGTATGAGCAGATTCAATCTTGAGGGTCCTGCATATGTACTTGGACCCGAAGGGTGTGTTCTCGTCGGGTCTAGCAAGTCGCGACGTTCATTCTCCTCGTCAGCCTTTTTGACTTGTTGAAATTTTCTTCCGCTTCTTGACCATGGCACGTTGAGCGCATTTGCATCTCTTAGTTCCTGGGTCTTTCCTGGGACAAGGAGCGTCGTGATGCTTGGTCTTTTTGATGTCCGCCTTCCTGTTTCCTGACAATATGCTCTCCTGGCTGCCGAAAACTGGTCGTGATTGATTCTGCCTAGATTTTTTTTTGCCGCATAGAATGGAAGTTGTCCGGTTCTTGCATATTGATTAGGGTGGCATTCTGGAATTTAACATCCTTCAGTTCCTGAAAGGCGCTTGTTGCCGAGTGTAGACGTCGGCAAGGGCATACCTTTGAAACGACTGAATATTTGGAATCGCCTGACAATTGTTCTCCTGGCTTTACGAGTGGCCAGCAGTGTATAGTGAGGGAGCATTGTGTCCTTCGAGCCCTTCAGGGATAGGACGTAAGATGTCACCATACTGGCATAGCCAGGATCCGAGATGTTCTTGCCATAATCGTTGCGCCTAACGACTGCCAGATGGGTGAAGTGGCAGGAGCACGGGAAGTTGAGTGTTTGCAGAATCGGCTCGATCGCACCAAACAAATTGGGACGTCTTGGGTATGTTCCGGAGAACCGAGGGATGATAGACATAAAAAGGTTCAGCCAGCTTTATTGCAAAGCTTCTCTCTCCCATCACTCCTAAATCAAAAACTTGCAAGCGCAGACTATGTTCTGCTTCTCAATTTGACGGTTGTTTGGTATCGTTCGCCTCACTTACGACCTCACCTCAACGCCCTTCCAAAACGCTACCATCCCAGTAACGTTCCTGGCGGCGTCCTTGGGATTAGCGTAGTACCTTGAAAAAAGTGAAGGGAGGTGAATATAGTCGGCGTTTCAGTTTTCACTAGCCTTGTTCAAGCAGGTGACAAATTCGACGCTTACCAGGCAGCGTCCTTGTTGACTTTGCCATCGACAACAACATCGTAATAGCTGGCTGTTCCCTTCCAGCCGCAGACAGTCTCATGAGACGACTCTTTGAAATTCTCCTTGTGGATGGAGCTTGCAGGGAACTATTAGGTCAATCAGATAGTTATGTTGTGGACTGGTGCATCACTCCCAAGACAGCACGACAAAACGATGGAGTTGCACATACGTAAATATTTCCCTCGACAGTCTCAAAGGTGTCAGTCTCAGCAAGGACTAAAAGATAACCGGTATGCGTGAGAAAATTGGAATGGTGCAGAAAATCTCTTAGTCGTCTAAGAGAACCAAGTCAATGTTTTGCCTACTTTACCTTTGCCGTTCCAGCTTGCAGTGGCACGAGTCATTTTTCTGTACAAAGGGAGTGTCGGGCGAAAGATTGAGCGGAGCAACTTGAAAATGCTTGTGAATGTGAGGAGCAAGTTTAGTCAGGAAGTTTAACCAAGCAGAACGAGAATGGGCAGGCTTTATAGAGCAACTGTGCGCAGACCTTCGAATGGCGATCGGGCGAGAGAGCGCACGGTACGCTGCGCATCATCGCCCCTTTAAAAAAAATCGCGATATCTCAAGCAACTGAGGTGTGACAGGTGTCCATGAGCGGCATTTGTCGACCTGCTCTAGCTTGAGCGACTGGAGCTGCTGATTGAAAAGGAGGGTGTTCACTAATAGCTCCTCGACCCCCATTGGTCTAGTCTCGAACCAAGCTCGAGGCTGTGTGAAGAGGAGTTCGACGATGTGCTTGATGATGGAAAGCAGCAAAGGAACCGACCTCCAGGTCCTCATGCCGCGGATCAGCGCAAGCGCGTTCAAAGTCGTAGTGGCGGCGCCTCAACTCGTCCCAGCCCAAACCGAGCGGACGAAGGGGCGGTGCCACACCCTGCACACCCGGAGGCAGCGCGCAATGTCTGCCTGCGGCAGGTAGTCTTTGACGAGATATTTGATGCAGGTCGAGGAGGATTGACAATGAACAGGAAATGACAATGAGCAGGGCAATCGTCTAATCGGAGCGTATTTGATTTTGCTGTCATGGCCGTCATGGAGTTGTTTCGCTTGTCAATGCATTACTTGGGCATCGCAATCTGATTGTTGTTGATTAGTTCCACGCCCCTGTCCTGGGAAAAGAGGACTTCCGACTGTCGAAAGATGTTCACTCCAGCGAGAGGGTGCATAGGCCCGCCTGCCTCCGTGACTGTGAGCATCCCCGGCCAGTCAGCATTCCTCGCACAGACGTGTGCATACTGCAGGTTTCCTCGCTGCGGACAGAGGATGGAGGTCGCGTGCCGTGGTTGCCAGAATACACGCAGGCTACTTGCAGCACATTGCTGCAAGAGTAGGGATAACAATGGAATCTCTTCCTCCCGATCTCGACTCTATTTCTCAACAGAAAAGGGACGGATTAGAACGCAACACTTTTGGTATGCAAGTATTCTACACCACCCACCTCTCGAGATAATAAATGCACGCGTCTTGATTGAAATATGCGAAGTGTTCAGAAAGATGAGCAACTGCAATGCATCGCACCAGCTCAAGGGCAAAAGAGAATCAATATTGTTTTCTGGCCCAAGGCACGAAATTTCTCTTGGACACTTGAGCAAAAGATACCTATCCTTTGTAGAGCCCGACAATCTCTCTTGATCTCATCCTCTGCCGCATTCTCCTTTCCTCGTTCTTCTTCTCGTCTCCTCTAGCCTTCTCGACTCCTTGCCTCTCTGTTCTCATCCCTGTTAATCAAGTTCCATCTCCCGTTCAACACCTCACCCACTCTCATTCTCTCTAGACCTCATCTCTAGAACGTACCCGATGGTCCGCCTTTTGCTCTGCTTGGCAACGTGTGCCGCAATGGCTCTGGCCGATGGTAAGTTCTCGACCCAGCTAGCACCACCTCCAATGAAATAGCAGACAAAACTCGCTAGTGAAATTGAATATCGTACCTCGTTCCTCTTCCGAACCCGCATCACCTTAGTCACCTTCAACGTGGTCGGTCTGCGCGAAGGTCCCGGTGATGAATTCGGAGTAATGATCAACGGAAAGCTTAACAAGCTGCAGACCACCGTGCAAACATATCCAGTCTGGTCCGCCCACCTCGCAGGAGTCAATGGCCCCCTCGAATACGAATATGTTCATCTGAAAAAGGCTGGTCAGACTCAGAAAGAAAAGGCTCCTCGTAAGCTTCCAGCGGGCGCAATCCATACCCCAAACGAATTCTTTGATCGCCCTCATAGCATTGCTGACCTCCCCCCACTGCCTCAGGTCTACGAGAGTAAGATGCAGCAGAACTCTCCCTTCTTCAGGGAAGGCTACATCGGAACTTTGTTCATTGAGGGCGATGAAGCAGCGTGGAAGAAGATCAACGTAGGTGGTGTGGACAATGACCCCCCAGCCATCAAGATCAAGTTCCAGTTTATTGGGTAAGAAATAAGTCCCGCTACTACCTCTTTTGCGGCATTGTCGACAGTTTCTTTTTTTTTTTTTTTTTTTTTGGCGAGTACAAGTTACTCCTCCTTTTATACCGAACACGCACCAACCTTTGGTCCCCATCCCTTCTCTTAGAGCCAACGAGAACATCCGAATTAACGACGCGAAAGTGGAGATCTCTGGCGGTGGCACGCGTGGGTACAACAAGCTGCCCTACAAGTTTCACTTCAGCGAAAAGAACCGATTCCTCAACCTAGACTCGCTCAAGCTACGCAATGCCGAAACTGATGCCTCCATGATGCGCGAGAAACTTTATATCGATATTATGAACTCGCTGGGTGTTCCTACTCAGCAGAGCGCCTATGTCCGCCTCTACTTCAATAATAAGCCGGTAGGTCTGTTTGTTGGCTTGGAGGAAATGAAGGAACACTGGGTCAAGACTGTCCTCCACCCCGAGGCTCCCAAGCACAAGTTGGGCTCGCTCTGGAAGATGGATGCATGCTGCGGTTATTATGCCAATCTTGGCTGGACCGGCCCAACAACCGACAAGTCCATGTCGGGTGGGTACAAGAACCTCCTTCCCGGTAACAACCCCAAGAACGATATCATGAAGGACTTGATCGTACTCATGGCCGACATCAAAAAGTACAATCCCAAGACGGAGAAGGACCCCATCGGCTACTGGAACAAGCGCATTGACCTGGACGAATTCCTCAAATCCATGGCTATGGAGTACTTGACCGGGCAGTGGGACGGCTACTGGAATGCGGGATCGAACTACCAGATGTATAATGACCCCATCACTGGCAAGTGGCTCTGGCTACCCATTGACTTTGACGACACCTTTGGTTCTTCTTACTCGGGCAAGCTCCAGACGTACAGAAACATCCCCAACAAGAACCATCACGGATTCGAGCGACCTCTGGCTCAGAAGCTGATCATAGATACACCTGCCATCAATGCCCGCTTTGAGCAGATTCTCAAGGAGATTGTCGGCTATGTCTACAAGCCCAGTGCCCTCATTCCCCGTGTCGAGGCTTACAAAAAAATGATCTATCAAGATGTCGCCTGGGACCGCGTCCTGCCGAGACTGGCCAAGGGCGAGAGCGAGGACTTCTCGATTCAGGATCTGAACAACGCTGTGGCCAAGGGCCGTCACGGGCACTGGGGTATCGCTGACTGGATCCAGAAGCGCACGGCTCAAGTGGAGACGGACCTCAAGTTCAAGGTCCTGCCAGGCACTCCCAGCAAGATCGAGCGCCACGTTGTGACCAAGCTTCAATCCGCGTACGGCATTCCGCCGCCAGCACCCAAGCAGCCCATGAGCCCAGCTCCGGCACCTGCTGGAGATGGTATGGTCGACAGCAAGAGCGGTCTTCCCATGCCACAAGACAATGGCTTTGGCAATGATGTCAATGGGCAGGGTAGCAACACCATGAGCTCGGCTGATACTTTGAAGGGCAGGTGGGCAGCCTTAGGTGCTGTGATAGCTGTAGTAGCCCTGGCTCTTTGAGCGGGCACGAGTGGAAAATCGAAGGATTCAGCCTCTGGTCGGCTCCGAGTAGCATCATTATTTTCTCAGGAAACTAGTGATAAATAAAGCGCGCTTTTATTGTCTGAGGTCGAGAGCTACAATGGGTACAGGGGTGTTGGGATGTACAAGAGTGTAGTCGGGTGAACTGGACAGCCCTGATCCAACTTGGATGAGAGCGAACATCAGACACATGTCCTTGTATTGTATTTGAACGTGGATCAAACTGCCGCAGCTCTAGACTATGAGGGCTGCCACCTTTGCCAACACCTGCGAGGCCACATCCTCCCCGACCTGCTCCTCCAGCCAGCTCCTGGCTTTCTGTGTCAGCAACTCCCATGTGTCTTTCTCCTTGGACAGCTTCTTCTCAAAGTACGCAATTGCCAAGGCTGTCGCCACAACCTCGGAGCTCCAGCCTCTTTCCTTGATCACTAGCTGCGACTGATCAGCGCGGACCTCGACGCATGAAAGCAACCTGAGGTTACACACCCAGTAGCCCTCAAATGTCTGTAGATCGACCAAAGTCTCCAGTTTTGATTCGCTGTTAACAGGCTGTTGCTGCAGCAGCTGCTGTTGTTCTTGCTTTTGCTGCTGATGCATTTGCTGTTGTTGTTGAGACACAGAGACTGATGAGGCAGAAGTGCCTGGTGCTGCTGACGAATAATTGAACGTGGGTACTCCCGGGGGCGTTCCCCTCACTGAAGCTGGAGGAGGAGGTGGGGGTGGAGCGCTTCCGCTTACCATTGGTGACCTTAATACACTGCCTCCTGCCGATGCCTGGGCGGTAGTGGAGCCAAATCCAGAACCTGCAGTTCCAAACGAAGGACTTGCATACCCAAATGTCGATGTTGATGAACCAAACGACGGAGCTGCAGACCCGACAGTTATTGGCGAGGTACCGTCCATGAGACTTGCGCTCCCGAACAATGCTGATTCTTTACGAGGTGCTGCGTATGAGTATCCCAGTTCTCTCGGCGAGGCACTTCCTTTACAGGCACGTCCTTTACGAGATGCAGAGGCTGTTGGTGATGCCATACTGAAAAATGCGTGGGGTGCCGATCTCGACACGGCACTAGACGGGGATGGTCTAGAAAATGCTTGCGCTATGTCAGATGTAGCTCCTGTAGGTGCTGGATTGCTAGGGACACTGACCAGCTCCACCACTTTATCCTTATCGCCATTGTCCTCGTTCTCAACCGCCACAAACGAGCACCATTTCCCGCCCACCTGGAACAAGACGCCCAGGCGAACAGCTTCACGCTCCACCATCTCTGAAAAGCGGCCTGGATTCTTGGAACTGATCAGTTCGCCAGACTCGTCCTTGGCTTGTGCCATCCAACCGCGACCCTGTTCGAGTTCTGAAATAGCCTTCTTGGCAGCGAGTTGATGAATGGTCTCACCAGGGGTGTCAAGGATTTGGATCGAGATCTCGAGCTCGAGAGGACCGTGTGTGGATGTTCCACGGAGCACCACCGACTTTGGTCTAAGCAGGCTGCACTTTGGATCCATGAGCAGGTACACCGTAGTCCGATTGAAAGCGTATAACGGCGGAATGACGCTCGGCACCTGAAGCAACTTGGGGGCTGTCAATGGGGGAAGATGTGAGTATCTTGCTGCTCCAGAGTCGTCGTCTGCACGTGAGGGCGCCTCCTCGTCAAGGTCAACGGAGGTGTCGAACAGGGAAATGGGCTTCTTCTCCTTTGGTTGCGGCGGCTCTGTTTCTGCAAGGCCCAACTTCACGCTCAGACTGTCAGTGACTTTTTCCACCAACTCAAAGTCGTCGTCCCCAACGTCTGTCATTGCATCTTCGTCGGCATATTTGACTTCCAATGTGTAGTCGGTAACGTGTGGCGAGAGTGCACCCTTAAGCATGCGGACGACCTTGCTGTCCATCTTTTCTTCGTCGCCCACCGCTTGCGAAAAGCCGTTACCGGCCTTGGCAATGCCTTCAATCAATGAATGAGACACTCCGTTACCGATACCAAGGGTGAAGACACGTATGGGCGCCGCGCTATTAGAAACACTGCTGTTCAGGAGCGTGAATAGCCTCTCCTGTTGCCAGATTTCGCCGTCTGTGAGCAGCATGATCTCGAGAGGCAGGTCCTTGAATCGCTTCTTCAAAGTCGCTTCGAAAGGCTGGTACATTTCTGTGCCCCCAAAGTTCGCCTGCATAGATTCGACATGCTGGATCGCCTCGTCCAAAGTGCTCTGGGTATATGCTTGGCTCTCCTTCCATAAATACGAAAAGCTGCTGCCGAATGAGCAAATGTTGAACTTTACTCCGACCGGGATACTTTTCAGGAACACCTTCATGGCCGACTTGACGAGGCTGATTCTTGTGCCGACCATACTGCCGCTCCTGTCAACAAGGAAGACCAGTTCTGGCCTTTCAGGTGGGAGCGAGAATTTGGGGACAAGAGTGACCATCAAGGCTTGTTGGTTGGGGATAGTTGAATGGGTCTCCAGCATGGCTGTGGGAAGGCCCGAGTTCTTTGCCACCACCTGGACTACAAAATCCTTGTCCAGCGCTGCGCTCTCCAGGCTAAGTGTTGCCGATGCCTTTGACATGATGGGGTCTGCATTGGGCGCAAGTGAGGTGGTGCCGAGCGAGACTGAAAGGAGATGACTGGGCGACTTGATCTGCTGGATAAAGCTGGTCTCATCCTGGACGATGTCGACAGTGATCTGGGCCCGTCCTCCTGAGACACACTCCGTAGCTCCTCGCGCAAGGTCGACGGGGTGGTCGCCATAGCGGGGCATGACGGCGGTGGGAATCGTGAACCGCACGCCGTCGACCTCTGCGTCATGCTTTAGCTCTCCCAGATACGTGATTTCGATGATGACCCTTGCGCCTGCAGGAATATTTCCCACGGTCGTCGTGAAGACATCCGAGGCCTGTGGGAGTTGCTCCAAGAGCGCGGCATTCTCACCTCGAGCAACAGCCTCTGCAAAGACCTTCTTTGCGAGCTCCCGCTCCTTGACCTTGCCCACGATGGTGCGGTCGCCGATGCGGCACGTGAAGGCGACGACGCTGACACCGTCGTAGAGCGGGAAGGTGTAGCGAAGCTCCTGGACATGGCCGTTCTGCGGGGGGTTTCGGTAGGTCTGGGTGAGGGTTGTCTTGGAGGTGGTGGAGAGGAGGGTGGCGTGGGCGTCGACGTCGACGAGGGGCAGGTAGTGCCGTCTGGCCCCGATAGAGTAGAGGCCGCAGAGGTTGGTGGCCATGGCGTGCGATGCGGGCTGTGGGTCGCGGGGCTGGAGTGGGCAAAGGAGCCTGTCAGCCAGCTGCGGGAGCGGTCGGAGCAGGTGTGCGGGGAACGTGCAGGTCGGGGCACATGGACATACCTGGTAGTGTGGCTGCACAGAGGCGTGGGTATATGCAGGACAAGTGCGTGTGAGAGCGTGAGTGTGAGTGTGAGAGTGAGTGTGTGGATGTGCGATGATGATGAGGGGGAAAGAAAAACAAGCAGCGGACAGAGACCCCCTTTTTAAGGTGCGCTGTGGCGAAGCAGATTGGAGCGGCGGCGCAGTCCTTGAGAGCACACATGTGCACCGAGCAATCCGCCGCTCGGCACGCACGAACTTTCTAGGACAGCGACTAGTTGTATTTTTTTTTTTTTTTTTTTGCCAACAACCCGAGCTAGTGAGGCCACCATGGGCGAGAGCACACCCCCTCACTGAGAGGGACAGCAGCGCACTGGCCTCAGCAGAAACAGGCTCCAATGTCTCGCTCAACCACATTCGCAGGCGCAAAGCCATCGCTCGGCGCCTCACCTCGACAGCAAATGCCACCTTCGGCTGGACTGCACCCAGCCCAAACCTTTCCTCATCCATAACACCTCTCCTGTTCAGTATCGGTAGTCTCTATTCTTTGTAAGATACTAAAGGGCTTTCGCTTTCTCTTCGCGAGGTTTGCAGTCTCTCCGCTGTACCCCTCTCCACTTTCACTGCGCGGGTGTCTTTCCTCGCTTGTAATGAGCAATACTTTTCGGCTTGATGCATTATCCATATCTTCTGGCAATTTGACCCTCATATAATCATTCTTGGCTTGTGTCAACATTTTCAGCTCAGGCATCAAGATGAACTCCATGATCTCCATCCCTCTCGTGGCTCTAGCCTTGATGATCGTTGTTGGTCTGGCTGGTAGAAGGTGCCTGTGCGATGAAAGTGGCGCCGACCGAAATGCCAAGTGACAGGGCCACAGGCTGTCACAAAGGCTATTGCTGGTCGTTTTGCATAGGCGCAAGCTGCGCTTTGACGCTTTTCCAGAACGAGTGATGCTATACCTCACTCGATTACTCGCAGAGTTTTCACTATATGCACTGCACCACGGACGAAGACTGCACGCTGCACAATATGACATTTTGCGCTGGTTCCTGCACCGTTTCGCCCTTTGGCATCGGCTCCCCAGACTTTGATCGATACTGCCCCTTCTGAAACCATTTGCGTTCAGCTCTAGTAGAAGTAAACTATGTGACACTTTGGCCAAAGTTGAACTCTGAACAGTTTTTTTTTCTGCTGCATCTAATCGGGGCGCAGGCCCTCGCATAGACTACTTTGCATTATCAATACTGAAAATGAATGACTAGCACAATGCTTTGGGCGCGCGGAGAAGCATGCCAAGTCAAAGGGAAGTCCTTGGCAAGTTACAAAACCTGATTTACAACAAGTCAAGGGAGGTGGAGAAGGTAGAAGAGCGAGAGAGCACGCATGGTGTTTGAACCCTCTCATCCCTCCAGCCAGTTAAACCTCTCATCGTCGATTCTTCGACCTTGAGCCAAGATCAAGCGTCTCTGTCTCGGAGATTTGTCTTTGAGAACGGCGCAAAGTCAATATCTTGGCATGCCGTTGTTACGCATGCTTCATGATGGAAGCAGGACGATGTGCCCGTCGGGATTCTCTGTCCCCCCTATTGTCCCGTGCGAATGCTGCATGAATCAAGCATCGTTTGCGCTTAATATTCATCGGCCCAACATTTTCCTCTCGCTCCTTGTACTTTTTTTGCTGTACCTTGACGAGATAAAAGGACTAATGGTCAAGCACCATCACAAGAACACCCTGATCGAAACGGGAACTCAGCAAAGAAAGGTACCCGATCATACACACCGCAGCACAAGAAAAAACGTCTCTTCCATAATGTCTACAGGCGAAGTATTGGAGTTGTTCACTTATGGTGTCATCACCGCAAGAGAGCGCAGGATGATGGATGAGATTTCTGCAAAGATCATACTTGCAGGACCGCCAGGTCAAAACAAGGCTGACATTGCGAATATGCTGGTCCAAGGCGACATTTTTGACCAGGACAACCGTATTGCCACGATAACCACCAGCGATTCAGACGTGGCATCAGTGGAAATAGTTGACGGTCGAGGATGGTCCGTGTATTTGGTGGATGGGGTGAAAGACCTGGCACTCGGCACGTCAGGCGAATCCAAGGCAGGCAAGAGGAGGTTGTCAACTGCCCTGGCTGAAGGAGGTACCTGTGGATTTCACCTCTTCTGTCTTGTTCTGCGGAAGGAAAACATATGGACCTTCGCAGCAATGGAGTACATAAATGTCTTCAAGGGCCTCTGTGGACATCGTCGATATATTTTGATCATCTCGGATAGCGGGGACCAATGGATCAAAGATCACCAGGACGAGCTGGAGGCGCGTCTGCCAGAGTTTGTCGTTGTTGCTGCCCATTTTCTCATCGAACCAAGTGACCCTTGCAAGGATGAGCAACAGCGATTCGCCCTGCTGCAAGCTTTTGAAGAGACGCTCTCATCTCTGTGTGGCGCTGCCACAGTTCCCAAAATTCTTCTATAGGATGCGCCTGTAGCAGGCAACAGAAAAAGAGTGACAGTGCTTGGACCTCTCTTTATCTGCATAAAAGTCCACCCTCCTTCTTTTTTCACCCCTTTTCTTTGTCGTTTCACGGTGTACATGCACACTTTACTCATCACAGAAGTATCCCGCACTGCTTTTCATAAACATCCCAATGCTTGGCATTTTTCCCGATGTCTACTTTTCCAGTATTCAAATCTTAAAACATGCATACCATTCAGCGGGCGGGACACACATTTGGCAAGACAAACGTGTAGCTAATATAAAGGCGCAATGACAATGCTCGTTACTCTCCCCAATCACAGTTCCACTCCAGTTCCGATGTAGGTTTCATGGTCGACCATTAGCCGCTGAAAACAGCACTCTTCAACTCTTCATTTTGAATCAGACCTAGGCGCCAAGTAACACTTCATTTATTTTTCATTGTGATTGCTCTTACAGGGTCTTCAATTTTCTCGGAGGTCGAGTCTTTGGGTCGGCTTCAAATAACAAGGGCAAAGCTACAGTTCAACCCGCCAGTCCATCAACCTCCCACCTCGTGCTGCAGCAAAGCAAAATTGTGCAACCCGCACGACACAACGTACCTGTGTACAACATTCTGCTTCTTGGTCAAACGCAGTCAGGCAAAAGCACGTTTCTAGAGTACATCAAACAGTATGCCGATCCGTCCTACAAAATTCAACATAACCGCATCGGCGACGGCTTGGAGTCACATACCCACGAGGTCTTGTCTGAGGAGATCGTAACCAACCTGCCCCAGTACGTCGTCTATGATAAGCGGGCGAAACAAGAACTCGACATTGTCCCATACTTTGAGAGGCCAGACAAGTACAAGGCGCAAATCAAGCGCAAGGATGGTCTCGAGCTGCGCCGAGTTTTGAACCCAGATTCCAGAACCCGTCGCTTCCGCATCTTTGATACCCCAGGACTGAACGACACTGGTGGCAACGACGTGCAGAACGTGTACAATATCATCTCTGCGCTTTCCCACGACGTCGACATCAACCTCATTCTCATCGTGGACTACCCCGAGATTGGCCTTACTCCAGACTTCCAACAGACATTGAGGAACTACAACACTGTGTTTTTGGGCATGCAAGGCATCATGGCCTTCGTACACACAAGGGTCCCCAATATATGTCAAGACAAGAGGCAGGAGAAGCTGCGTCAGCGCTATGAAAAAAAGAAGCCTTTGTTGGACAAAATCATGGGCAGGAACCTTACCCACCATGCGGTCGACTGCGACTTTACTGAGGATAGGCCAGTTCACCTATGCTATATGCGCAACCAAATCAAGGGCATTCTCGAATTGGCGACCTTCTACGCACCCGTGAGGCTTAACAGCATGAAAATTTACAAGATTGAAAAGATGCGCACGATCGACAACATCCTTAGCCACCAGTTGGAGCAACGGCGCGACGAGATCAACCGAGTCCTCCGGAATCAAAGCATCGCAGTGCAGCTGAGGATGGATATCATTGACATCGAGATGGAAATCGCAAAACTCCACGAGTACATTCGTGAACACGACACAGATGCCTGGATCCCAGTCTACGAGGATCGATTTGACCAAAACTGGCACTGCTTCTATATCATTGGCCAGGAAACGAGGACATTGCCGTCCCGGGATTTCCTCATTGACCGGCAAGACGTTTTGCAATTTTCGGTCAATGTTCTGCGGCAGGACGGAGGGCAGGATTCTAACCACTGGGAAGTCACGTTCAAGCGCAGCCCATTCCAGTTCGGGCTTTACCACGTCAAGATGTACAGCCGGCGGCGCACTGTTCACCGTAGGCAGATTTCCATGAGACGGACAAAGCTCTGCGTGCTTCAAAATAAGTTGCGGCGGTTACTACAAAGGCGCAGTGAACTTTCACAGAGTCACGATGGGGTAAGCAGGGAGCCCACAGATCAAACTGATAGTGGCGATGGAGTTTCAGCTGCGTACGAGCAAAAAGGAGCAGTGATGTTCATCCTCCCCTCGGATGAGGTTGAGCGGCAGATGAGAGAGCGGACCTGGTGCATCAAGATGATTGATCATCTGACCCGTGGCACGCTGGCCATGACCCTCTTCAAGACACTGGCTACCGAACGGATATACGAGGGCAGAGATGACCAGTGCGTCAATTCGTTACGGGCTTTTTATCTAAACCGAGGAGACCCTGACGATTAAAAAGTACGCCTCTTCCTCTGCACTTTTGGCACAATAAATAAAAAATCATATCCCACTTGCTTTCATCGCATGCAGTAAATGAAGCGGAAGGACAATCTATTTCTCTACTAGTTTCCTGATAACGATGACCTTGAACCGGCCTGTTAATAGCAAATACCGCCCATGGCCCTGTGGCGAGTGCAAAGCGTGTGGAACATGGCCTGGTCACCGGCAGCAATTCCATAAATGTGGTATCCTCCATTCTGGGCTTCCTTCCATTCTCCAAGGCCATCAGAAAACACAGCCTCGGTGGCAGAGTCGACACGGATGCATCTCTGGCCACCGCAAGTGACACAGTAGCAGGACTTGGCCATGGCGACGCTGAGGAACGTAACGAGGACGAGGAAAACGATCACGGCGTTGAGTCTGCCCATTATTGAGATACCTTTGGCATTGAAATTCGAAGCATGCCATTAATCCAGCGCAATAGAGATTAAGAATGGGCCAGAGCTATTCGGAACTGTGCTGTGTCATTTGCAAAGCGGGTGCTTACTTTGAGGTCTTGAGGTAGCGAGAGAGCCGAGTGTGAAGTAAGAACCGGGGGGAGTAGAGTTCTTACTTATACACTCACCCTCAGCCTGTCAAATACAGTAGTAGTAAAAGCTGGTGTAGTAGTCATATGATGAGCATTCCAGCTACCCTCCAGCGCGCTTGAACGGCATCAATACTCAGGAGAGGTCTCTGTGTATCGCATGTGTCAAGTACAATACTTGATGAGGCATGTATTGATATGGAGTTAGACTCATTTTGGCGTACTGCAGCCGTCGTCCTTGGGTGGATATTAGAGTCACGGCATCCCCCAACTACGTTCACACCTTATAAAACAGGATTTTTATAATGGGTGGCGACTGCATAGCGTTAGGGCAATATCACCTAGGATCACTACCGAGACCATTGAAAGCCCAGTAAGATCGTGGTTCTATGGTTCTATTAGTGGCGGCGCTCGCGGTGGTACTCATAACCTTTGAAAACAGTTCACGCCAAAAAGTAATAGATTATAGACTACATGTCTAAGCTAACCATGCGTTGTGTCTGAAAGACGCAGTGGAAATGAGTTTAGCAGCACAACGTTGTACAAGGATGCCTTCTGAGACCTCCTACAGTACTTGTGCCTGAAGATTTTTATTTCATCGCCCTCCTCGGTTTCGTTTTACCAGACAGCACATCGTGAAGGTATCGAGCATACTCATCTCCTTGCTGCTTTGCTCTAGTCAACCAGTTAAGACCCTTTTGCTTATCCTTCAGCACACCTTCACCGTTGATGTACAATAGTCCGACATGGCACTGGGCCTCCCTGTTGTCCGCCTCGGCGGCCTTGTGCCACCACTCCCGCGCCTTTTTGTGGTCCTCAGGCACGCCCTGACCATTGGAATACATGAATCCTAGCTTACACATCGCCTCCGGGTGTCCCTTTTCCGCAGCCCTCCTCACAAACCTTGCCGTCTCCATATAGTCCTGTCTCACACCCGTGCCGGTGGCATAAAACACCCCCAGCAACACTTGGGCCGCTGTGCATTCTAGTTCGGCAGCTTTACGATACAGTTCGATGGCCTTCGTAAAGTTTTGTTCGACACCGTGCCCATGGCCATACATCTCGGCCAAGTTACAATATGCGCAAACATACCCTTGCTTGGTGGCCTCTTCAAGGAGGGCACGTGCTTTGTCCGTATCTTGCGGGACGCCTTGTCCATCTCGAAAGGCCATGCCGAGACTGGTCTGCGCCGGTGCATATCCTTGATCGGCCGCCTTCTGGAGCCATTCAATAGCCTTGGCAGGCTCGCGAAGGATACCTTCACCTCTCTGGTACATCATTCCCAGGTCATATTGTGCCTGCTTGAGTCCCAACTTTGCGGCCCTTCTGAATCTCTCGGCGGCTTCAGCGAGATTGATCTCGGTCCCCTCTCCGCGGTAAAGCCTCTGTCCTTCTTTGTAGTCGTTGTGGGCTTGAGTGATCAATGTTTCGATTCTCTGTCCGTTGTCGAGAGAATCATCGAGATCAGGAATATCTCGAAAGGTTGCCACAATTTCGTCCAAAGTAGGTCTCTTTTCAGGATCTTTTTCCATGCACCTCTTCCAGAGAGTCCTGTATTCATCTGGTGGTTCATCCGCATCATCCATCAGCTCGCCCATCACGACGCCTAGCGCGTAAATATCGGTCTTGGACGAGTACCTAGGGTTGGCTGTCATAAGTTCTGGAGCCATCCATTGGACTGTTCCCACTGGCCGGCCATGACCTGTTGGATCTTTTGCCGGCGTGTACTTTGAAGCACGGGTGGCCGAGGCCATCACATTGGCAAGGCCAAAGTCGCACAGCTTGGCTTGGCCGTGCGTGGTCAGTAGAATGTTTTGGCCCTTGATGTCTCGGTGGGTGATCCCCTGGCCATGGAGGTAGGCGAGTCCGAGGGCCACTTCCCTGACGATTCTCTGTTTGTTCTCCCAATCCAGAGTTGGGGCGGCGGTCTTGAGATTGCCACCCTCGGCGTAGTCCATGATGATGTAAACGAAATGGGCATCTCGCTGAATATCATAGCAGCGAATGATGTGCTTATGACTGAGCTGGGATATGTAGGTCGTTTCACGCTCAATGTCTGCAGCACAGCCGTCGACCACTCGGATCACCTTTACAGACATCCAGGTTCCAGCGTGGTTCCACTTGTGGACATTGCCGAACGCTCCACTTCCAATCTCCGTCATATTGCTGATGATGGGGAGCTGGCCCAGCCCTTTCCATGAAAGAGGAGCCTCGTCAACTAGATCATCAGTCATGTCTGGAGCGCGTGTAAATGTATTTTAGTGAAAGGACCTCCCTTCTTCTGTGTAGCTGAACATCAGGCAGGGGGAGGGGGAACAAACGTATTTACAGAGATGTAGGGGACGGTGATATAGCCTTTGATGATGACCTGTGGTGCGGTTGAGAGTGTTTGGAGTCTGGCAGTGGTGTGTGAGGTTGGTGCTTGGAGGTTCGAACGAGCTGGTCTAGAAGACGACGGATAACAGGAATAAAAGAAGTAAAGGAAATTCTCGAACATGGTACATGCACTAGTCTATCTATATACCGCGCTTCATCCAGTACTGAGGAGGGCGAGGGGCATGGCGAAGTTTAGTCCAAAAAAAACTGCTCACCCCCTGTCGCCAAAGCGTCGTGCCACAAAGAACAAAAAATTCATGTTGACGGTATGGATGTGGCATGGGAAGTGTGCCTGGATGACCATCCGCCACGCGCCCCAGCCTCGAACACACCTAGCCCACCCGATCTTCATGTGTGCCGGCTTGGAGACGACTTCATCGGGCACTCTTCACAAGGAGCACCCTTCAAGCAGCCCTTCCTTGCTGCATAGCATAATGCGACCAGGCAAGTGGTGAGAACAAAACAAGAATGCGGTGAGCTCTAATGCGCTCCGTCGTGTTTTATGCAAAGTTGCACAACCCTCCTCACGCTCCCACACAGCATGTGGGAAGAATATGCTTCGCCAGGAAGGTGTCTCCCGGCATCGTCGACGGGACAATGGGCCATTTGGCAAGTTTCCAGACCATCTCGTCCTCCTTGCCGCTTATCTCTCCCTCTCTCGCTCCTGTCTATGTTCTCGAGACTTGCCCCTCCTCACACCCTGCGGCCGTCTCCCATCCACAACACTCACTCTCACCCTCGCTGCGTGAATCGCTCACGCATCCTCAGACATCCCGAGTATGTGTGCTGCCAACAACAGGGACTGGAAACCAGGTCCTCGCTGTCGCTCAGACCCTCGCTGATCTCTCGTTTTTTTTCCCTGCCTTCAGGCGATTACACAGTCCCCATATTCTTGTGCCCCAGTCATAGTTCGCCATGAACGAAGTTGGAGCCGGTGTGGCGACGGTCTCGTCGCTCGTATCTTCCATCATCAGCAGCTCGAACCGTGTGCGAGTGAACAAGATACAGTGCCAGGAACTGGCACGAGAGTGCAAGTGGCTCCGTGATCGCCTAAAGTCGGGCAACCTGAGCGCTGCAGATGGTCCCACTGTTGAGGCTATCAAGGACCTTCTAGTGCAGTGCGACAAGGACATGAAGAAGTTTGCAGGAATCGGATTTCTCATGCGCACCATCCGAAGTGGCGGTGTTTCTGAGATCTGTGTCCTCCGTATGGAAGCGCTGGAACGCTGGAGGGTGCGGATCGAGGGCCCTACCCCTAGCCCTTGCAACCTGGCCGCTATTGATGGCGATGATGACTCGATGGGCGGAATGGATGGCTTTAATGAAGAGGATGACATCGATGCGTCCATCCAATTCGTGTGTGATGTGGACCAGAACCAAGACGACGCCATCAACGCGCTCTCGCACAAGCCAGTCTTCCACAGCGAGCTGGTGCAGCGAGCTATCGTGGCGCCAGAAAGCCTGATCATTGGCAGGCAGATCGTCGGGAAGTTCCCCTTTGGCGATGTCTATGTTGGAACGTACAAGGGACAGGCCGTCTACATCCGAGAGATCAGCAGGGACACCCCGCCGGCCGTGGTCAAAACCATCAAGGCAGGGATCATGTTAGCCCAGTGTCTTTCGGACTGTCAGGCCATCGTGCCGATCCACGGCTTTTGCGGCGAACGCCAAATTGTCACCGACAAGCCCGCTAAAGGCCCACTCAACGAGTACAGGGGTATACTGACGACTAAGCAGAAGGTCGCCATAGCACGCAAGGTGGCCGATGGCCTGGTCTTCATGCACGACATCGCCACCAGCGGAGGCAGGAAGCGCGTTGTTCATAGAGACATCCGAGCGGCAAATGTGATGCTATCCGAGGAGCTCGAGCCCATGCTGACCGGATTCGAGATGTGCAAGGGCGATGGGCATGTTACAGGATATTTCCCCGACACGGATGAATCGTACAAGAAATGGTGGCCTCCTGAACGACTGAGTGGCTTCGGGTCTTCTCCAGCATCGGATGTGTACTCCTTTGGTGTGCTTATGTACGAGATATCGACAGGCAACGAGCCGGAACCCGGCATCAACCTTGTGGAGCATGAGAACAACAGACTGTGTGCAGAGTACACCACGCTGATAGGAAGATGCATGCAAACACATTATAATGCCAGGCCCAAGATGGACGAGGTCATGGAGGAGCTGCTGACGATTGAGTCCCAACTGGCGTAACGATGGGCTGCAGGAGACTCTTGTCCAGTCATTGAACAATAGTGCCCATAGAGCGCCATCGCATCGTAATACGGAAATAGCATCAAAACAGACCAACTCTCATTGAATATGTGCTTCTATTATTAGCTTGAAATAGAATGTTTTCTCCTGTCCTAGCCTCCTACAAGGGCGGCGGCGAAGACGTGGTGGATAGCATGCCACTGCCCGCGTTCAGACTTTGTAACTCCATATCAATCGCCTTGCTGATAAAATCTCTCCTACTGCTTAGATCTACACCAAAAAAAGATTCGAGTTGCTGCCGGACCTTCTTCTTGGTCACCGTCATCAGATCCACGCCCGTCAATAGCTCATGAATCTTGCTCACCAGCTCCTGATCCGAGGGTCCTGGTCCTCCTGTCGTGGTCGTCAGCACTGAAGAGGGCGTGGCCGAAAGCGTCGAAAGGACCGGCGACTGCATCAAGTGCAGCTGGTTCGCACTCATCAAAGGAGAGCCTAAACTGGCCATGGGAAGACCACCCAAGTAAGGCGATGGTGCTGTCAGAGACTGCTGCATCATCAACTGCTGCTGCTGTTGCGGATCCATCTGCATATTGTACTGCTGCTGCTGCAGTTGCATCTGCTGCAAGTGAGGTGATCCTGCCGACAGGCTCGCTGCACTCATGACCGGTGTTCCCATATTAACGTTCGCCATTCCAAGTCCTAGAGGCGATCCTCCTAGATGATTCATTTCCATGGCTTCGCCAGGCGCACGCTGCGACATGTAGGAAGATCGAGCACCGGTCTGCTGCGCCAGGTGTTGTTGTTGGTGGGGAAGCAACATGCCCTGAGGATCGGTGAATGCTCCCATATTCTCGCCGTAGTAGTGTCCTGGCAATGGAGACGTGGACTGAGGATGACCACCGACCGAGCCAGGGATGTAGCCTGCGGGGATCTGCGAAGGCACTCTAGAATGTCGCCCTGCAGCGGCTGAAATATCAATCGCGTTTGAGTCACGGTAATAGTCATGCATATGATCCTCGCCACCGTGGCCCGAGATCACGGACCGGGATCCATCATTGTCGAGATAGTAAGGTGAAGGCGAGTTGCGGCCATAGTACGAGTCGAGTTTGGAATACTGGTTAGACTGCATTCCACCACCCATCTGGCGCATGATCATCGATCCTTGGTCATCCTGATAACTGCTGCCAATGACAGATCCTGTCTCATTATAGTGGTTATAGTATCCGCCTCCTTCCGTCTGCATCATCCTCTCGGCTTCAAAAGCCTCAAGGCTCTTGAGGGGAATCGAATTTGGATCGAACCGCGTTTGAGCCTCAGCGACCATGACCATCTTCTTGCCATCCGCACCGACAACCTGACGCGTGTTTCCCCATGAAAAGTCATCAAAGTGCCAGAACGAGTACAAAGGAAGGAAGACCGAGAAGAAGGGCATTGCAATGATGTAGATGATCATCCAACCAATATGCTGCCATGCACCTTTGAGGATGAAGATCAGCGCCTGGAGACCGTACACGGCAGCCAACATGATCAGCGCCACCGTTGGCAAAGGCTCCGCCCCTGTGGCAACGACCACAATCAAGTACACCAGATAAACGAAGGACGCCGGCAAGATCAAGGTTCCGAGTAGATCCACTAGGACAATGAACCGCATCGAGAAGCAACAGAATCCGCACAGCTCCGATAAGACCATGAGCTCACCGAGATTGTGGATCGTCGAATTGATCCATCTTCGACGCTGGGACAGTAGCACCTTCCACTTGTCTGGGGCCACAGTTTTGCAGGTTGCATCGGGCGTGAACTTGAGCTTGAAGGAGGGAAAGTACTTCATCATCAACGTAGTCAGGTACCGGTCCTCGCCCAGAGACAGCAAGTTCTTCATGTGCAGCGTGTCAACATCATTGTGAGAGTAGTCCTTGAGAATGTTACTAGCGGCGATCAAGGGCTTGCCACCGACGGTCAGGATGCGGTACATGGAGAAGCAACCGGGCAGACAGGTGACAGAACCAAAGATCGACTCGAACGCCTTTGCGAGATGGTGAGAGATGTAGTATTCATACACTTGAATCATAGTGGTGAAGGACCGGTCCTCGTTCGCCACCATGGTCTCTCCGCAGAGTCCAATGACCTTCGAGTCGGCCACCATGCACGCCACCAGTCGATTGAGCGAATCCGGCATAACTTCGGTATCGGCGTCCACTTGCAGAATGTACTAGTCAAGGCCAAGAGATAAATAATCAGTTAGCATAAGCGGTTGTGAGCCAAAAAGCGGGCATCGATATGTTAATGCCAAAGGGTGTATGTAAGCACCTGTGTTCTTACCTCATAAAGATTCGGGTGCACTCCGATAACATTTTTCATGTGATGATACATCTCCAGCTCCAGGGGACACATCTTTTTGCCAGTGTGAATACTGTTCAAAAAGTTCAGTAGAATCAGCTGCGAGTCGCGCTTGCCACGGTTTCCGGGCTTAGAGGTCTCATTGGGCATGCCGACCTTAGCCACTACCACGTAAGGGACCATATGTCCCTCAAACTCATAGAGGCCTGAGTACACCTTGCAGCAGTTCAGTTGCTGTCCACCAATGCCCAGGGCCTTGTAAGTCACCGGTTCCACCTCAATACCCTCAGTCGGTTGCCAACCCAGGGTATCAAGCACGATCTTGGGCGTCGGTAGGTCGTTTCCAGACCCGACAATCATTCCGTCCGCAATCACAAGCAGCAGCTTCCGCTTGTCGTCATAGTCCAAGGCTGCAAGAGATCGTAGAGTCTTTTGCAGCGATTCCTCGCCTTCCGTGTAACAAGGTACTTGACAGATGACAAACTTGTCGTAGCGGATCGGCTCGCGCTTCGAAGTTAACTGCAGTGCAGCCAAAAACTTGATCAAGATAACTCCACCCATCAATGCCGATGCTCCGAGCAGGATCCAGTTACCAAGCTGACAGCGCGCTGTCTGGCGGTCGTCCAGAATACCTGCATAGAAGGCTCGATCAAGGCAGATAAGTGTGTCATCCTGTACTCTCTTGGGTAGTGCCTTGAACTGCTTGGTGATATCCGTGCCATATTCGTTCTTGAACAAGTCCTCGACGGCTTTGTCCAGGAACGGTCTGAATGACGGATGGGCGGGAGCGGAGGGCGGTGGACTCACGTTCTGCAGGTAGACCGTCAAATCATAGACCTTGCCGTTAATCTTGGCCCACTTCGTGGATAACGACTGGTTGCTGAATTGCGTCATATCTATCGCGACGATGCCTTTTTTCATGGGATTCAGCTTTGGAACAATGGTGTTCTGATAATACTCTGTGTCGCTGTACCACGGGAGGGCGGAGACGCTGCGATCCGAAGGGCCGTGAGGGGGCATATAACCGTTATAAGCAGGAGGCACCGGGGTCATCAGCATCGAATCCTGCACCAAGTTGGGACAGGCCCATCTCAGATCCACCGGGAACAATGGCGTCAGCTCTTGTCCTGCAAGCTCCAGCATGAAACTTTGTTGTGAAGAATAACTGCCGGAGTTGGCCCCAGAGTGATCAGACTTTGCAAACTTGGTGATGTCGTAGACAACTCCGCGTATGGCCACCCAGAAATCGACGTCGGTGACGTGTTGTTGGACATTCTCGAGTGTGTACATCTCCTTGAACAGGGGACAGACCACTTTAGGTAGACCAATGATGAAGAAGATAATGAACGCCGACAGCCAAAAGACAATCAAGCAAAGCGTCACCTTCTCGCGCCAGGCCATTTGGACATCTGGGCGCTTCATCCGTCCGCAGGCACTCAGGAAGAAGGAGGGAATCCAAAACGTGTTCATCCAGACAAACCCCACCCAAAAACGACGGCTCTTGGTCTTTGCCTTGGGAGGCTGCACGGATTCATCCGCCTTGGTAGTGCGACGTCTGATGAGAGTGGGCTTCCGCTTGACCTCGGATGCACCTTTGTCGTAGTTGTGGAACATGAGTTGCCTGCATTGAAAATTGATCAATCGCGAGAATTGAGTTATCAGTAAGGAACATCTGCTTTGAAATGTCCATCGTGTAAAAAAACTGCAAATGACGACAGATATTATGAGTTTACCTCTCACTTTCAGACGCAGGAGTGCCAATGGTCTTGATATCCGAGATAGGGGACTCGGGCTCACGTGCATAGTGGCTATAGTTTGAGTCATATCCAGTAAACCCGGACTCAAACCCAGCGGTATGTGCAGCGGCTGGGTACGCTTGGCCATCAGAAGCGTCCGAAGCATCCGAATGAGCCCTATTACGATAATTTGTCAAAAGCTGGGTGTTCACGGTCGGCTCATCCTTGGTGCGTTGTTGGTGACTCTGTTCAGGTGGGGAGATAAAGTTTGAAAACTCCCTCTGCTCATCAGCATCTGCCTCAAACGCGACAAATCCGCCCTCGGTTTTCTCAACCATCATGCAGCCCTCCTCGAGCGCCCTCCACGCCTGGTAGGCAATCCAGACGTATTCACTTCCGATAGCACCATCTCGTACGTCCCAACCCAGGAGTTCTGCCGCGGATTTACACTGCTCTAACTCGGATCCCGTCCTGTCAACGACGAGGCCTTTTCTCTCAAACAGAACATTGTACCGCTGCAAGAACGTCGAATGATCGAAAGAGACACAGTAGTCGGCCCGCAATTTGGACTGAACCAGGTTTCCTAGTTCGAAGGCTTCAATCTGGGACCGAATCACCACGGGGTCACACTCCAGGAGGCCCTCTAGCATCCTGTTGTTGGGTCGAATGTGAATAATATTATAAATCTGTGTGCCGTCCAAAGATGTGCAGATATCCCGAATGGTCGAATGCAGCTGCTTGATGACTGTTGATACGGCGTTCAGATTCCTTCCTTTCCTCCTAGCTTGCTGGGGCTGTGCCTTCACCTTCTTGGACTTTGACTTTCTCACACTGGGTTGGCGCAAGGGAATGGTCGACAGCTGCGCCTTGACGATCGTTTCTTTGGATCGTGGATGGCTCTCCATCACCAGCGCAGGGTTGGACTCGAGCAATTGGATCATAAAGGCGCTGTCGGAGGTCTGGAAGAGTGAAATGAAGTCTGGCGAGAGGATATCCTGATTCTTGACAAAGAAGCTGTCGAGATTGTAGTGCACATCACCGGCATAATGACGAACACCGAAGGATGATGCGTAAGTCGATCCGCTGATAAACGAAGTGTTGGATTGGAAGGTCCGATTTAGGCCAGGGAGCATGGAACTTGACTCCGCATCGCCTGATTGCTTGCCAGCCTTCAATGTCGCGTCATGCAGAAAACGGACCAGTCCTCGCGGTGAGCCATCCGTCAGCGAGTCTAGACCACACAGCAAATCTATAGTGGTCTGGCTGCGCTCGTTCAGTTGAGGCTCAATCACCTGCAGACCATCTGCAGACATGACCTGAATATCCTCAACAAAGAGTTTTTGCTGCAGGAATGTCTGAATGGCTTCGTTGGAAAAGTTGGTGCAAAAGTTTTCGAAACCTGTGGGCGAGCGGCTGTCGAATCCGGGAATGTCCAGGATACCGATGAAAGAAACTTGGTCCTCTTGGCGACGGCACATCTGCTTGTTCATGGCCTCGACCATGTATGTGAACAGGAGGCTGTAGAGTCCACGAGCAAGACTGTGGCATTGTTTTTTAGCCGAATCCGAGTCCAGGATGACTGTGCACATGTCTCCAGCAATCATTTTGCGCTTGTAAGAAAGTGCCTGTTGAAGTGCATCTGTTTAAAACAAGCCAAGGTGGGACGATAAGTAACATATGAGAGACAAACTACCACATTTGGTAGACCCAGCATACAGTAGGGAGGTGCGTCACATTACCTCCTTCAACCCCAAGAAGGTCTGCGACAAGGTCAAAGATTTGCTTTTGCCTCGGGACCGTTGCCATGAGCGATGGATCTTGGGTTGAGTCCACAAAATCTATCCTGCCCAAGTGCAAAATCGCGGCCAGCAACTGCCAAACCTGCGAAATCGACTTTGACTTGAGACCCATGGCAGAAAAAGCTGAAGTGATGTCTCGGTTTGTGTTTGCTCGCTCCATGTGCTGATGGTAAGGTAAATAGGGATAATCTGCGATGTTGTTGCCAAGCCGAAGGCGCCTCCGATCGTCACTCGAGATGTCCCTGAACATAGTGTAAAAGATTTGGTATGAACCCAGGGGGCTCTGTGCGTTGGTGACCATGTCCTGATTCAGCATAAACGGCAACAGCTTAGCTCCAAAGAGCCTGCCGCGTGCCTTGTACTGCAACTCGAGATAAAGAGAGTGGTTGGAGGCATTGGGTCCATGGTCTGAGTGGCAACTACCAAAGGCCTCCAGAATGTCGCCCGAGGCTATGATCTGCGAGCCAATCTTGGAACTCGAGCCGCTTTTAGTTCCCAGACGGATCAACTGGTGGACAAGATGGCGCTGCGAAGCCGTCTTTCCGGATCCCGAAAGGCCACTAAAAAGCAGTAGGGCGAGCGGAAAAAAAGGAGCGGGGGAAATGGCGTTAAATTGAGATTCAGTCGGTTATTAAACCTAGTCTTCACTGCCTTTTTTTTTTTTCTCCACCGGCTCTGCAGATCGTTGCAAGGTAAACATGTCCTCGTAACGGGTACAAACAGGGGCGGAAGTCTTGTTGGAGCTGTCCCGTAATATACAATAACACCCATGTCCTTTTGCTCTCGCTTTTTTGATTGATCTCCTGATTCCCAACGGTCGGGTGAACCGCACCTGCAGGGGATTGGTGCCACTAGTTTCATTTCTTATCATATCAATGTAGTTTGGCCACGGTACCTGAGGACAACGCCTTGGTCGAGCTCTGTCCTTCGCATGTGGAAATACATGGTACTGGCCAGCTCGAACACATGGGGCTCTAGCGAGGAGGTGCCCGCAGATGTGGTATTGTTGTTGTTGCTGTTGTTCTGGTTGTTGCTAGTGTCGTTGCCGGTCGGATCGAGATAGAGCTGTGCATTGACCTCAGAATAGATATTCAAGGGCTGGTTGGGGTTCATGACGACGAGGGTGGATGAGCCTATGCGGGTGTAGGGCATGCCGAGCTGATGGCGCCTTGTCAGGACGTTGAAGATTGTCTCCTGGGTTGGGGGCTCATCATTAGGGTTGTCCTGCCTGGCCAGTGCGACCAGATCGTGGGCTGGAAGCATCTTTGATGTCGAGAGCTCAATCTCGCGCGTGTGAAAAGGGACAGCAAACAAAAGAGAGCAGGCAAGAGGAGGAGCTCAAACAAAGGGGAGAGAAAGTAAAGAGGCAATGAAGAGAGGAGGCAGCGAATGGAAGAAGAATGAGAGGAAGAAAGATTGAAAGGACGGAAGGGAATGACAGTGGGGTGGAGACTCTCCTTTCGCTAGTCGAGTGCCGAGTGCCGTGTCTCGATGTCCGTTTCACACACGCGGGACAGGTGGAGTATCAATATGAAATTGGGAAAACAATAGGGGCCAGGAACGGATGATGATGGCAGAGGAGCGAGGGGCGAGGAGCGAACAAAAGCGAGGACAAAAGCGACAGCGAGAAAGTATGAGAAGAGAGATCAAAGTGGAGGACAAGAGGACAAAGGGCATGGCACCCATGGCCTCTGCAACCCGTTGGCGCTGTCGGCCGGTGTTCCCCTGGAACATCACACTCTCCTCGCACGCGCTGACTGGCTGGCCATGCGCTGTCAGTGGGAGAACACAAATAAAAAACGTATTTGACGCCCTTCATGGCCGACTTAAAATAGGCATTGTTCTTATTTTTAGATTCCGTCGAGATATGATCCACATGGACTGCACGGGGAAACTCTCTGTCCTCCGTCGCATCTTGCCATCCTGGTCCTCGTTTTGCCTGCTTTTGCCAAGCATCCTTGCTTCTTGCTTCCGTGCTTCATTTCTCGTCTGCTCGCTTGCCCGCTCACTCGTAACTTGAATATAATGGATGCTGCAAAGCAAAGAACGGTGAAACGCGCCTCTTGTCAAAGAACCAGAACTCGCCAGCTCGCAGATGAGCAGAACTCTGGTCGGCGACACGACAGTACATACATGTACTGTATAGTGCACATTTGACCCGCCGCTCTGCACCTAAAAATAATTGTACTTTCAGTAATACAATGCGCATTCAATAGATAGCCAGCATTCTCGTCTGGTCCTTTTTCTTTGCCTACGTATAGCTCGACACATGAGCACGATACTCTCACAGTGGCAGGGCCCAATATAGAACTTGTACTTCCCTAAAAAAAGATGATCAATGGTTGCAGCAAGTGCGAGATCATAGCCCCCTATTGCTCCACGCCTTCTGTGAGACGATTTTTATTTTATTGTTGTGCCAATTGCATCGCCTTCACTCTCATACTCCGCGCAGCCTCCTCTGGAGTAACGCGCCCCATCATCGCGTCTTGGATCATCAGGTAAAGTGCATCTTCTAACTCAGGATACGAGATCAGGTGCGGGAACATGGCCATGTCGTGCTGAACAGTCGCCTCTAGGCATCTTAGTCGCTCACTATCCAATGTCGCGTCCTTGTCACCCACATCCCCTGTCCTTGCTTCTGTCTCCTCGACCAGTCTTTGGAGAACTGATTTCTTGGTTGGGAAGCTGCCTGACTCTGAAGCCTCGACCCATTGCTGATCATCCCGCACCAAAAACTTTAGTAGCAGCAAAGCTTGCTTGGGGTATCGACAACTCTTGGGGATCGCAAACGAGTGCATACCCGAATAGGCTGATCGCTTCCCATTCGCACCTACGGGGTACTGCATCACCTTGATTCTTGCTCCAGGCTGGTGCTTCAACGCTCGCTTCATCTCCTTGTAAAATGAGGGCCAGTCTGCGACCATGGCGACCTTGCCCTCTGCAAACAGGGCCGAGACCTCATCAAAGTAATAATCTTCAAGGTCTTGTGGCACTGCACCAGACGAAACCAGCTCGCGCATGTACCTGAGAACCTCTGCCACAACGGCCTCTTCAAACACAGGTCTGTCTTTTCTGTCAAACAGCGCCTCGCCCTGTTGCATCTCCATCATTGCCAGCTCATAAAATGTTCCAAAGAGGCCGGAGAGCTTTCCCGGAAAAACGTAGCCCTGCATGACCTTGCTGTCTGGATCCGATGTTGTAGGCAGATTCGCTTTGTGGATCATGCTGGCACAGTGCAGGAGGTCCCTCCATGTCGCTGGAGGTTGCAATCCCAGCCTTTCAAACACATCATCTCTGTAGAACAGTACCCTGCTATCGACCATACGCGGGAGCTGCATCAGCGTACCCTGGATCTTGGATGCCTCCAAGGCTGCAGGCAAGAAGGCAGTCCGCTCTTGTTCCGTAACCATCGTTTCATCGAGCTGTTGGAGAAAGTGGGCCTGCGAGGGCGCGTACTTGATATGCGTGGACACGAGATCCAATTCTGGGTGCGAGTTCGAGGATCCATACGATGCAAAGGTGGTCGCTAGATAATCGTTGAGCTCTGGGTGGGATCCTTTGAAGACAATTTCGACGCGGTGTCCTGTCTCCTGCTCGAAAAGTGCCAGTCTCTCATAGAGACGATCGTACTGAGGCCCACCTAACGCGTGACAAGGTGCAGGTGAGTCATCCTCAGAACGTTGTTCCGCTGTGGGCATTGATTGGATGAATGCTCACCGACGACTGCGATCTTGAGAGAGCATGCCGAGTCTGTTGCCATGATGTGTATGCTTCTATTACGATTGGGAAGAGTGAAAGACACGTTGAAAGGCTCTCTCATGAACGCGTCGGCTGACTAACAATCAGGGGAATCTTCCCGCCGTTCAACTTGGAGGTTCATATGGGCTCGACCGCTTTTCGAACCAGCACAGCTGTAGTCAAGTCACCAGCAGCCAATCCACTGATTGAAAAAAAGATAATGGGAGGCACAAATTACGGAACCAAGCGGGCAATCTGTGTTACCTTTGTCCTTGGAGAGAGATGCTTTTGGATAAGCGTGGTGCGTGGTGCAGGGTGGTGGATGGTGATGTGCGCCATGAATGGCCTTCAATCATCGCGAAGCCCCTTATCGCCTCGCAAAGTACGTATTTCCTCGGAGGACAGAGGGACACTGCTCGAGCCCGTTGCTCGTTGATTTTACATTCGCCATCCATCCACACCCTTCCGTCCTGCGCTCAGCTCTCCTCCGAAGACGCTTCATTCGGCATCCCTCAACACCCGGCAAGCAGCGGCCAGCAATCACACTCCTTTGCATCCGACACGCAGCAGACGCAGATGCGGTAGACCGCGGACAGTGAGGAGCGGATCACTCAGCCAAGCGACAGTCAGGCACCACTCGCTTGCCCCTTCCATCCCTGCTGCTCAAAGCACTGCACATCCACCATGGCCCAGAGACATGTCTCGCCCCCAGAGCTGCCATCATCCCCCCAGTCTTCCGTCTCGCCCACCCCCAGGGCCTCGCTCGCCACACCCACCGCCTCTCCTGCCTCATCTATCCCCCACAGCAGCCAGACACTTCAAGCCCAGCTGCAAGGACGGCTAGGACGCATCAGCAACGAACCTCGCGCATCAAAGTCGTACGCCAGCCCGGAGGTCGAGGCCGCGCTAGAGCATTGGTTGTCTGAGCTACCGCACCATCTCGCTCCCAAGAGCCCCGCTCAGGAGCAGCCCTCGTTTGTCCGTGATCGCAAAGAAAATTCGAAAACGGCCGCCTTGCCGCTACACCTGACTCATAATACAGATCATGACCATGCTTGCATACCTGGGAACACAAAGTCATTGGCCTCTTACTCGGCCCAACCACCTCGAGCCCGCTCACCGCCAGAGTCCACGCCACCTCTGGACGCGTCGCATTTGGATCGCTCTATGGCCGCCAGGATGCTTATCGCACTGAACCAGCAAGGGGACTCGAGGGATCCGTCACCGCAGCTGCAGCTGCAGCGAGCAGAGGATGAGGAGGACAGTACAGCACAGGCAGATACCCGGCACCATCAGCATCGCCATCCATACCACCCCTATTCACAGGAGCGTACCCCAGAGAGGCAGATATCTTTGGAACTACGGCCATGCCTTGACAGTGGCCACAAAGCACATCAGCATCCAGAAGCAAGTAAAGTCAAGGTTGAACAACAACAGGAGGACGCGCACGCTACGTTACAGAACCGACATAACAGTTCTCCGTCGTCTCCCTGCCATTCTGATCTACGTCAGCCTATTTCCCGACCCATACGAGGATTATCTCCTCAGGAGCAGGAAGCAGCCACGGCTCGGAAAAGAGCCCGACAACGCTCTAATTCCAGACCAGAGGCATCCGGAAGAGAACACATTAACATTCAAGGTCCCGGCAGGATCGAATCTCCCTCGGCCCATGATGCCCGCAGCCACATCGACCCTACAATGTCGCCAGGAGACATCTCGATGGAGCGAAGCACTACCGCATCAGAACCACTAGAGGAGCCTGAAGGAGATGACGAGTTATCGATCAAACGGTTCAAAAACACGTTGGCGGCACGTCGGTCGAGGGCTAAGAAAGTCATGATCCTCGAGGCTGAGAGGACTCGGGCCAAAGACTTGGAGCACGCCAACTGGGAGCTGCAAAAAAGAGTTTTGGTCCTGGAGACGGAACAAGCGCACCTGAAGACCGTTAATGAGACTCAGCGACTCCATATAGCCCATCTCGAGACCGAACTGGGGCATGCGCTAGAAAAATTAAAGGAACGTGGAACTTGAACAAACGTGGGTTTTGTCATCTCATGCTCTACTCGAAGTGTCTGAGTTAGATGGACTCCTTTCCTTGCCCAGTTTTATCTTTGCTGCGCTGAGGGTAAAGCGAATTGTCAATCCCCTTGCGGCAGGTTGAACCTTCTTTTTCCACCATGACTTCCAAAGCCTTAGCGACGACTGTCTCGTTAAAATAGTGATGGGGTACCGTGTCACTTGCTCCACGCGAAGTGAGTTGCCTCTCTCTGCTGGTCGGCATTTACATACGTCGCTGGGGATTACTTTCGGGGAATCTATATGGACAGACTTGGTGCCGAGTAGCCAAAAGCATCGATATTTTTTTGCCATATCATTTTTTTTTTCTGCGATAGGAATCATTGCCAAATAACGCTAACCATTCTCAGATCAGCAGTTTTTACATTGAAGCCAGTGAGTGTTTATTCACGACCGTTCTCGATATGCGATCTTGTGTTGGGAAGCCTTCGAGTTGAAACCTCTCCAACTCCTTCAGGTCTTTAAGTCTGTCAAACAAACCGCTCTGCAGCGAGAAATCGCAACAGCCGCATCAAGAGCTGTCTCTCTCAATTCATCAAGGCCATTGCTGCCAGAGTCCAGGAAGCGTTCCAGATACATCTATTCAGGAACGTTAGCGAGCTGAGAAAAAGGGTAAGTTTGAATTCTTGAGAACTTCTGCTGATGTTGGCATCCAAATGATTTCAACTTTTGACGTATATTCCACTCTTAGCAACCCTGGCTGTCATTAGCTCGTCACTGGTAACGGCACATTCGCATCAAGCGCCGAGGGCATAGCGTTTTTTGAAAGCAATGACAAGGACGAAATGCCTCCACGTTCGACCCTGTCTCGGTCTTTTGGATTCTGAACGCAGACTTGCCACAAGGTCAGAGAATGGCGTTTTTCCCAGAAGCAACATGCACGGACCAGCACTTTCATTTCACGGGGCGGATGCTTCTGGAAGTTCTATTGAGAACTAGAGGAGCAGTTGCATCTGAAGTTGGTGGCCGCGCTCTTAGATATGCACAACGCACCCCAGTTCACATCACATCGGATTTGGCTCGCGTCTGTGAGGTTCATACGAACAGTATTAGTGAGAAACTTAGCTTCATTGACCCGCTTGGTCTTGAGCTGGCCCTGTTGCCCAACGAGAGGCTGTAATGGCGGAGTATCAGACACATTGGAACGTGTTGGAGAATTAGGATACCCAAGACCTACTCTACTCGGCCAGCCACGCGCTAAGGGCCTGTTGTAGCAGGTAAACCACTGACGGGCTGCTTTCAGCATTTTTGAGGATGACGATCGGGTCACCCGGCAATCTTCATTATTCCAGCCCACGTATTCTTACGTCCTGACAGTCACCATCTCCTCCGACGGCTACGAGAAGGACAACGCCATATGACATTCGAAAGTGAGAGGCCCCTCCCCGCGAAGTTCAATAAGTCTCTGAACATACTTCCCAGTGTTCCATACGTGTCAGTTAACGACTGGGGCAAAGCGTCGATGTACGGCCCAGTGGTTGTCGGTATCGACCCAGGATTAAAAAGTCCGGCCACGACGACTATTCTAGGATCGCTGGATCTAGATGTTGTTTTTCGCGCATGTCGATCAAGTCTGGCACCTTCAAGTCGATCTCCATCAAGCAGCAATGAATCGAACAAGCCAAGATCAGCTTCAGTGACGAGATATTCACTGACATAAAAGATGGCAGAGGGAACAATTGTCCGGTACAATTCAGCAACAGGTGCAAGGACAAGAGCGCGCAGAATTCACGAGTCTACACAGGTCGGTCTGGTACCATGTCATCTACAAGCTTAAGTTTTTCCCTGTTGCGTCGATTTTACGGATCCAAGACGTTTAAGGCGAAACTCTGGCAAGGTGAACAAGTCCTCAAGGGCGAGTGGAATGCGGCCTTGGACAATTTAACTCAGGCTGCTGAAAATGTCGCGGCAAAGCAACGGCACCCGAAGCTCATCTTACAGTTCAAATGCTTGCCGATATTCTCTCACAGTCCATGGATCTGACTGAGGATGAGCTGGGGAGAAACCTCATAAACAATCGTTGAACGAGAGGCGGAAAGACAGGAACGACGAGTCATTTCTGTCCTAGACGATGGAGAGTTTTGCTGGTCCCCGAGGTGGCTAACGCCTCTGCAAGAAATTTGCTCGGTCAATGAACGATAAGGTCCGTAAAGTGAACTTGATTGCCTTTTATGAACTCTTGCAAGAATTGTAGCTACTTAATGACGGACTCCTCGCCTACTCAAAGAGAAGCACTGAGCCGCCCAGGATGCACTCACGCGGATGTGATATGTTGTCACATCCCCAAACTCTATCTGATATAGAGGAGAGTGATCGCTGTGGCTCTTGTCTTATGTATAACGGGCAAGAGCACCCGATGGCTCTTGTATTTGTAGAACAGGCAAGAGCGCCCTTCTTCAAAGAAACTAAAAAGAGAAAAACGCGTAAGATGCAATGAGTTTATTCTGCAAGAGTGGCATCCGGGTGGTAGACGAGCCCAATCATAAACACACTGCCTTTTTTGGGCCTTGCCGCGGGTATTAGTCCTTGGATCCTTTTTGAGAAATTCAATGCGTTCAAGTACAGTCTGCCCTGCACAGACCAAGAGTCGACGTGTCGCCCTCAGAGCAACGGCTAGCAGGAGTTCAGACGATGCCGTAGTTCTTAGCCGAGCTAAATGCATAGTTTGCTTTGTGTGCATGGGTATTAAAGCGTCGTTGCTTGATTCTATACCAATGGCCGTTGATCGTGCATGACCTCCCTTTTACAACACACCTCTGCTGGCATCCGGCCTATTTCTGACTGGCCGCAGTTTAATCCTACAAAGAATCATTGACATGCTTCTTTATTTGTGCATCTCGTACAGGATAACTGCTCAGCACGACTTTGCCAGCGCTGCTGCTACCTCACAGGCGATACCTCGTTCTCATTACTTAAACCCGGTGCAGCTTCCAAACCTGAGTGTCTTCGTATGCCAATCTCTCTTGAAGCGACAGCTGAGCAGGGAACGCCTTCACCTCGGACTCGTACACGACAAAGCGTCCGATACCCATCACTCCAGCGTACTGAATAAAGTAGGCGTCCTGGTTAGCACTGTACTCCAAACTCCAGTTATGAGGCTGGCTCTCCACCGTAATGGTGCTGCCTCCTGCTCGAGAAATATCGAATGGCTCTAGGACCGAGAGATAAAGCTTGGACTTTTTGTTCTGGATGATCACCGTGTCGTTGTTGCTGTTGATAATGTCCCACTTTTGAGCATCCCTGATGGCAGTGTACGGTGGAGTCAGAGCCACAGGCTGACCGCTGCGGCCACGAACGTCCGAGACGTGCTGCGCACCCTTGACGATCCTGTAGGTACCAGTGGGAACTACCTCAGCAAACACAGCTTGTGCAGACATAAGCGCCACGGCGAGACTGGAGAAAAGTGCGATGCGAACCATGTCTAAAAAGCGAACCACGCATCATTGCCTTAGGGTCCATGCTTCCTTCAGAAATCGCGCTAGTATACTTTCAGGGACTTACTTTATGTTACAGTTGCTACAACAGTTAATGGAGAGAGGATGGGAAGGATATTTTGAAGAAAAGGAAAGGCGGCCTTTATAGGGCAACGTACCTACGTTTTATTAGAGAGTGGCTGCGCGCGCATTCGATTGTTCTGGAGACGGCTCAATGGTGTGATTTTGACGCCCCAGAAGTGCACCTAGTTCTCGCCCCTCTGCATTCAGCGCTGAAGAATGAGAGGCATTATTATCAGTTGAATAGAACCATGGGCCAAAGCGGCGTGAGATGTGAGCCTGAAATTTGCGGAGCCATCGGACGTTGAACGACGAGAGGAGGCGCCGCACATGCATGCGACCCACTGGATTGTTTCACACTTTTTCGTCTCCAACATCCTGACCACATTGGGCTTTCATCTATGCCTGTAGATGGATACCTATAATAGAAAGGAGGAAACCATGATCGCAACAACCCCACGAGGATTATTGGCGCGCATGGATGATATAGGTCATATAGGTCATATAGGTCATATTTTTTATTATTCGATCGTATTACGGGAATAAGATTCAAGCATACTGAGCTGGCATAGCAGCCTTAGGACGAACGAATAGTGTATAATGCCCTCAAACGGAAAGAAAAAACCCCCCGTTCACATTAGCGGCCTTGTCACGACACAAAAGGGCGCTTATGATCTGGCATACTTGACCTGGTTCAGACAGAGCTCTCTGAGAACCGTGAGTAGACTAACCTGTGGAAGCAGTTTGCGCTTGAACTCAGATCCAAAGGTCAACAAATCGACCTTTGTCTGGTGCGAAGTGCGCAAAGCTGCATCAACATTTAGCGTCGATCCGCACAGTGCTGAGGGGGTTGAGGAAGATAGTGCAGCTTTCGAAACGACGCCTTTCGAATCTGTCGACCTTGGTGGAGACTGCACAGACCAACCGTACTCGCCAAAGGATGACGACACCAGAGCTCGACAATCCAGCTGGGTCGTCGGTGGCAGCGAGATCTGCCCCAAGGAGAGCACCTCCAGCCCAAGACAAGCCCATGGAGTTGCAAACAACTCCAGCGCCGCATCCATGTCGATCAAGTTCTCCGCGCTTGAGAGTCGAAATACACGCAGCCGACTGCAGCTGCTCAAAATGCGGGCAATGTTTACAACGTCCATAAAGAGGCTTTCATCGTGCCGGTCGTCCGCTCCCCGTCTCCTCCTTCCCCCATCATGTGGATGCTGCTGCTGTCGTCCCCTTCGAATACCGAGCTCGATGGTGACGAGGGATTCGAAGCGGTCGATCAAAGAATCGGTCAGCATATAACCCAGATGTGAGATCTCTGCTGCAAAGTTGCTCAGGTGATGCGCGCCTTGTGCCAGTGCCGCATACTCAAAATCCTCGAGGGTGTTGAATCCGTTGGTCCCGAAACAATATGCAGCTGAAAAGTGGATCGAGATCAAGTCTGGACAGCTCGCTCGCATCCTGGAACTTAAGCTCAGAAGGTCTCGCTCCTGCTCTGGGATCCAGGTCCCCGAAAAAGAGATCCGCTGTAGACTCGGACAGAACTGAACTAGATCCAGGAGGCATTGGCTTTTTACAGGGATGTAGCCCAAACTGATCTCTTCCAGTGCAAACAAAATCAACATTCCATCCAGGTCCAATGCTCCGTCCACGCAGCTCAGACTCAGTCGCCGTAGTCGTGGACTCGCACAAAGAATAACGGCTAGCTGTCTGCCACTCAAGTTCCAGTTGGAAAGGCAGAGGTCCCGAAGATTGGTGAGCCCTGCGAGCGCAGAGTACTCTAGGCTCGAGAAGGATTTGCCGAGGCCAGTCCAGGTGAGGTGGCGCAGTGCTGGGTTGGAGAGCATCAGAGGCACGGCCCAGTCGTGTTGCTGGGATACCGTGAGTTTACTCAAGACCGAGGTGAGGAATGGCCCAGAGTGATAGTAGCCAAACTGGTCTCGAAAGGTGCGAAAGTAGAGGCTGTTGGCTCTCAGGACCGACGCAGGCACATATCGCATCAGAGCACCGTCGTACGTTCTCCAGAGGATCGGGAGCAAGATGCGGCGCCAGGTGCGTGAGACTGCGGTGCAGGCGAGAAGATCCCGAGGCGCAAAGACTGTTGTCGGGAAGGCGATCATAGGGCTAAAGAAGTCGCAGTGCATGACTCTATAGCACACTGGGATAGTCTGCCCAACCATGGCAATAATCTCTGGGATCTCGAGAGGGTTGAGCCCAGGGACGATAAAGTCTGGCATGGCCCCCGTGTCGCAGCGGCTGATCTTCCCTGTCGACTGAATGGTTGCGTGCAAAAGAAAGAGACGACGGAACAGAAGCAACGGGAACGGACAATTCTCCCTCCCCCCAAAAAAGCACTAGGTGAAAGTGAAAGCTGAACAGCAAGACAAGAGCGAGGCCGCAAGAGACAGCGATAGAAGCCGCGGGAAGTATGCAAGCTGGGTGAGAGACTGACAACAGAGGAGTGTGCAAGAGAAAGCGGCTGTCTGCAGAGGAGTGCTGTTGATGTGGAATTGCGCAGGTTGTGTGGTGATGACGAGAGGTTGGAAAGCAAACACGGCCTGCGACTCTGGCCAGGGTCATGTCGGGGCCCATTTGCCTGCCTAATTGTCAGCAGCGGCCAGCAGCCCACAGACAACACAGGCAAAGGCGGCAAGAAGCCAAGAGACCCACCGTCTCGCTGGCCAAGAACTTGAGCAGGATACAATAGCGAGAAAATTGAAGGGTCGAATAGCTGGCCTGGTCTCCCGGAGAAACCTGTTATTGCTCGATGAGGCTAATCCCAAAGGACATTCATTGTCGAGGCACAGACGCATCTCTCCGGAAATGCTGCTGATGGTATGTCCGCAGTGGCTGCAGGCCATGCAGGCCATGCAGGTTCTCGTCCACATCCCCGTGCGCGCCCGCGTTGTGCTGGCTAGCCGGCGCCCTCTCGCAGGCGACGTGCAAGTCGCCATCCTGCAGGATCCGTGAGGCGTGTCTGGCAAGCGTGCCATGCGGCAATGGCGGAGGGGATGGTGACCATGGGATACTGACACAGCGGCGGGATGAGAGAAGAGAGAAGAGAGAAGAGAGAGAACAGCGACGAGGGCGAGCGAGACCGGAAAACGAGCGGATGAGAGGCAACGCGATGGACGCGATGTCTCTCTGGATCTGGGCGTGCTGGATTACTTTTTTTTTTCGCATGCTCCGATGTCTAATTGCACACACGCTCGATGCACATGCCCCTGTGCCCTGGGCGATCACGACCGCATGCTCCTCCATGAGCCCTCGCTTGCGCAAAGATCCGCCTCGCAAATACGTGTTTAAATACAAAAACGGGTTCGTCCGCGTCTCCCTCTCCCTCTCCCTCTCTGCTATTGAGTTTGCTCTCATTCGTCCGCTTCTTATTTTTCGCGCTCGTCTTCCTCTTGCAATACTCTGCTCAATAGAGTCACGTACAACCTCCTTGACCAAAAGCTGAATGAAAAGCCCGTCTTTGTAATGTTGGGCATTATATGATTATGTACACGCTCTTATCTACCGACTCAAGCACGCTTGTCCGAGTTGTTGACAACGCGCAGGATCGCCTGCTTGGCCTTCTCAATGCCCTCCTGAGGCCCACTGATCGTGATCAGTTCTTCGCCCCTCGAGATCTTGGCTGTCGTACCAGACTCCATCTCGATCTGCTTGATATGGTTGCCGCCTGATCCAATGATCAGCCCATGGAAAGTCGTAGGCACACGGATCTTGAGAACATGCGTCGACGCACGAGCCTTCGCCAAAAGTCCCTGCAAGTGCTTCTCCACCGTCTCGCACGCTGCCTCAGTGCCCTGCAACTGCACCGTCCACTGGGGCTCATCAGCCTCCTCCGCGGGTCCAGAGAGATCGTATAACTCCCACGAGAGTCCTTCAGTGATGCCATGTACGACATTGTCCTCGTCTCCATCGATGCGCTTGCCTCCAGCAGCACCGCGTGCTCCTTCACCGCGGGGCTGCACCACAACCACATTGAACTCGTTGCGGATCTTCCACACACCATCGCCAAACACCGCCTGACGGTAGCGTTTAGGAATGCTGAACGAGCGGCTGGCAGAGCTCTTGATCTTGGCCTCCAGATCCGTTTTAGCCTTCTCGCAGTTGTCGCGCAAACCCTTGATCGTCACACGATCATCCTTGTCAGACTCTCCCTCCTTCTTGTTTTTGTTGTTGGGGAACTGAATGCGGACGTTGTGGCGGTTCTCGATTTCCTTGACGTGAGAGAATTGAGGTCCAATCACTTGCCGATGTTGCGCCGCGGGAATGCTGATCGTCAAGGTCGTCCAGTTGTCCTGCTCCGCCACCATCGCCAACATCTCCTTCTTGATCTTCTCCACCACAGTCTTGTCGCCCTTCAACAGGACCGCGTTGGTGTTACTCTGGAACTTGACCAGACCTGCCTGCAACGACATTTCGGACGGTCCGCCAGCCTTGGCGATGATCTCACGGAGGGTCGACCCGCCCTGGCCAATCAGGATCTTGTGGTATTTGTTGTCGATTTGGACCAGCTCCTCCACCTGCGACTTTTGGGCCTCCACAATCGCATGGATCGCCTGCTGAGCCTGCTTCAGTCCCGCCTTGGATCCGCTAATCACCAAACGGACCTCGGGCTTCTCGTCCGACTCTGAAGACCGACGAATGTCAATGCGTGTCTGTGTCGATTCTTGGATCTCGTTTATCTTGGCACCACTGCGTCCCACAATGTGAGGCAACATCTTCGGCTCCACAGCCATCTCTAGCGTATTGTTGTTCTCTTTCTCGTAGTCCAAAAGCTCCAAGAGTTCCTCCTTGGCTCCTTGGACTCCTTTCTTGCCGCCGCTGACAAGAACAACGTTCAGCTTGGACGAATCCTCGTCATCCTGGAGATCCGCAGCTTTGGGGAACTGGATCCTGACTCCGTACTTCTCCTCGAGGCGTCGGACGTAGTGGCCCTTGGCACCAATCAAAGCGCTGTGGTGCTCAACAGGGATGGTGAGCTTGGCGATCGTAGCATCTGCAATCTGCTCAACCATCTTGAGGATCGTCTCCTTGGCAGTTTCGACGTTCTTCTTAACTCCTTGAATCGTCACCTCCATCATGTCCGTGGCAGACTTCTTCTTGGCCTTACTGTTGTCCTCAGCGCCTGCGCCGCGGTCGTTCAAATCAAACTTTACTTGGAACTGCTCGGTCAGCTTGTTGATGTTGGCTCCGCCCTTGCCAATGACATGGGGCGAAGCTGTGGCGGGAATGTCGAATGTCACCGTGTAAGAGTTCATCACCTGTTGGTGCTTGGTCTCCTCAACAAGGGCCTGAATCTCGCGAGCGACACGCTCAACCTCGTCCTTGGGTCCTTTGATGACAATCGAGTCCTCAGTCAAGGCGGGAGTACCAGTCTTCTTGGCAGTTGCCTCAACAGTGCCGGCGCGGGGCAGGCCCAAGCGAACTGACGCCGTGGGCTCGAGACCCAAGATGGCGTTCAAGGTAGAGCCCTTGGTACCAATGACATTACGGTGCAAACGTGCGGGAACTGTCAGGACCTTGGTGGCAAAGTCTGTTGCATCATGGGCAAGTTTGTCAACCTCCTGCTTTACGGTTTCCAAGGCAGCGCGGATCTTGGCAACATCTGAAAGATCAGCACCCTCCTGGGCTTCATACACAAGCACGATCTCGTGTGAGTCGCTGCTCGTGTCGGGCACAATAACCTCGACGCTATGGGTCTCCCGAATCCTGTTCAAGTTCTGTCCCTTGCGTCCCACAATGTGGCGGTGCAAAAGAGGTTCCACATGGACCACATCAAAAAGCACAGGCGTCATGGCCTTGACGGCGTCCAAAACCTTCACGCGCGCAGCTTCGACCTCAGGGCGGGTCTTCGCTACAATCTCGATGGTGACTGAGGTCTGGCCCTCAGCGGCGCGGGGAACGCTGATCTGAACACCCTCATACTCCTGCTCAATCTTGCGCAACTTGTTGCGAGCGCTCAGATACTTTGCGACATGACTGGCATGCTCGACCTTGCTGCGACCAGCGGTAGGCTTGTGCACGTTGGTGACATCGACCGACTCGACCTGCGAGCTGTTGGCTTTCTCCATGATCAAAGTCAGAGCCGGAATCAACTCCGATTCGGGTCCACGGACAATAATAGAGTCTGAAGTAGAGTCGACGGGAGGGATCTCAATCGTGCATCCAGTTGCGGCGTGAATCTCGTTGATGTGGACGCCCTTGGGACCGACCAAGAAGCGGTGCTGACGCTTGGGAATGTTGATAGTCATAGTACGGGTCGTGCGCTCGATCTCCTTGTAGCTGCTCTCAATGAGCTCAATTGCCCTGCGAATGCTCTTGCGGTCACCCTGGATCACAATGGCAGTGTCCTTGGCGTCCTCATCACCGTCATCGTCCTGGGAAGAAACATGGAAAGGCATGTTGATCCGGGTATTGGACTCCTGTTGAATGGCATGCACGTTGACATTGCGGGCACCGGCAATGAAAGGGTAGTACGTGGCAGGGACAGTGGTCAAGCGGTAGGTGATTCTGCAGACCTACAAATTGATAGACGTGATCGACGTGGATGCCCAAGGCGAGAGAGGGAGAGAGAGGCGAGGGGGAAGGTCAATCCATAGTGAATATTTGGGTTCTTGGTAGTTCAACACTGACGAGGCGCATCTTGATGATCCACATACCTTGCTAATGATAGCATTAATCTCCTCCTTGGCAGCGTTGATGCTCTCAACATCACCCTCGATATCGATCGAGACCATTTCCTCCTCAGCATCCAGGTCGTCCTCAGTAGCGTTGACAGGCTCGAAGGTGGTCTCCTGCTGCTCGCGACGGGGAATGGTGATTTGTACGCCGGTCTTTGTCTGGATGAGGTTCAATGTGCGACCCTTGGATCCGAGGAGATGAGGCCGGGCTGATGATGGGACGGGGTATTGGACAGTGACCTAAAACAGATACAGAAGTAGGAGTGGTTAGGATGTGATGAAAAAGCCCCCCCCCCCCTAAGGCACTGGGAAGGAGAATACTCCAACCCCTTCTTTGCCACACACACACACACACACATGTCTCGTCAATTACTTTCTGTTATTGTGAGTGTTAGTGTTGGTGTTGGTGTTGTGATTGTACAGCTTTGCCCGCCACCGTTCTCTTCATCCCTTGAAAGTTGGAAGTACTCCTTTCTTGTCTTCATAACCCACCACGACACACACAAACCGTGACACCTCAAGTCACACACTTGCGCTTTCTATGGAAAATCGCCTTGTTTTACCTTTTTGGAAAAGCTGGAACGGAGGTCGCGACGGGCTTTGGCAACAGCTTCGGGTTTTCCAGAGATCAAAAACGTAGTCAATCCAGTAGCCTGGGAAGTAGTAGATTCGATACGGGCACCAGACGAGATCATGACAGTCTTGACAATGTCCCCCACGGTCGTTTTTCCGAAACCAGGCACCTGCACCGAGGGGATTTGCATGCGCTCCTGAATGTTTCCAGAGGTCGAAGCTCGGCCTGCGTTCGAACTAACAGAGGCAGCGGCAGCAGCGGCAGCCGCAGGGGAACGGCGCTGATCACCCACAGCGCCCAGGTTGGATTTGACGCGCGAGGAGGGGCCAGCACCCCAGGTCGAGGTTGCAGCAGGACGGGCAGGCGAGGCGGAACCCAACGAGGGGAACATGGAGATGGAGTCAAGATCCAGGCTGGGGCCCTTGCGTGGGGTCGACTGCTTGAAGGACGCGGTCTCAGTGGGCAAGGGCTCGTCTGGCTGGGTCAGGATGGCGGCAGGCGGGGCGATGGCGGCAGCGTGGTCGTCGTGGGCCTGGTGCAGCTTCTGCATCTTGGCGGCAGCAGAGGTGGTGGACTCGGGAAGGGCGTTGTCGGGATGCATGGTGTGAGAAAGCATTGGCTGGAAGGCGGATGGGCTGGGTGGGCTGGGTGGGCGGATGAAGCAGAAAGAGGCAGGTCAGAGGCAGGGGACAGAAGAACTACGAGGCAGCCAGGTGGGAGGAAGAAGCACGCTCGACAACAAAGAGCAGAGGTGCAGTCAACAGCAAGAAGAGGGACGGAGAGGGGAGCAGGAGCACACCGGGATGAGGATGAGAGGATGAAGGATGAAAGATGATGAAGAAAAAAGAAAAAGAACACGTTGAGGATGAAGACGACGGAAACGCGATACCAGCCAAATCAGGCGAATCAGCCGCTCCAGGCGAATCAGGATCGATCTGCCCGTTTCCCATGGACCACCAAGCCACGAGATTTAAGGTGGCACCAATCAGCGTGTGCCAGGACGAGAAATTCAACCGGGTGCCTCGCCCCTCGAGAATCCCAGGTTGCCAGCAGGCAACAGGGGTACAGTGGTACAGTGTAACGTACCAGTGTAACCATACAAGGCACGGCGCTTTAATAATGCGTGCAAACAACGCGGAACAGCTCTTGGCCTGCGCTACAGCACTACTGAACCACAGCACTAGACTGTCGTAGGAGGGGGCAGGCTTGACACCATCTCTGCAAACGACATCTGCTCGGCAGACCCTGGCCTCGCGGCGGACGCCGCTTCACTCCCACCCTTCGCGTCCGCAGACGTGTCCTGGATCGAGAACAATGTCGATTCAAAGAGCACTGTCACCCGGTCCGAGACGGACGGCTTGCCACCTAGCCTTTGCATAGTGATCTCAGTGCCGTTCGCAGTTGCACTGGTCTCGGCCGCCGATCCGCGCGCGCTACGACCCATGTACAGGCTCTGGATCTGGGTGGGCGTCAGCTGCGCCCTCTGGTTCGAGTACTGCCTCAGCTGTTGCTGCTGTGCATAGATATCATGCAAAGACGCAGGCGACTGTCTTGTATGCTTCGTCTCATTGCCCGTGGTGCTCCGCGGCGCAGGTTCCTCCTCCTCCTCCTCCTGCTCCTCATCCTCCTCTACCCCCTCTAGCTCCTCCTCTACAAGCGCTATTCTGGATACTGTCGCGCTCGGCACCGTTGCTGGGCTTTGTGTGTTGGAGACAGTGGCCGCTGTTACGTTGGACAACTCAACGGACTGACGTCTGGGTGTCGCAGCTGTGCTGCCGGTAGCTGTTCTGGTCCGTGCTATCGAGTTCAGACTCGCTGCCGGTGCTCTGCTGCTGCTACTGCCAATCATACTCCCGCTCCCACTTACTGCCATGGAATGCCGTGCTTCAGTATTCGATGACTGATTAGATTGAACACGCTTCCGCTCGCTGAAGGAATACGATCTGCGAACATGAGTCTTTGCTATGTAAACCCAACAAAACGCGACCATAGAGAAAGGGAGGCAATAAGCGTTAGTAAAGGTTATGCTCAGTCAACTCTCCACGCAAAACTCGCGTTCACATGCACGCGCCTGACACATAAAGAGAGCTTGGTGAACGTCGATGTGTTACAGACTAGCACTCTTTTGACGCTTCAGGGCGCCGATTTAATGGTTAAGAACACAATATAAGATTAATGGCTGTATCGCGGGCCCTTTGCCCTCACCCCACCCCCCGATAATCCTCTATTGACATCATCTTGTCGTTTGAAGCGTGAGGTAGGTGGTCTTGTCGTCACTCATGGTGACGCCCGAACAGTTGCTGAGGATCGAGAGTGAGAAGTGGAGGTATGCAGAAAAAAATATGAGAGTAAATACAATTAATGTTCTGTGGGTAACGAAGGAGGATTGAAGAAGGAAGGTACAAGGTAGAATTATGCGATCATATGCTCCTTGACGCGTTGCTGTCTTCCGTGTCCTCTTAACCCCTCACTGTCGTACTGTCGTATACACTACCCACTCGATATGAGCTTTCATTTCAACCATCCTTGTGATTCATATGCCATCGGCGGACCTAACCAGACCTGTTCTCACCTTCGTTTCGGCTGGCCCCAGACATCGAGGTTCGCGACACTCCATCCTCGACCCCTCCTATACCTCCATTGCCACCCACACTGCTTGGAGGTACCCCGCCGCTTGCGACTGGACTCGACACCGCTGACTCGCTGGTAGCATTGCCGTTGCTTTGCTTAACACGGTTCATCATAACCTCGCGGTACTTGTCTGTCTTGGTGAACTTCGGAACTGAATCCGTTGACATGAGTCTGAAGATGTGATCATGGATTGAGTCAAAGAGCGCAATATGGATCAACTCCTTGTTGTGGCTCATTCGTTCATCCTCGTTCGTATCCGTAGATGCTGACAATGGCGATGATGGCACAGAAGCAGGCTTCTCCGGCATCTCCATATTCCTCACAACCGCTTGCATGTACCCGGTGATGTCAAGTCGCATCTGATGTGGCAGGTTGACCTCCCGGGGTGCACCCAAGACAAGGTACGTCTCAAAGATGGAAAAGGCCTGTGTGCAGATGTGCTTCTCCAGCTCTCGAAGCGACGGAGGATGAGATAGATTGTTGATGATCTGTTCCTGCCCAGACATTGACTGATTGTATGCGTGCATCGAGTTGATGAGCGTATTGAACCTGGACCTGTAATCAAGCACCTCCAGATAAAACGACAGGTTTTCTTCGCAAATGTTCTGCTTCAGGAAGCTCTTGAACAGGTCGCGTAGCGTAGAGTTCGACAGGATGATGTTGAGCCGTGTGGTGTTGGAAGCCATGGGCTGAGAGGAGCTCAGTGGCGATGACAGCCCCGTTCCTCCGGCACTAGCACCGACTGACTCCTTGCCTGAAGACGAAGCAGCATAGGTAGACATAGCCCCGGCCTCAGAGAGCGTGATCTGGAAGGCTGGGTCGTTCAAGATCTGGGAGAGACGACGGATCGAACTTCTCCCTGCGTCCTCATTATATTGTGACGTATTCATGCTGGACTCGTCCAATGATACCCTCTTTTCACGCGCCGTAGAGATGGGTAGACGTTGCAGGCTACTGGACGTCAATTTGAACTGAGCGGAAAGGAGCTTGGCCTCGGGATTGCTTCGTTCAGGCTTTGAGCCGAGGGTGCTTCGCTCTAAATACCCAAGAGTATCGAAGAGACAAACTTTTAGTATTGTTATTTATCATCAGTACTTCGAATCGTTTATAACATCGTAGCGTTCAGAAAATCAATCGTTTTGTTCTCTTTTCTTTTTTGCTCTTTTTTGTTTTTTCAAGGAAATTCCTATTCGAAGCTTACCATCCATCCAGTCATTGTTAATGCTGCTTCCGCTGCTATCCAGGCTTTGCCATCCAGCCAAGGCTCTTCCGGATTCTGTCAGATGGTATAAGGACGAATTTCCAGTCCTAAAGAGCGAGAGTCCACCTCGGTTTTCTTCTCCGACTTGCTCAATATACCCAGCTGTCACCATCTCCTGGCAGATGCAAATGGCTTCCTCCTTGCTGATGACAGACGTGTAGTCCAAGAGCCACTCCACAGCTGACTTGCCGTAGAATGTATGCTTGTAAATATCATAATTGTGCTGCTGGTCCTTCACCTCGATGCCGTTGCACAAGTCTGGCACGGATTGCATCCTGTCTCGTCCTCCCGACGTTGAGTTTAGAGGAGAATCTCCTGGACCAGCACTCCTGGAGAGGTTGGGCTCTGGCCCTGCAAAGCGCTTGAAAATCATTTCAACATGCTTTTGAGTCAAGATGATTGCATCCTCGTCATCCGCTCGTTCTAAATGAACAAGGTTGGCCGTAGCATTCGCCGTGATATGTCGCGTCTCCTCCACAGGCAGCGTGTTTCGATGAACAAACTTGGCAAGGATATGCGCACCCTTGGGCGTTACTTGGTATACGCCCTTACTCTGGAACTCTCTCTTGTTTGGATCCGATGCGCTCTCGAACAAACGTGCGTCCATAAACGTCTGGCAAAGGTTCCTGGCCATGTCGCGCGAGAGCGAGAACTGCGTCGTAGTCACATGGGTGATGATTCTCGTGGGATCCTTCGGGTCCGTATCGCGATTAGACTGGATGAACTGAAGACCGCCCAGGTTAGCGATAGCCTCCTCAGCAGTGAAACTGTTGGGGTAGTTCTTGAACAGGATCTTGTGATTCTCAATCGGTAGCGAGACCACTAGTGTTGAGAACAAGTCGAAGATGCCCTACAGTGCGAATGACGTCCGTTTTAGATCCGGTATCCTTGGTAAAGTAGTAGCGAACCGATAACTCCACGGTAATATGTTGAATGTTATAGAGCAAGACTCACCTTGGCAAAGGCTCGGCCAGAGGTTGTTGTTCTCATGACTACGTTGAAAAGACGCTGGCAACTCGAATATCGGTATTGCTTGCTTTTGTTTCTGGGAAAGTGGCTCTTCTATTAAAGCCTACCTCGCCTGTGATGTTATCAACTAGAATAGCTCCACAATTTGAACTATGGAAGGCTGGGTTGTCTGAAGCTACGTTAAACTGGCAGAAAGATGGACATAATATTAATGAGGATGTTCGTTTTTGAAAAGGTGGAATCAGGCCTTCAGCAAGAGCTTTTGATTGAAAAAGTGCTTTTGAATGGATGAAAAGAGTCAAATGGAAGGGACAATGTTGGTATTAGGGTACCTGGGTTGCGTTGAGGATAGCAAAAGCCAGGGAACAACATTCAGGTATAAAAAGAAAGCGTAGCTGCCGCCTTTTAAGCACCTCGGCGAGCAGACTGAGGTGTAAACTCTGGCGCGAGTCACTCTCACCATGGAAAACTCCACGAAAGGGCCATCGCATGAGCTTTTGGCGTCGATGGCTCTCATAGGCGCATGATTTAGCCCCGTATGCCATTCCCATAACAGCTACTTGGGTTGACTTTACAACGGACACCAGCACCCGAGGTCCCGAATAACACAAACACAGGTGCTCGTTCGATATCAATGGCCAGCTGTTCATTTATTCACATAGTCTGCTCCCCGATGTGTTACTTTCGCCCTCTCTTCCCCGTTCATTACTACTCTGCCCAAATGAGAGCCAAACACGGTACGCATAGTTACAACCCGTCAGGTCAACAAAGTCTGCTGTATGTGGAAGACAAAGACACTTCAATATGTTGAGCCACAACGCACGCCCGAGAAGGAGGGAGGTTGCGAGAACGAAATTAAAAAGAAGGAAAAAAAGGGGGGTGGACACAAAAGGTACACGCCAGGCACAAAGCGCAAATCATAACGTGCAAGAACAGCCATGCACAACCGCATCCATCCTATTTTTTAAGGGATGCCCATCCGCCTTTTTGTTCGTGCCTACTTGCTTGTTTCTGAGTAAAGCGGGTATCGAGGAGGTGCATTGAGGGCGGAAGTGGGGCAGAAAGTGAAGGGGAAAGGCAAAAGGGAGGGAGCGAAAAAAAGTGGAGAGGATCCAACAATCATTCAGTTTGAGCACGCAAAGACGGAGAGGCCCCGCATAGTCATGGTGAGCATCAAGTGCAATCTAATAGCGTCAATACCAACCATGCGGTCTCATGCACTCGCTTGACCTAAAGCTCATATTCCCAACCAGGAGCGGTGGCGACTTAAGCAGATCTCGAAAGAAGGTACAATAAAGAATCGAAAGAAAGAGTGTGCGCTTTTGCGTAAATGTGCGTATCGGAGTGGGAGAAAGGGTCGCCATAGGAGCCGCTTGCTCAGTTGCTCTCTCGCACCAACGATTTTCACCAGCTCCCATTGATCTCTTGACTTGTGGTCAGAGTCTAGGACTACGTGGATCTTGTCCATGTAACATCCAGCTGCACCCTGCTTCTTCTGCCAGATGAACCGAATCACTCTTCCCACCCTTCCAAGGGTTGAGCTCTCAAAGTGCTCACGACAGAACAAGGAGATACTCTGAAGCGATGTGTGTGGCAAAGCTCAAGTATACTTGACGTGGTAGCATTGAGTTGCAAACTCACCTTCTGCGCTTGTCAAGATATAAAGTTATAAAGATATGAAGATATACTGGGTTGTGGAGGTGGTTACGGTGGTCGAGGGTCGATGCGAGGCAAGAGGAGAGACGCACGAAAGGTCGTACGAAACGGGAGGGGTGAATGGGTCTAAGGAATGGAGAGATGGGAAATGGGCAATGGCACAGTGAGGGAGCAACTGAACAGGGCTGTCAAGACGATGAGGCTTAAGAGAACTTGAAGAGCACGAACATAAGAAAGAGTCGAGAAGTCGCGCGTGGGACCTGATGGGGTCCTTGTTCGCAAAGGCTGGAATGTATGCACCGCACTGCCCCCTTGGCTTGGTCGCTCTGCGACCCCTGAATGTTTTTCTCTTGGTTCCTTTGCTTGGCTTTGCTTGTTTTCTGCAGGCAGACAAAGTTCGAATGGACGACGTTGCCATTGCACACATGAACACACACGCCGGGTCCGGAGAGGAAGGAGGTGCACTCTAGACACACCTCAAGGACGCCCAGAATCCGACTTCCGCACTCCGCCATGCCACCAAAGGCAAGACGTCTCCTGCCTCCTGCCGGCATGCTTAACATCCAGGGAATGCGCCAGACCTCCTGAAAAAGCTTTCTCTCGGCGCCACAGGACCGGCTGGCTTCTCATTTCCATACCAGCCCTCCTTTCTCTAGCCTCTTGCTTCTTCCTGTGTATTTGCGAAATCTATCTTCCACACTTCACCCCCTCCCCCTCGAAGTTGAGCTGACAGATCACAAATGAATACACGACTCTTTGCTTGCACTCTCTTTTCTCGCACACGCGCTGCCCGCTTTCTTGGCAACCACCCCCTTTCCCTGAAAATAAAAAAATGGTCGCCGTCTTCGGAAGACGCATTGCACGGTCATAAACTGTTTTTGGCTGGGCAGACCTTCACCTCTAATGGCAATGTACAACCCTAATATGACAATATCTAGTGCATCGACGCGTTCTGGCTCATCTCCCGCGTATCGAGGAACGCGCCACTGTCCATACGACTGCGTGTGAAGCGAATCGTCTCCTCAACAACAGACCCTCGAGATTTAAGCTCCTAATTGCCATCAAGTTGAAATGTACGGTTAGCCTGCTGCCGCCTTGTTGTAGAACTCTTTCTACGCCAGGGAATGAATGCTGCGTTTACCTTCTCCATATGATCCAAGGACTCCAACTCTTGTGCAGAATCACGCTGGATGCTATGCCGAAGCTTGGCTAGCAAACCTGTAAGGTCCTTGTTGGTGGTCATCTCTCGGCGCAGATGAGCCTCCAGGACCACAAACTCTTTTTGGAGCTGTCTATTGGCTTGCTTAAGTGACTCTGCCGTATCTTCCTGTCTTTGTCTGCTTTTCTCTGCTCGCATCCGATCCTGTTCTCGTCCAAGACGCTCGTGATTTCGGTTCTGCTCTGCATCCCGGAGCTGCACTTCAAGCACCTGCTTCTGCTTGGACATCTTGGTCAGTTGGTCGTTGTAGCTGGCCTCCACGTCCACCCAAGCGCTCGCGCGATCGTCATGTACTTTACTCATTCGGTGGACAGTCGCTTTGAGGTCCGAAATACGCAATGACAGCCTGGCGACCTCCCTTTCGCTACTCTGCACCCGAGTAGCGCAAGCGTCGTGGTTAGCCTGCTCCTCTGGTACCATCTTGGACATTTGCGCGCTAGCACTCTCGGCTTGGGCAATCGCGTCATGGTAGAGCCGGGTGATATTGTGGATCTCGACCTGATAACTCTCGGCTTTCTTGAGAGCCTTGTCTAGTGCTGTTTCCAGACGATGGGTCTTGAACTTGAGCTGCTTATGCATTTCTGCGTCATTGGCTGCAACCTGGCCTAATTTCCTCTCCAGTATATACAGCTGCTTGTCTTGCTCCGCTTTTGTCACCAGAGTGGCCTTGTGTCTACTGTCAAGCTTTTTGTACCTGTCCATTTGAGTCGCGAGGGAGGCTCTGAGGCTGTCCAAAGTATTCTCGAGAAGAGTCAGGGTATGTCCATCTTGAGCCACTTTCTTCTCCATGGCGGCCTGAGCCCTATATCCACGTTGGAAGCCAATAATGGACCATACTGTTAGTGAACGTCTCCTGGGGTTGCTGTTCTGCATCAACACAACGATACAATTCAATACCAATTCTGCTCTGCGATGCGCTTGCCGAGAGCCTCGATCTTGTTGTTCTTGATAGATATGTCACGCTGGGCATCTGCGAGACGAACGCTGTAGGTGCCAGCTTTATCACGAAGCCGCTCACCCAGGTCCGCAATCTGACTGTCCTTGGTGCGCAACGCACGGCGGAGTTCGTCTCTCGCTCTCTCCAGACTTATGATTTGAGCCTCCAGCGCCTGGCCCCGCTTGCTGATCTCCCCGTCATTGGCATCATGTTGAGCGAGGACAGACTTGAGTGTGCGGAGCTCACTGCTCAGCTTCATGATCGTGGCGGTCAGCTTCTCCGCCTGGGAAAGAGCACGCTGTCGCCACAGCTCTGCATCCTCAACCTTCTTTTGTAAGGAATGGATCTGGCCTTCATAACAAATCAATGTGGCGACCAGTTGCTCCTTCTCCCTCTCAATATGCTGAACTGTAGTCTCCCATTCATTGGTCTGATGCTCGGAGGTTTGCTTCCACATAATGAGCTCGCGAATACGCTCTGCAAGCTCATGCTCCTTCACCTCATGGTCGTGATCGAGGCGGAGTCGCTTCTCAAAGTGATGGAGATGGCCCTCCAGTTCCGAGACCGTACTCTTGAGTTGGGCATTATCCTTATTGCACTCTCTCGTTTTCTCGTCGACCCGATCTTCAATCTCGGACAAATGCCTCTTATGACTTGCGCGAATATCGTCCCGGGCTTGATGAAGGGTCTCGTTCATGCGTGCTAGCTCCATACTCTGCTCGCCAAGCTTGTACTTCACATCGCGAAGCACCTTGTCCTTTTGTCGGATTACACCGGTGCTTCTTTCGAGATCCTGTGTAAGGTCAGTTACCTGACATAGAGAGGGTAGAAATGATTGATCTGTATTAAGGCCACGATTCATGCCGGAAATTTTATGCGCTACTTGAACAGTGTCTGCTTACCTTGGCAATCCATCCAATTTCATGATTCTCCCAGACCTCGAGTTCGCGTCGCAAAATGCCTAGTTCCTTGTCGCTTTGTACCGCTTGATTCTTGGCATCTTTGTCTGCGTCCTTGAGTCGCCTTTTAAGCTCCGTGACAGCGGTTTGTGTCTCCTCAAGGCGCCGAAGTGCCGCTTGATGGCTGATGTTCGCCTTGCCCAGAGCCACCTGCAGACCAGTCTCCTTGTTGCTCAGTTGGCTTTGCAGATCCGTGAGCCGAACCCTCATAGCATCTATATCGCCTTGCAGCCTCTCGGAGAGTTTCTCGGCCATTTCTGCACGGCTCAAATGCAACCTGGAAGACTCCTCAAGGCTAGTCACCTTGGCCAAAAGCTCGTCCATCTCGCGCGATTTTGTCTGCAGGGCCTGGATGTTCTTGTCTGCCAAGGCGAGCTCCTTCTTTTTCAGGAGTAACTGCTCCTGCAACGCTTCTCTCTCAACGACAAGCTGGCTTGCGGTGGATGATGCAGCGGACTGGTCTCGAGCGGACTGGTCTGCCACATTCTTGGCATAGTCTGTTTCCTTCCTCAGCTCCACCAACTCGCTCTGCAGATAATCGGCTCTAAGGGCATGGTCCTTCATTCCAGCAATGACTCTCTCCAGTTCCTCTACCTTGCGTTCCTTCTCCGCAAACAACTTTTCAAGGCCAGTGACCTCTACCGTCAGGTCCATGTTCTTGGCTTTCTCCGACTCGCTCTTCTTGAGGCTCTTCTGCGCTTCCTTCAGCTCTCGAGCCTTGTCCAAAAGTCGTTCACGAAGACTCTCTGCCTCGGTTTTGAGAGTACTAGCCGTGGAACTGATATTGCTTAGATCATGGTCAGCTTTCTCTTTGGCGGTCGCAGCCAACTGATCCTTGGTCCTCATCTCGCGCAGAAGCGTCTTCATTCTTAACTGGAGCGCGGGGATGCAGGCGCTCTCCTTCTCCAGGCCTGCATTGGTCCGCTGTAGACTGTGAATCTCGGCCTGCTTCTGGTGAACCTTGTTCTCGAGCGTCTTGACGTGACCCTCCAGACCCTGGATCTCCATCGCATAACCCTCATGGGCTTCAAGAGCATCCTCAAGATAGGTGAGGTGTTTTTCTTGCACATTGATCTGGTCCCGAAGATCCCGCAGCTCTTCCTCAAGTTGTACCGCTCGCGCCTTGTAACCGGATAGCTCCTTCACGTAGGCTAGTGCCTGGTTGAGGTGGAACTCGCTGTCTTTGATATGAGCCCTCAAAACTCGCACCTCCTCTGTTAAATCGTCGGATCGCGCATTCCTATGGCTCAGGGATCGATTGGCACTTTCCAGGTCCTTGATGCTCGCCTCGCGCTGAGAAACCTGTTCACGCAAGTTCTGTATTTGCTGTTCCAAATTCTGAGCTTTGTCCTGGTTGCCCTCGAGTATCCTGATCTTTTGGTGGAATTCCCTGAGCTCATCCTCACGCTCCGTTGCGCCTCTCTTGAGAGAACTCAATTTCCTCACAAGACGGAGGGTTTCCTCAGAGTGGGTGTGGTTGCTGCCCTCGAGACTCTCGATCGTGCTACGTGCACCTTGTAGGTCAGCATCGCGACTCTTCAACATCTCGGACAGGTGATGGATTTGGGCCACCAGACCAATGCGCTGGGCGTTTGCTTCATCTAGACTCTGTTGGAGGACCTTGGAATGCTTATGGATTTGCTCCTTATCCTTCAAGCGAGCATCCAGCCTTGCGACCTTCTCTTGAAGCTCCTTTTGTATCTCTACCCCCTTCTCCTGCTCTTTTTGGCGCTCGTTCAGAGTCTCTTTTAAGGTCATGGACGTGGACTTGAGGTTGTCTCGGAGGTTGCGGATCGTGATTTCGAGCTCGTGAATCTCGCGACTTAAGGATTCGGAGCGAATAGTTGTCTCCTGTAACTCAGTTGCCTGGGTCTCCGCTGTGCTAAGTGCTGCATCCTTCTCCAGAAGGAGCTTTTGGAGCTGCACGACGTCGCCGTCTAGCGAAAGGATGGCATCGCGAGCCTTTTGCCTATCCACCTGGGATTTCTGGGATATGTATCGTGTCCTAGCCTTATCTTGCGCTTGCTGTTTGGTCGACAGCGAGGCGGTGTTGTTACTGAGCCTCTTGGTAGTCGTAACAGTTTCCGTCGTGGTTGTCGCGTTGCTGCCTTGATAATGGTAAGTAATAGCGTTGTTTCTCGTCTCGTCCATAGGCATCCAACGGTCACTTGGCTTCTCGTCGTGAGTTTCCTCGGCGGTACCCTTGGGCGAAGACGAAGACTGTGCGGCGTTGGTCGAGCCACCAGACGTAGCTTGTTCACCATGGATAGTTCTTGAAAGGTCTGTGCTGGGGGTCGTGGTATTGGATAGCGTTGCCTTGGAAATCAAGGCTGTCAGGCGGGCTGCAGCTCGATGAGCTAGACTTTTCTGGCTAGAACCAGCAACGTCAAGAGATTGGGATCTATCGAAGGCGAAAGAGCCGTCTTTGGAAGCACAAGCACCCATGTTCGATTCCATGGTAAGGACATGGTTGCTACTGGATTGGTCCTCGTTCTCGCTGAAATCACTAAACCATACATGATGACGATCGCGACCATCGTACTCAGAGATATGGTGCTGCTTCCCATCCTTGACATGGCGCACATGTATGTCGTCAGCTGAAATTGGGCTTTTTGGGATCATGGCTCCATGGCTCCTCTTCTTTGAAATGGGCGAGGCTGCTGTCCTCTGAGGTCCACGGGCCGTGATAGCTGGCCGTCTTGCCCCGGAGATCCTAATTGCTACGGTGGGGGACTTGCTGCGTGTTGCGTAAACCATGATGTACGAGAGATCAGCTAAAGGTGCCTTTCAATATTCGTGCCCATGCTATTGCTGTGAGCTAGTTTAGGTGATGCACAATGCTACAGTGGGGTATAATAAAGATTTGCAAGCCCATAAATGGTCAGTTTGAGTGTTGTCTTAAGGAACAACCGTGACCGCGCCGCAATGCTTCTCGCGCATTATGAGGTCTATGATTCTTACCACCGTTTGGTCTCAACAGTGAATCTGTCCCGCTCAATTAAACGATTCTGATGAAGGCGTTAAAGAAAGAGGAGATAAGCTGTCAAAACCAGATCCTTCAATGCGAGCATTGACTATTATTTCCGAGTACACAGAGGGCATACTTTTCACTGCTAGTGAGCACGCCTTGGCTGCACAGCGTCGATACCCTTCCTGCTTTTAGCCGATATTTCGGGTGGTGCAAAGGACAAACGGGAAGAATGGGCGGATAGAGCGACTAGGACGAAAGTTGAAGATGAAAATAGCGCTGGAGGGGAGATGGATCTTGCGTCAAGACCAGAAAAAAGCTGAGAGCAAAATGGGTTTCCGAAAAAATTTGCGCGCTGCCCGTTGGTCGTTGCTCGCGTTCCGAACATAGCCAATCCTATAGACTACATTTGTTCCAGACACGCAACGCCAAAAATGTATCTATCTACTCCTATATAAAAACCAACGAACGAAGTGGCTTAGCCCCCTGTACAGGGTGCGGCCTTTTCAAGAATCAGAGTTACATTAAGGAATAGGTTGTTTCTTTTTCGCATGGCGTTTGTGCGGTCTTTTTCAGTTCAAGTGAGGCGACGTCCCGTCCATATCCATGTTACCTATTGATCCGCCAAACTCAGTTCTACGATACATTCTTCCTAAACCAGAGACCACTTTCTTTCATCATCAACACACAATACCTAACACCTCTTCGTCGTCTTCGATCTCATAGGCTACGGTTCGTTTCTGAAAGGATGATAGAACCATCCATTAACTTACAGGTCATGATAGGGATTGATCCATTGGCTGTAATGTATCTCACCGTTGTCATCTTCTTTTACTCGCCAGCAAGTCCACTTGATCGAATATGCAATTGACTTTGGGTGGGAACCAGATGGGGCTGTATTTCAACCCGGAGTCGTTAAAATGTTGCAGTACTTCCAACCTCCAGAGAACCACAGAGGCAGAGAAGCAGAGTGACACATTATTTTTACAGGACCTTTCTGTATGGTTCTGCCCCAACAGCGGACAGGTACTCTAGTGAGGACCAGACCAAGGTGAGCCGAGCATTCCAGTGTCATGAGGTGCAAGGTCAGATATCAAGGGCCAATATTCATCAGCGTTCATTTTCTTTGACGCTCTCCTTCAACTTCATAGGAGGAATCATCGAAATATTTATTCCATGCTGATCAGGTAATGCATGTGTGATACCCGTAGTTAGAATCTGTAAGTGCCAAGGAGACTGTTCCCAGGGGCTAGAAAAGCCCTCCCCTGTTAAAATCCCAGTCTTCTCATTCCCCAGTCGTGCCATAAACTTCTCCATGTACTCACGACATAACATATTTTGAAAACAAACATCAAGTTATGTGCTATGTGCTGCAGATCCATGAGGCGTCTTTGGTCCAACCATACTCATCCTTTAACCGAAGTTCAGCAAAAGCCCTCCCATCATGCTCCCAGGAACTATAGAAAACAATAGCATACAGGAAGCACAGGCCAAAGCCAAGCAAGGCGGCGTGAAATTGCGTTGGTGACGGAGAACAAGGAGAGAGAAGCTAAGGTTAAGACTGAAACAGCAGCGTAAAGACGCCCAAGGCCGAGCAGGTAAGGGTGAAGAAGAGCAAAGTCAAAGAGAGCAAGGATAAGGTAGGGACTAGGGAGACAAAGGCTGAGATCACCTGTCAATTTGTATCATACGCGCAAGGAAGACATGAGCAACTTTCGGCGCGTCCTGTCTTTAGTTTCCCCTATAGTAAACAAAACGCCTTTACCTCTCAGTCATCGCTAAAATCACAGTTGAAGCTGAAGCTGACAGAAATAAGAAGCGAGGTGGACCCAGGGGATAGCCAGGAAGGTGACATAACCGTTCACTTTAAAGGAGCGACGAAGGGTTTAAGATCTTGGATGATGAGAATGAGCTAGACGAAATCGTGTGAGGGGACTTGAGTATCTATACTATCTATACTCCTGATGAGTTTTTGATTCAGCTACGTTCCACAACGAAGAAAAAGTAGCTTGGATTTCATGAGCATTACAGGAAACCTACGCAAGAAAACGTTGTACTTGGTGGTACTTTGTATGAAGGTGGTTAATTTGGTGAATAATAATAGAGAGCAATAGGTTGCAGAGTCTACTATACTGCAGCAACATATGGAACGCCACGACCATTGATCCATGGTACGTTGTGCTCGAGGGTATTTCGTAGCAAATAGAATCGAAGTATCTATGGCATCATTCAAGCCACCAATAAGTGTCGATCGTGTCGAGAAGAAGCAGCCATCGCCCCCTTACCTCTTACTTTGCATGAACCCACCTATTGACCCGCCACCAACACCATGGATATACTTGACGGTAGCCATCCACTGCACCTGTTTTTCAGCGCTTCGAAGCTTCTGGAGCACAGTGTTGACTCTCTGCTAACTCTGACCATTGCATTACGCTTCCTATGAAAATAGACCTCACTCGAGGAATAGTCCTTCCTGCAGAATGGGATAGAACAGACCAGGCCGAGCCAAATCTTCCACTGGACTTGTCTCTCGAGGGTCGGGTCCTTGCTGCCGTCGATGCCTTAGCTGAAATAACGTTCAAGGAGAATGTCCAACTCGCCCACAAGAACCTGCTTCAGCTTGGTCTGGTACCACTTTGCGATGATGATGGCCCCAGCCTTAGCCTCCAGGTTCATCTCGCCAAGAGGATCGCCTGGCTACTGGCCCGTGGAGGGGTCCAGTTCGATGGGCTCAAAGTGCCCAGATCAGAAATCATGTTCCATATCGCGGCTGTACACTTTGATGTTGAAATCTGCGTTTTCTCCACAAGGCGAAGGCCCCATGTGTACCGACCAAGGAATCAAACACGGTGTTTGATCGGTTTATTCTGGGCAATGGATACCTTCACATCTTTGTCTGACATTCTCCCACTTGTGTGCACCAAGACCCTGCCAACATGGAGGGTCCCTTCTGAGAATCGCATGATACCGTATCCAAAATATCCAGCTGCCTCTTTCCGAGACGCACCGCGTGAACGGGCTCGCCACGTTGCCAAGGTTGATGACGGAGCCGCTTTCATCCACGCATGGTAAAGAGCTCAAATCGTGGAAAGCAAAGCATAACGAAGTATATTTGGTGGCGTTTTCAATAGTACGACTGACTCAAATTAAATACCACCTTTTTAGCCTTTTGACAGTTCGAGAGAGAATGCGTACGGTTGTGGCCAGACTGATCAAGAAACCATCATGGAGGGAGCCCAAAAAGAAGTCCAGGACAGAACAGCAAGAAGAGTCCTACTTGGACTTGCGCGAGTCACTACTAGAGCTGTCGACGCTACCCCTCCCAAAGGCCGTCCTGATCATCCATGGAGACTCCCGTCAGCCCACACAATCAGAAAAAGCGCAGATCAGGCCCCAAGAGAAACAACATCGTTTACGCATCCTTCTGGAAGTCTGCAATTCTGCCGTGTACCACGAGATCTGGTCGGATGTGTGGAGAGGTCACAGCGCCGAGCCTGTTGTCGACATCCCGTTTGTCGCAAAAGCAACTTCAGTCAATTATCTCGAGATCCTCAAGACTCTGCAGGCTATCAACAGTGAAAGCCATGGTATGGAGCAGTCTGCGAGCGAGCCAACCGATGCCAAGGCGATTCGAACATGCATTGTGCCCTTCAACAGGATCCTGCGACATGAACATGTGCCTCACAAGGACCTCATATTGGACACGATCGAAAACACACAGCGGGCCATGACAGACGTGTGCAACGAGATGTTTTCCCTGGTCCACATAGCCACATTGGCCGTAAGTTGCAGCTCCGACATCATGAACCATCAATTCCTTTGGCTTTTGAATTATTAATAACTCTGCTCGTCGATGGTAATCCACTCCGGTGGATCGCTTCTGGAGACGCATATGTTGCCGAGGACGGACCCCGCCCATCTTCAGGATTTAATTTGAAGAATCTATTTCCCCCTCACCTGCGCCCTGCCCTTGACAATGTGGCCATGCTGAACGTGACACCGATCACTACGAAACTACAGGAAAACATTGAGAAGCAGGCGGTGGCCAAGTCTCCAGATGAGAGGTTTAAAGTTCTCGGCCAAGAACACCTCAAGAATTTACACACGCAGTTTCTATCACCACGAGCCCCCCGCCAACAAGCGACTGCGTTGCCCGCTCCGTCCACAACCTGGGGAACTATCACGGCCACTATTCAACAATCACAACATCATTTCAGTCCATCGCCGCCGGGCCTGGCCCAGACGATCCAGTTTCACATCCAGCAGATTGCAGTCAATCTTTGCAACCATTGGGAAAGCAATATTTACAACAAGTTATTCCAGTACATGTCGATCAATATTCTCAGGATTCACCTCGCCCCACGCCGTTTTCTTTCTCATCAACGAAGAGTAGCCAGGATCGTCAAAGAAAAAAAGCAAAGGACTGAAGCCAAACGAGTCGCTAGCGGCACAAAAATGGCACCCGACAGATGGCATCAGCTTGTCAAGCAGCGGTTTGACGAGCTGGCTGAGGTCTTGCGGAACGTACATGTGCCCTCCAAGGCTGCCAGGGCTTCTGCTAGATGGGCTGCCATTATATCAGCACTGAATCGTCTCAAGCTTTTGGAACCCACAAAGGTGCCGTCCACACCCATCGCCCCATTGGCTATAAGGCAAGCTCAAGCCATCGAAGAGCAGTCAGCCCAGGATGCGATAGCACGAAGCGAAAGCAGCTCCCAGCAGGCTTCCGGCCAATCTTTACAGTTGCACGAGGAAACGGGAGAACAGAGTGACTCGTCTATGAGCTCAGAAGACCCCAGTGATGGCAGCCATGAACCCGTCGCCGCCTTGCTGCTCAGGCTGATGGAGGAGACAGAGGCACCAAATGATGAGAGGGAGGATGAGGAGGTCAACAAGGACGACGAAGACGACTATGCCATTGAGCTGGATGAAGACGACGTTGACGAAGCCATCCAGACTCCCACGAGCGCGGATTTACTTCATGATGAGGGTGATGAGGATTACGAGCATGGACAGTTTGATGATTCAAGCGGTGCTCAGATCCGCCGCCTGGCTTCCGTTCTAAAAACCCTCGTTCATTCACCAGCCATAACGCACAAGGTCAACAAGAACTACGTCAAGAAGAGTCTTTTGAAAAACATGGACGCCACAGACCGAGAGCTCATTGTGGTACGCGACCTGGTCAATTTACTACGACCGTTTGCCCCGAAGCGTGTAGCAGTGAAATCAGGACACAGACATCACACGGGCCATGTGATTCTGAGAGCGCCAATGGTACTGATCGCCCAAGCTACGCTGGACCAACTGGGCCTCCACAAGTTCAAAAGGCACATCTCGCCGTCAACGCGCACAGGCTCTACCATCAGCCTACAACTATCAACCGGTGTCCTCTATGAGATGTTTGGTGCCAAGACTGGAAACTTTGATATCAAGACAACTTCTGGCACCGTCATTCGTTCCCCCAGTGATGCAGTCACGCCGGCGAACAAGGAGTCAGTGGTCGCGGCATTCTTCGATCTTCCTCGCCTTCAGGAAGAATGTCGGGCGCATAATCTACATTTCGACAACCGGTAGGACTCTCACTATGAATAGCTGGCACTTTTGTTTGGCATTACCTTACTGTATAGAAACTGTGATTCGTCTAACGAAGACCGACCCGACTTTTTATCGATTAAATAGCCTCATCTTCGTTTCCAGGGACACAATACGGCTGCAAGGAACTTTAATACCACACGGAAACGAGCGCATAGGCTATCCGGTTGAGAGTCTCTACGAGAAAAGAAGAGAACAGCACAAGACCGGCAGCGGCGCGTCCTACATTTGGTCCAACGAGCTGGATCACTGGCAGGAGCGTGGATTTAATCATAACGAGATCGATAAAGCCTGCGGCCATTCCAAAAGCCTGGTCAAGGAACAGGCCAAAGTTGTCAAGTCGCTCAAAAGCATCCCGGATCATGACACCTGGGAGCTTGTCCAGCAGCAGCAGCAGCTGGCTATCATGCGCAGAGAAGGTTATTACCTCGCCAAGCTGGAGAAGGTGGCCAAGGCACGGGTCGAGAATAAGGAGAAGAGGTGCCAGCCACCCACGATAACTCATCTCGCATGGGGGGACAGGGTTGTGGAGGACGAGCCTAGCCGGATCGATCTAGGTGACATTTTGGTCGAGGCACAGCGAGACCCCAACAAAGTCATTGCTTGGGCAGGGGGAGATCCCGATGTATGTGTCACGCTCGAATCAGTCCCACAGTCTACGAATGAGCTGCTACGACATCTCAACAGATTCAAGGCTCTAGAGGGTGAGTACTATGACATGAACTTTTTAACAATTCTTTGCACTGATTGTATATATTCTACACACAGCGACTTACAATGCGCTATCACAAACAAAGGGTTACCCGATAGTCAAATCCTCAGCACCAAGTTGCTGGAGAGGGAACGGCCCAGGTTTGATGACGAAGGTGATGTCGTGGGCCGGAATTTCACGACCTGCCCGTTCTGACTAATGATACAGCCATGGAGGCTGAGCAGCCATCGCAATCGGAAATACCAATGGATACGGAGCTGAATATGACCCACGATCAGCAGCATCAGGAAGCCCCGCCCTCGGAGCTCCCCACTTTGCGCCTACCACCTTCTATCCGAACCAAAGCGGAGCATCTGCAACAAGTCTCGTTCACCAAAAGGCTCATGGACATCAGGTCCCGCCGCTTCAAGCGAAAGAAGAAAAGGAAGAGGCCTCGGAGGAGTCACCATGGAACGAAACGAACGAGAGGGGCAAGCACAGCTATTCTAACGGCGGAGCATTATATGATCGAACGGGCCAGAGCTGCAGAGGACAATCTGGAGAGGCTAGCCGAAGAAGCAGAGGACGCGCGACAACATCAGTCAAGGATATCAACTCCATCCAACTCTCTAAGGACAGCCTGGAACATCGCCGATGTGAAGCGCATCTACAACGTACGGCATGAGGCACAGGGCCCGCTCCGGGTCCTTGAATCTAAACGTCGTCTGAGCAATCTCCGCCGCACTCAGGAACACCGAAAAGCCCGAGCCAAAGCCAGAGAGGTGGCCCAACTGGAGAGATCAACACAGGTACACTCCACCGAACCACCTCAAGGCAGCTCGGCCATAGTTGACCCACACACCGGCTTCTGCCGCAAATGTCGACATTACCATCCACCACGCCACGATGGTCCCTCGTCCATAGCCTACCCAGTGACATGTCCGGGAACAAGGCCGGATGTGTTGACAGTTGTTGCTTATGGCGCGGCGGGATCCGGTGTCGGCAGCAGGGTTGGCGGACATCTTCGATGGGGAGGGGGATGGATTCGCGAGCAACTGCTTCGACAGGGGGTTCTTGTGCTTTTGACGGACGAATACTGCACGAGCCGAACTTGTGTGTTCTGCACACAGAGGTTAGAGCAGTCCAAGTCCAGGCGTTTGGTTGGAGTGGAGCAGAAGTTGAAGCCCATCCATGGCAGCGTCAGGTGCGTGAACCCGCTCTGTACATCTGTAAAAGCAGGATATGCAACGAGGGGGAGGGACAGCAATGCTGGCATAGGCATCCTGCTGTCGGCGGCCTCCACCTCCATCAAAGTCATCTCGGCCAGAAGGGAGAATCAGCAGAGCGCCCCGCCGTGGCCCCTCATGGCTTACAGCAGGTACGCACGACCTGCTACCATCAACACCGGAGCAGAAATCCCGGATCAGCAACAGAAAACGGTTTTGACAGATGGACGCGGTCCTCTGCAACGGAGCCTTCAGTCGGATCCCCAGGGAGAAAAGACTGACAACAAAGTAAGTAGAAAAAGCAAAATTCTACGTTTTGACGATTGTAGAGCATCCAACTTAACCATTTATGAATGCGCGGGTTCGCTAGTTCTGAGCAAAAAAATATATCTATTGATGCCATTGGAGGCAGGAACAGCTCCCTCTATCCCAATGGCTTTTGAGCAGTGGTATCGTACGCGCGAATCAAATGCGCTGTGCCAGACTCGTTCTGCGAAAACGCAAATCCACGGTTGCGGCGCAGGCGCTGGATGTTTCGGACCTTATGCACAGCCTTGCGGAAGCGCTCCATGCGAGGGCGGTAATCGGGGATGTTGAGTTTCTGAATCTCCTGCACATAATGATACGTCCTAGGAAAAAACGTGCGCTTCATGCTAATACACAGATGAAAAAACAAATCTCGTTCAGAGGACGTCCTTCGATAGAAGCGTAACAAACACGAAGCAATACCTGCCACCACTTACTACTTGAAGGCATAGTCTCGCAGATTGCAGATCAGAGGGAGAAGGATGATCGTCAGCCAGAAGACAGGCTGTCCATACAATGGCCCCACGATACCAAAGTACTCTGGTGTTAAGCCCACTTTGGCTCCGATGATCGCGAAGAGGGGGAAAAAGCCCATCCAAAAGATCATTGAGCCTGGGATCGAGATGTACGCATACTTTGTCCAGAGACTGGAAGAAAATGGAAAGTCGGTATGTCAAGTTAAGAGACACATCAGGGCCATGTACTACCAGTCACAAACGACGACGCACGCAACTTCCACTTACTCTGTAATCAATGCAGCCTTCCACAAGACGGTCGCTAGCACGGCCGTGTATAAGGTGACACTCATGATCCACGCTCCACCGATCGTACCATTCGCCATGATCAAATCATTCTGGAAGATAAATGTCACGGCGAAAAAGAGCACAACAGAGTGGAAGATGGCGTTGGTGGCCCAGCCCCAAAAGGTCTTGACGTTGAACTAGATGAATGCAGCGTGAGACCTTCAATTAAGTACGCAAGGTCCAACGAGACTCACATCGAACAGTTCCAAGACAGATGTGCACTTACAAATTCACTCTTTTGGCCGAGCATATACATCTGAGGATATCGGTCCAGCATCCTGGCGCTCACATATTGGTCAAAGATCCCGAGCGACAACGGAGGCAGCACCGTCAAGGCCACATTATAAAGCGAGATCGTCCATGACTCGTAGACGGTCTGCCCAGAGAATCCATTGTAGAATGCGTACCAAAACTGGGTTGTGTACAAGCAAATGTTTTTGTAAAAACTGAACAGAATCAGTTTGCTGAGTCGCTGGTAACTCCACGCGCCGTGCACCAGAAGCAGCTTTTTCAGGAAGCGGAATTGAGAGATTGCGAAATCAGCGCTGCGAGCAGCTTGGAGACCCTCCAATCCGGAGATACCGACACCGACGTGAGCAGCCTGGATCATGGACACATCATTCGCTCCGTCTCCGATCGCCAGTAAGATGGACTTCAGATTGCGCTTAACAAGCTTGACGACCAACGCCTTCTGCAGCGGGGATACGCGGCAGCAAACAACAGCCTTACAAAGGACCGCCAACTCCAGCAACACTTTCTCAATGTCCTTCTCCAAAGCAAAGCCGAGGGTTTTTCCGTCGATGATAAGCGCCAATGGCTCGATGTCGTCTCCGCGTTGATAGGTTGACTTGATTGCCTTGACCTTGTTCTCCAGAAACTCTTTGGTCTCCCAGTGTGTCTGCTCGTTACAAATGATCAATGACATATCTTCCTGGATGAGCTTGCAACTGTATCCAATGTTGATTGCCGTTTCCTGTCGATCGCCCGTCAGTACCCAAACTTTGATGCCTGCCTGCTGTAGAGTGTGAATCGTCTCTGGCACACCATCCTGCAACTTGTCCTCGATGGCGGTTGCCCCGAGCAGAAACAGGTTCTTTTCAATCAATTCTGCAGCCTTATCTAGCTCATCGCCGCGGTTCTGGATCGTTGTAGCTGCGCGATCGTATATCTGGGACCAATGCTGGTACTCCTTTTCCGGAATCTCCCTCATAGCCACGCACAAAGTGCGAAGACCCTCTGTTGCATAGTCTTCGAGATGCTGCATAGTTGCATCAACAAACTCATTCTCAGACCCCAGGCGCTCGAGGATGACGGTGTCGGCTCCTTTGCAGTAAAGCTTGATTTTCCTATCTGGACCACGGACAATGGTGGACATACGCTTGCGCGTCGAGTTGAATTCGCAGACGTTGAGGATCTCATATTCCAAATCGTGACGTCCAACTTGGATGTTAACTGAGCGAGGACGTCGAGTAGTGAATTGGTAACCCATCTGTGCGGCGCCAGAGACAAGAGCGCCCTCGTCAGGCGAAGAAGCCTGGTAAACGATTTCTGAAGAGTGTAGGATTTGAGTTAGCACAACACCGCGAACAACTCGAACTCACGCCTCATCCCTCTACCGTAAAAAGCGGTGTCCTACCTGAAGGGTTGCCCTCTTGTCGTTCAGGGATAACCGTGTGGCAAACAGCGAGCAGAGTCAGAAACTCGTCAATAACGTTACTTGTTGGATGACCGCGTAGGTTGGCGTCCAATTGCTTGAAGTCATGCACGCCAACTTCAACACCATCCTCAATATGAGCTTGTTTTCCCTCCTCGACCACATCTGCGTAGGCCAGACCCGCGATCGAGCACTGGCGGAACTCCATTTCATTGCACGTCAATGTTCCAGTCTTGTCCGAGAAGATGTACTCGATCTGCCCCAACTCCTCGACAAGAGACGACGTGCGCGCGAGAGCTGGGGTGTCTGTCTTTTCATAATACATATCCAGATCCGAGTTGATGAGTTGAGCCTGCCAGAACTTGACGACCTCCATGGTCACCATCAAACTGATGGGGATCAAGTTGTTATACAGAATCAGGAATGTCAAGATATTGAGTCCGAAGGCAGACCAGGTGAAAGGAACCGCCTCAATGTATGACAGCTGCACAAGGTTCTTGTTGGTGATGATCATGTTACCAATAGCACTGGCGAGTGACATGGCCAAAAGAATGCAGAATAAAAAGATGATTTGGATGTTGGTCATCTTTTCCACAGAGGTGCGCTTGATGGGCGTCGCGGAGGCATTTCTCATTAGCTTGGATTCGTGTCCAGTAAATATGACCACGCCATAAACCCAGCGCGTGTTGCGAAGTTGGGCACCCTAAAACATTTAATATGAACGAACAGAGACGAGACACGTATTAGCCGATATCGATATCCGGCGGTGCAACCACGTTTCTCCGGCATCGTCTTTCGTGCTTCTTACTCTGAGAAGCACTTGGGTGGGGTCAAGTGGCAGCTCTTTGGGGTTTCCTTGGGCGCCATTCATAAGAAGTGTGCCTTCGAATGTGTATAAGCTGTTGTTGGGCTGCTCCGAACGGATACAGCCTCCAAGATGAGACGCTTCTAGCGGTGTGATAAGGTGCACGGTTTCGGGGAGTGCCTGCTTGATTTTCAGATTGGTTTCGCTATCATTCACAGAATGGAAGGCAGTTAATGCCTGTTTCCTCTGAAAGAAAAGGCCTTTCCTCATCTGCATGGTCGCAACACTAACCCATCTAAGTTGCTGGTCTCGATGTAACACATTCCCTCGGGCTCTGATGAACTCAAGAGTACCAAGTCTGCGGGAAAAGGCTCGCCTCCCTCGATGCGGACGATATCTCCGACCTTGATAGAATGCCACGGGCGAGGCACAAACGTGCTCCCTTGTAGCACCTTGGAGTTCCGAGCGTTGGTCTCACTGTCAGATGCATGTCGTTTCTGCAGATGAAAATCAGAAAAAAAGGGGCGATTTTAGGTGAACAAGCACGCATAACAACAACAACAAGGTCAGTTCACGAGATCAACGTAGTTGACAAAAATATGGCCGTGGTCTCCTTCACATGCCGTAGAATAGGAGAAAGAAAAAAAAGCAGACAAACAAGGGTGGAGCAGCTGGGCCTGAGCAGATCATAGCCCTCGTTGACAAGGCTTAGCACTTACAAAGTCCTCCATGACCTCCTTGATGGCTGTGGCGAACAGTACGAGCGCAAGTGGCACTGCTGTCGCATAACGCGAGGTGGGCGAGACCCCTTCGATTTGCTATTAGAGCAGAACACCAGTATGAGTTTGAAAAATCAGACAAACTGCTCATTCCTTGGCCAGCATGAGTGTGATGATCAAAGACGTTGGCGCAATAGGCTTACCTGAATACATGCTGTGAACAAGAAAAAGATGTTGGCGTACTTTGAGAACTGCTCGTATAGGAACTTTGGCAGGAACGTAAAGTAGTTGTACTTCGAGGTCGAGATGCGGTTGTGCAGGTACTTTGCCTGGTCGTTGCGCTCAGAGTTGTTCAGGTAGATGATTCGGATGCCGTCCTGGTTCGCGGTGGACTGGCCAGTGAAGTTGGCAAAGAACGAGGCAATTGCGGAAGGTGCCTTGTGGACATTTTTTGGCTGCTGGCTCGACGGAGGAGTGGAGGGATACGAGGGTGTGTCGGGAGGGTAGCGCGAGTGAGAGTGCAGCGAGCTGTTGCTGCCTTGCTCAAAGCCGTACTGATCCTCTGCTGCCGTGAGTGGGATGTTCATGTCCGAGTAGTCGGACTCTTTTGATGAAAGCCCACGCATTAGACCACTCTAAGCTGGCCTAGAGCAGATGGACTGTCAAGGAGAAGCAAGAGAACAAGGAACAAGGGTCAGTTCACAACACACACACACACACACATATCAGCACGGCAGCTCTCTGCGTGTAGGTAACGAGGGCTGCTGAAGGAGGTGGTGAATCAGTGGCGAGAGATGGAATAGAGATGCAGGAGAGGTGCAAGATGACCGAGTGGGTCACTGTGCGAGAGCTGGAGTTCCTTACATACGATGTGACCAGGGGGAAGATGGGTCAGCAACTCAAGACAAGAGGCGATGGTGTGAGTGTGTGCGTGAGAGAGAGAGTGAGAGTGAGAAAGAGTGCGAGAGTGTGACAAAAAAGAGAGTGCGAGAGTGTGACAAAGAGGAAGAGAGTGCGGCAAAGTGATGATGACGGGACAAAAGGGACGCAAAAAAGCAGATGAGTGATGGTGCGACTTCAACAACACCCAGCGCAAAATGGGTCACACACGGTGTGGCACAAGGGCGTTGTGCTGGGGCTGTCGCCATCCTCGACCTCACCCCTCACTCACACACACAAACACACACACACACTCTCTCTCTCTGTCTCTCTCTCAATCACTCGCACACACACACACTCTCTCTCTTTTTTGTCACACTCTCGCACTCTTTCTCTTTCTCGCTTTTACTCTCTTTCACACCCTCTAAGATAAAAAGGTAAGATCTTAAGGGGCCCACCTACCTTTTTTTTTTTTTTAAGGAGGCTTTTGATCGCGCCAAACCACGCTGACACTCACATTTCTTGCCATGGACTCGGACCACGAGAGCGAGGACGACTTCAACCAGAACGACGACAACAGGTCCGAGGATGACTCTGAGCGAGCCGATGTCGACGATGGTACCGAGAGCTTTCTTTATTTTTGCACAACACTGAACGCGCTTTCCCTCATGGACGATGAAATCTGATAATCAGTCTTGGCGTTGCGTATATGACCTCGATACAACAGCCGAATCAGGGACGAATCCAACAAGTGCTGCCCCAGCCTCTGTAGTAGGGTCAGACGAAGGCCCATCAGCCGTTAGGCTTCACACACCACTCACCTTACAGCCGAACGTGCTAGAGTGCAAAACATTTGACATAATGCCTTGCGTAAGTACCTGCAAGGCGCTCAGTTGGCGTGACTCGACTTACCAGGCTTGTGGTTTCATCCCAAACTCATAATCTTTGATTCGCTGGCACCAAGGTTCTGGCTGTGCACCCCTGTAACATCTATTGCATGGCAGCCACGCAGTGTATGCGCTGGGTATTCACAGGATCAGAAGACGGTTATATCCGCAAGTATGATTTTTTTGCGTCCATGAACGGCAAGACGATGCTCACGCAAGGGCAAAAACACGGTCAGGTGGACTCTGTCACGAAGGTAATGATTACCTTGGTATGTTTTTTTTGCGCGTTAACCCGTTGCGCTTTGGTAAGATGCTGACGCGCTCGTCAATAGGCAGGAATACTTACATCGTACTGGGAAAATGAGGAGCAACCCAACAGACCGCAAACAGTACTGGGTGAGGATGGACGCCCAATCTCAATCTCGGGTCCCTTATCGAACGCAAACAACAGCACCGACATGGACTTGGATGTAAATATGGTGAAGCGGGAAAGCTCGACCGATCGAGGAATGACCCCTGTTGCGCAGAGAGCAGCCTCCCCCTTTGAAGAGTCGAAAATGTCGGCTGTATACAGTCTGGACTGTCACTCGGAAGCAATATTTGCCATTTCCGGGCTTGAAAGTGGCTCCGTCAACCTGTGGACACCGAGGCATGAGGAGGGCGCATGCCATCACGTATTTCGCCAGCATACTGGACCGGTGTCCTCAGTCAAGCTAACTCCGGATCAACAAGGATTCATCAGTGGCTCATGGGACCACAGCGTCTTGGTATGTAACGAGAAGTTTTCTTTCCAAGGATGGCTCTATCAACGTTGACGATCCATGTGTTATATAACCAACAGCTTTTACAATTCATCACCAATGGAGAAACTTCCAGCAATGGGATTTGAACAGCGGCGCTGTGGTTAGAGCATATGCCGGGCATGGATCACAAATTTCCTCCTTGTCCTTCCAGCCCACGGAACTGGCTATAGCTACCATGGACCTTTCCAGCCCCACAGCGAATTGCTCCAACGACGCCATCTTGATGTCCACGAGTGTCGACGGAATGATTTGCCTTTGGGATCGTAGAGACCCAATCCAGCTACCAAGAAAGCTGATTCCACCTGAAAAAGTCCCTCCTTGGTGCTTGTCAGCCTGCTGGAGTGCGGATGGCAAGCGGATATACTGCGGGCGTAGGAACGGCACGGGTAGGTCATCGCCTGTTTTATAGGGGCTAGAAATTGTTGGAACACGGTGCTCAGGCTAACATTGGCGTTTCGCTAGTGGATGAATGGGATTTTGCTGAAGGGCGCTTTATTCAGTCGATCAAAATGCCTGCGAACTCTGGCCCGGTTTCGTTTGTCAAAAGCATGCCAAATAATAAGCACCTAGTCTGGTATGTTCTTGTCTTGACTAAAATGCACCGCAAAGTTAGCAGTCGAAAGAATTGACATGTCATAACCTTATTTATCGCCGTCTGTGGACACAGTGCGTCGCAGGATAACATTCGTCTTTGGAACGTGACAGAGCTGGACTCAAAATCATCCCTGCGACCCTTCCAGATTATAGCCGGGCATCACGGTGGTCTTATATCGAGTGTCCGTAAGTGCTTGTGTCGATTTCTTTTGCATGCATTAATGTCAGAAGCACTACATCAGCGACCGGTAACTAATAGCGTGATCTTTCTCAGATATTGATCCGACCTGTAAATATATGATCACGACGTCTGGTAACCGAGAGTGGGAGGGCCCCAGTACCAACGGCTGCTTGTTCTACGACATCCAGCCTATGATTTAGAACGTTCTTCGTAATATACTTTTCCATGGATTTTGCGCCAAAGTTCTTGGTGGATAGTGCTGTGGAGCAGATTAAGATTGATCTACAACCACAAGAATAAGACGCTGAGCCATCCCGTCTTCTGCTCGCCAGATTTTTATGGACTTCCAAAGGATGTCTATGACGCGCTCGCTGATGTAGTGACTACGCTGGACAACTACAGTAGGGTGCAAAACTGCTTCAATGTTTGCGACCATGGCATATTTTTGTGCAATACAAAATTACTGTTGATTCAATTCGCTGCTGCTTCACGGTAGCGTTAGAGAAGGCTATGGGGAACATCGATACAAAATTTATCTTCGCTAGCGCGTCTGGTTGTGAAGCTGTCGAATATTTGCTACGGACCATTATTGAAGCAGTTTTGCACCCTCGTGTGAAAAAAGTGCAAAATACAAAAACTACATGTCTACCGCTTTCGTTCTTTTAGAGTGCTAAAGTAATTGCTAAAGCGCTGTTGTTAAAGAGAAAACAAAGACTATATCTTTGGTGATAGTTGTGGTAATAGTCACTTTTTCTACATGTAATTTGTGCGCATTTGCACTTCTTGCTTGATCTACACAAGCAACAGCTATTAAAACAAGCGTTTTGAGGCCGGAAATGCTAAAGCAAACTTTTATCGATATACTCAAGAAGCTTATAGTCTATTGAAGGTATATTGACAACTATACAGCGCATAATATACAATCTAAGCTGATTTTCTATAGGTTTCAACAGAACTATCAGTTTTGTTACTTTCATACATCATCTTGAGAGGAGAAAGATATGATATTCTCTCTAGCATTTAACAAACAATACTTTTATAAAAGGCAGTGTCAAATTGCCGTTGTTGAATGTACTTCGCTTCCGAAGTGTGATATTCTCTAGGGGTAAACTTACAATACTAACTGGGGACTGAAGTCAACGAGAACGAGAGAGGGTTTTATTGTGGACAGGGATCTGGAGGACTTATATAGCTCCTCCAGACACCGGTCACGGGAACTCTTAATAATCGTAGAAGTAAAAAGGGAGGTACGACTCAGGTACATACGTGCCTGAGCCCCACACCAGCATAAAACACCACAGACTCCCCCCTCGAGATGAAATCCAGGGTTGTAGTGCTGTGATGTGGCTAGAAACGGTAGCAATTCGTTTCTAAAGTGCCAGGATAAAGGAAAAACCATACAAAGTGATGGGAAAAAAGAACCTTTTCCATATAGATAGAGGGATTAAAACCTCTGAGAGTGGGTAAAGCAGAGTGTACATCTCTTGCTTGAACCACATGGGAAAGAAAACCGATGAAGAACGGGAAAGCCTTCTCAGACCAGGATCAAAAATTAACCTGAGTTAGTCTGATGAGAACATGTCTCATACTGCTGTACAGTGCGTCTGCAGACTGCGGCTGTCTAAAATGCCTAATATACGGTGGCTAGTGCTCAATGGCACGAGTTGACAAAAGACAACTCTTACTTGTCATGGAAAAACGCAATGCGGAAAAAAGACCAAAGACCAAGTGTGAATGAATGAGGAAAGTAAGGTCCAAACCTTAATCCAAAAAACCTCATGGTGAACAACGCGCGCGTGAGAATGTGGTATACATGGGAATAAGCCCCACACTCCCCCGCAAAATGATTTTTTACTCGGTTCAAAAATAGAATTACAAAAATTGTAATGTACATGCCTCTTCTCTTCTCCATTCCCTCTCCTGCACAAACCTGAAAACGACTACAACTTCTTCTCCATATTACCACGACCTGATCGTCTGACCCGATGCGTAGTGCTGGAGACAGCTTGAGCAATTGAAGCGATTGCAGGAGCCTTTCTCTTAATGCTGGCTGTCGCGCTTGTTGCAAGGTGATTCTTCAACTCTTCCTTCTGAGTCTTCAGCTTCTTTCGACGCTGCTTCGCGACTACGTGAGGATTCGTCTTGTTAATTCCTTTCCAATATTGGTGGACCAACTTGTCCGAGTCAAACTGTTCGTAGGGGATGAAGGAGTCTTCATTCTCCGAGTATCCCTTCCAATGAACCTTATAAAGTAATTGGCCGTCTTCTAAGCTATGTCCTAGAATCGACTCAACTTCGTAGCTCTCCTCAGAGGGCTGCGCAAGGTCTTGGGTTACTACGTTCAATTGCTCAGGAGCATAATGACGAGGCAAAATGTCACCCGTTGCGTCTTGCAATTCATAAGCACCAAAGCTCGTTCGTCTCACTACTTTAAAAGGGCCGTCCTTTTTAGGAACAAGAGCACCTTCAGCAACTGGATCGATCGCCATGACAAAGGCGCCAGGTTGAATTTCACGGATGGTATGGGAGTTGTTGAATTTATCAATCATTTTCTTTTGGTTGTCTGAACTAATGTCAGACAGTGCAGGAAATATCAAATGAGTCAAGTATAATAATCTCTTCTCTAAATCATCATCGGATAGCAAGCGACTGTCCGCAGCTGTGAAATTTGATATCCCAGGAAACGCTCTACCGTAGAACAAGGAGAACGGTGTAGAGTTATGAAGCGAGACAATTCTCGTGTTCATTTGAAGTTGAACCATGGGTAAGTGCACATCCCAATTAGTGGGGTTAGCTTCAATGTTTTTACGAAGAATGTCCTTCATTGACTTGATATGCCTCTCTGCTACTCCGTTACCTCGAGGGTGATACGGTGTAGACAGACGATGATCAATTGTAAGTGTCTTTGTCATTTCTTTGATAATGCTGTTGACGAACTCTAGCCCATTGTCACTTTGGATGATTTTCGGAAAACCGATATCACAAAAAAGACGGAAAAGGCGCTTACTAACTGAAGCAGCATCCTTGGTTCTCAACTCAAATAGAAATACAAATCTAGTACAGACATCAACGACTAATAATGCATATTCATAGCCATTAGTGCTCAGCGGAAATTGCGCCAAGTCTATAGCCAAGTGTTCACCAGGTAATTCTGCGTGAATGGCTTTTAAAGGGTGATAGCCTTTTCTTGCGATATTGTACCGCTGACAAGATGAACACGATTTAACCCAGAGGACACAGTCCTCTTTCAATCTGAGCCACGTTTTATTGTCTTGATGGATCATGTTCACCATTGCTGTAGCCCCTAAATGACCAAAGGAATGCGTCTTCTTCAAAATCTCTCTTCGCCTAGATTTCTCAGGAACGTGCCAACTCTCAGGATCAGGAATTTGATGCATGAAAGACAATGCAGGCAACTGCACCCCTTCTGGAGATGTTATGCTATCAGGAGTCATTCGAAGAGCAAAGTCTACAGAATCAATTGTCTCTGGAACAGATGACACACTGGACATAGCAGCATTACTCTTTGAATGCTTCACGATAGCTGACCTTTTATCTTCTGGCCATAATTCTTCAGGAAACGCTCTGGATAAAGTGTCATGGATCACATTCAATATTCCAGGACGATGAATGATTTCAAAGTCATAGCTGAAGATAGTTTCACGCCAATCAGCCATTATGTTTGACAAACATTTCTGATCCATCAGAAAGGTCAACGGCTTATGATCTGTGAATAAGGTAAAACGTCTGCCCCACAAATAATAGTGAAACTTCTTTAAAGTAAAGATGATTGCTAGTAGTTCCTTTTTATAAGCCGGATACCGCTTCTCATGATCACGCAAAGCACGCGAAGTGAAAGAGATATAATTAATCTTACTATCGTCTTTTTCGCCTAATGGTAACTGATAAGCCATACCAGCAATCCCTTCATTAGAAGCATCCGTTCCTACATACATATGCAGTCTCCAGATTACTTGTTTCAATATAGGAGCATACGGAAATAGCTTTTTAATGCCCTCTGTGCCGGATTGACCATCCTAGCATAGTTTTACCCTTAATATTTTTAGTTAGCGAAGATTAGTGTGGACGTGTCCTTTAATGCCCACGTCCACAGGAGACATTTGAATACATCTTTCTTCACTCCGTTCTCGTTACTTGACAGCTCCTAGTAACTGTGTCTTTTCCTCTAACCGCGACACTTTTTTTAACGACAATTGTGCTGCTTTGTTCAGTTGTCTCTCCAATCCTAATTGATATTCATCACACCCTCAACCATACATACATTCGCTGATTTTCCTACTTTCAGCTCGCTTCTATCGCTATTTTTCACTACCTCATTTTTATGCCATATTTTCCTTTGTAATGGCAACAAATCCCGGGAAGCAACGATCTACCCGTTCCTCCCACGCACATGCTCCTGACTCGCAGGTTGGGGCACCCTCTGGAACCTCGCAAGAGACTCCTCCAGTTGTATCATCGATGGGACAAGCGACCACGGTCCTAACCGCGGAAACTTCTGTTTCTTCACCTCCTTTGTCAGGGGCTCTTACCCCAGACGTTAATTCTTCTCCAGAAGTCAATACTTCTGCTCCCTCCTTTGCTCAGCTGCTTGCTGGTTCTACGTCAATGGATGTTGATAATCCTCCCGTCGTAGACCGTCTTGCACGCCTTCAAGCTTTGGTTATAACCAAGGAGAGGACTCTTCATCGCCTTCAAGAGCAATTTGAGGATACTCTTCTCGACTCTGAGTTCATTCTTGACGGTCAACCCCATGACCAGAAAGAAAGACTTACACAAGAGAGAAATGTTCTTATTGCTGCTCTCAAAGGCAACATTGCACAGGCAGAGAGTGAATTGGCACAGGCCCAACAAGCTCTCAATCGCCGTCTCTTTCCTTCAAACTCTAATCCCAGCTCCAACGTGGGAATGCAACTCTTTCCTCCAATCATTTATCAAGACGCCTGCAACGTGCCCCCTGTTTACTCTAACAAGGAGCACGGCGCCCTTGTTCGCATTGGGGTCAAAGGATCCATTCCTGTCTTTCAAGGCACTCATACTGTTGATTATGAGCGCCTTGTCCTTCCCTCGTTCAAGGACGAACCTGTCCTGGAACTTACTTCCAAGCTTAAGACTGCAAAGCGTGAAAACTTTGAAGCCAAGCTTGTGGAGCTCATTTTTCTCTTTCTCAATCGCTTTGAGAAGTTTTACCGCGACAAATTGGCTGATCTTTTTGACATTCTTGCTTACCGCTATGTGTCTCAAATTCTCACTAAGGCTGATTTGGAGCAACGTTTGGACCAGCGCTTTGATGATCTCATGAATCAAATTGCGCCTGCTTCTGCCCGTACCTGGCATGAAGTTGTACTGGCCATGCGTGAAACTTTTCGTTTGCATGAGATCACTGGCAATATACTCGAAAGGGTCTTCACTTTCCGCTCCCTCCCTCAAGAAGACTCTGAATCTTTCGCTCGTCGCTTTGAGAATCTACTTCTTGCTTCTGGCCTTGTCCAGCACCACTCGGAAGCCACAATCCCTCACGCCATCCTCATTGGCGTCCTATTCCGAGCGGTTCCTGGCAACACCCAGAACCTTATCATTTCCAAGTTCTCTCGTCTTCATGATGTAGAGGAGTACACCGTCATCCTAACGTTCATTCGCAACATTCAAGGCCCTCTTACAGGCTTTCATCCTTGGGGTGGACGTTGGGCAGCCTCAATTTGGGCGCCTCACCTCCTTGAAAAGGATAATGGCAACAATTCTGCCTCTTCTTCTGGGCAGAAATCGAACAACAACAATCATCGCGACAAACGTCATAAGCCCAGCAATGGTGCTTCCTCCTCCTTCACCTCAACTGGTCCTCCTTCAAAGGATCAGAACATCAAGAAGAAGCCCACCTACACGAACCTTCCTCCTGGCAAGTCATGGTGCTCAAACCCGTCTTGTCTTACGTTGACAAAGACCCATTGGTCAGAGTCTTGTCCTCAGCGTAGGAGTACTCCTTCTTCTTCCTCCACTTCCTCAGTCACCGCCACTTCCTCTTCCTCGTCTTATCAACCCTCCAGAAAGAAAGCTGCAATCACCCAAGCTGCTGGTGTTAAGCGTGCTGCTCTTTTTGACACTGACGATGAGGACGTGCTTATGGATGACTCTCTTGGCACTGAACATGATTATTCTAGCGTTCACGCAATCAATCAAATAACCAACGACGTTAATGATTCTTCTCGCTATTCAATTGCTACATCATGTCCTGTTGCTACTGAACCTTCTCAGGTTTTGTCACCTTCCGAAAGTCTATCACTTTCTACCGCTGTTTCTCAGTTTTTTCATAACCCCTCGCCTGTCCCTTTTCCCCATCGTCTTAAGGCAGCCTTTCGTGGTGCTGCTGATGGTGATAAAAGGATCATTATCCCTATACTCATCAATGACATGGAATATACGGCTCTCCTTGACACTGGCTGCACTACAACTACTATTGCACCCTATGTTGCAGAAGAACTCGGCCTTGAGACTGGTGTTCTCCAAGATCAGGTCACTGTTCTTGCCAATCCAGAGCACACTATTCCTACACTCATTACCATTGACTACGTTTCCATCGTCTGCAATGGTCGCACTGCTCAAAGTCGCGTTGATGTTATGCCCCTCGATCATTATGATTGCTACCTTGGCATTGATCTAATATCGAGGCTTGGTTTTCAAATTCATGGCTTTGAACTTCATCAGGCTGCTGTCCCAGATCTTTTTATTATCTCTGACAAAAAGCCTGCCATTCTTGCTAAGTATCGGCCTCCTGAGGAACTCACCGATAAATTCATTTCAGACCGAGAAGCCTTTCTCGCTGATCTGAAGCCCTATCTCGACGACAATGCTCAGATTGATCCGTCTAGTTTCTGCCCTCATCCCTTCATGACTGTAGACCTTAAGGTTGCCCCTGGTGCTACTGTCTATCAACGCTCTTATCGACCCTTCTCTCAATCTCAGCAGGGAGAGGTTGACAAGCAAGTTGATCAATGGGAAGCTGATGGAGTTATCGTTCCTGCCCCTCCAGGCACTAAGCATATGAACAAACTCACACTAGCTGCAAGGCATGACCTAGATGGTAACATCATAAAGCATCGTGTCTGTCTTGATCCTCGTCACCTCAACTCTCTTCTTGAAGACACGGACAATTTTCTTCTTCCTCTCATCACAGATGTATTGGAGAAAAGCGGTGGTCATAAGTTTTACTCAACTTTAGACCTCAAGCAAGCTTTTCACCGCCTTCCATTGTCTAAGAAGAGTCAGCCCTACACAGCATTTATGCACAAAAACAGACAGTACATGTTTGCCCGTGCTCCTTTTGGTCTCAAACCAATGACTTCTATCTTCCAACGAGGCATGTCTCTCATTCTCGGAGACTTGGCTTTCGTCGCTGTTTACGTGGATGACATAGTGATTTTCTCTGATAGCAAAGAGGAACACGCCTTGCACGTTCAAGAAGTTATCAGTCGCCTCACAAAGGCCAACCTCATTATCAACCCCGAGAAGTGTCATTTCTTTTGCACAGAAGTGATCCTTCTTGGATTCATTATTGATCGCAATGGCCGTCGCATCATGCCTCAAAAGATTGCGAACATTAAATCCTGGGCACCTCCTACCAACGCGAAGATGGTTCAACGATACCTTGGTGTCGTGAATCTAGGCAGGGCAAGGACAGGATGACCTTTCACAAGGGCAGGAGGGAAGGGACAAGGGAAGTGGCAAGACAGGAGGGTTCAGGGTATGATCAAGGATGTATTCAAGTTACTAGGTAAAGACTAAACTAAGATGAGACTACAAGGAGTATTTATACTAAAGGGAGGTGCGCCATGGTGCGCGCCGCACCACGGTCATGGGTCAAATCAGAAGGGTAACACAGCAACAGCCTGACCCAAATAATGATTTGTCGACTCTGGCTTGACCTAGGGTTGAGGACGCGACATCTAGGGCTGAGGACGCGACAACCTCCCCATTTAGGGCTGAGCTCCGCGAAGCGTAGGACCGGGTTTGTGAGGATGAGCGTGATGAAACCGCTTGATGAGTCTAGGGGCGCCTTGAACCAACTCAGCAGGCTCCCAAGTGCGAGCAGATATGGGGTAACCTTTCCAATGGACGTGGTAGAGGAGTCTGCCACGGGCCACTTTGGAGTCTAGGATGGCCTCGACTTCGAACTCCTCCTCTCCAGCAACGACGAGTGGAGGGAGAGGTTTGGGTGTCCGACCCGGGATCGTATCTTGGCGGAAACGCTCGAGGAGGCCGACGTGGAAGATCGGGTGGATCTTCATGGTACTTGGGAGGTCCAGGCGGTATGAACGAGTTCCAACCTTCTCGAGTATTTGAAAAGGGCCAACTCGTTTGTAGTCAAGTTTCTTGGCTGGCCGCTCGGTACGGAGGTTTCGGGCGTCTAGCCAGACTTTGTCACCAACACTGAAATCAGGCTGAGCTATTGCTTTGGTATCGAAATGTCGGGCGTGTCTTTCATTCGCAGACTGGATGTTGAACTTCATCTCAGAATGAATGTCTAGAAGAGCCTTGATGTGGTCAGGGCAAGGGATGTTGTCCTTAGTCACCCGGGGTACGGCAACTGAGAACTTGGGGTGGAAACCAAAGTTAGCGAAGAAAGGGGTCGTCTTCGTGGACGAGTGTTCCGTGTTGTTGTAAGTGAACTCGGCGAGCGGGAGTAAAGTGCTCCAGTTTGACTGTTGGTAGTCGATATAACAGCGTAGGTACTGCTCGAGAATCGAGTTGACTCTCTCAGTCTGGCCGTCAGTCCTAGGATGGAATGCAGTAGAGAGGTTCTGCTCGATCTGGAGGGCCTTGAAGACTGTCTTAGTGAACTTAGAAGTGAAGGTGACGCCTCTATCGGAGACGACGTCATCTGGAAGACCGTGGGCGGCGAAGACTTTTTCCAAGAAGAGCTGCACGGTACCCTCCGCGTCCACGGTATCTGTGGTAGGGGCAAAGTGAGCCATCTTCGTGAATCGATCGACGAAGACACATATCGCGGTGTAGCCCTTGGAGGCGGGCAGTTGAGTGATAAAGTCTACGGAGATCGAGGACCAGGGCCGATCAGGGATCGGCAAGGATTGCAGGAGGCCATACGGCTTGTGATTTCTTGACTTGCTACGTTGGCAAATATCGCATCCACCGACGTAATTCTTGATATATTGTCGCATGCTGGGCCAAAAGAACGTGCGAGAGACAAGATCAAATGTTTTAGTAATACCAAAGTGACCCGCCGTGGGAGAGTCGTGGCATTCTTCAAGGATCATTTTCTTGAGATCCGGGTCGTCGGGGACACAGACCAGGCCGTCATGTAGTAGAAGGCCGTCCTGGACAGAGTAGAGGCTGTCAGGGTCTGGCGTCTCAAGGTGCTCAGCAAGGATCACGCTGAACGTAGGGTCGCTTGGCAGTAAATTCGTAATTAAATTTTGAATGGCTGACTTTTCTGGGAGCAGCGGCAGGGCTTGTAGGGCATTCAAAAATTGAATTGGTGGTAGGAGGGTTAAGGCGGTCTTGCTTAGTGCAGCCGCACTCCCCTCCTCAGGTTTGTCTCTCCGAGACAAAGAGTCAGCCGCAGCGTTCTGCGAGCCAGGGCGGTATTTGATAACAAAATTGTAGTCCGATAGGACTTCAGACCAGCGGACCTGGCGTCGGCTAAGGTTGCGGGTGGTTGTAAAATATTCCAGATTGCGGTGGTCAGTAAGGACGACTGTGGTAGAGGCTGAGAACTCAAGGTAGTGTCGCCAGTGCTTGAAGGCGCACACAATGGCTAACAGTTCTTTGTCATAGATCTGGTAATTCATTTCCGCAGGCAGGAGTTTTCTGGAGTAGAAGGCAACAGGGTGGAGGCGGTCATCGTCATCATATTGGCTGCAAACTCCACCGAGGGCGTAGTCAGAGGCATCGACTTCGATGACACACGCTTTTGTGTGATCAAAGTGACGGAGGATCGGGCCAGACATCAAACGAGCTTTGAGTTCATCAAAAGCGTCTTGCGCGGCTCTTGACCAAATGAACTTGGCATTCTTCTTGAGCAGAGTGGTGAGAGGGGTGGCTACTTTGGAGTAGTTCTTGACGAAGCGGCGGTAGAAGTTAGCGAGTCCGAGGAACACCTGAATGTCAAAAGCTGATTTAGGGGTAGCCCATTCTTGAATGGCGGCCACCTTGGCCGGATCCATCGAGATGCCGTTAACACCAATGACGAATCCCGGGAACGAGACCTCTTGCTTATCGAACGCGCATTTCTCGAGTTTCAGACAGATGCCCGCAGCTTCTAATTTCTTGAGGACCTTTCTGACTTGTGCGGTGTGCTCGTCAAGTGATTCGGAATATATAAGAATATCGTCAAGGTAGACAACAACAAAATCATCCAAGTAGTCGCGCAGGACGTCGTTCACGAACGCTTGGAAGGTTCCTGGGGCATTCATGAGCCCGAATGGCATGACTTGATACTCAAAGTGACCGTAACGACAGCGAAACGCGGTCTTCCACTCGTCGCCTTTCGCTATTCGGAGAAGGTTGTAGGCACCACGCATGTCCAATTTGGTAAAATACTTGGCTTTTCCTAACTGGTCAAACGTTTCGGAGATCAGTGGTAAAGGGCATCGATTGGGAGTTGTGATTTTGCTAAGTCCTCGGTAATCGACACAAAGGCGAAGGGAACCGTCTTTTTTCTTGACAAAGAGAATGGGCGCTCCGGCTGGGGATTCCGAGCGGCGAATGAAACCTTTAGCCAGGTTTTCTTTGAGATATTCGTGTAGGGCCTTGAGCTCCGTCTGCGAGAGGTTGTAGACAGGCCCAAAAGGTACGTTGGCGCCTTCTGCAATGGGAATACTATGGTCGTAGGGTCGGTGTGGCGGGAGTTTGTCCGCCTGAGTCTTGGAGAACACTTGAGAGTATTCAGCGTATTTTTCAGGGAGCTGGATTGTTGGTTCATCATCACTAAGAGTCGCGGTAGACAATTCTTCGACTTGAGAGATGTCCATCATGTAGCCTACACCCTGTCCCTGCTTGAGCAGTTGACAGAAATTGGCGTTGCTGACCAGGGCAATATCCATGGAAGTCGGGTTTCTGACAGGGACAGGTACAGGTGGGTAAATGATAGTAATTGGTGCAGGTTTGAGAACTAGAGGAGGGGAAGCAGAGCGTGTTTGACTGGTGAAGGGCAGGATAGAAGTAGGTAGTGTGGATCGAGCAAGATGTGACAAGGCAGAGAAGTTGTGATTTTGAGTGCAGGCGAGAGTCACTGTTCTCTGATCCCAGTCGATGGAGGGGCTGTGCTTTTTTAGCCAGTCCATTCCAAGGATCACAGAATAGTTACCGAGCGTGATGAGTTGAAAGGAATGTACTTCAAAATGTTCTGGGCTGGATTGCATGACAAGACGAGTGGAGTGGTGGGAAGAGTGGATGGTACCATTGGCGAGGGCAATGTTGAGTTGTTGATCGACAATGGGTAGGTGATGTACTTTGGCGAGGTTCTGATGAATGAAGGAAATTGTAGCCCCAGAATCAATCATGGCATTGACGGGGAGGGAGGACCCCTGGAAATACAGAGTGACAGGGATGGTGATGGGAGCGGAGTCGTGGATAGGGTCGTGAACAGGAGAAACATTGAAAAGTTGGCCTAGATGGGCTTCTCCACTCTTTACTAGGCGTCGTCGTTTCCCAAATCGAACACGAAGGGGCTAGTGTTGGCAGTAGTGGCACTAGAGAGAGTGTGTTGAGCCTTGTTACCGAGTCTGGTGTTCGCGGGTTTGGTGGGACACTCCTTAACCCAGTGTCCCTCCAAACCACAGTAGCTACAGAGATCGTTATCTCTGCGTCGCTGTTTTTCTTCGGCGCTCACAGGGCGGTGCTGGGCTTGGCTGAGGTCCATGGCCATGGACGGGGCGGCAACGGACGCGGCGGGAGGGAATGGTCGCGGGACGGAAACAGGGGTCGAGTTGCGGGCGCTATTCAAGGTTGTTGTGGAACGAACAGGTTTGTGATATTCTCTAGGGGTAAACTTACAATACTAAACTGGGGACTGAAGTCAACAAGAACAAGAGAGGGTTTTATTGTGGACAGGGATCTGGAGGACTTATATAGCTCCTCCAGACACCGGTCACGGGAACTCTTAATAATCGTAGAAGTAAAAAGGGACGTGCGACTCAGGTACATACGTGCCTGGGCCCCACACCAGCATAAAACACCACAAGGTTGTCTTTGCAGAAAGTAACCATATTGGCGAGTGTCGATCTCAATAGCCAAATCAGAGAACTCATAGAACGTGCGCGGTTCCTCCTGGCGTGACATGGTTTCTTGGACCGATTCTTTGAGCCCAATCCGGTACTGGGAGATTTTGGCAGCGTCGTTCCACTCGGTATCGGCAACCAACTGGACAAACTTATTGGTGTAGTCCAACGCCGAGCCTTTTTGCTTCAAGGCGCGGAGTTGAGACTCGGCCACGATGTGGGCGTTGGTGACGCCGAAATTCTTGGTCATGACCGACCAAAACTTATCAAGGCTGCTAATGATCGCGGGTCTTACTTCGTCATCCAGCTTAAAAGCAGGGATGTGCTTTTCCATATACTTATAGGCCGCGGTGTCCCCCAGACGGGAGATGATGAACATGATTTTAGAGGTATCCGTTGGATGCTGCGAGCTCTGAGCCAAGAAGTACAGCTCCAGCTGAGACTGGAAAGTTTTCCAGTCTTCTCTTTTACCAGTGAACTTCTCGGGGGAGTCGATCTTGGGCTTGGCCACCGACTGAGTCTTGGTGGCTTCGGCAAGGGTCTTGAGGCCCCGGAGCATATCTTTCTGGAAGGTATTGTTCTCGTTGATGGCATTCAGAGCAATGATCTGTCCTTCGATCGTTTTGAATCTTGGTTCGACCATTTTGATGAGATCCTCGACGAAACTATGGTTGGTCTGTAAGAACTTGAGGAGGGGTCCGTACGCGGTGAGCTGGCTTTCGAGCGACTGAACGCGGTTTTTGAGATCCGCTACGACCGGGCTGGCTTGCTCGAGGAGAGTGTCCTCGATGGTTTTGACACGAGTTTGGAGGGCTTCAAAATTCTGGTTGGCGGCTTCGAGACTCATGGCTGGGCAGGGACGTGGGTAGAAAGGTCAAAGTTGTTTGACCTAGTAATGTCGTGAATCTAGGCAGGGCAAGGACAGGATGACCTTTCACAAGGGCAGGAGGGAAGGGACAAGGGAAGTGGCAAGACAGGAGGGTTCAGGGTATGATCAAGGATGTATTCAAGTTACTAGGTAAAGACTAAACTAAGATGAGACTACAAGGAGTATTTATACTAAAGGGAGGTGCGCCATGGTGCGCGCCGCACCATGGTCATGGGTCAAATCAGAAGGGTAACACAGCAACAGCCTGACCCAAATAATGATTTGTCGACTCTGGCTTGACCTAGGGTTGAGGACGCGACATCTAGGGCTGAGGACGCGACACTTGGTATGTTTAATTATTTTCGTGAGTACATCCCTCTCTATGGCACATTATCTGCGCCTTTGGACGAGCTACTGTCGCAACCTCAGCCCTAGATGTCGCGTCCTCAACCCCTAGGTCAAGCCAGAGTCGACAAATCATTATTTGGGTCAGGCTGTTGCTGTGTTACCCTTCTGATTTGACCCATGACCATGGTGCGGCGCGCACCATGGCGCACCTCCCTTTAGTATAAATACTCCTTGTAGTCTCATCTTAGTTTAGTCTTTACCTAGTAACTTGAATACATCCTTGATCATACCCTGAACCCTCCTGTCTTGCCACTTCCCTTGTCCCTTCCCTCCTGCCCTTGTGAAAGGTCATCCTGTCCTTGCCCTGCCTAGATTCACGACATTACTAGGTCAAACAACTTTGACCTTTCTACCCACGTCCCTGCCCAGCCATGAGTCTCGAAGCCGCCAACCAGAATTTTGAAGCCCTCCAAACTCGTGTCAAAACCATCGAGGACACTCTCCTCGAGCAAGCCAGCCCGGTCGTAGCGGATCTCAAAAACCGCGTTCAGTCGCTCGAAAGCCAGCTCACCGCGTACGGACCCCTCCTCAAGTTCTTACAGACCAACCATAGTTTCGTCGAGGATCTCATCAAAATGGTCGAACCAAGATTCAAAACGATCGAAGGACAGATCATTGCTCTGAATGCCATCAACGAGAACAATACCTTCCAGAAAGATATGCTCCGGGGCCTCAAGACCCTTGCCGAAGCCACCAAGACTCAGTCGGTGGCCAAGCCCAAGATCGACTCCCCCGAGAAGTTCACTGGTAAAAGAGAAGACTGGAAAACTTTCCAGTCTCAGCTGGAGCTGTACTTCTTGGCTCAGAGCTCGCAGCATCCAACGGATGCCTCTAAAATCATGTTCATCATCTCCCGTCTGGGGGACACCGCGGCCTATAAGTATATGGAAAAGCACATCCCTGCTTTTAAGCTGGATGACGAAGTAAGACCCGCGATCATTAGCAGCCTTGATAAGTTTTGGTCGGTCATGACCAAGAATTTCGGCGTCACCAACGCCCACATCGTGGCCGAGTCTCAACTCCGCGCCTTGAAGCAAAAAGGCTCGGCGTTGGACTACACCAATAAGTTTGTCCAGTTGGTTGCCGATACCGAGTGGAACGACGCTGCCAAAATCTCCCAGTACCGGATTGGGCTCAAAGAATCGGTCCAAGAAACCATGTCACGCCAGGAGGAACCGCGCACGTTCTATGAGTTCTCTGATTTGGCTATTGAGATCGACACTCGCCAATATGGTTACTTTCTGCAAAGACAACCTGTTCGTTCCACAACAACCTTGAATAGCGCCCGCAATTCGACCCCTGTTTCCGTCCCGCGACCATTCGCTCCCGCCGCGTCCGTTGCCGCCCCGTCCATGGCCATGGACCTCAGCCAAGCCCAGCACCGCCCTGTGAGCGCCGAAGAAAAACAGCGACGCAGAGATAACGATCTCTGTAGCTACTGTGGTTTGGAGGGACACTGGGTTAAGGAGTGTCCCACCAAACCCGCGAACACCAGACTCGGTAACAAGGCTCAACACACTCTCTCTAGTGCCACCACTGCCAACACTAGCCCCTTCGTGTTCGATTTGGGAAACGACGACGCCTAGTAAAGAGTGGAGAAGCCCATCTAGGCCAACTTTTCAATGTTTCTCCTGTTCACGACCCTATCCACGACTCCGCTCCCATCACCATTCCTGCCACTCTGTATTTCCAGGGGTCCTCCCTCCCCGTCAATGCCATGATTGATTCTGGGGCTACAATTTCCTTCATTCATCAGAACCTCGCCAAAGTACATCACCTACCCATTGTCGATCAACAACTCAACATTGCCCTCGCCAATGGTACCATCCACTCTTCCCACCACTCCACTCGTCTTGTCATGCAATCCAGCCCAGAACATTTTGAAGTACATTCCTTTCAACTCATCACGCTCGGTAACTATTCTGTGATCCTTGGAATGGATTGGCTAAAAAAGCACAGCCCCTCCATCGACTGGGATCAGAGAACAGTGACTCTCGCCTGCACTCAAAATCACAACTTCTCTGCCTTGTCACATCTTGCTCGATCCACACTACCTACTTCTATCCTGCCCTTCACCAGTCAAACACGCTCTGCTTCCCCTCCTCTAGTTCTCAAACCTGCACCAATTACTATCATTTACCCACCTGTACCTGTCCCTGTCAGAAACCCAACTTCCATGGATATTGCCCTGGTCAGCAACGCCAATTTCTGTCAACTGCTCAAGCAGGGACAGGGTGTAGGCTACATGATGGACATCTCTCAAGTCGAAGAATTGTCTACCGCGACTCTTAGTGATGATGAACCAACAATCCAGCTCCCTGAAAAATACGCTGAATACTCTCAAGTGTTCTCCAAGACTCAGGCGGACAAACTCCCGCCACACCGACCCTACGACCATAGTATTCCCATTGCAGAAGGCGCCAACGTACCTTTTGGGCCTGTCTACAATCTCTCGCAGACGGAGCTCAAGGCCCTACACGAATATCTCAAAGAAAACCTGGCTAAAGGTTTCATTCGCCGCTCGGAATCCCCAGCCGGAGCGCCCATTCTCTTTGTCAAGAAAAAAGACGGTTCCCTTCGCCTTTGTGTCGATTACCGAGGACTTAACAAAATCACAACTCCCAATCGATGCCCTTTACCACTGATCTCCGAAACGTTTGACCAGTTAGGAAAAGCCAAGTATTTTACCAAATTGGACATGCGTGGTGCCTACAACCTTCTCCGAATAGCGAAAGGCGACGAATGGAAGACCGCGTTTCGCTGTCGTTACGGTCACTTTGAGTATCAAGTCATGCCATTCGGGCTCATGAATGCCCCAGGAACCTTCCAAGCGTTCGTGAACGACGCCCTGCGCGACTACTTGGATGATTTTGTTGTTGTCTACCTTGACGATATTCTCATATATTCCGAATCACTTGACGAGCACACCGCACAAGTCAGAAAGGTCCTCAAGAAATTAGAAGCTGCGGGCATCTGTCTGAAACTCGAGAAATGCGCGTTCGATAAGCAAGAGGTCTCGTTCCTGGGATTCATCATTGGTGTTAACGGCATCTCGATGGATCCTGCCAAGGTGGCCGCCATTCAAGAATGGGCTACCCCTAAATCAGCTTTTGACATTCAGGTGTTCCTCGGACTCGCTAACTTCTACCGCCGCTTCGTCAAGAACTACTCCAAAGTAGCCACCCCTCTCACCACTCTGCTCAAGAAGAATGCCAAGTTCATTTGGTCAAGAGCCGCGCAAGACGCTTTTGATGAACTCAAAGCTCGTTTGATGTCTGGCCCGATCCTCCGTCACTTTGATCACACAAAAGCGTGTGTCATCGAAGTCGATGCCTCTGACTACGCCCTCGGTGGAGTTTGCAGCCAATATGATGACGATGACCGCCTCCACCCTGTTGCCTTCTACTCCAGAAAACTCCTGCCTGCGGAAATGAATTACCAGATCTATGACAAAGAACTGTTAGCCATTGTGTGCGCCTTCAAGCACTGGCGACACTACCTTGAGTTCTCAGCCTCTACCACAGTCGTCCTTACTGACCACCGCAATCTGGAATATTTTACAACCACCCGCAACCTTAGCCGACGCCAGGTCCGTTGGTCTGAAGTCCTATCGGACTATAATTTTGTTATCAAATACCGCCCTGGCTCGCAGAACGCTGCGGCTGACTCTTTGTCTCGGAGAGACAAACCTGAGGAGGGGAGTGCGGCTGCACTAAGCAAGACCGCCTTAACCCTCCTACCACCAATTCAATTTTTGAATGCCCTACAAGCCCTGCCGCTGCTCCCAGAAAAGTCAGCCATTCAAAATTTAATTACGAATTTACTGCCAAATGACCCTACGTTCAGCGCGATCCTTGCTGAGCACCTTGAGACGCCAGACCCTGACGGCCTCTACTCTGTCCAGGACGGCCTTCTACTACATGACGGCCTGGTCTGTGTCCCCGACGACCCGGATCTCAAGAAAATGATCCTTGAAGAATGCCACGACTCTCCCACTGCGGGTCACTTTGGTATTACTAAAACATTTGATCTTGTCTCTCGCACGTTCTTTTGGCCCAGCATGCGACAATATATCAAGAATTACGTTGGTGGATGCGATATTTGCCAACGTAGCAAGTCAAGAAATCACAAGCCGTATGGCCTCCTGCAATCCTTGCCGATCCCTGATCGGCCCTGGTCCTCGATCTCCGTAGACTTTATCACTCAACTGCCCGCCTCCAAGGGCTACACCGCGATATGTGTCTTCGTCGATCGATTCACGAAGATGGCTCACTTTGCCCCTACCACAGATACCATGGACGCGGAGGATACCGTGCAGCTCTTCTTGGAAAAAGTCTTCGCCGCCCACGGTCTTCCAGACGACGTCGTCTCCGATAGAGGCGTCACCTTCACTTCTAAGTTCACTAAGACAGTCTTCAAGGCCCTCCAGATCGAGCAGAACCTCTCTACTGCATTCCATCCTAGGACTGACGGCCAGACTGAGAGAGTCAACTCGATTCTCGAGCAGTACCTACGCTGTTATATCGACTACCAACAGTCAAACTGGAGCACTTTACTCCCGCTCGCCGAGTTCACTTACAACAACACGGAACACTCGTCCACGAAGACGACCCCTTTCTTCGCTAACTTTGGTTTCCACCCCAAGTTCTCAGTTGCCGTACCCCGGGTGACTAAGGACAACATCCCTTGCCCTGACCACATCAAGGCTCTTCTAGACATTCATTCTGAGATGAAGTTCAACATCCAGTCTGCGAATGAAAGACACGCCCGACATTTCGATACCAAAACAATAGCTCAGCCTGATTTCAGTGTTGGTGACAACGTCTGGTTAGACGCCCGAAACCTCCGTACCGAGAGGCCAGCCAAGAAACTTGACTACAAACGAGTTGGCCCTTTTCAAATACTCGAGAAGGTTGGAACTCGCTCATACCGCCTGGACCTCCCAAATACCATGAAGATCCACCCGATCTTCCACGTCGGCCTCCTCGAGCGTTTCCGCCAAGATACGATCCCGGGTCGGACCCCCAAACCTCTCCCTCCACTCGTCGTTGCTGGAGAGGAGGAGTTCGAAGTCGAGGCCATCCTTGACTCCAAAGTGGCCCGTGGCAGACTCCTCTATCATGTCCATTGGAAAGATTACCCCATATCTGCTCGCACTTGGGAGCCTGCTGAGTTGGTTCAAGGCGCCCCTAGACTCATCAAGCAGTTTCATCATGCTCATCCTCACAAACCCGGTCCTACGCTTCGCGGAGCTCAGCCCTAAATGGGGAGGTTGTCGCAACCTCAGCCCTAGATGTCGCGTCCTCAACCCCTAGGTCAAGCCAGAGTCGACAAATCATTATTTGGGTCAGGCTGTTGCTGTGTTACCCTTCTGATTTGACCCATGACCGTGGTGCGGCGCGCACCATGGCGCACCTCCCTTTAGTATAAATACTCCTTGTAGTCTCATCTTTAGTTTAATCTTTACCTAGTAACTTGAATACATCCTTGATCATACCCTGAACCCTCCTGTCTTGCCACTTCCCTTGTCCCTTCCCTCCTGCCCTTGTGAAAGGTCATCCTGTCCTTGCCCTGCCTAGATTCACGACAGCTACGTTTCCGCAGAGGCCATTTTGTTCTCTCGGATCTGCAGCTTGAATGCTTCAATCAGATTAAATATCTGATTTCACAAGCGCCTGTACTTCATTTCCCAGATTTTTCCAAACCTTTCTACGTTGCCACTGACGCTTCAAACCTTGGTCTTGGTGCTGTTCTCTACCAACTTCCCAACGGTCCTGAAGATGAGTCTCTTGTTCACTACATCTCTTTCATGGCTCGTTCGCTCAAAAAGCATGAGCGCAACTATCCCGCTTACAAGAAAGAGCTCCTTGGCATCGTATTTGCCCTCAAAAAGTTTCATTACTATTTGTGGGGTCGTCCATTCACTCTCTATACAGATCACAAACCACTTACCTTCATTAAGACACAAGCTGATCTTCCAGCTACCATTGCCAATTGGACAGAAACCATTCTGAGCTATGATTTCAAGTGTGTTTATCGTCCTGGTTTACTCAACATCATTCCTGATGCTCTTTCCCGGGCATTTCCTTCTGAACTTTGGGCTTCTCCAGACCCAGACCCTCTAGTTCACCGCGACAAACGTCGCAAGGCAGCTGTTTCCACTCGCAGCGGCTTTCGTACTTTCTCTACACCTTCATCTCCTGAATTGGTTGTCAAATCAAAAGACCTTGCCAACCAAATCCTCGATTTGCCTATTGACCCCAAGGCTCCATACATTCATCAACCCCAGACTCCTGACAAAGAGATGATTACTCCTCCAGAGTCTGAGCGTCAAGCTATTCTCAAAAATATTCACGAGACCGCTCACCTTGGTGCCAACGCTATGGTCAATGCATTGCACCTACGTGGCATCACATGGCCCAAACTGAAGGACGCTTGTCTTCAGTTCATCCGTCAATGCTCCTCTTGTCAGTATTTCAACATTGCTCGCCGTGGCTATCATCCTCTCAAGGCTGTTCATGCCAACCTTCCAGGTGAACACCTTGCTATGGACCTCGCCCAATTTCCCTTGAGCACTCGTCAAAACAACTATGCCCTTCTCGTAGTTGATGTTTGCACTCGATTTGTCTTTCTCCGAGCTATTCGCTCAAAAGAAGCTGGCATTATCGCTGCTGAACTTTTCCAACTCTTTGCTGACATTGGACCTCCCAAGATTATTCAGTCTGATAATGGCTCTGAATTTTCTAATGCTCTTCTCAAAAATGTCCTCTCAATTCTTCAAATTGAGCATCGTCTCACTACTCCTTACCATCCACGAGGCAACGGGGTCGCCGAACGCTCAGTTCGCTCTGTCAAAGATCTTCTGCCAAAAGTCCTCGATGGCAAAGTACTTGATTGGGATCTCTATCTTCCCAAAGTACAGCTCCAGCTTAACACTAGAGTTGCTGGTCTTCACAGCTCTGCCCCATACTCTCTCTTCTATGGTCGAGCACTCTCTGATTTCAGTTCTCTCCAAGCGACCAAAGACATTCAGTCTGATCTCTTATCTCCTCAAGGTCTCGAAGAACGTCTCTCTTACCTCACCACCATTGTCTTTCCGGCTGTCTCTGACAAGAGCTCCATTACCCAGAAAGACATGATGGACAAATTCAATCGCTCTCACCTAATTACTGAGTTCCCTTCTGGCTGCTATGTCATGGCTCGTGACATGGAGGCCACCAGTTCCCTTGATGCTCCCTATGATGGCCCTTATCAAGTTGTTCGGCGCACATCCCATGGAACTTACATCCTTCGTGATGCCATGTCCCGTGTGCTTGCCCGCAACTATGCACCCGAGCAGCTGAAAATTGCCGCTCGTCCCGATCTTCCTCAAGACGCATCTGACACGTCTTATGAAGTGGAACGCATTATCAGTCATCGTACAGCTCCGGGGGGGAAGACGCTCTACCTGGTGAAATGGAAAGGATACGACGACTCTGAAAACAGTGAAATCCTTGCCGAGCACTTCGATTCCAAAAACTTGATGACTCGCTGTTGTATATTGACCCTTAATAGCAGAATGTGTGCAGTTAGAAAGTTAGCAGAGCACTCAGCCACCAGGGACCCGCCACTATTAAAGGCACCCTGGCGCCTGTCATTAAAGATCCCTCTCTTGTTCTCATTCATTCTTGGTAATTTGCCTGCTACTTCTCATTTTTTTGAATGAAGAATTGAAGGATCTTTGGATTGGAAAAACACGATATCGCATCGATCCATCCATCCACCCATACTTCCTGTACCATCGGCTCAGCCGCGAAAGTACTTCATCCCTGAAGAAAGCGTGCTGCGTTCAACCACACCGTCTTCCCAATTCATCACTTGAAGAATCGTACAGCGTTCAATCGCATCCTTCCAAATATATCTACCGAAGAAAGTGTTGTGTGTTCAACCACAATCTCTTCGATCAACCCCTTGACAGCACAGCTGTTTTGCAATATACAGTCAGGCACGAGATTCTATTGGCCACTGCCATAGAGAAAACTTTTCTGCCAATCATTGCACGCACAAAACTTTGCTAGTCGCTAACTGAGCACTTATCATTTAGGATATCAAAATGACTTCCAAGCGCTCCAACAAAGGAAAAGCACGCCCAAGCTCCACGCCAGTCGCTTCAACTGAGACTGTGGAAGGCAGCGTAAACCCTTCAACAGCTGCACCAGCGGAAGTACCAACCAACGCAGACAGCAGCACTATGGACCCCGAAAACATCGAACTTGGTAACCAGGAGGGCAACGGGCAGCAGGAAAGAACACAACCTCATGAAGACGACGAGGACTCTCCATCCCATACAGCCGTCAACGGAGCAGAAACCACCCGTCCACCCACTCAGGCGGACTACGCCGGCGAAGAATCCATGGCGATGGATGTCGACGATACTGGTGATACCAGCCCCACGGCCGATGACGAAGATCCGTTTGAATTGTCAGACATTGAGGTCCCTGACGACATATCCGAACCCCGAGCCACTATTAATGAACTCCTGAACATTCAAGAACTACAGTTACGGAAGCTCCTCGCCATCAAGCGACATATACAACAGAATCCCAGTCAAGCCGATAAATACGAGTCCCGATTGCCGGACATGCAGAAAATCCTTCATGCTCGAGCCGCCAAGATAAAGGACCTCAAGTCAATTATCGATGCCTATGACACCATCCTCGCAGCCTCAACCAGAATGGGCGGCACGGATCCCAATGCGCAACGCCAATCACAGGAATCTTTTACGTCCTCCAAAACAAACGGGAACCGGTCGTACCAGCAACCAGCATTCCTCAACATCCCCAATCACTGGCCTCGCTTCCGTGGTCCAGGAGGAATCGCCAACACGCAGCAGTACATTGAAACATTTAAAAGACAAGTTGTACCAGCAATCAATCCTGAGGCACTCCTGCACGATGGCGCACGCTACTTGGGACTACTGATCAATCGCGAGGAGGATGTCGACGCTTTTAATGAGGCACTCAAGAAGGAACCCGTGAAGCGTTACGATGTCGACACTCTAGAGCGCGTGTTTCTCAGGGCCTGCATCACACCTGAGGAACGTGAGCAAAGCCTCCGAGACATGGCCACAATTGGACGACTCGCACATGAAAGCTGGAAGACCTTTGCACTACGCGTCCAGAAGAAAGTGAACCAGTTTCAAGTCACAGGTGATACCACTTATCTCGTGAACCACCTTCTCAGTTCGCTACCGTCCACGGTCAGGAATGTCATTCGATCGGGTAACAACATGGAAGATCCCACAACTGTTGCAACCTTCTGCGACATCTTGTCCAAGTGTCTTGGACCGGACAACTTGCCTGCGGAACCCACCAGTGGCTCAGTCAGCAAGACTCCCATCATTGGAGCTCGATCGGCTACCAGACCAAACCGTCAGACTCGCTGCAACATCTGTCGAGGCAGACACACTACAGAAGATCACATTGAGTGCAATAATTGCGGAAGACCAGGGCACAGAGCCGAGGAATGCAACAGCCAAGCTGCCAGATCTATGGGTACCAACCAGGATCAGGCATCAAACAACAGCAATAGCATGGTTCGACACCACCCCTTCCGCAACAATAATAACAACAATAGGATTTTCAATACCAACAACAACAACAATCAAAGATCGCAGAACAGAAGATGGGTCAATAACGGCAATGGAGAGAACAAGGACAATAATGGCAACGCCCAAAGTAAGCTGAAACTTAGCACTGGCTCAAATTCCATACATGTCTCTCCCAGAACACCTCTGACAATTAATGCTCTCTCTCTATCCACTTCCGATTCATCCTATCAGCATGAAGAAATTTGCAACCCAGACCCAGCATTGGAATCCATTGCACACCTGTCTGATTCCATCTTCACTGACGAAGAGGAGGATACAAGGACACCGGAAGAAATAAGAATAGACAATGATCTGCAGTACCTAGATAGTATTTACAATAAACTGACCATTAATAACCTTGCCACTGACAATCTCGAAACCATCACATACTCTGCAATGACGGCGATCGATGCAAAAAGTAAACGTATTATTGTTCCATTGGAATTTGAAAACACCATTTATGATGCACTACTAGACACAGGCGCTTCTAAGTCTTTCGTCGATCGAGGTCTTGTCCAAAAAGCCAATCTGCATGTGAATCCGGCTCAAGGAAAAATCCGCTTGGGTGACAAAAACAAGTTCGGTGACCGCACCGGCGAGACAGAGCCTATTGAGATCAGATGTAATGAGCATTCTATCCTTACAGCTCTAGAGGTGTTTGATCTAGACTTTGATTTTGTTATCGGAATGGACATTTTTCATGAACTTGGCTTCTCTATTGGCGGCATCTCGGATGGTCGTGAAAACGCCCAGTGTCTTCCACAGCCCATTCCCGACAAAAAACCGTCCTTGCTACCATTAGAAACACCAGCGGCGGAACTTACGCCTCAATTCAAAGCTGAGAAAAAAGCGTTCATGAAATACATTGACGAGGTGTTGAAAGGCAATGCTGAAATACCGCGCAATAGCTACTGTCCTATACCAGAAATGAAAGTATACTTACCTGTGCCAAAAGGTACTACGCTTTTCCGAAAACCCAGACCATTTGCGGAACAGCAAATGCATATCTTTGATGAACAAGTTGCCAAATGGATGGCAGACGAAGTCATCACATTAGCACCTGCAGGCAATCCTCATAACAACACACTTACTCTGGCATCAAAGAAAGATTTGAACGGACAGAAAACAAAATTTAGAGTGTGCCTCGACCCACGACCACTTAATATGGTTTTACCGGACGACAATCACCCTGTACCTTTGATTTCGGACATCATACAACAGTTGGGAGGACATGCAATCTACTCCACGATTGATCTCACGCAAGCGTATCATCGTTTGCCAGTGCACGCAACCCATCAATCGCTGACTGCATTTATGCACCGAGGTACCCAATACATGTTTCAAAGAGCCCCTTTTGGACTCAAACCACTGACAAGCCTGTTCCAGCGAGGCATGACGCGTATCTTGGGAGATCTACCCTTTGTCCGCGTATTTGTCGATGACATTGTGGTATTTTCCAAGAGCCGCGAAGAACATGCTGAACATGTCAGATGCGTTATTCAGAAACTTACAGAAGCTAAACTCATTATCAACACAGAAAAATCACATTTCTTTGCCACACAAATTGTGCTCCTCGGTTTTGTGATTGATTTGCACGGTCAACGCATCGACCCTGCCAAACTTGTCAATATCCTTGAGTGGGACGCCCCAACTACGAGCCTCCAAATCCAATCTTTTATTGGCACATGCAATTTCTTTCGCAATCATATCCCTATTTTCAGCACTTTAGCTGCTCCGCTTGACAAACTACGAAACGAAACCAAGCCCTTCAAGCTTAATAAAGAGGAACTTGACTCTTTCAATGCACTTAAAGATCTGCTCACATTAGCTCCCATACTTCACTTTGTGGACTGGACACAACCGCTATACGTCGGTACTGACGCATCCAATGTAGGCATTGGATCAACACTATATCAAATAATATGGAATCCGAAAACCAATAAAGAAGAAGTAGTCTTCATCTCGTTCATGGCCAGGTCACTACAGGCAAGAGAGCGGCGCTATTCTACTACACAAAAAGAACTACTTGCAATCGTTTTTGCCCTTACAAAGTTCCACTACTATCTTTGGGGTCGTCACTTCACTTTGTACACGGACCACCGCGCCCTTACTTTCATTCATTCTCAAAAAGAGTTGAACTCCATGTTAACAAACTGGCAAGAAACTATTCTTGATTACAATTTTACGGTGAAATATCGCCCTGGTATAATGAACATTCTGCCTGATGCCCTGTCTCGTCTCTTCCCGGCTGATTTTAAATCTCGCTACCCGAGGAGGGATGAAGAGGACATTAGTCTATCATATATGCAGGCGGAAGAGTCTCATACAGTGATTACAGACAAAGCAGAACGGGATGCCATTCTTGACAAGGTGCATACACTGGGTCACTTTGGCACGAACGTTATGGTCAAGAACATTCACGCTGATCATGTCACTTGGCCGCACTTAGCAGAGGACTGCCTGGCTTGGGTTAAGAAGTGCCCCGAATGCCAACGTAACAATATTGCTCAAAAAGGGTATCATCCACTTAAAGCCATTCACGCACAGCTGCCTGGAGAACATATGGCTGTTGATCTCGCAGGGCCTTTCCCTCTGTCGAACAAAGGCAATAAATATCTGTTGATACTAGTCGACGTGTGCACCCGCTTTGTATTCCTAAAAGCAATACCAAACAAAAACAGCCTCACCGTCGGCGGCGTCCTCTTTGACATATTCAGTCTCATTGGCTTTCCGCGCATTCTTCAATCTGACAACGGCACAGAATTTGTTAATGCTCTAATGACTACGATCAAAACTGAAATGGGCACTGACCATCGTTTGACCACACCATATCATCCGCGCGGCAACGGCGTAGCAGAAAGACACGTCAAGATTGCATGTGATATCATCCGTAAAGACTTCAAGCAGCAAGGCAACGCGTGGGATAACCATATTCCCATGGCACAGCTGGCTATGAATACGAGAATTGTAGCATTACACAACTCGTCACCTTTCTCTCTCTTTTTTGCGCGCAAATTTAATGGTTTCCACAATTTCACAAATGATAAAGACGAACTACTCACACAGAAAGAACTCTGTGATCGGCTTAAGTACATGACTGAGATTGTATTTCCTGCTATTACGCAGAAGGCAAAGCTGACTCAGAAGAAAATGATTGAAAGGTTCAACGCGACTGTACTCCACAACGATTTTCCGGAGGGTGCCAAAGTCATGACCCTTGACCCCATCAAAGGCGACAAGTTGACGCCACGATACGAAGGCCCTTTCACCGTTGTTCGTCGTACTACTGGTGGCGCGTATGAACTTAGAGACGGAACTGGTTCCCTTCTGGGTCGAAATTATGCTCCCTCGCAATTAAAGTTAGTCCTTGAAGACTTTGGAGAAACTCCCACATATGAAGTAGAAAAAATCCTTCATCATAAAGCTCACCCGGCAGAACCAGGCAAATGGCTTTATAGGACCAAATGGAGAGGCTACTCTGACAAGGAATGCACTTGGGAACCTGAAGAAAATTTCGTTGAAAAGCAATGCATCCGCGACTATTGGAACAGACTAAGGATTAATCCAGACACAATAACTCAAGAGCTAGTAACCACACAATTGAGCAAGAAAAACGCTCGAAGCAGCACTGAACGCAACACGCGATCGTCCAAACGCATAAAACGCAGCAAGGGATAGTTCCACAGCGTACACGAGGTTTTTATATATCAGTTTTCCTCGCAAAAAGACCATAGCATAAAAAGAGCACAGGCTCTAATGAGGTTTACATTTTTTTCCTCGAACATAACTATAGAATATCAATGCCACAGAATGCAAAGGTGGATTATTTTATTTTTTTCTTTTCATTTTTTCATTTTCTCCATCTACGACTTCACACATTAGCAACAACAGAATGCGTACCTCATTCTCCATCGAAGGGGAGGGCAGTGTTGTATATTGACCCTTAATAGCAGAATGTGTGCAGTTAGAAAGTTAGCAGAGCACTCAGCCACCAGGGACCCGCCACTATTAAAGGCACCCTGGCGCCTGTCATTAAAGATCCCTCTCTTGTTCTCATTCATTCTTGGTAATTTGCCTGCTACTTCTCAAAGAAGCCCGCGATCCCGCAGCCTAACAAGGGCAAGCATCCTCGCAAGGATACTCGCCAGCCTTGTAGCAAGGAGAGGTGCACTTCCAGCACCCATGCTCCAGCCCAATGCTACGTATTGCATCCTGAACTGAGACCTCAGTTCAAGAAGCACAAGTCGTCTGCTCATGGCCATATCCGTTCGGTGTCGGCCATGCAGAAGGCGCCTGCTGTTATTGAACTGCAGCCTGTCCATGCCAAGCGTTTGGCCGCCATGACTCAAGAGGTCGATATGATCCGTAGTTCGAGCTTGGACACTATTTTAGCGGAGAAGATTAATGATGTTCATATCAATAAACATGCTGATGTTGCCCGCTATTTCGCTGAATTTGATCCTTATACACCAACAAAGAGACTTTGTGCTTTCAGAGGTGCTCAAGAAGGTGATAATCGCATTTCGGTAAAGATATATGCCAATGGCAAAGAACTTACCGCTGTGGTGTCGTTGGTCTACATCAAAAGAAACATACTAATATATGAATATCTGTTCATCAGGAACTAGGAAGAAAAGCGAGAGAGGAAACACCAGCGCACTTACAAGTTGATCGTGGGAACGATTAACGGACGCGCAAGACTGGGGGAAGGATCAACTCCAAAAAGGGATTCACTCTATGAGAGAATGACTACTTAAAGGTAAGTGTTTCTGTCTCAAGGAGATAACAAATATGAACTAACTCATGAGTAACTTACTATGAGGACCGGTGGGGAACGCTGGTCCACAAGAAGACTCTGAGAGAAGAAGGGAAGCAAAACTAGTATGTATCTAATAAAATAATACGACCCACAGCGGGTAAGGACTCGTCAGCTCAAAGGGCTCGCTCTTGATTCCTGTGCAAGAATATTGGCCAAAGTGGTCTGCAACGCGCTCCATTCTTGGTCGCTAAGGCAACATGATTATTACCTAGCGGTCGCTGCGGTGATAGCAGCAGCGGAGGGCCAGGAGGGACAAAGATGGCTTCTAACAGATTGCGTACGGACAGGTGGAATGGAAATAGAGGGGAAACCCGTCTCTACTCTTGCTCAGCTCTCGCTGTTGGCGGGCAAAGCTATGGTAGAGTAGCGTCTCTCGCGCGGGGACAGCCAGTGTGTGTGGGTTTGATCGTGGGGGTTCGATATGAATGAATGTTTCAGCAGCAGTTGTGGCAAAATATGACAAGGCAAATCTTTGGGAGGGAAACAGACCACGAACCAAGGTTCGGGGTCGGTGCTCTTTTTATTTCACAGAAATCATTCAAGGCAACAGGGCGGTGCAGTACGTGCCACCACCTGGGCATTCATGTTGCCAAAGTACTACAAATCAAAAGCAAGAAAGAGAGGACATCGCATTTGCTACACCACACCGCTGTACTTGATTGTGGATCCACAGATTCGTATATCGATTTAGCCATTGCTAGAGAGATGGGAATCAAAGTAGCCAGGCTACCAGGACCAATTGAGTTAGGAGAAGCTGGAATGAAAGCTGAAAACATGCTTACATGCGACAAAGTTGATCTTGTGTGTAATGACAGATCGGTTTCGTGTCAAATAAGTGTTATGAACATACCTTATTACGATTTTTATATCGGCATGGACTTGTTTCCTCGCTTTGGGTACTATGTCGGAGGTGTCCGCATGCCCAAACCGCCTCCTTTGACTGATATCTGGATCTATGATGATGATAAACCATCTATCTTGCCAGATGCTGTTCCTGACACAGAAAACACGCCCGAGTTCTTAGCGGACAAGGCACATTTCCTGAAGGAACTGGAACCTGCACTGGAGCGCAACTCTGCAATCGATCCCAAAAGCTATTGTGAGCTTGAGATCCTGAAAGTAGAGTTGAAATTGCCGGCAGACTGCGTAATTAATGTCAAATCCAGGCCGTTCCATGCACATTCACAAGGTGCAGAGGTCGCACGTCAGATCAAACAATGGGGGGATGATGGTGTCATCGTCCTTGCGCCGAAAGGCAATCCCTATAATAACTCGCTGACGTTAGCAGCCAGAAGAGATATGGATGGTAAAGTGTTGAAGTACCGAGTGTGCCTAGACCCGAGAGTGCTGAACAAACAATTGTTAAAATCAGACACGTTCCCGTTGCCACTGATTCCAGATCTACTCAAAAAGGCTGCTGGTCATAAGTATTATTCTACCTTTGATCTGACGCAAGCGTACCATCGACTGCCACTTTCAAAAGAAAGTCAGCCGTATACAGCTTTCACCTATGAAGGAAAACAGTACATGTTTGCAAGAGCTCCCTTTGGTTTGAAACCAATGACGAGCATCTTTCAAAGAGGCATGTCTTACCTCCTCGGTGACCTCCAGTTCGCTGGCATCTATGTTGATGATACGGTTATTTTCTCTCATACGAAGGAGGATCATTTAGAGCAAGCAAAAATAATTGTGGACAGATTGACGCAAGCGAAGCTCATCCTCAATCGTCAGAAATGTCATCTCTTTCATACAGAGATCATGTTGTTAGGATTTCTTGTTAACAAGGAAGGAAGGAGAATAAATCCTGAGAAGGTGGCCAACATTTCACAATGGGCCCCACCTACCAACAACAAGGCAGTACAAAGATACATGGGAATGTTTAACTACTTCCGAGAGTACTTGCCTTTATATGGTCCTATTGCTGGTCCACTCGAATCTTTGCGCAATGCTAAAGGTCGCTTCGTACTGAATGATTTGCAGATGAAGTGCTTTGAGGGTATTAAAAAGCTATTTCCGTATGCTCCTATATTGAAACAAGTAATCTGGACACTGCATATGTATGTAGGAACGGATGCTTCTAATGAAGGGATTGCTGGTATGGCTTATCAGTTACCATTAGGCGAAAAAGACGATAGTAAGATTAATTATATCTCTTTCACTTCGCGTGCTTTGCGTGATCATGAGAAGCGGTATCCGGCTTATAAAAAGGAATTACTAGCAATCATCTTTACTTTAAAGAAGTTTCACTACTATTTGTGGGGCAGACGTTTTACCTTATTCACAGATCATAAGCCGTTGACCTTTCTGATGGATCAGAAATGTTTGTCAAACATAATGGCTGATTGGCGTGAAACTATCTTCAGCTATGACTTTGAAATCATTCATCGTCCTGGAATATTGAATGTGATCCCTGACACTTTATCCAGAGCGTTTCCTGAAGAATTATGGCCAGAAGATAAAAGGTCAGCTATCGTGAAGCATTCAAAGAGTAATGCTGCCATGACCAGTGTGTCATCTGTTCCAGAGACAATTGATTCTGTAGACTTTGCTCTTCGAATGACTCCTGATAGCATAACATCTCCAGAAGGGGTGCAGTTGCCTGCATTGTCTTTCATGCATCAAATTCCTGATCCTGAGAGTTGGCACGTTCCTGAGAAATCTAGGCGAAGAGAGATTTTGAAGAAGACGCATTCCTTTGGTCATTTAGGGGCTACAGCAATGGTGAACATGATCCATCAAGACAATAAAACGTGGCCCAGATTGAAAGAGGACTGTGTCCTCTGGGTTAAATCGTGTTCATCTTGTCAGCGGTACAATATCGCAAGAAAAGGCTATCACCCTTTAAAAGCCATTCACGCAGAATTACCTGGTGAACACTTGGCTATAGACTTGGCGCAATTTCCGCTGAGCACTAATGGCTATGAATATGCATTATTAGTCGTTGATGTCTGTACTAGATTTGTATTTCTATTTGAGTTGAGAACCAAGGATGCTGCTTCAGTTAGTAAGCGCCTTTTCCGTCTCTTTTGTGATATCGGCTTTCCGAAAATCATCCAAAGTGACAATGGGCTAGAGTTCGTCAACAGCATTATCAAAGAAATGACAAAGACACTTACAATTGATCATCGTCTGTCTACACCGTATCACCCTCGAGGTAACGGAGTAGCAGAGAGGCATATCAAGTCAATGAAGGACATTCTTCGTAAAAACATTGAAGCTAACCCCACTAATTGGGATGTGCACTTACCCATGGTTCAACTTCAAATGAACACGAGAATTGTCTCGCTTCATAACTCTACACCGTTCTCCTTGTTCTACGGTAGAGCGTTTCCTGGGATATCAAATTTCACAGCTGCGGACAGTCGCTTGCTATCCGATGATGATTTAGAGAAGAGATTATTATACTTGACTCATTTGATATTTCCTGCACTTTCTGACATTAGTTCAGACAACCAAAAGAAAATGATTGATAAATTCAACAACTCGCATACCATCCGTGAAATTCAACCTGGCGCATTTGTCATGGCGATCGATCCAGTTGCTGAGGGTGCTCTTGTTCCTAAAAAGGACGGCCCTTTTAAAGTAGTGAGACGAACGAGCTTTGGTGCTTATGAATTGCAAGACGCAACGGGTGACATTTTGCCTCGTCATTATGCTCCTGAGCAATTGAACGTAGTAACCCAAGACCTGGCGCAGCCCTCTGAGGAGAGCTACGAAGTTGAGTCGATTCTAGGACATAGCTTAGAAGACGACCAATTGCTTTATAAGGTTCATTGGAAGGGATACTCGGAGAATGAAGACTCCTTCATCCCCTACGAACAGTTTGACTCGGACAAGTTGGTCCACCAATATTGGAAAGGAATTAACAAGACGAATCCTCACGTAGTCGCGAAGCAGCGTCGAAAGAAGCTGAAGACTCAGAAGGAAGAGTTGAAGAATCACCTTGCAACAAGCGCGACAGCCAGCATTAAGAGAAAGGCTCCTGCAATCGCTTCAATTGCTCAAGCTGTCTCCAGCACTACGCATCGGGTCAGACGATCAGGTCGTGGTAATATGGAGAAGTTGTAGTCGTTTTCAGGTTTGTGCAGGAGAGGGAATGGAGAAGAGAAGAGGCATGTACATTACAATTTTTGTAATTCTATTTTTGAACCGAGTAAAAAATCATTTTGCGGGGGAGTGTGGGGCTTATTCCCATGTATACCACATTCTCACGCGCGCGTTGTTCACCATGAGGTTTTTTGGATTAAGGTTTGGACCTTACTTTCCTCATTCATTCACACTTGGTCTTTGGTCTTTTTTCCGCATTGCGTTTTTCCATGACAAGTAAGAGTTGTCTTTTGTCAACTCGTGCCATTGAGCACTGGCCACCGTATATTAGGCATTTTAGACAGCTGCAGTCTGCAGACGCACTGTACAGCAGTATGAGACATGTTCTCATCAGACTAACTCAGGTTAATTTTTGATCCTGGTCTGAGAAGGCTTTCCCGTTCTTCATCGGTTTTCCTTCCCAAGTGGTTCAAGCAAGAGATGTACGCTCTGCTTTACCCACTCTCAGAGGTTTTAATCCCTCTATCTATATGGAAAAGGTTCTTTTTTCCCATCACTTTGTATGGTTTTTCCTTTATCCTGGAACTTTAGAAACGAATTGCTACCGTTTCTAGCCACATCACAGCACTGCAACCCTGGATTTCATCTCGAGGGGGGAGTCTGTGGTGTTTTATGCTGGTGTGGGGCTCAGGCACGTATGTACCTGAGTCGCACCTCCCTTTTTACTTCTACGATTATTAAGAGTTCCCGTGACCGGTGTCTGGAGGATCTATATAAGTCCTCCAGATCCCTGTCCACAATAAAACCCCCTCTTGTTCTCGTTGACTTCAGTCCCCAGTTTAGTATTGTAAGTTTACCCCTAGAGAATATCACATCAACAATGCGAGACTCTTCGCAAAGACATGGATTCGCTCAAACTGTCCATTCTCCAAGGCTACGAAGAGGAAGTCGACAGTGCTCCTGAGCGATCCACCCCTGTTGATGAGTCACAGGCAGTCAAGTTCTCAGTCAAGTGGGACAAGAACAATCCCGAGCATTGCGCTCTCCACCGAGTCTTTGGCGAGGAGTATATTCCTTTGGTCGAAGGCACTAACGAGGTGGATTACTCAAAAGTCAAGAAGAGAACATTCAAGGATTCTCCAATCCTTGATCTCAACGTGTCGTCCCTTCCAGTGGAAGACATGGTACAAGAAGTAGCTATTCGAGTCGTCAAGTTCCGCGACGATTTCGAGCGCTGGTGCAGATGGCACCTCTCGGACGACCTTATGGACAAGTTGGCGTGGGATTACATGCCCAGCGCCTTATCTAAAGTTGGTCTTGCGAAAGACTATCAAGAGCTTATCAAGGAACTGCCGATAGAGAAGCGGACTTGGAAACAAGTCGTGGTCTGCCTCAACAAGGCTCTCAAGACTGAGTTACTTGAGGCTCACCTGGCCGATGAGGTACTGACTGCTAGGCCTAAGGTTGGAGAAACCTTCCTGGCCTTCACTCAGCGTCTGATTCCCCTGATCGAGGCCGCTAAATTCCCCGACGATGGCTGCTCAGTGCTGATCAAGGCACTCGGCAACCATTTATCCGATGTCGGCTTCCAGGCTACAATCAAGGAGTATGGCTCCTTCGACGATGTCAAGTCCATCAAGAAGTACCTTGAGTTCCTCACCAAGACTCCTGGAGCCATGGAGGGCTCCAGGACGGATCACACCCTCTACTTCCTCAAGAAGTATGGTGGCAAGACGGGAGCGCAAGTCGCTGACCGCTCCCAAGGCAAGCCGAGGTCAGATTACTCTGACAGGGCCCACTCGTCGACGCAAGGCAAGAGGTCTAGTTCTGGTGTGAACAACAGGGACCGAGACTACAAGAAGCCGAGATCGAGCAGTAGACGAGAACTCTGCACTTACTCGAAAAAGTGTATCGAGAAAAGTCTCAGGCACGCCAAGGAAGACTGCTACCATTGGCAGAACGACCAGGCCAGGAAGAATAGCCGAGACGGACGCCCTAACAACCAGACTAGCCAGCCTAGAGAAGGTCCTAAGTTCCAGAAGACCGTTGGTGCGTTCAGCAAAATCTCTGAGGACACTCAGATGGAAGGCATAGAATTGAATAAACACTCCATGTTCTCTTCGTATTCTTCGTTGCCCTGTGTATATTTGAAAGAAGCGTATGCATTCAAAGATGCTGCACCTGGCGATAACAGAATAGCTGTCCCGATTAGCATAATGGGTGCGATATGCACCGCGCTGTTGGACCCAGGAGCAACAACGTCTCTCATTAGCAAAGAACTCGCGGATGACCTAGCAATTCGCTACTACAAGAAACCTAATGACTCAATCGCCATGATTGAGGCAGGGTCGAGCACACAGAGCATGGTTACTTGTGACAAAGTGCAACTTGTATGCAATAAAAGATCCATAGAAAGCCATTGTGGTGAAGTAACTCTAGTTCTGTAAAATAGACTATGGTCAACTCAAGAAGGTAAGATTGCTCAGATACGAAATGACTAATGGTAGAATCCCTTACGTTTGATCTTGCGATCGATCTCCGTTGGGGGCAATCGGCGGAAGCGTACCAAATGACTTGGTTGCTCTTGAGCCTGAGAATAAAAGGAAGACTATTCAAAATATAAGTATCTAACTGATAACAGGCTTAACAAACTTAAGAGAAACCGAGTGAACACTTACTGTGAGGCCCGTTGGGGGGACTCAAGTCTCACAGGGTGTCTCTCGCAAGTGGGGGACAGGGAGAGAATCTATAACTACAAAAACTACAGAAACAACGGCACACACAGGTTAGGGGCCTGTATAGACAAAGGGACTCCTTCTTGACTCCTGTGCCAAGGATAGTTCCAAATCCGAGGGGTACTGCTCTTGATCCTCCGAGAAGACACTCTATGTGATAATCTTCATACCTGGTGGAAGGCCTAGGGATACGGGCCTTGATGGTTCAGGATTTGTAGGAGAAGAAGGGGACGGTGGAGTGTCTCGGGACGGATTGGTGTAAAGAACAGAGGTTGGCTAAAGCACTATTCTCGTCTCTACTCTCACTCAAACGCTTATACCGTGTGCGGAGCGTCGAGTTGTGGCAGAGCAACACTAATCCTACTTTGGGGTGTCAGGGGGGTGAGGATGTGCGTAGGAACGTAGTTCTAAACTGTGCAATCGATGTAAAGGAAAACTTTTGGGGAGGAAACAGACCCGGAACCTAAGTCCAAGTCTGGGTCTTCTTTTATGGGTTATAAATTTAGGGTGCTATACTGAAGCTATATAAAATTGATGTGTTCATAAGGTCTATACTGAATAGAGAGGGCAGCAGGATTTTGATATTATAGACGGAGGGCGGATGAACGATTGCCGGATCCTAGTGTCGCAGTGGTCCTGACTATTTCCCTGCTCCTTGGGGCGGATCCAGCTCTGCTTCATCACACGATCGCAGTGCCTCTTTTACAGGGTCATCACCCTGAGAAAGCAGCTCCAAGCGAGTATCCCCATTTTTCTAGATATATGTTATTCCGCTTCCTGCATCTTTTTTTCTTTTTTTTTTTTCTTTTTTTTTTTTTTTTTCATCAGGTTTCACCCTTTTTTTCTGGTGTCATCCCTTTTTTTCTGGTGTTATCCCTCTCCTTTTTTTCATTTGGTCTCACCCTTTCTTTTCTAGTGTCATCCCTTTTTTCATTTGCTCTCACCCTTTTTTTCTGGTGTCATCCCCCTTTTTTTTCATTTGGTCTCACCCTTTTTTTCTGGTGTCATCCCTTTTCTTTTTCTTTTTTCTTTTTTTTTTTTTTTTTTTTTTTTTTTTTCTTTTTTTTTTTTTTTTTTCTTTTCTTTCCTTTTCCTCTTCGCTTCCCTTTCCCCTCTCATTTTTCTTTATCCTTCACGTCCTCCATGTCGATTCTACTTCTACAGTCGTGTTCTCTTGACTCACGCCGTCTTGCTAACTCGATAAGGCTTGAGGTTCGTATGGTTGACAGGACGTCCTTGCTTGTATATCGTTCGTGTAACGTACTGGACCTACCTTGGTCTAGGGAGTGTACCTCTTTAAATTGGAGACCACTTCCCTTTTTATCAAAGTTCATTGAGTGTATAGTTAGCCTGTGGCAGGACGCCTACTTAATAGTCCTGCCTCGGCAAAGAATAAACATCATCTCTTTGTCTCCTTGACTCTCACAATTCCACTATACGTTTCATTTTTTCAAGGTCATAAGAACCCCCATACACCCTCATATACACACACAAAAGAATTCTCAATCACTCATCATGGCACCCCGACGACGCTCCGGTGCCAATGCCCCTGCCGCTGCAACCCCAGCAGACGCCGCTATCGCCCCAGCAACCGCCGCCACTGCTGCACCCCCAGCAGACGCCGCTAACGCTTCAGCTCCAGCTGTCGCGTCTACAAGTTCAGCAGACGCCTCTGCTACCATTAGAGACTCGCATTCGGAGCCCACTAGCCCTGAGGCTTCCGAAGACGAGGGCGAAGGACCATCGCCTATGGACACTGACGAGGAGTCACACTTCTCTGAGTCCTCCCAAGAAGTGGACGCTCTTAACAAGCTCCTATCAACCTTCACGGTTGAAGACGAGGAAGAAGAGGATTTTGAAATTGGTGGTGTTGGCAACCCTACCAAGGAAGATCTCCAGAAACTCCTCAGTCGTCGCAAGGACCGGCTTCGAGCCAGGTCAAGAACAATTGGATTGATCCACACTCGTTTCCACGACGCGGTCATCCAGATGAAACACATCCGTGTGGAGCAATCAAGAATCGAGAGAGCGACGAGGAAACTTATCGCGCAAAAGGAGGAATTACTCTCAGCCGTCACCCAAGAATGCGAGGACATCCGGAAGGACATCGCCTCCATCCAGCAATCGCTCACCTTCGGCTATGAAGAAGATGAGGCCCCTCAAGAACTCGAGAAAGTCGAGGAAGCTCCTAAAGCCAAGTTCTCAGTCAAATGGGACAAGTCCAATCCCGAGCACAGCGCTCTATACCGCATCTTCCGCGAGGAGTACATCCCGCTTATCGAAAACACGGATGAGGTCGACTTCTCTAAGGTCAAGAAGAAGACTTTCAAGGACTCGCCCGAGCTCGATCTGGACGTGTCAGCACTTCCGACGGAGGACATGGTCAGAGAGATGGCTCGCCGCGTAGTTAAGTTCAGAGACGACTTCGAAAGGGTCTTCAGAAGAAATCTCTCGGACGACCTCTTTGACAAAATGGCCTGGGATTACATGCCCAGTGCTATCTCAAAGGTTGGTCTTGCCAAGGAGTATCAAGAACTCATTATGGACATCCCTCTCAAGAAACGGACTTGGAAGCAAGTGGTCGCATGTCTGAACAAGGCTCTCAAGTTTGAACTCTTGGAAGCACACCTTGCGGACGAAGTGCTCACAGCCAGACCCAAAGTTGGTGAAACGTTCTTAGCGTTCACTCAGCGCCTCACGCCGCTCATTGAGGCCGCCAAATTTCCAGATGATGGTTGCACAATCCTGATTAAGGCGCTTGGCAATCATTTATCCGATGTCGGCTTCCAAGCAACGATCAAGGAGTATGGCTCCTTTGATGAGGTTAAGTCCATCAAGAAATACCTCGAGTTCCTGACCAAGACCCCAGGAGCGATGGAAGGCTCCAAGACCGACCACACCCTGTACTTCATCAAGAAGTATGGTGGCAAGGCGGGCGCCCAAGCTGCGGATCGATCCCAGGTTAAAGCAAGGTCAGAGTATTCTGACAGAGCTCCAGCACCTGTGCTCCAAAAGAGGCCCAGTCCCGGAGGGGACAACAGGGACCGCGACCGCAGGGATAACAGGGACCGAGACCGTAGAGACGGCGACCGCAGAGACCGGGTCTACAAGAAGCCTAGACAAAGTCATGGCAAAAGAGAGCTCTGCCCTTATTCAGCCAAGTGCAGAGACAAACATCTCAGGCATGAGAAGGAAGATTGCTTTCGCTGGCAAAACGACCAGGAAAGGAAGAGCCGAGATGAACGCTCTGGCAAGCAGCCTACCCAGTCTAGAGATAGTTCCAAGTATCAAAAGACTGTTGGAGCGTTCAGCAGAATATCTGAGGACACTCAGATGGAAGGCATTGAATTAAATAAACATTCTATGTTCTCTTCCTACACCTCGTTGCCCTACGTATTTCTGAAAGAAGCCTATGCGTTCAAGGGTTCCGCACCTGGTGACAACAGAATAGCTGTGCCTATTAGCGTGATGGGCGCAATGTGTACCGCTCTGTTGGACCCTGGAGCCACTACATCTCTCATCAGCAAAGAACTCGCAGACGATCTGGCAATTCGTTATTACAAGAAGCCCAATGACTCAATTGCTATGATTGAGGCAGGCACCAGCACTCAAAGCATCGTCACTTGTGACAAAGTGCAACTTGTATGCAACAAAAGATCCGTAGAACGCCATGTCTATGTTATGGCTCTGGAGTACTATGACTTTATCATAGGAATGGATCTCTTTGCTAGGTTCGGTTACGCCATTACAGGAATGGCAATGCCGCCACCAAGAGAGGAGGAGTTCCTCTGGGTACCCTATGATGAGAAAGCTTCGCTCATTCCCAAGGAACCTCCTGCAGAAGAACGCACCCCAGAATTCATCAAACAAAAAGCAATTTTCGTAAATGAACTAGAGCCACACCTGAAGGCCAATGCCAGAATTGACCCGAAGACGCACTGCACTCTCGAGTCAATGAGCGTATCTCTGAAAGTAAGGCCTGGCTGTAGGATACAAGAAAGATCACGCCCGTTTTACGCTCAAACAGAGAAAGAGGAAGTTGATAGTACGATCCAAACCTGGTGGGACACGGGTGTCATTGTGCCAGCACCGAAAGGCTGTCCATACAATAATTCTCTTACCATGGCCTCCAGAAGAGACCTGGATGGGAACATCACCAAGTTTCGTGTCTGCCTTGATCCTCGCACGCTGAACCGCCAGCTAGAGGATACAGACAATTTCCCCTTGCCACTGATCACTGACGTTCACGCCAAGATGGCAGGAGCAAAGTACTTTTCTACTATTGATCTCTCCCAGGCATATCACCGCATGCCAATTGATAAAGCAAGCCAACCTCTGACTGCATTCACTCATGGTGGAAAGCAGTACATGTTCGCAAGAGCGCCCTTTGGATTGAAGCCGTTGACAAGCATCTTTCAACGAGCCATGTCGCAGTTACTCGGACATGTGCATTATTCTGACAACTATGTGGATGATATCGTTATCTATTCACAGTCTATTGAAGAGCATATCACTCATGTCATCTCAGTCCTTAAGCTTCTCACGGAAGTGGGTTTAATTATCAATAAGGAGAAGTGTCACTTACTCAGCACAGAAGTCCTCTTGCTTGGATTCATTATCAGCAAAGACGGCAAACGCATTAACATTGAGAAACTGGCTAATGTAGAAACGTGGCCTTACCCCACGAACAACAAAATGATCCAGAGGTACAATGGCATGTTCAACCACTTTCGAGGATACATTGCCATGCATAGTACACTCTCGGGCCCATTAGATGCGTTGCGTAATAAGAAAGGAAAATTCATCCTGAACGATCTGGAGAAGCGATGCTTCGATGCCTTTCGTTATTTGATGAAAAGAGCACCCATCCTGAAATTTGCAAATTTTCTGTTAATGTTCTATGCCGCTACGGATGCCTCCAACGACGGGCTAGGTGTTATGCTTTATCAACTGCCCAGGGGGAGAGATGATCATAGCGAGATCAATTACATTTCCTTTCAGTCAAGAGCGCTGCACAAGCACGAGAAAAACTACCCAACTTACAAGAAAGAACTTTTAGGCATAATGTTTGCTCTCATGAAGTTTCATTATTTCTTGTGGGGAAGAAAGTTTGTTCTCTACACCGACCACAGACCTCTGACGTACATCCATGAACAAGATGAGCTCCCGCAGATCATTACGAACTGGAAAGCAACCCTTCTCAACTACGATTTTGAGTGCGTGTATCGTCCAGGACTGTTGAATGTCATTCCGGACGCTTTGTCCAGAGCATACCCAGATGAGCTTTGGCCTGCTTCTAAAGCCCCAAGCCAAAATAGGACCAACAAGCATCAAATCGCAGCAGCGACCAGGTCAAGTCAGAGGACGACAGTTCCACTCTTGGAGGAAGGACCATTGAGTATCTCTTCTGCAGAGTTGGCAGAAAGCCTGACTCCGCCAAGCGTTGTTCCCAACGCACCATACGCACATGCGATGCAGACCGAAGACACCCCAAGAGACACAATCTTGGACGTTGAAGAACGCAAGCAGATGCTAAAACGTGTTCACGAATTTGGTCATCCTGGAAGTAATGCTATGGTTCAAGCGATCCACGAGCAAGGTTACACCTGGCCTAAACTTCGAGAAGATTGTCTAACTTGGGTTAGTCAGTGTGGACCCTGTCAGCATTTCAACATTGCTCGCAAAGGATATCACCCATTAAAAGCAATCCATGCGCGTCTCCCAGGAGAACATGTCGCTATAGATCTCGCCTCGTTCGAGGTTAGCACACAAGGCAATAACTTTGCGCTGGTTATGGTTGACGTCTGTACCAGATTTGTCTTCTTAGAGCCGTTACCTAACAAAGAAGCAGAGACAGTAGCCCGCGTGCTATTCAAACTGTTTTGTGGTATTGGATTCCCAAAGATCATCCAGAGCGACAATGGAGCCGAGTTTGTGGATGCTGTTATCAAGCTCATGGCGCAAAAGCTGCAGGTTGACCATCGTCTATCCACACCGTATCACCCAAGGTCTAATGGAGTTGCAGAGCGTTTCGTTCGATCTCTTAAAGACAATCTCCGAAAGCAGCTAGAAGGTCGCACAGAGACATGGGATTCTTATCTTCCCATGGTTCAGCTCCAGTTGAACACTAAAGCGGCTAGCCTTCACAACTCCACACCTTTTTCTTTATTTTTCGGTCGTTCATTTGCAGGCTTGACAGACTTTTCATCTGCCGAATCACATTTAATGACTGAAGAAGAACTAGAAGAGCGGTTAGAGTACCTGACAAATTTGGTGTACCCCGCAATTGCGAACAAAAGTGCAGACACTCAGCGTAAAATGATCGACAAGTTCAATCGATCGCATCGTATACTGGACTTTCCTCCTGGCACTTTTGTCATGACCAGAGAAGAAACACCAGATGGCAAACTCTCGCCTAAATATCATGGCCCATTCAAAGTTATGTCTCGCTCTGACAATGGCTCCTACACCCTATTGGATGTTACAAATCAAAAGCTCGCTCGCAATTATTCTCCAGAACAACTTAAACGCGTCACTCAGGCTTTGGATGCTCCTAGTGCCGAGTCGTATGAAGTCGAAGCCATTGTAGGACACGACTTTTCTGGGGAGGGAGTGGAGTACACTGTTAAGTGGAAAGGATACGACTCTTCACACAATCAGCGAATTCCATATCGCAATTTTGATTCAGACACTCTGATCAGACAATACTGGAAGCGTCTAAAGCAAAGCAATCCGCACCTCGTTGCCAAACAAAATAAGAAGAGAGAAAAGGCAGAAAAGAGAGCGCTTAGACAACACAAGCTTCAGCAAAAAGAGATCGTTCAAAATGCCAGTCAGAGTAGAAAGAGCAAAAGAAGACCAGCTTCAAAGAAGCATGCTGGCAAGCTGTAAGAACGGCAACAAGCAGATAGCTTGATGGGGTTTTTCACGCCATGCGTTTTCCCCATAGAGAAGGACTGACAGGCGCGTGTCTGTTCCTGAAAGGGTTTTTCACACTTTTATCCCTGCAAAACACATCAAGAGGTTTTTCTAATTTTTACCCTCGCATATCAGGAGGTTTCCACTTTTCCCTCCATCATCATCCAAAGAGCATCCTGAGGTTTTTCATATTTTTACCCTCGCACAATAGTTTATATTTCATGAGGTTTTTCACTTTTACCCTCATTAGTTACCTACCTCTTACCCAACAGCAGATATTCTAGATCAAATCTCGGGGGGAGCTTGTAACGTACTGGACCTACCTTGGTCTAGGGAGTGTACCTCTTTAAATTGGAGACCACTTCCCTTTTTATCAAAGTTCATTGAGTGTATAGTTAGCCTGTGGCAGGACGCCTACTTAATAGTCCTGCCTCGGCAAAGAATAAACATCATCTCTTTGTCTCCTTGACTCTCACAATTCCACTATACGTTTCAGTTCGATGTGACCCGCGTCGTTGAGCCAGAACATATGCTCCTCCGGCTCTTTTCTCAAGGATATGATATGGTCCGTTCCACTTTGGCAATAGCTTCCCAGATCGTCGATTATCGAGGTCGGCACGGTAGACAAGGACTGGCTGTCCGATTCGATATTTTCTTGGAGGTAAGAGAGTAGAGCGCCGCTCTTTATCCTCATGATATTCTTGGATCCGGCTGACCGCGGTTTCTCTAACTTGTGCCAACATCCCTTGTCTGTGTCGGTTTAAAGCCAGCAAATCCACCTCGTCCTCCACTGCACGATTGTAAGCATTATCTAGCTTGTTGCGAGCTGGCTGTCCGTACAGAACTTCAAAAGGTGAGTAACCTTGATCGTCTTTCTCCATCGTATTCCATGTCCATGCGACTTTTTCCAACATTCGCCTCCATTCTTCAGGTGGTAGTTTCTCTTCCGCCAAACATTTGCTGATTTGCCGACTCATGAATCCGTTATACCGTTCCACCTTTCCGTTGGTTTGTGGGTGATAGGCGGCGGCAGCGGCGATCTTGATGCCTTGCATATCACACTCCAGTCTAAAGGCGCCTTGAGCCAGGGAGGAGCCGTTATCGGTAATGATGACCTGTGGGTATCCATATCGTCTAAACCAGCAACGTTCGACCTCTTTCCTGATGGTTTGACCTTGGATGTTACTTAGGGCTATGGACTCTACCCAACTGGAGGTGTAGTCGATGAGGTTGAGCACATACTGCTTCCCGTAAGACAGTGGCAAGGGTCCCACCAGATCCATGCCCACGACCAAGAAAATGGAGGGCGGAGGCGGAATGCGGTGATGACGGTGGCGTGTCGAGTCGCGCTTCTGGAACCGTTGACACGCGTCGCAGGATTGGATAGCCTGCCTGATGTCTTCGAACTGGCCCGGCCAGAAATAGGCAATGGAAGCCCACCTGTAGGTGCCTGTAATTCCAAGATGACCGTTGGTGCTGGATCCATGGAGCGCATCTATGATATTCTGCCTTTCATGAGGAGGGACATACGTGCGTGGAGAGGCGCCGACCGTTCGTTGCATGAGTCTACCATCCAGGATGAAGTACTTGAGGGCTCTGATTCTTATATCTCTCATCTGAGACAGAGATAGGTGAGTTATGGGTAGTCCTTGGAGCCAGGCGGCGATGGAGGCGTAAGGCTCTTCGTCGATCTCAATCACTGCCACTAATCTCAAACCGCCCATATCATTTATCTCATCCTCCAATCCGTATGTAGGGATGGTCCCATCTCCAGGCACTCGAGACAACGGATCAGAGTCTTGCATGTCCTTGCCAGGTCGATGATGGATGTCAATTTTGAAGCGAGCAACGTACAGAGTCCATCGGGTCAACCTGGCATTCTGAAACTGTAAATTGTGCAGATACAACAAGGCCCGGTGGTCCAGGAACGCGTGGATGGTCTTGTCCAAGAGTAAGTGTTCGTTCTTTTTCAAGGCGTATACGAAGCCTAGCAACTCTCGTTCAGTTGCAAAATATCGAGTCTCTGGTCCTGACAGTTTGCGGCTTCCGAATAAGATAGGTCGGTATTTGGTGTAGATGGTGATGTTATTATCGTCGTCGATGTTCGCCGCATGCGCCATAACATAGCCTGTACACACATCGGAGGTATCGGCGGACATGATCACGGGCCTTTTGTGGTCAATGATGACGAGGACGGGGCTTCCAACCAATCCTTGTTGCATCTGAGTGAAAGCAGTTGGATACTTGGCGTCCTTTTCCCACATCTTGATGAAGGTGGCGGGCCGCTTGTCGTATTTATACAGTTCAAACAACGGGATGGCGATCTTGGTGAAGGCAGACACGTGAGCACCCAGGAACAAAGCAAATCCTACAAACTGGCGGAGTTCTCGGACGTTCTTGGGCATGGGCCACATGGCGATTTTCATCAGTTTCTTGGGGTGGATGCTGATGCCTTCCGGACCAATGACTCTACCCAGAAACTCTCGACGCTGGACAAAGAACCCTGACTTGTTACCCGCAAAGGAGCCGTTCACCTCGTCCATCCGTGCCAAGATATTGGCCACACGGACCATGTGCTCTTCAAAGGTATCGGTACCGGTACCCATGTCGTCCACGAACGTTGCTAGCTTTCCTGAAAGCTCAGGGGTATTAAAGACATCTCCCATATGGCGACTATACCATTGCATAGAGTCGATGAGACCCATAGGGAGAAAGTTGTATTCCCAAAGTCCTTCTGGAAACGAGACAGCGGTGAGGTACCGGCATTGCTCCTCGATTGGGGACTGCAGGTAGCCGTCCTTGCAATCCCAGAAGCTGAGCCAGCTGCACCCCTGAAGCTTGTTAATCTCCATGTGGGCGTCTGGGATTGGCCACGCCATGGGTCTGATGAGCTTGTTTACGGGGATGAAGTTGACACAGACGCGGTACGAGCCATCCTTCTTCTCAACCAGCAGCGGGTTGCAGGATACTGGCGAGGATGACTTCCTCATCTTTCCAGCCTTCTCCATCTGCGTGACGTAGTCGTTCAGTACTCGAATCTGGCCGGGAGAGTATTTGCGGGAGTATGCCTTAGGGAACGGGACGTCCTCTCGAACTGAAAACGAAGCTGCGGCACTGAGCTTGTCGGCTCTCATAGTGCGGGACATCTCGCCTTCTTTGGGAAAGGCTCCGGTGTGCTTGCTAAAGAGTTGTTGGATCTCGGCGATGTGTTCTTCGACCTCTGGTAGGTCACCAACCATAATCCTGTGCTCTTCCAACCCAGGGACCAGGCGACATGGTGTGTCAGATAAGACGTCGCGGCTTTTTGGGGCTTCAAGGCAGAACCCATATTCGTTGTTCTGGAAGTGCAGTGTGGTGGCATCGCCATTTAGGGGGGCTGGTTCTGCAACAAACACGTCCAAGGAAGTTTCCTCTTGAGGTTGTATACCGGGAGCTCTAAAGTTGGGTACTGCCATGAGCAGGAATACGTCTTGGATGTTGCCGGCTTCCTCGTCGGCCAAGAGGTCTTGCATCGTCACGAACTCGACCTTTTCTCTTGCCAAGTTTTGAGTGGCAGCGAGAAACGCTTCACGATATTCTTCGTCCGTGCTGGAGTCACTCTCATCGTCGGCCGAAGTAGATGTGTCGCTGAGAGATTCTTCGTCGTCAGAATCGTCGTCAAAATCTTCACTGTCCTCGATGAGTCCTTTGTAGCCCTTCTTGATGTCCGACTGTAAGCGCGGTTCCTCCTCAGTCTCCTCGATGACCATCGGTGAGTGGCCCTTGCCTCCATCGATCTCAATGATTCGTCCTCCGATTTTCATCTGATACATTCCCTTGTTCCAGTAGGTTATGCATTGTGTCATCTCCAGAAATCCTCGTCCAAGCAGGAGCTCACACGGTGCATTGTTGATTATAAGGCACCCGATCACTACCGTCTGTCCAGCGATGTCCAGCGGGATAAGACTTGCCTCTCCAACAGCTGACAATAACCCTCCCAAGGATCGGATCGTGATACGGGACACGTTAGAGATGGTAGTAATGTTGGCTTTCTTGAGGAACTCAGGAGTGCAGACATTGACGCACGCTCCACCATCCAAGTACGGCTTCACGGGATAACCATTCACGGTGGCCAAGAAATGGTGGGTGGTGTTCTTGGCAATATCCGAACGGGCGAGGAAGGCATGTATTTCGGGGCTCTGACTGTCCACTCCTAAGCCTGGGTACTTTGCTAGCAGGACATCTTGCTCACGTGAAGGAAGCGCTTTGAGAGAATCTCCGAGTACTCGTCTTAGGGCTGGGGATAAAGCCAATAGCTGAGAGAGGCTTAGTCCTGTAACCTCGACGTCTCGGGTGAACTGCAGGATGTTGAAGGGGCTATCCTTCCATGTGAGTCGTATCGGTCGTGGCAGCAATCGTGCAATCTTGGCAAGTTCCTCGGCCTCGTTCTTGCTCTCATGAACGGCTTTATGCAACTTGTCCTTGAGTTCGGCGGTCTTCTTTTTGCTCTCCTTCGATGGTTTCTTGGGTTCCTTAGGCTTTTGGCACTCCTTTCTGGCTCCTGCAACCTTTGCTATCTTGGTTGCTTTGGTCTTGCTTGGTTTTTGCTTTCGCTTCTCCCGCAAGGCTTGTTCCTCGTCCAACCTCTTGATTTGCTCTGAGATCTTCTTTTCTCGATCCAGAGCTCGCAGTAACGGTCGTTGATACTGATCGGGACGGTTTTCAAGAGGACGTTGCTGAGGTCTTGGAGGTATTTCGATATGATCGAACCGTTCTATGGAATCGCGTGTTGGCGGAGGTGTGTTTGAATCGTATGGTTGGAATGCTGGTCCGGCTCTATCCTCTGTGTCCATGCTATATTCTCGAACGACGGCATCAATCTGAGGTCCTAGCGCGGGCATGACAGAGCTCTTTTCGACGTCCTTCGCGTTATTGGTCTCTGTCTTCTGGTACGGTGTCTGCATGGGCGGCTTTATCTTTCCTCTAACGGCCGCCAATATGTGCGGGGGTCCTTTTCTAGGGGGGTGAGGGTCTGGACCACGATGTCTCACCCCTCTTAAAAATCCTGCTCTTCAGCTGCGGAACGTTCCTCCAGATATTCCTCGAGATCGACCTTGGAGAGATAGCACGCATATTCTCCAGCATTGTCGTCGTCGTCATACTGAGAAGCCCGGTACCATTGTTGAGCCATGAGGGTGCGGGGTCTGCGCGGGTTCGGGCACTTGGACGAATAATGTCCGGTCTCATCACAGTTGTAACATTTGACGTTGGACATGTCCTTAGCTGGACGGGAGCTCAGTGGGGCGCCTGGGGTACGAGCAGGCTGATTCTTCTGTTGCTTGGTCATTAGGATGGTGAGAGCTCCGAGTTGATCAGTAACTGCTTTGAGGTCCTCATGCATGGAGTCCCATCGTCCTGTCCCTGTCGAGGATTGAGCTCGGTCCTTTTGCTTCTTAGCGGCTTCTCCATCGGTTGAGTTATATCCATCGTCCTCTGATTCTTCACAGTCCGATTCTCCTACGGCTTTGGATGGCTTTCGTGCGAGTTCTACCTCGTTGTATCGAGAGCCCAATTCTCTCATATACTCCATGGCAGTCTGCCAGTCGCCTTGACGAAGCGCGATATACCGTTGGTGCGTATCGTACAATCCAGCGGCATAGCAGGACAGTAATGACCTCTCGTCAGGTACCCGTCGAGCACGAGCACAGGCAGCACGGTGAAGGTCAACGCGGGTCTTGAATCGGACATTGTATTTTGCAATCCTCTCATTGGCTGTCTGAGGAAACTCTTGCAGGAAATCGATCTGGATTCGACGTCTGGCTTCGTCCAAGTCCATGAATGTATCCGATAGATCGTCCATCAAAATCCGGTACGTCATGTTCCTTTCTCGAGCGCGGATACGGCACCATTCGCTGGCCTCGGTATGTTTCCCAACTGCGGACATGACCAGGCGGATGACTCCGGTACGAATAGCACTGTCGTCAATATTCGGATCACACACTTTGGCTCGGAACCAGTTGTCGAACCCTCTGATCCAGTCATCGGCATATTTTCCTTTCTTACGGCTCAAAGAGAATGTTGGCCCATCGTATGACTTGATCCTTTCGAGAGTGCGTCGGTACAGATCAACGTCCATGGCATGGTAGTGCGGGTTCGCCTCTTCATTCTCTCTGGCCCGCTGACGATCGACATCAGCTGTACGGGGAACTTGTCTTCCAACAGGACGTGCGGACTGCCTGGGAGCTCTCTGACTGATACTTGCCTCTTGTTCATCGTCGGTGGTGTCATCGGCTACCAATGGCTTGGGAGTTCGCATGTTGTGGGGGCCTTGCAACTCTTCATTCGGACGATTACGGCCTCCGTAATGTTGGCCAATGATGTTTGCGACTCCCTCGTGGATGCGTTTCTCCATGGCTCTCATTTCATCTCTTATCTCGGTTCTCAAACTTGATGACTGATTGTCGATAGCGACCGCCCAATCGGGACGCGGCTCGGGGTGAACCGGATTGGCGTCATCGAAATCATCAAACACGGCGATATCAGCGGGGTTGCTGATTGGCTCGGAGTGGGTCACCTCCGGAACAAGATTGTTGGGAATGCTTGGCACAGAGGGGCCGTGGCGCATTCGGGGGTGACTCATCGGTTAGGTTCCGGAAGAGAATTTTTCCAGCAGTGTGATTGGTTAGTCGTGACCTCGGATGAGGAGTTTATTTTTGGCAATTGATATCCAAGAAGGATTGCCCAGGTTCTCCACCAAGAAAACGTGTGGTGAAGTAACTCTAGTTCTGTAAAATAGACTACGGTCAACTCAAGAAGGTAAGACTGCTCAGATACGAAATGACTAATGATAGAATCCCTTACGTTTGATCTTGCGATCGATCTCCGTTGGGGGCAATCGGCGGAAGCGTACCAAATGACTTGGTTGCTCTTGAGCCTGAGAATAAAAGGAAGACTATTCAAAATATAAGTATCTAACTGATAACAGGCTTAACAAACTTAAGAGAAACCGAGTGAACACTTACTGTGAGGCCCGTTGGGGGGACTCAAGTCTCACAGGGTGTCTCTCGCAAGTGGGGGACAGGGAGAGAATCTATAACTACAAAAACTACAGAAACAACGGCACACACAGGTTAGGGGCCTGTATAGACAAAGGGACTCCTTCTTGACTCCTGTGCCAAGGATAGTTCCAAATCCGAGGGGTACTGTTCTTGATCCTCCGAGAAGACACTCTATGTGATCATCTTCATACCTGGTGGAAGGCCTAGGGATACGGGCCTTGATGGTTCAGGATTTGTAGGAGAGGAGGGGGACGGTGGAGTGTCTCGGGACGGATTGGTGTAAAGAACAGAGGTTGGCTAAAGCACTATTCTCGTCTCTACTCTCACTCAAACGCTTATACCGTGTGCGGAGCGTCAAGTTGTGGCAGAGCAACACTAATCCTACTTTGGGGTGTCAGGGGGGTGAGGATGTGCGTAGGAACGTAGTTCTAAACTGTGCAATCGATGTAAAGGAAAACTTTTGGGGAGGAAACAGACCCGGAACCTAAGTCCAAGTCTGGGTCTTCTTTTATGGGTTATAAATTTAGGGTGCTATACTGAAGCTATATAAAATTGATGTGTTCATAAAGTCTATACTGAATAGAGAGGGCAGCAGGATTTTGATATTATAGAGGGAGGGCGGATGAACGATTGCCGGATCCTAGTGTCGCAGTGGTCCTGACTATTTCCCTGCTCCTTGGGGCGGATCCAGCTCTGCTTCATCACACCATGTGTATGTTATGGCCATAGAGTACTATGACTTCATCATAGGAATGGATCTCTTTGCAAGGTTTGGTTTCGCCATCACAGGAATGGCGATGCCACCCATGAGAAAGGAGGAGTTCCTTTGGGTGCCTTATGATGAAAAGGCCTCGCTCATACCCAAGGAAACTCCCGAAGAAGAACGTACGCCTGAATTCCTAGAACAAAAGGCTGAGTTCATGAAAGCCCTGGAACCCCACATGAACGCTAATGCCAAAATTGACCCAAAGTCGTATTGCACGCTAGAGTCAATGAGGGTATCTTTGAAAGTAAAGCCTGGCTGCACGATTCAAGAAAGATCACGCCCATTCTACGCGCAAACAGAGAAAGAAGAAGTAGATAGTGCAATCCAAAAATGGTGGGACACGGGTGTGGTGAAGTAACTCTAGTTCTGTAAAATAGACTACGGTCAACTCAAGAAGGTAAGACTGCTCAGATACGAAATGACTAATGATAGAATCCCTTACGTTTGATCTTGCGATCGATCTCCGTTGGGGGCAATCGGCGGAAGCGTACCAAATGACTTGGTTGCTCTTGAGCCTGAGAATAAAAGGAAGACTATTCAAAATATAAGTATCTAACTGATAACAGGCTTAACAAACTTAAGAGAAACCGAGTGAACACTTACTGTGAGGCCCGTTGGGGGGACTCAAGTCTCACAGGGTGTCTCTCGCAAGTGGGGGACAGGGAGAGAATCTATAACTACAAAAACTACAGAAACAACGGCACACACAGGTTAGGGGCCTGTATAGACAAAGGGACTCCTTCTTGACTCCTGTGCCAAGGATAGTTCCAAATCCGAGGGGTACTGTTCTTGATCCTCCGAGAAGACACTCTATGTGATCATCTTCATACCTGGTGGAAGGCCTAGGGATACGGGCCTTGATGGTTCAGGATTTGTAGGAGAAGAAGGGGACGGTGGAGTGTCTCGGGACGGATTGGTGTAAAGAACAGAGGTTGGCTAAAGCACTATTCTCGTCTCTACTCTCACTCAAACGCTTATACCGTGTGCGGAGCGTCGAGTTGTGGCAGAGCAACACTAATCCTACTTTGGGGTGTCAGGGGGGTGAGGATGTGCGTAGGAACGTAGTTCTAAACTGTGCAATCGATGTAAAGGAAAACTTTTGGGGAGGAAACAGACCCGGAACCTAAGTCCAAGTCTGGGTCTTCTTTTATGGGTTATAAATTTAGGGTGCTATACTGAAGCTATATAAAATTGATGTGTTCATAAAGTCTATACTGAATAGAGAGGGCAGCAGGATTTTGATATTATAGAGGGAGGGCGGATGAACGATTGCCGGATCCTAGTGTCGCAGTGGTCCTGACTATTTCCCTGCTCCTTGGGGCGGATCCAGCTCTGCTTCATCACAGGGTAGAAAGTTTGTTCTCTACACCGATCACAAACCCCTGACGTACATTCACGAACAGAAGGAGCTTCCTCAGATCATCACGAACTGGAAGGCTACTCTTCTCAGTTATGATTTCGAGTGTGTATATCGTCCAGGAGTGCTGAACATCATTCCAGATGCTTTGTCTAGAGCATATCCGGATGAACTATGGACTCCTCCAGAGCCACCGAGCCAAGGTAACACCAAAAAACACAAAATCGCAGCAGTGACTAGGTCAGGTCAGAAACATACAGCTCCGCCCTTGGAGCACGAACCGTCGAGTATGTCTTCCGTAGAACTGGCTAATAGTCTGAACAGTCTGTACCCCGCAAGCATTGATCCCAATGCACCCTACGCTCATGCGATGCAATTCGAAGACACACCGAAGGACACAATCCTGGATCTCAGCGAGCGCAAGCAAATGCTGAAAAGTGTGCATGAATTTGGTCACCTTGGAGGCAACGCAATGGTCGACGCCATCCATAAGAAGGGTTTCACCTGGCCTAAACTTCGAGAAGACTGTCTTGCTTGGGTTAGTCAGTGTGGACCCTGTCAGCACTTTAACATTGCCCGCAAAGGATATCACCCGTTAAAAGCAATCCATGCACGTCTCCCAGGAGAACACGTCGCAATAGATCTCGCCTCATTCGAGACCAGTACCCAAGGCAATAACTTTGCGCTGGTCATGGTTGACATCTGCACAAGATTCGTCTTCCTAGAGCCACTGCCTAACAAAGAAGCCGAAACAGTAGCACGTGTGCTGTTCAAACTGTTTTGTGGTATCGGATTCCCTAAGATTATCCAGAGCGACAATGGTACAGAGTTTGTGAATACAATCATCAAACTCATGGCACGAAAACTGAAAGTAGACCATCGGTTATCCACACCATATCACCCAAGGTCTAACGGGGTCGCAGAACGTTTTGTTCGAGCTCTTAAAGAAAATCTCCGTAAGCAGCTAGAAGGTCGCACAGAAACATGGGATGCTTATCTTCCCATGGTCCAACTTCAATTGAATGCCAGAGCGACTAGCCTTCACAGCTCAACACCTTTCTCCCTGTTTTTTGGTCGTTCATTTGCAGGTTTGACAGACTTCTCGTCTGCTGAATCACACTTAATGACTGAGCAAGAACTTGAAGAAAGATTGGAGTATCTAACTAACTTGGTGTATCCAGCCATCGCTGACAAAAGCGCAGACACTCAACGCAAAATGATCGACAAGTTTAATCGGTCACATCGTATTCTGGACTTTCCTCCTGGCACTTTTGTCATGACCAGAGAAGAAACACCAGACGGCAAACTCTCGCCCAAATATCATGGCCCTTTCAAAGTCATGTCTCGCTCCGACAATAGTTCCTACACACTGTTGGATGTCACAAACCAAACGCTCGCTCGCAACTATTCTCCAGAACAGCTCAAGCGTGTCACTCAGGCATTGGATGCTCCTAGTGCTGAGTCGTACGAAGTCGAAGCCATTTTAGGCCACGACTTTTCTGGGGAGGGAGTGGAGTACACTGTTAAGTGGAAAGGATACGACTCCTCACACAATCAGCGAATCCCATACAGCAGCTTCGATTCAGACACTCTGATCAGACAATATTGGAAGCGTCTAAAGCAAGAGAATCCTCATGTCATCGCCAAACAGGCTAAGAGGAATGAAAAGGCTCAAAGAAGAGATCTAAGAAGAAGCAAGCTTAAAGACAAGAAGTCCATTCAAGACTCCAGTAAGAGTAGGAAGAGCAAAAGAATACCAGCATCCACAAGGAAAGCTGGCAAGCTGTAGTCGCAGCAACAAGCAGAAATGCTTGTTGGGGTTTTTCACGCCACGCGTTTTCCCCACAAAGAAGGTAAAGACGCATGTCTTCTCCTGTAAAGGGTTTTCATAGTTTTATCCCAGCAAGGCACATCAAGAGGTTTCCACTTTTCCCTCTATCATAACGAGCATCCTGAGGTTTTTCACTTTTTACCCTCACATACTAATATTTAGTTCATGAGGTTTTCCACTTTTTACCCTCACCAGTTACCTGTACCCTACCTTGCGGTCATGATTGTAGATCAAATCTCGGGGGGAGCTTGTAACGTACTGGGACCTACTAGGTTCTAGGGAGTGTACCTCTCTAGTCAGAGACCACTTCCCTTTTTATCAAGGTTCATTGAGTGTAAAGATAGCCCGTGGCAGGACACCTATAAAGGAGTCCTGCGTCGGCAGACAATAAACAACAACTCTTTGTCTCCTTGACTCCTCCTATTCCACTCCACGTTTCATTAACGCTGCAGAATATTACACTAACTTTATCGGCACCAGCTCCCCCTCTGCGACCCCCCTCGCCCCACCACGCCACAACCCAATGGCCATGGACATCGACAACATCCAGGTTGTAGTCAACGCCATCATGCAGGCTCAGCAACAACACGGTTACCGCCCCCACAACCAGCAACGCCCTCGCCCCAGCAACAACCGTTATAAAAATAGCAACAACCGCAACAACTGGGCGCCCACCCCCCGCTTGACCCCTGCAGAGCGACAACGCCTCATTGAAACCGGCGGTTGTTTCAGATGCCGCAAGAGCGGACATCAATCGTGGGAAGGTGTTTGCGCCAATTTCATTGAAACCAACGAGGGCGCTCCTTCGGGAAACGCCCCCAGCGGTCAAGCTTAGTCCAGGACTTGATCGCTGAAGCCCCCTCCCTTTCTCCTCTGGACAAAGGGAGTGAGACCTGCTCCCAGGCAAGTGTCTGTTCTATTTCTGCAAATAAAATTGCTCCTGAACTGAATGCTTGCCACCTGCCTATGCTCGCTCCCTCACTTGCAAACGAGAATGATACTCTGGATACTCACCCCGCCCCCAACCCCGCGCCCCCTGTTGCGAAACTTTGCCATGACCCATCTGTGGTGCTTAGATTGCCTGAGAAGACGGACCTGGACCCACTCTCCTCAACCGCGTCTACACCCGTGCTCACCAAGAGCAAACTGAGACGTATGAACAAGCGTGCTGTCCGGCTGCAGTCCTTCACAGTGACTGAGGCTGAGCGCACACTGCTCACATTCATTGGCTCGATCAATGGACACCCTGCACGCATCCTCATCGATGGCGGTGCCGAGGGTAACGTCATCAGCTCCTCATTTCAAAAACGACATTCGCTCCCTCTCCATTCCCGCAACCCCATCCCCATTGTACTTCCTGACGGCTCCTCCTCCATCACTCAACACACTGTCCCCATCACCCTCACCCGCGACAATTACTCCGACAATCTCGACCCCCTCCTCTACCCTCTCAAATCATATGACTTGATCCTCGGGAAGCCATGGCTCACTACAGTCAACCCTGAAATCAATTGGCGCACCAACGACCTGCACTTTCAGCACCATGGAGGCCACGTTGTCTGGTCATGTCGAGGGTTCGCGCCCTCTTCAATCGCAGCTAAGTCCGGCGGTCGTCTCCTGAACCACATGCACTTCCACGCCCTCACTGCACAACCCGGCAACGAAGTGTTTCTTGCATTAGTGAAGACCACCTCAGCCATCACCCCCTCCACACCGCCCGTTCCTGCTGATGTCCTTCCCATCCTCGACGAGTTTCGTGATGTCTTCCCCACTTCCCTTCCTGACGGTCTCCCACCAGACCGAGGCGACGCAATGAAAATCGACACCGACCCCACAGCAGACCCTCCTGTGCGACCAGTCATTCGGCTGTCCATCGCAGAACTGGATGAGCTCAGGAAGCAGTTGGACGAATTGCTCAAAAAGAAATTCATCAAACCGAGCACATCCCCCTATGGCGCTCCCGTCCTTTTTGTCAAAAAGAAGGACGGCTCCCTGCGCATGTGTGTGGACTATCGTGGCCTCAACAGGATCACTCGCAAAAACCGACACCCCCTCCCCCGCATCGACGAACTCATCGACCGGTTCAGGGGTGCACAGTTTTTCACCAAACTTGATCTTTTTTCTGGTTACCATCAACAACGCGTTTATGAACCCCATACCCACAAAACAGCGTTTCGATGTCGTTACGGTCATTTTGAGTTTAACGTCGTTCCATTTGGTTTGACTAACGCTCCCGCCTCATTCTCCAACATGATGCTCAACGTCTTTGACCCCGGCCTTGACAAGTGGGTTGACATCTACTTGGACGACATACTCATCTACTCGAAGACGAAGGCTGAACATCTGGAACACCTCAGGAAAGCACTGGCCCTACTTCGGAAGCACGGCTTATACGCCAAACTTAGCAAGTGTTCATTCATGCAGGAGCAGACGGAGTTCCTAGGCCATGTCATTTCGAAGGACGGGATCCACACCAACGCCGGGCTTGTTCGCGCCATCCGCGAGTGGCCCCGACCCAGCAAGCAGAAGGATGTACAACAGTTCATTGGACTTGCTCAATTCTACCAGCAGTACATTGACGGATTTGCTGACATCGCGTTACCGTTGACTGGACTCTTAGGTGAGGGCGTGCCATTCTCTTGGGATCCTGACAAGGAACACGCCTTCACCGCTCTCAAGGACGCCATCAGCAAAGCACCGGTACTCAGGATCTTTGACCCCGACCTAGCCACCACTGTTGAAGCTGATGCGTCTGGATTCACTGTTGGAGCCGTGCTTTTTCAGACAGACGAACATGGAGTCTCGAGACCAGTGGCGTTCACATCCAGGAAGATGAATTCTGCAGAGAGGAACTATCCAACACACGAACAGGAGCTGCTGGCTGTCGTTCACGCGCTGAAGACATGGCGTTATTACCTGGATGGATCACACTTCGTCGTGTACACGGATCACGCCACGCTTCGCCACTTCCCAACGCAGCCCAAGCTGACTCGCAGACAGGCACGTTGGATGGAGTTGCTGCAGGAGTACGACTTCGACTTCAAGTACAAGCGTGGCGCAGACAACATCGTACCAGACGCCCTCTCCAGACGACCAGACCACAAAGACCCAGACCCGGTGGCACTACACTCGTTGGCCGTACAGTTGGACCCAGGATTGAGCCAGCGCCTGATCGATAGTTACCCGGATGATCCTAAACTCGGTCCTATCTATGAAAGCTGCCTCCAGGGAAGTTGCCCACAGAGATACTCGCTCCATGAGAATCTCTTGTTTGTTGAACGACATGGCATGAACCTTGTTTGCATTCCTCAGAAGTCTGACATTCGTCTTTCTCTCTTGCATGACGCTCATGACTCGGCCATAGCTGGACACTTGGGATTTGACAAGACCTATGACCAATTGAGACGAACAGCGTATTGGCCAAGGATTGCGCGAGACACAAGGACGTACATCGAGACCTGCGAGAGTTGTCAACGCAACAAGCCCAGCCGCCAGAGACCAGCAGGACTTCTTCAACCACTTGAGATACCGGATCAACGCTGGGACACTGTGACCATGGACTTCATCGTACAGCTACCAAGGACACCTCGAGGGTTCGATGCCATCACGGTCTTCGTGGACAAACTCTCCAAGCAAGTACGCTTTGTCGCCAGCAAAACAACCGACACTGCTCCTGACGTCGCGCGGATCTTTTTTGACAATATTTTTCGGCTGCATGGAATGCCCACCTCCATCGTCTCGGACCGCGACGCCAAGTTCACCAGCCACTTCTGGAAAGAACTTCATCGCCTCATGGATGTCAAGCTCGCAATGTCCACTGCATTCCATCCTCAGACGGACGGCCAGACGGAGAGAGCCAATCAGACGTTGGAGATCATGCTGAGAGCATTCGTGGACCAACAGCAGACGAACTGGGACCTTCTTTTGACTGCCGCAGAGTTCGCCTACAACAACGCCACCAATGCCACCACAGGATTCTCCCCCTTCTTTCTGAACGCCGGCTTCCACCCACGTGTACCAGCATCGCTGCTCCTGCCCCCGACCACACTCGTTCCTACGGTAGAGGCGTTCGTGACGAACCAGCACACCTCCTTGACCATCGCAAAAGAGGCCATAGCCTTAGCACAGGAACGACAGGCCAAGAATGCTGACACACGGCGCCGAGACCACAAGTTCAAGGTTGGAGATCAGGTGCTGCTGAACACGGATCACATCACAGTCGCTGCGGATCAAAACCAGCCCTCACGCAAATTGCAGCCTCGCTTTATCGGACCCTACACGTTGCTGGAGCAGCACACACCGGTCTCCTTTCGTGTTGAGCTGCCTCCGACGATGAAGATACACGATGTGTTCCACGTGGACCGCTTCCAAGAATATAAGCCGTCGCCAGAAGCCCTCGGACCACGAGCACCCGCCATGCCTCCACCGGAGATCATTGACGGCGAAGAGGAATACGAGGCTGAAGGCATCCTCGAGTACAGACGCTATCGTCGTCAGCATCAGTTCCTTATTCTTTGGAAGGGCTACCCTCGTAGCTCCGCCACTTGGGAACCACTCGGCAACCTCTCTCATTGCCTCGAGTTGGTCAACGACTTTAAAACAGCACATGGTATCCAATTTTAAAAGGGGAAGGTGTAACAGTAGTGCCCAGTCACAACGAGTATATAGAGTAGGGTAGTACGATACTTGCAAACACAACTCTTTTCCAGCTATTAGACCTGACCCCTGCTACAAGTAGGTTGTCCACTTCCATGGCGTTGGGATCAGCGGCGGAAAGGTGGGTGGCGGTGTGGTGAAGTAACTCTAGTTCTGTAAAATAGACTACGGTCAACTCAAGAAGGTAAGACTGCTCAGATACGAAATGACTAATGATAGAATCCCTTACGTTTGATCTTGCGATCGATCTCCGTTGGGGGCAATCGGCGGAAGCGTACCAAATGACTTGGTTGCTCTTGAGCCTGAGAATAAAAGGAAGACTATTCAAAATATAAGTATCTAACTGATAACAGGCTTGACAAACTTAAGAGAAACCGAGTGAACACTTACTGTGAGGCCCGTTGGGGGGACTCAAGTCTCACAGGGTGTCTCTCGCAAGTGGGGGACAGGGAGAGAATCTATAACTACAAAAACTACAGAAACAACGGCACACACAGGTTAGGGGCCTGTATAGACAAAGGGACTCCTTCTTGACTCCTGTGCCAAGGATAGTTCCAAATCCGAGGGGTACTGTTCTTGATCCTCCGAGAAGACACTCTATGTGATCATCTTCATACCTGGTGGAAGGCCTAGGGATACGGGCCTTGATGGTTCAGGATTTGTAGGAGAGGAGGGGGACGGTGGAGTGTCTCGGGACGGATTGGTGTAAAGAACAGAGGTTGGCTAAAGCACTATTCTCGTCTCTACTCTCACTCAAACGCTTATACCGTGTGCGGAGCGTCAAGTTGTGGCAGAGCAACACTAATCCTACTTTGGGGTGTCAGGGGGGTGAGGATGTGCGTAGGAACGTAGTTCTAAACTGTGCAATCGATGTAAAGGAAAACTTTTGGGGAGGAAACAGACCCGGAACCTAAGTCCAAGTCTGGGTCTTCTTTTATGGGTTATAAATTTAGGGTGCTATACTGAAGCTATATAAAATTGATGTGTTCATAAGGTCTATACTGAATAGAGAGGGCAGCAGGATTTTGATATTATAGAGGGAGGGCGGATGAACGATTGCCGGATCCTAGTGTCGCAGTGTGTAATAGCTAAAGCAAGTGGGGGTTCTGGGGCTGGGATCAGGGGAGCTTGGGTGAGAATCGTCTGATCTTATTACAGAGGGGGCAACCATCTATTTATCTATCTTTGTGTGGGACCAAGCATGGTCGCGTTCCAGTCTCTTACGGCTTGGCATTATCCTTGTTCTTGTCCCATACGATACACCCTCAACTCCTGTTACACCTTCCCGTGTTAAAAAAAAGGATCGCGAAAAAAAATTACAGGCCATGATCGCGCTTGTACTTGCTCAGTATCTGCTTGCAATGAGTTAAGCTGCTCTCTGGTTCCCAAGTCGACTGTTCCCTTGAGTATCCCTTCCACTTGATTAGGTACTCTTTTCGCCGGTTCCGGTGCTGGTGATCGAGTATCGTTTCTACCTCATACTCTTCCTCATTGTCGATGATCTCTGGAGGTGGTTGTGATGGTGCGCGGGGTCCGAGTGATTCTGGGGAAGGTTTGTATTCTCGGAACCGATCGACGTGGAAGACATCATGTATCTTCATGGACGGTGGTAGCTCGACCCGAAACGAGACCGGGGAGTGCTGCTCAATGATTGTATATGGACCGATGAATCTAGGTTGTAGCTTCCTTGTGGGTTGATTTCTTGTTGCGGAGACGGTAATATTATCAGTGTTGAGGAGCACTTGGTCTCCGACGGCGAAGTTGTGGTCTCGGCGGCGAGTATCCGCGTTCTGCGCCTGTCGTGTTTGGGCTCGCTGTATTTGGTCTTGTGCCAGAGATAGAGTGGCGCCTTGGGATTCGATGAACGCTTGCACGCTGGGATTTGAACTTGTTTGCGATTGGAGGAGGGACATCGGAACCCTGGGGTGAAAACCCATGTTCAAGAAGAAGGGCGAGTATCCAGTGGAGGCGTTGATCGAGTTGTTGTAGGCGAATTCGGCTGCAGTCAGCAATAAATCCCAGTTGGTCTGTTTTTGGTCGACGAAAGCACGTAGTATTTCTTCCAGGGTCTGGTTCGCTCTCTCTGTCTGGCCGTCAGTCTGCGGGTGGAACGCTGTGGACATAGCGAGCTTTACATCGAGTAAGCGGTGAAGCTCCTTCCAAAACCGGCTGGTGAATTTGGTGTCGCGGTCGGACACGATGGTGGTGGGCATACCATGAAGTCGGAACACGTTGTCGAAAAATAGGCGGGCCACATCGGAAGCTGTATCTGTTGTTTTGCTTGGGGCAAAGTGGACCTGCTTTGATAGCTTGTCTACAAAGACCGTTATGGCATCGTGGCCTCGAGGTGTCTTGGGGAGCTGGACAATGAAGTCCATGGTCACTGTCTCCCATCGCTGAGCTGGTATCTCAAGGGGCTGTAAAAGTCCGGCAGGCCGCTGGTGACTGGGCTTGTTGCGCTGACAACCTTCGCATGTCTCGACATATGTTTTGGTGTCTCGTACGATCTGGGGCCAGTACACAATGCGTCGGAGCTGGTCGTATGTTTTCTGGAAGCCCAAGTGACCGGAGATAGCAGAATCATGGGAATCGTGTAGAAGAGAGAGGCGGATATCAGCTTTTTGAGGTATGCATACAAGGGTCTGATTGTGGCGTATCACACAGAGGAGGCCTTCATGTAGCAAATAACGAGGTGGGCAACTTCCCTGAAGGCAGCTTCGATAGATAGGACCGATTTTGGGATCATCGGCGTAACTATCAATCAGGCGCTGCCTTAGGCCCGGGTCTAGCGTGATGTTTAACGAGTTGAGCGACAAAGGCGGGGGATCTTGATGGTCCGGTCGTCGCGACAAGGCGTCAGACACGATGTTGTCGGCTCCTCGCTTGTATCTGAAATCGAAATCATACTCCTGCAGGAGCTCCATCCATCTCGCCTGTCGGCGCGTCAATTTGGGCTGTGTGGGGAAATGTCGGGGCGTGGCATGGTCTGTGTACACGATGAAGTGGGAGCCGTCAAGGTAATATCGCCAAGTTTTCAGTGCGTGGACGACTGCTAGTAGCTCCTGCTCATGGGTCGGGTAGTTTTTCTCGGCCGAATTGAGCTTTCGAGAGGTGAAGGCAACTGGCCTGGACACACCATTCGAGTCTGTCTGGAACAACACTGCGCCAATAGCAAATCCGGAGGCATCGGTCTCCACAGTGGATGGTAGATCGGGGTCGAAGATCCTGAGAACCGGCGCTTTGCTAATCGCGTCTTTGAGATCAGTAAACGCGCGTTCCGTGTCATCATCCCAGAAAAAAGGGACGCCTTCTCCTAGTAATGCTGTCAGAGGTAGAGCAATGGAAGCAAAATTTTCGATATACTGCTGATAAAATTGGGCCAGACCAACAAACTGCTGGACCTCTTTTTGCTTGCTGGGTCGCGGCCACTCTGTGATTGCCTTCACGAGACCGGCATTGGTGTGGACGCCGTCTTTGGAAATTACGTGGCCCAGGAATTCTGTTTGTTCTTGCATGAACGAGCACTTGCTCAATTTCACGTAGAGGCCGTTGCTCCGGAGCAGGGATAGGACGCTTCTTAAGTGGCGGAGATGGTCGGCCTTGGTCTTGGAGTATATCAGTAGGTCGTCAAGATATATGACGACCCATTTGTCAAGGACCGGGTTGAATACTTTGAGCATCATGTTGGAGAACGAGGCTGGGGCGTTAGTGAGACCGAATGGAACAACATTAAATTCGAAGTGGCCATAGCGGCAACGGAACGCGGTCTTGTGAGTATGGGGTTCAAACACGCGTTGCTGATGGTATCCAGACAGTAAATCGAGCTTGGTGAAATAACGTGCTCCACGGAACCTATCGATAAGCTCGTCGATGCGCGGCAATGGGTGGCGGTTTTTGCGCGTGATACGGTTTAGGCCTCGATAGTCTACACACAACCGTAGAGAGCCGTCTTTCTTCTTGACGAAGAGTACCGGCGCACCGTAGGGCGATGTGCTAGGCTTGATAAATCCTTTGCGTAGTAACTCGTCGAGCTGTTTCCGGAGCTCATCCAGCTCCGCAATGGATAGGCGGATAACAGGTCGCACCGGAGGGTCAGCGTTGGGGTCGGTTTCGATCTTCATAGCGTCACCTCTGTCTGGAGGGAGGCCGTCGGGGAGTGTGTCGGGGAAGACGTCGCCAAACTCCTTGAGAAGGGGTTGAACATCCGCAGGAATGTCTGGGGAGGGTTGAGTGTGTTTTGCTATTTTCACGAGGGCGAGGTAGACCTCGCTGCCAGGTTGAGTGGTAAGAGCGTGAAAGTGCATGTGACTGAGGAGCATTCCGCGAGACTTGGAGGTGATGGATGAAGGAGCGAACCCTCGACACGTCCAAAGCACGCTCGTGCCCTGAAAGTCGAAATGGAGGTCGTTGGTGCGCCAGTTGATGTGAGGATTGAGTTCGGTGAGCCAGGGCTTTCCGAGGATGAGGTCGTATTTTTTGAGCGGGTAGAGGAGGGGTCGCAAATTGTCAGTATAGGCGTCGCGGGCAAGTTGGATGGGAACGGTGTGTTGGGTGATGGAAGAGGAGCCGTCGGGGAGGATGATGGGGACAGGTGAGCAGGTTTGGCGGGGGAGAGAGTGTCGTTGTTGGAAGGAGGAGCTAATGACATTGCCTTCAGCCCCTCCGTCGATGAGGATGCGAGCGGGGTGACCATTGATGGAGCCGATGAATGTGAGTAGAGTGCGCTCGGCAACAGTCTGTGTGAAGGATTGTAGACGAACCGTACGCTTGCGCATACGTTTCAGTTTGCTTTTGGAGTAGGTGGATTCTAGCGATGCGAGAGAGACAGGTGGGACCAGGGTCACTGTCTCTGACGTCCTAGGGGGAAGGGGGTGATCGTAGCGAGGGTCGTAGCGAGGTTGAGGAATCGGGGTCAGGGAATCAGGGGTAGGGTCAGTGTTCGAGGTATGGAGCACGGCGTGAGGGGGAGCGAGCGAAGGACGAGTTTCAACGAGGGATTTGTTGTGTTGTGCAACCGTAATTTTATTGCGGTGTGTGGGGTGACAACTTAACTCTGGCGGTTGCTCACTCCCCTTGTCCAGAGGAGAAAGGGAAGGAGTGTCAGCGATCAAGTTCTGGACTAATCTTGATCGCTGGGAGCGTTTCCCGACACGGGGGGAGGGGTGCGGGCTTGTTCAATGGCATTGACACGACACTCGCTCGCCATGTGTCCTTGTTGGCGGCAACGGAAGCAACTGCCACTGGCCATCAGGCTTCTGCGGTCGGTATCGCTAAGGGGGCGTAGCGGGGGTCGGTGATTGTTTTGTCGAGTGTAGGTTCGGAAGTTGTGGGGTCGGTTGTTGGAGCGAGGTGGTTGTTGTCGTAAAGCGTTCAGGGTCACTCGGCGGACGATAGTTTCGATGTTATGGAGGAGTAGGTTGTCCACTTCCATGGCGTTGGGATCTGCGGCGGAAAGGTGGGTGGCGGCAGCCATTTGGAGGGCGCTGGTATCCGCGCGGTTGGTGGAAGGAGACTGGCCTTTGTCGGGTGTGAAGTTGTAAACATGGTCATATTGCTCAGCAGCTTGGCAGAGTTCGTGGATCGAAGGGGCAACAGAACGGTTAATGCCCATGCTCAATAGCATTTGTCGCAGACTTAGAGGGGCACCTTGTAAGAAGCATGTCTTGGCTGAATCCTCCATGACTTTACGAGCCTCCTCATGCATCTCCGGTGTGCAGAGGACGGCTAGGTATCGGCGCGTCCTCCCAACATATTCGGATACGGTCGAGGTCATGCGGATGGAGTAGAGCAATGTGCGTGTCGTGAATCTGGGCAGGGCAAGGACAGGTTGACCTTTCACAAGGGCAAGAGGGCAGGGACAAGGGAAGTGGTAAGACAGGAGGGTTCAGGGTATGAATGATCAAGGATGTATTCAAGTTACTAGGTAAAGAGCAACTGTACAGAGGGAACTACGGACTATATATACTAAACACTGAGCCCAGCGCGTAATGCCGCTTTGACCCATAGTCACCGGTCAGGACATAATTCAAGGCATTCAGTAAAAAGGGGGCACATGTCGACAAGGCATTAAAAGGCAAAATAAGGCTTGGCCTAGGATACTACGCTTATCCTAGGGCCGAGTACGCGACAACCCCCCCATTTAGGGCTGAGCTCCGCGAAGCGTAGGGCCAGGTTTGTGAGGGTGAGCATGATGAAACTGCTTGATGAGTCTAGGGGCGCCTTGAACCAACTCAGCAGGCTCCCAAGTGCGAGCAGATATGGGGTAGCCTTTCCAGTGGACATGGTAGAGGAGTCTGCCACGGGCCACATTGGAGTCTAGGATGGCTTCGACTTCGAACTCCTCCTCTCCAGCAACGATGAGTGGAGGTAGAGGTTTGGGTGTCCGACCCGGGATCGTATCTTGGCGGAAACGCTCGAGGAGGCCGACGTGGAAGATCGGGTGGATCTTCATGGTACTTGGGAGGTCCAGGCGGTATGAGCGAGTTCCAACCTTCTCGAGTATTTGAAAAGGGCCAACTCGTTTGTAGTCAAGTTTCTTGGCTGGTCGCTCGGTACGGAGGTTTCGGGCGTCTAACCAGACTTTGTCACCAACACTGAAATCAGGCTGAGCAATTGCTTTGGTATCGAAATGTCGGGCGTGTCTTTCATTCGCAGACTGGATGTTGAACTTCATCTCAGAATGAATGTCTAGAAGAGCCTTGATGTGGTCAGGACAAGGGATGTTGTCTTTAGTCACCCGGGGTACGGTAACTGAGAACTTGGGGTGGAAACCAAAGTTAGCGAAGAAAGGAGTCGTCTTCGTGGACGAGTGTTCCGTGTTGTTGTAAGTGAACTCGGCGAGCGGGAGTAAAGTGCTCCAGTTTGACTGTTGATAGTCGATGTAACAGCGTAGGTACTGCTCGAGAATCGAGTTGACTCTCTCAGTCTGGCCGTCAGTCCTAGGATGGAATGCAGTAGAGAGGTTCTGCTCGATCTGGAGGGCCTTGAAGACTGTCTTAGTGAACTTAGAAGTGAAGGTGACGCCTCTATCGGAGACGACATCGTCTGGAAGACCGTGGGCGGCGAAGACTTTTTCCAAGAAGAGCTGCACGGTACCCTCCGCGTCCACGGTATCTGTGGTAGGGGCAAAGTGAGCCATCTTCGTGAATCGATCGACGAAGACACATATCGCGGTGTAGCCCTTGGAGGCGGGTAGTTGAGTGATAAAGTCTACGGAGATCGAGGACCAGGGCCGATCAGGGATCGGCAAGGATTGCAGGAGGCCATACGGCTTGTGATTGCTTGACTTGCTACGTTGGCAAATATCGCATCCACCGACGTAATTCTTGATATATTGTCGCATGCTGGGCCAAAAGAACGTGCGAGAGACAAGATCAAATGTTTTAGTAATACCAAAGTGCCCCGCAGTGGGAGAATCGTGGCATTCTTCAAGGATCATTTTCTTGAGATCCGGGTCGTCGGGGACACAGACCAGGCCGTCATGTAGTAGAAGGCCGTCCTGGACAGAGTAGAGGCCGTCAGGGTCTGGCGTCTCAAGGTTCTCAGCAAGGATCGCGCTGAATGTAGGGTCGTTAGGAAGTGAATGCGTAATTAATTCTTGAATGGCTGACTTCTCTGGGAGCAGCGGCAGGGCTTGTAGGGCATTCAAAAATTGAATTCGTGGCAGGAGGGTTAAGGCGGTCTTGCTTAGTGCAGCCGCACTCCCCTCCTCAGGTTTGTCTCTCCGAGACAAAGAGTCAGCCGCAGCGTTCTGCGAGCCAGGGCGGTATTTGATGACAAAATTGTAGTCCGATAGGACTTCAGACCAGCGGACCTGGCGACGGCTAAGGTTGCGGGTGGTTGTAAAATATTCCAGATTGCGGTGGTCAGCAAGGACGACTGTGGTAGAGGCTGAGAACTCAAGGTAGTGTCGCCAGTGCTTCAAGGCGCACACAATGGCTACCAGTTCTTTGTCATAGATCTGGTAATTCATTTCCGCAGGCAGGAGTTTTCTGGAGTAGAAGGCAACAGGGTGGAGGTGGTCATCGTCATCATATTGGCTGCAAACTCCACCGAGGGCGTAGTCGGAGGCATCGACTTCGATGACACACGCTTTTGTGTGATCAAAGTGACGGAGGATCGGGCCAGACATCAAACGAGCTTTGAGTTCATCAAAAGCGTCTTGCGCGGCTCTTGACCAAATGAACTTGGCATTCTTCTTGAGCAGAGTGGTGAGAGGGGTGGCTACTTTGGAGTAGTTCTTGACGAAGCGGCGGTAGAAGTTAGCGAGTCCGAGGAACACCTGAATGTCAAAAGCTGATTTAGGGGTAGCCCATTCTTGAATGGCGGCCACCTTGGCAGGATCCATAGAGATGCCGTTAACACCAATGACGAATCCCAGGAACGAGACCTGTTGCTTATCGAACGCGCATTTCTCGAGTTTCAGACAGATGCCCGCAGCTTCTAATTTCTTGAGGACCTTTCTGACTTGTGCGGTGTGCTCGTCAAGTGATTCGGAATATATGAGAATATCGTCAAGGTAGACAACAACAAAATCATCCAAGTAGTCGCGCAGGACGTCGTTCACGAACGCTTGGAAGGTTCCTGGGGCATTCATGAGCCCGAATGGCATGACTTGATACTCAAAGTGACCGTAACGACAGCGAAACGCGGTCTTCCACTCGTCGCCTTTCGCTATTCGGAGAAGGTTGTAGGCACCACGCATGTCCAATTTGGTAAAATACTTGGCTTTTCCTAACTGGTCAAACGTTTCGGAGATCAGTGGTAAAGGGCATCGATTGGGAGTTGTGATTTTGTTAAGTCCTCGGTAATCGACACAAAGGCGAAGGGAACCGTCTTTTTTCTTGACAAAGAGAATGGGCGCTCCGGCTGGGGATTCCGAGCGGCGAATGAAACCTTTAGCCAGGTTTTCTTTGAGATATTCGTGTAGGGCCTTGAGCTCCGTCTGCGAGAGATTGTAGACAGGCCCAAAAGGTACGTTGGCGCCTTCTGCAATGGGAATACTATGGTCGTAGGGTCGGTGTGGCGGGAGTTTGTCCGCCTGAGTCTTGGAGAACACTTGAGAGTATTCAGCGTATTTTTCAGGGAGCTGGATTGTTGGTTCATCATCACTAAGAGTCGCGGTAGACAATTCTTCGACTTGAGAGATGTCCATCATGTAGCCTACACCCTGTCCCTGCTTGAGCAGTTGACAGAAATTGGCGTTGCTGACCAGGGCAATATCCATGGAAGTCGGGTTTCTGACAGGGACAGGTACAGGTGGGTAAATGATAGTAGTTGGTGCAGGTTTGAGAACTAGAGGAGGGGAAGCAGAGCGTGTTTGACTGGTGAAGGGCAGGATAGAAGTAGGTAGTGTGGATCGAGCAAGATGTGACAAGGCAGAGAAGTTGTGATTTTGAGTGCAGGCGAGGGTCACTGTTCTCTGATCCCAGTCGATGGAGGGGCTGTGCTTTTTTAGCCAGTCCATTCCAAGGATCACAGAATAGTTACCGAGCGTGATGAGTTGAAAGGAATGTACTTCAAAATGTTCTGGGCTGGATTGCATGACAAGACGAGTGGAGTGGTGGGAAGTGTGGATGGTACCATTGGCGACGGCAATGTTGAGTTGTTGATCGACAATGGGTAGGTGATGTACTTTGGCGAGGTTCTGATGAATAAAGGAAATCGTAGCCCCAGAATCAATCATGGCATTGACGGGGAGGGAGGACCCCTGGAAATACAGAGTGACAGTGTGACGAAGAGATTGGGGATCCGCCCAAAATAGCAGGGAAATAGTACAGGACCACTGCGAAGCTAGGATCCCTTCTCTCATACGCCCTACCTCAGTAATATCAAGATTTCATTTCCCTCTCTAAAATCAACATCAGTACCCCCCTTATAGCCACCACAGTTTTCATAGTTTCAGTGTAACACTCCAAGTTTATATATCTTATAAAAGAAGCCCCAGCCTTGGACTTTGGTTCGAGGTCTGTTTCCTTCCCCAAAATCGTATCATATACACTGAATTGTAAGAACATCGTTCCCACACTCATTCTCACCTCACTGACAACCATTGCGGTTAGTTACTCTGCCACAGCTCTCCCACACATATATACCGCGGCCACAGCAAGAGCAGAGACGAGACAGGTGTGTCTTTCGACCTCCGTCCCCTACAGTTCTCATCGTCCCCTCTCGAACACAACTACAGTCCCGTTCCCTCCCCTGCCGTATCAAGCATCCGACACCACAGAGGCCCGCAGCTCCCCGGCCTCTTGTCAGGTACGATAATGGACCACTAGCGATGTGAGAGGAGGACCAAGAACAGCACCCCTCGGCGTATTATTGCAGCTTGTACGGGAGTCCCGACGGAGTCCCAAGGTCTATACAGGTCCCTAACCTGCGTGTGTCGACGTTACCTTAGATATTGATAGATAGATTCTCTCTTCTCTTCGCCCCCAAGAGAGACACCCTGTGAGAACCACGAGTCCCCCAAGCGGCTCTCACAGTAAGTGAATTTCTGGTTGGCATGCTGCTATCTGGCACTTTTTGTATTAGTCACTTATCATATGAATATTCTACCCCAGCCCTTTTTCTTGACTGATAGCGACCACTGGTTTGGTCTGCGCAGTTCCGATTGCCCCCAACGGAAATCAGATCATACGATCAAACGTAAGGGCATTTTCACATGTAGTTTTCTTATCATTGGCCAGACTAGTTTCATGTTGTTTACCAGATAGTCTATTTTTACGTATCTAGAGTACCTTCACCACACGGTTTTCTGGTGGAGAACCTGGGCAATATCCGTCCGGATATCAATTACAAGCTAAAAATAAATCCCTCACCCGAGGTCACCCCCAACAAAAATGAGTGCCCCAAGATCCAACAGAGGCGGCTCAAACCCCAACAACCCCAACATTCCGAATCCGATAAACAATCCCGAATCAAGCCGTAGCTCCGGTTCCCTCCGTTCAGCTGCACATGCCAACCCCGGCTCGGCTAAATCCGGCCCTTCGGCTAATTTCGAAGCCGGCTCGGCTAAATCCGGTCCTTCGGCTAAATTCGATGCCGGTTCGGCTAAATTCGGGACTTCGGCTAATCTCGATGCCGGTTCGGCTAAATTCGGCACCTCGGATAATTTCGATGCCGGTTCGGCTAAATTCGGTACCCCGGCTAATTTCGATGCCGGTTCCGAAAATTTTGGTATCTCGGAAAACCTCGCTGCCGGCCCGGCTGACACCGATCACGGTATCGCATTCACATCTGATCCAGAATCTCGGGCTGAATGGGCTGTGGCGATCGAGGATCAATGCAATTCCCTTCGAAACGACATGAGCGCTATGGAGACCCGTATCCTTAGAGCTGTGGGCAACGCCATTGGTAGTACTATCGGAAACCAGAATCAATCAACCGAGACCCACGACCCAGGACGCATGAGGACCCCTAGACCTGTGATTGCGGAATCCAGCGAGGATGAGATCATGGAGGTTGTCGCGTACTCGGCCCTAGGATAAGCGTAGTATCCTAGGTCAAGCCTTATTTCGCCTTTTAATGCCTTATCGACATGCGCCCCCTTTTTACTGAATGCCTTGAATTATGTCCTGACCGGTGACTATGGGTCAAAGCGGCATTACGCGCTGGGCTCAGTGTTTAGTATATATAGTCTGTAGTTCCCTCTGTACAGTTGCTCTTTACCTAGTAACTTGAATACATCCTTGATCATACCCTGAACCCTCCTGTCTTGCCACTTCCCTTGTCCCTTCCCTCCTGCCCTTGTGAAAGGTCATCCTGTCCTTGCCCTGCCTAGATTCACGACATTACTAGGTCAAACAACTTTGACCTTTCTACCCACGTCCCTGCCCAGCCATGAGTCTCGAAACCGCCAACCAGAATTTTGAAGCCCTCCAAACTCGTGTCAAAACCATCGAGGACACTCTCCTCGAGCAAGCCAGCCCGGTCGTAGCGGATCTCAAAAACCGCGTTCAGTCGCTCGAAAGCCAGCTCACCGCGTACGGACCCCTCCTCAAGTTCTTACAGACCAACCATAGTTTCGTCGAGGATCTCATCAAAATGGTCGAACCAAGATTCAAAACGATCGAAGGACAGATCATTGCTCTGAATGCCATCAACGAGAACAATACCTTCCAGAAAGATATGCTCCGGGGCCTCAAGACCCTTGCCGAAGCCACCAAGACTCAGTCGGTGGCCAAGCCCAAGATCGACTCCCCCGAGAAGTTCACTGGTAAAAGAGAAGACTGGAAAACTTTCCAGTCTCAGCTGGAGCTGTACTTCTTGGCTCAGAGCTCGCAGCATCCAACGGATGCCTCTAAAATCATGTTCATCATCTCCCGTCTGGGGGACACCGCGGCCTATAAGTATATGGAAAAGCACATCCCTGCTTTTAAGCTGGATGACGAAGTAAGACCCGCGATCATTAGCAGCCTTGATAAGTTTTGGTCGGTCATGACCAAGAATTTCGGCGTCACCAACGCCCACATCGTGGCCGAGTCTCAACTCCGCGCCTTGAAGCAAAAAGGCTCGGCGTTGGACTACACCAATAAGTTTGTCCAGTTGGTTGCCGATACCGAGTGGAACGACGCTGCCAAAATCTCCCAGTACCGGATTGGCCTCAAAGAATCGGTCCAAGAAACCATGTCACGCCAGGAGGAACCGCGCACGTTCTATGAGTTCTCTGATTTGGCTATTGAGATCGACACTCGCCAATATGGTTACTTTCTGCAAAGACAACCTGTTCGTTCCACAACAACCTTGAATAGCGCCCGCAACTCGACCCCTGTTTCCGTCCCGCGACCATTCGCTCCCGCCGCGTCCGTTGCCGCCCCGTCCATGGCCATGGACCTCAGCCAAGCCCAGCACCGCCCTGTGAGCGCCGAAGAAAAACAGCGACGCAGAGATAACGATCTCTGTAGCTACTGTGGTTTGGAGGGACACTGGGTTAAGGAGTGTCCCACCAAACCCGCGAACACCAGACTCGGTAACAAGGCTCAACACACTCTCTCTAGTGCCACCACTGCCAACACTAGCCCCTTCGTGTTCGATTTGGGAAACGACGACGCCTAGTAAAGAGTGGAGAAGCCCATCTAGGCCAACTTTTCAATGTTTCTCCTGTTCACGACCCTATCCACGACTCCGCTCCCATCACCATTCCTGTCACTCTGTATTTCCAGGGGTCCTCCCTCCCCGTCAATGCCATGATTGATTCTGGGGCTACAATTTCCTTCATTCATCAGAACCTCGCCAAAGTACATCACCTACCCATTGTCGATCAACAACTCAACATTGCCCTCGCCAATGGTACCATCCACTCTTCCCACCACTCCACTCGTCTTGTCATGCAATCCAGCCCAGAACATTTTGAAGTACATTCCTTTCAACTCATCACGCTCGGTAACTATTCTGTGATCCTTGGAATGGACTGGCTAAAAAAGCACAGCCCCTCCATCAACTGGGATCAGAGAACAGTGACTCTCGCCTGCACTCAAAATCACAACTTCTCTGCCTTGTCACATCTTGCTCGATCCACACTACCTACTTCTATCCTGCCCTTCGCCAGTCAAACACGCTCTGCTTCCCCTCCTCTAGTTCTCAAACCTGCACCAATTACTATCATTTACCCACCTGTGCCTGTCCCTGTCAGAAACCCAACTTCCATGGATATTGCCCTGGTCAGCAACGCCAATTTCTGTCAATTGCTCAAGCAGGGACAGGGTGTAGGCTACATGATGGACATCTCTCAAGTCGAAGAATTGTCTACCGCGACTCTTAGTGATGATGAACCAACAATCCAGCTCCCTGAAAAATACGCTGAATACTCTCAAGTGTTCTCCAAGACTCAGGCGGACAAACTCCCGCCACACCGACCCTACGACCATAGTATTCCCATTGCAGAAGGCGCCAACGTACCTTTTGGGCCTGTCTACAATCTCTCGCAGACGGAGCTCAAGGCCCTACACGAATATCTCAAAGAAAACCTGGCTAAAGGTTTCATTCGCCGCTCGGAATCCCCAGCCGGAGCGCCCATTCTCTTTGTCAAGAAAAAAGACGGTTCCCTTCGCCTTTGTGTCGATTACCGGGGACTTAACAAAATCACAACTCCCAATCGATGCCCTTTACCACTGATCTCCGAAACGTTTGACCAGTTAGGAAAAGCCAAGTATTTTACCAAATTGGACATGCGTGGTGCCTACAACCTTCTCCGAATAGCGAAAGGCGACGAGTGGAAAACCGCGTTTCGCTGTCGTTACGGTCACTTTGAGTATCAAGTCATGCCATTCGGGCTCATGAATGCCCCAGGAACCTTCCAAGCGTTCGTGAACGACGTCCTGCGCGACTACTTGGATGATTTTGTTGTTGTCTACCTTGACGATATTCTCATATATTCCGAATCACTTGACGAGCACACCGCACAAGTCAAAAAGGTCCTCAAGAAATTAGAAGCTGCGGGCATCTGTCTGAAACTCGAGAAATGTGCGTTCGATAAGCAAGAGGTCTCGTTCCTGGGATTCATCATTGGTGTTAACGGCATCTCGATGGATCCTGCCAAGGTGGCCGCCATTCAAGAATGGGCTACCCCTAAATCAGCTTTTGACATTCAGGTGTTCCTCGGACTCGCTAACTTCTACCGCCGCTTCGTCAAGAACTACTCCAAAGTAGCCACCCCTCTCACCACTCTGCTCAAGAAGAATGCCAAGTTCATTTGGTCAAGAGCCGCGCAAGACGCTTTTGAAGAACTCAAAGCTCGTTTGATGTCTGGCCCGATCCTCCGTCACTTTGATCACACAAAAGCGTGTGTCATCGAAGTCGATGCCTCCGACTACGCCCTCGGAGGAGTTTGCAGCCAATATGATGACGATGACCACCTCCACCCTGTTGCCTTCTACTCCAGAAAACTCCTGCCTGCGGAAATGAATTACCAGATCTATGACAAAGAACTGTTAGCCATTGTGTGCGCCTTCAAGCACTGGCGACACTACCTTGAGTTCTCAGCCTCTACCACAGTCGTCCTTACTGACCACCGCAATCTGGAATATTTTACAACCACCCGCAACCTTAGCCGTCGCCAGGTCCGCTGGTCTGAAGTCCTATCGGACTATAATTTTGTCATCAAATACCGCCCTGGCTCGCAGAACGCTGCGGCTGACTCTTTGTCTCGGAGAGACAAACCTGAGGAGGGGAGTGCGGCTGCACTAAGCAAGACCGCCTTAACCCTCCTGCCACCAATTCAATTTTTGAATGCCCTACAAGCCCTGCCGCTGCTCCCAGAGAAGTCAGCCATTCAAGAATTAATTACGCATTCACTTCCTAACGACCCTACATTCAGCGCGATCCTTGCTGAGAACCTTGAGACGCCAGACCCCGACGGCCTCTACTCTGTCCAGGACGGCCTTCTACTACATGACGGCCTGGTCTGTGTCCCCGACGACCCGGATCTCAAGAAAATGATCCTTGAAGAATGCCACGATTCTCCCACTGCGGGGCACTTTGGTATTACTAAAACATTTGATCTTGTCTCTCGCACGTTCTTTTGGCCCAGCATGCGACAATATATCAAGAATTACGTCGGTGGATGCGATATTTGCCAACGTAGCAAGTCAAGCAATCACAAGCCGTATGGCCTCCTGCAATCCTTGCCGATCCCTGATCGGCCCTGGTCCTCGATCTCCGTAGACTTTATCACTCAACTGCCCGCCTCCAAGGGCTACACCGCGATATGTGTCTTCGTCGATCGATTCACGAAGATGGCTCACTTTGCCCCTACCACAGATACCGTGGACGCGGAGGGTACCGTGCAGCTCTTCTTGGAAAAAGTCTTCGCCGCCCACGGTCTTCCAGACGATGTCGTCTCCGATAGAGGCGTCACCTTCACTTCTAAGTTCACTAAGACAGTCTTCAAGGCTCTCCAGATCGAGCAGAACCTCTCTACTGCATTCCATCCTAGGACTGACGGCCAGACTGAGAGAGTCAACTCGATTCTCGAGCAGTACCTACGCTGTTATATCGACTATCAACAGTCAAACTGGAGCACTTTACTCCCGCTCGCCGAGTTCACTTACAACAACACGGAACACTCGTCCACGAAGACAACTCCTTTCTTCGCTAACTTTGGTTTCCACCCCAAGTTCTCAGTTACCGTACCCCGGGTGACTAAGGACAACATCCCTTGCCCTGACCACATCAAGGCTCTTCTAGACATTCATTCTGAGATGAAGTTCAACATCCAGTCTGCGAATGAAAGACACGCCCGACATTTTGATACCAAAACAATAGCTCAGCCTGATTTCAGTGTTGGCGACAAAGTCTGGTTAGACGCCCGAAATCTCCGTACCGAGCGGGCAGCCAAGAAACTTGACTACAAACGAGTTGGCCCTTTTCAAATACTCGAGAAGGTTGGAACTCGCTCATACCGCCTGGATCTCCCAAGTACCATGAAGATCCACCCGATCTTCCACGTCGGCCTCCTCGAGCGTTTCCGCCAAGATACGATCCCGGGTCGGACACCTAAACCTCTACCTCCACTCGTCGTTGCTGGAGAAGAGGAGTTCGAAGTCGAAGCCATCCTAGACTCCAAAGTGGCCCGTGGCAGACTCCTCTACCATGTCCACTGGAAAGGCTACCCCATATCTGCTCGCACTTGGGAGCCTGCTGAGTTGGTTCAAGGCGCCCCGAGACTCATCAAGCAGTTTCATCATGCTCACCCTCACAAACCCGGCCCTACGCTTCGCGGAGCTCAGCCCTAAATGGGGGGGTTGTCGCGTACTCGGCCCTAGGATAAGCGTAGTATCCTAGGTCAAGCCTTATTTCGCCTTTTAATGCCTTATCGACATGCGCCCCCTTTTTACTGAATGCCTTGAATTATGTCCTGACCGGTGACTATGGGTCAAAGCGGCATTACGCGCTGGGCTCAGTGTTTAGTATATATAGTCTGTAGTTCCCTCTGTACAGTTGCTCTTTACCTAGTAACTTGAATACATCCTTGATCATACCCTGAACCCTCCTGTCTTGCCACTTCCCTTGTCCCTTCCCTCCTGCCCTTGTGAAAGGTCATCCTGTCCTTGCCCTGCCTAGATTCACGACAGAGGTCCACAACAACAGAACGTCGGTTAGACCTCCTAGACCTAGTCGCAGGCAAGAAAATCCTGCTCCCTACAACACACGACAAGGAAGTGGTTTCGACGAGAACATCGACGTGCACCGCAGGACTCTCGAGCGCCTAAAGTCATACGATGGCCCCGCCTTTGTCCTAAGTCGTAAGAAAGGAAAATACGCGGACGACTGGATCCGCGGATTTGATAATTGGTTTAGGGCGAGGGTGTGTGACCCCAACACCAATGACGACGTCATACGTGCCGGAGTCATACGTCTTGTCATGTTTGCGGTAGCCAAACATACAGAAGCCAGCGAGTGGTGCCGCAATCGCATCCGTGAGCCGGATACTACCTACCAGGACTTGATGGAAGACTTATCCGATACCTTTATGGATCTCGATGAAGCCAGACGACGAATCAAGATCGAATTCTTGCAGGAGGTGCCCCAGACAGCAAATGAGCGAATCGTCCAGTATAATGTGCGATTCAAGGCTAGAGTCGACCTTCATAGAGCAGCTTGTGCACGTGCGCGTAGAACACCGGATGAGAGATCGCTGCTCTCAAGCTACGCTGGTGGACTGTACGACAGGAATCACGGTTACATTGCAGTTCGCCAAGGCAATTGGGAGGCCGCCATGAGGCACATGAAAGAGATAGGCTCTCGCTACAATGAGGTCGAGCTTGCCCGGAAGTCGTCCAAAAACGCCCCGGAACCTGATAGCGAGATCTCGGACGCCAGTGACGCCGATTCGGCAGCGGAGGACGACATCATTGAGAAGACCAAGGATCGTTTCAAGTCTTCAAAGGATGCTGGCCAATGGGAATCAATGCAGGACAACTTGAAAGTGGTCACCGACAAACTTGGGACTCTCACACTCCTTCTGTCCGCACAGCAAAAATCTCAGAACGCACGTACTCCAGGAGCTCCCTTGGCCTCACGCCCACCTCGAGACATGAGTAACGTCAAGTGTTTCAACTGTGATGAGAGCGGACATTATTCTTCAAAATGCCCACTCCCTAAACGGCCCAGAACACTCATGGCTCAGAAGTGGCATCAGGCCGTCGAATACAAGGATGAGCAACAAGCCCAGGACTTTGCTTGCTATCTGAGCAGAGTCGATATGGAATCTTACTCGGAAGAATTGTCGGCCATGGAAGAGCAGGATTTTTAAACGGGGTGAGACATCTCGGTCCTGACACTCACCCCAAGGGAAAAGGACCTCCACACGTTCTGGCCGCTGTCCGAGGAAGGATGAAGCCGGTCGGCCAGACACCATACCAAAAACCAGAAAACAACGCCCCGACAAACACGACCATCCCTGCTTTAGGTCCACAGATTGATTCCGTGGCACGAGAGCACAACATGGACACCGATATCACTCAAGCACCTACGAGTGGCCCCTCAGAGCGCAACATAACGGAAAAGCTGGATCATGTTGCGATCCCTCCCAGACCGCAGCAACGACCTCTGAATCGACCAGACGAACACCAACGACCCATGTTGAAGGCCTTGGATCGAGAAAAGAAGATCTCGGAACAAATCAAGAGACTGGATGAGATACAAGCTGCAAGAGAAATACAGCTGCGAAAGCTCAACAAACCCAAAACCCAGCCGAAGGAAAAGGACGCCGGAAAAGCCAAACCTAACAAGAAAGTCTCCACGAAGGACAAAATCAAAACCAAGCTGAAGGACAAGCTCACAAAAGCCATAAAAAGCAGCAAGACTGATGCCGATGAACTCACCAAGATCGCAAGCCTACTACCTCGACCCATCCGTCTGGCATGGAAGGATAAGCCCTTCAACATCCTCCAGTTTACCAGGGACGTGGAAGTCACCGGCCTTAGTCTGTCCCAGCTGCTTGCCTTGTCACCGGCTTTGAGACGAGTGCTAGGAGACTCATTAAAGACACTTCCATCTCGCGAACAGGACGTCCTCCTCGCCAAGTATCCAGGCCTCGGCGTCGATAGCCAAAACGCCGAAATATGCGCGTTCTTGGCACGAACAGACATCGCAAGGAACACAACGCATCACTTCCTAGCCACCGTGAACGGTCATCCAATCAAGCCATACTTGGATGGAGGAGCCTGTGTCAACGTCTGCAGCCCTGAGTTCCTAGAGAGAGCCAATATTACCACTATTTCCAACATATCGAAGATCACCATTCGGTCACTTGGAGGTTTATTGTCGGCTGTTGGCGAAGCCAGTCTTATCCCGTTGGACATTGCCGGTCAGACAGTCATCATAGGATGCCTCATCATCAAGAACGCTCCCTGTGAATTACTCTTGGGAAGAGGATTCCTCGAGATGACTCAGTGCATCACCTACTGGAACAGCGGTTTGTACCAGATCAAAATTGGTGGCAAAACAATCGAAATCGATGGTGGTCGTGGTCAGTCTCCGGTCTTGGTCCAAGAAGAAGAGAATACGCCTGCAGTGCTCCCAGATGTCAAGAATGGTTATCGTGGCCTCATTCAAGACGATACAGACTCAGACAGCAACCAGGACCCAGACACCGCATCGTCAGACAGCAACACCACCTCTGACGAGGAGTTAGACTCAGACTCCGATGATGACTACCACGATGCTTTCCTCGCTGCAACACAAAGCCTGGCACAGGAGAAAATGGAAACAGCCACACTGCAGGAGCTACTGGCTGAAGAGGAAGCAGGCAATATCAAGGACGTTTTCATTCTAATGGCCACACCCAGTTCCAACACCGAACTCGCGGTCGAATCGACAGACGACACAACGCCCTTGGCCGTACTCGCTGCAAAGCTCGACTCCAGTACTGATCCCTTGTGTCGCGTACTCGGCCCTAGGATAAGCGTAGTATCCTAGGTCAAGCCTTATTTCGCCTTTTAATGCCTTATCGACATGCGCCCCCTTTTTACTGAATGCCTTGAATTATGTCCTGACCGGTGACTATGGGTCAAAGCGGCATTACGCGCTGGGCTCAGTGTTTAGTATATATAGTCTGTAGTTCCCTCTGTACAGTTGCTCTTTACCTAGTAACTTGAATACATCCTTGATCATACCCTGAACCCTCCTGTCTTGCCACTTCCCTTGTCCCTTCCCTCCTGCCCTTGTGAAAGGTCATCCTGTCCTTGCCCTGCCTAGATTCACGACACCTTGTCTACTCTGACGTTCCGAAACAACGAATATGGATTTTGTCTGGAAGCCCCTAAGAGCCGAGACGTCTTAACGGACACTCCGTGTCGACTGGTGCCTGGTCTTGAAGAACATAAGATCATGGTGGGCGACCTTCCCGAAGTCACGGAACATATGGACGAGATCAAGCAACTCTTCCAGAAACATGTCGGCGCTTTTCCAAAAGAAGGCGAGATGTCACGTACGATGCATGCCGACAAACTCAGCGCCGCTGCCTCCTTCTCCGTGAAAGAAGACATGCCTTTTCCCCGAGCCTATGCCCGCAAATATTCGCCTGGACAGATCAGCGTGCTAAACGAATATGTCAGGAAAATGGAACAAGCAGGCAAAATGAGGAAGTCTTCCTCTCCCGTATCGTGCAACCCTTTATTAGTCGAAAAGAAGGACGGAACCTACCGAGTCTGTATCAACTTCATACCGATCAATAAGCTCATACGACCTATGGCCTGGCCCATCCCCGATGCCCACGTGGAGATCAACAAACTGCAAGGATGTTCTTGGCTTAGTTTTTGGGACTGCAAGGACGGATACCTGCAATCTCCGATCGAGGAAAAATGCCGCTACCTGACAGCCGTGTCATTTCCCGAAGGACTCTGGGAATACAACGTCCTCCCCATGGGCTTGATTGATTCGATGCAGTGGTACAGCCGTCACATGGGAGACGTGTTCAATACTCCGGAGTTGTCAGGCAAATTGGCCACCTTTGTCGACGATATGGGTACTGGCACCATCACCTTCGCGGAACATATGGTTCGCATAGCCGATGTCTTGGCAAGAATGGATGAAGTGAACGGATCGTTTGCTGGCAACAAATCGGGCTTCTTTGTGCAACAAAGAGAATTCCTGGGTCGGGTCATTGGACCAGAGGGCGTCAGCATCCACCCAAAGAAGCTACAGAAGATCGCTATGTGGCCCATGCCTAAGAACGTGCGGGAACTACGGCAGTTCGTTGGTTTTGCACTCTTTCTCGGAGAACATGTTTCTGCCTTCGCCGGTATCGCTACCCCCCTCTTTGGTCTATACAAGTATGACAAGCGTCCTATGACCTTCCTCAAGATGTGGGACCAGAACATCCAGTACTCGGAAGCCTTCAAGAAGTTGCAACAAGGATTGGTCGAAAGTCCCGTCCTCGTGATTATAAATCACCGACGACCCGTCATCGTTTCTGCCGACACTTCGGATAAGAGCACAGGATATGTTCTTGCACATGCGACGGATGAAGCCGATGACCTCAACATCACGATCCACACCAAATACCGTCCGATTCTGTTTGGCAGCCGGAAGCTATCTGGTCCTGAAACGCGATATTTCACCACGGAACGCGAGTTGTTGGGTTTCGTTTACACGTTGAAAAAGAACGAGCACCTTCTACTGGACAAGACCATTCATGCCTTTCTCGATCATCGAGCTTTGTTGTACCTGCACAACCTCCAATTTCAGAACGCACGCCTAACGCGCTGGACATTGTATGTTGCCCGTTTCAAGATCGACATTCACCATAGACCCGGCAAGGACATGCGTGACTCAGATCCACTTTCCCGTGTCCCCAATGATGGAGCGATTCCAAGCTATGGCCTTGAAGACGAAATCAATGATATGGGAGGTTTACGCCTGGTAGCGATGATTGAGATCGATGAGGAACCCTATGCGTCAATCGCTGCCTGGCTTCAAGGCCAACCATTGACTCACCTCTCGGCCTCAGCCCTCCGAGATATACGGACAAGGGCCCTCAAGTACTTTGTTCTCAATGGACGATTGATGCAGAGGACTGTTGGAGCCAACCCTCGGATGTATGTACCACCACAAGAACGGCAAACTATCATTGACACCCTCCACGGGTCTTCGACAAACGGTCATTTGGGTATCAGCGGCACATATCGCTGGGCGTCGATCAGCTACTTTTGGCCCGGACAGTTTGACGATATCAAAAGGGCTGTGCAGTCCTGTGAAGCGTGTCAACGTTTCCAGAAACGGGACTCCACTCGATATAGGCACCATCGCATCCCACCACCGCCGTCAATATTCCTAGTCATAGGGATGGATCTAGTTGGACCATTGCCCATGTCGTACGGGATGACGTACGTTCTCAATCTGATCGACTATACCTCCAGTTGGGTTGAGTCTATCGCTCTTGGCAGCATCAAGGGACGTACAATCAAGAGAGAAGTCGAGCGACGATGGTTTAGACGCTACGGATACCCCCAAGTGATCATCACCGACAACGGCTCCTCCCTCTCTCAAGGCGAGTTCAAAAACGAATGCGAAGAGCTTGGGATCCGTATCGCTACAGCCTCTGCGTATCATCCACAAACCAACGGAAAAGTGGAACGATACAATGGATTCATGAGTCAACAGTTCCGCAAATGTCTGGCCGAGGATGGTCGACCGCCCCAAGAATGGAGACAGGAGTTGGAAAAGGCTGCATGGACGTGGAACACGATGGAGAAGGATGACCAAGGATACTCACCTTTCGAGATCCTGTATGGTCAACCTCCGCGCACCAAGCTGGACAACATGCACATGCCAGCGATTGGCGATGCCGAAGACCTGCAATCTCTCAACAACTATCGACGAGGAATGCTGGCACAAGTTCGAGAAACCGCGATTGAAAGGATCAATGCCGCTCACCAAGACAAGAATCAACGATCTACTCTCCCTCTTCCACGTGAGTACCATGTAGGACAGCCCGTTCTTGTCTACCGAGCTGATCTGGACAACCAGTGGTCCGGAAAACTGCTGCCTAAGTGGCATGGCCCCTATCACATCGCTGAAAAGAGAGCAGGAGGGGCGTACGTACTTGTAATGCGGCGAGGCTTACATCAAAAGGGCTACAAACAAGGACGGCCAGTCAATCATACCAATCTCAAGCCATACCGAGTCAAGGACGGACAGCGATGAGAGCAATATCAAAGGACCGCAAACTAGGAAATATGGGGATCACACTCGCTTGGAACTGCTTTGTCAGGAGCTGCATCCTGGAAAGAGGCACTGCGATCGTGTGACGAAGAGATTGGGGATCCGCCCAAAATAGCAGGGAAATAGTACAGGACCACTGCGAAGCTAGGATCCCTTCTCTCATACGCCCTACCTCAGTAATATCAAGATTTCATTTCCCTCTCTAAAATCAACATCAGTACCCCCCTTATAGCCACCACAGTTTTCATAGTTTCAGTGTAACACTCCAAGTTTATATATCTTATAAAAGAAGCCCCAGCCTTGGACTTTGGTTCGAGGTCTGTTTCCTTCCCCAAAATCGTATCATATACACTGAATTGTAAAGAACATCGTTCCCACACTCATTCTCACCTCACTGACAACCATTGCGGTTAGTTACTCTGCCACAGCTCTCCCACACATATATACCGCGGCCACAGCAAGAGCAGAGACGAGACAGGTGTGTCTTTCGACCTCCGTCCCCTACAGTTCTCATCGTCCCCTCTCGAACACAACTACAGTCCCGTTCCCTCCCCTGCCGTATCAAGCATCCGACACCACAGAGGCCCGCAGCTCCCCGGCCTCTTGTCAGGTACGATAATGGACCACTAGCGATGTGAGAGGAGGACCAAGAACAGCACCCCTCGGCGTATTATTGCAGCTTGTACGGGAGTCCCGACGGAGTCCCAAGGTCTATACAGGTCCCTAACCTGCGTGTGTCGACGTTACCTTAGATATTGATAGATAGATTCTCTCTTCTCTTCGCCCCCAAGAGAGACACCCTGTGAGAACCACGAGTCCCCCAAGCGGCTCTCACAGTAAGTGAATTTCTGGTTGGCATGCTGCTATCTGGCACTTTTTGTATTAGTCACTTATCATATGAATATTCTACCCCAGCCCTTTTTCTTGACTGATAGCGACCACTGGTTTGGTCTGCGCAGTTCCGATTGCCCCCAACGGAAATCAGATCATACGATCAAACGTAAGGGCATTTTCACATGTAGTTTTCTTATCATTGGCCAGACTAGTTTCATGTTGTTTACCAGATAGTCTATTTTTACGTATCTAGAGTACCTTCACCACAACAGGAATGGTGATGGGAGCGGAGTCGTGGATAGGGTCGTGAACAGGAGAAATATTGAAAAGTTGGCCTAGATGGGCTTCTCCACTCTTTACTAGGCGTCGTCGTTTCCCAAATCGAACACGAAGGGGTTAGTGTTGGCAGTGGTGGCACTAGAGAGAGAGTGTTGAGCCTTGTTACCGGGTCTGGTGTTCGCGGGTTTGGTGGGACACTCCTTAACCCAATGTCCCTCCAAACCACAGTAGCTACAGAGATCGTTATCTCTGCGTCGCTGTTTTTCTTCGGCGCTCACAGGGCGGTGCTGGGCTTGGCTGAGGTCCATGGCCATGGACGGGGCGGCAATGGACGCGGCGGGAGCGAATGGTCGAATTGCGGACACGGGCGTCGGATTGCGGGCGGTGCTTAAAACGGGCGTGGAGCGAACGGGTTGTTTCTGCAAGAAGTAACCATATTGGCGAGTATCGACGTCAATGGCCAGGTCCGAGAACTCGGAGAACTTTCGAGGCTCTTCTTGACGGGACATGGCTTCCTGGACAGCCTCTTTGAGTCCAATACGATACTGAGAGATTTTGGCAGCGTCGTTCCATTCGGTATCGGCCACAAGTTGAACGAACTTGTTTGTGTAGTCAAGTGCAGAGCCTTTCTGCTTGAGGGCGCGAAGCTGGGACTCGGCCACAATGTGGGCGTTGGTGACACCGAAATTTTTGGTCATAACCGACCAAAACTTGTCGAGGCTGCTAATGATAGCGGGCCTGTCTTCTTCGTCTAGCTTGAAGGCAGGGATATGTTTTTCCATGTACTTGTAGGCCGCGGTGTCTCCAAGACGGGACAAGGCGAACATGATCTTGGCCGCGTCGGTCGGGTACTGGGAGCTTTGGGCTAAAAAGAATAACTCCATTTGAGACTGAAAGCTCTTCCAGTCCTCTCTTTTACCAGAGAACTTCTCGGGAGAGTCGACTCTAGGTTTGGCGCTTCCCTGGGTCTTGGCGGCCTCTGCAAGGGTCTTGAGGCCTCTGAGCATATCTTTGGTGAAGGTGTTGGACTCATTGGTAACCTCCAAGGCAGTAACTTTTGCCTCCATGGTCACGAATCTTGGTTCCAACCCTGTTTGCAGATGCTCGAGCATGGGGCCGTGAGTCGTGAGTTTTTCTTCGAGGGCTTGGATACGGTGTGTGAGACCGATAAAGGCTGGGTTGGCTTGATTGGCGAGGCTCTCTTCGATGGCTATAACGCGGGCTTGAAGGGCTTCAAAGGCTTGATTGGTTTGTTCGAGGTTCATGGCTGAGCAGAGGCTTGGGGAGAAAGGTCAAAGGTTGTTTGACCTAGTAATGTCGTGAATCTGGGCAGGGCAAGGACAGGTTGACCTTTCACAAGGGCAAGAGGGCAGGGACAAGGGAAGTGGTAAGACAGGAGGGTTCAGGGTATGATCAAGGATGTATTCAAGTTACTAGGTAAAGAGCAACTGTACAGAGGGAACTACGGACTATATATACTAAACACTGAGCCCAGTGCGTAATGCCGCTTTGACCCATAGTCACCGGTCAGGACATAATTCAAGGCATTCAGTAAAAAGGGGGCGCATGTCGACAAGGCATTAAAAGGCAAAATAAGGCTTGGCCTAGGATACTACGCTTATCCTAGGGCCGAGTACGCGACAGTGCGGATGTGATCATAGAGGCCGGCGGGACGGAACTCGGTGCGGAAGGCTTCGACAAAAATGGACCAGTCAGTGGAGTCCGGCAGATACTGTCCATCCCACCAGAGTAGGCCGGTGGAGCCAAGGTAAGCGATGGCGGTGACCGTGCGGGACACATCGGCGATGTTTGCGCCAAGGAAGAAGCGGCGTACGGTGGTCAACCATGCCTCGCAAGCAAATCCATCGCGCACGCCGTTGAAAGGGGCAGGGGTTGGATATCTGTAAGAGGGTAGGAGTACCGATGTGGTGAAGGTACTCTAGATACGTAAAAATAGACTATCTGGTAAACAACATGAAACTAGTCTGGCCAATGATAAGAAAACTACATGTGAAAATGCCCTTACGTTTGATCGTATGATCTGATTTCCGTTGGGGGGCAATCGGAACTGCGCAGACCAAACAGTGGTCGCTATCAGTCAAGAAAAAGGGCTGGGGTAGAATATTCATATGATAAGTGACTAATACAAAAAGTGCCAGATAGCAGCATGCCAACCAGAAATTCACTTACTGTGAGAGCCGCTTGGGGGACTCGTGGTTCTCACAGGGTGTCTCTCTTGGGGGCGAAGAGAAGAGAGAATCTATCTATCAATATCTAAGGTAACGTCGACACACGCAGGTTAGGGACCTGTATAGACCTTGGGACTCCGTCGGGACTCCCGTACAAGCTGCAATAATACGCCGAGGGGTGCTGTTCTTGGTCCTCCTCTCACATCGCTAGTGGTCCATTATCGTACCTGACAAGAGGCCGGGGAGCTGCGGGCCTCTGTGGTGTCGGATGCTTGATACGACAGGGGAGGGAACGGGACTGTAGTTGTGTTCGAGAGGGGACGATGAGAACTGTAGGGGACGGAGGTCGAAAGACACACCTGTCTCGTCTCTGCTCTTGCTGTGGCCGCGGTATATATGTGTGGGAGAGCTGTGGCAGAGTAACTAACCGCAATGGTTGTCAGTGAGGTGAGAATGAGTGTGGGAACGATGTTCTTACAATTCAGTGTATATGATACGATTTTTGGGGAAGGAAACAGACCTCGAACCAAAGTCCAAGGCTGGGGCTTCTTTTATAAGATATATAAACTTGGAGTGTTACACTGAAACTATGAAAACTGTGGTGGCTATAAGGGGGGTACTGATGTTGATTTTAGGGAGGGAAATGAAATCTTGATATTACTGAGGTAGGGCATATGAGAGAAGGGATCCTAGCTTCGCAGTGGTCCTGTACTATTTCCCTGCTATTTTGGGCGGATCCCCAATCTCTTCGTCACACCGAAAAGGTGGGAGCAGGTGTGTTGGCGGTGGTGTTGGCAGTGGGAACAGTGGTTGGAACATTGGTGTAGCTGGGTTGATCAGCCATGATGGCTAGGGGCAGAGGTTATCAAGGTGAGTATGTTTTATCAGTGGATCGAGGTAACGAGCCTTTGCTACCATGTAATAGCCAAAGCAAGTGGGGGTTCTGGGGCTGGGGTCAGGGGAGCTTGGGTGAGAATCGTCCGATCTTATTACAGAGGGGGCAACCATCTATTTATCTATCTTTGTGTGGGACCAAGCATGGTCGCGTTCCAGTCTCTTACGGCTTGGCGTTATCCTTGTTCTTGTCCCTTACGATGCACCCTCAACTCCTGTTACAGTAATACAAAGCAAAGCAGAAAAGAGGAGGTTCAAGCGATACCAAGACTGGACTTTTATTATGCCAACAGTTTCGATTCTCAAACACTACAGCTTACAGTCTATAGGATGATTACACGAGACTACCCTACTATAGGTCTTGTCTCTAACACACCAAGTGATAGTCGAAACACACACAAGGAATACTTGGAGTCAAAAGACTATGCAAGTAAAATTACCGGTCGAAGCTCAGTTGCTTGAGGAAGAATTTGGAACACAACAACACAACAACAATTAAGACTTTCTGGCGGAGCTAACCGACAACAGAGAGAATGATTTGCTGATGGCACTACGGCCCCTTATCGAACCGCTCGAATCGGATTTAGCCTAATCCGTGTTCGAATATACTGTGGCGCGCTCGAGTCCGCTTTGATTCCGAATAGAATTGCACGTTCGAATCCGATTCGAATAGATCGAATAGTTCGAGCATTCGAAGCGCTCGAGCATTCGGATCATTCGAACACTCGATTATTCGGAGCGCTCGAGCATTCGGATCATTCGAACTCTCGATCATTCGAACACTCTATCATTCGGATCACTCGTGCATTCGGAGCGGTCGAGCTTCACTTGAATGGTCTCATGCTCTTACGGCTGTTATTGATGATCCTCTGCACCTAACCGCTTGTGTTAACACACGTAGAAGTGATCCTTGATCCTGAAGCATTCGGATCAAGCATTTGCATCAAGGCAAGCATTTTTATGCGTGGTTGGCCCACGTACTTTCTTCTACCTGGCTCGCGCACGCACTTTTTTACATGGCTTGCTCACGCGCTTCTCCATGAACTCAATTGCCCTGCTAGACAATCGTAGATCTACAGTTATCGTCCCACGCTGTTACAAATGTTGTCTGGATCATTGGCACAAGGAGGGTGAGTCGGGCCATTGGAGTGCCCGAACACTCAATCATATAGACCGCTCGGACACTCGATCATTCGAAGAGTTCGATCGCTCGAGCATTCGGACCGCTCGAGCATTCGGACTGCTCGAAGTAAGCTCCATGCGGATCATTCGAATCATTCGAATCGAAGCGAGCAACATGCCATTCAAATCGAATCGGATCCGCCCTGCTTCGAGTCCGATTCGAGTCATTCGAAGCGCATTCGGATTCGGATTTCTCAGTTCGATAAGGGGCCGTAGATGGCACTAGCCAATAAGCAGAGAGGATGATGAATTGCAGGCGGTGGATACCGTCAAACAATCAAAATGATTTGCCGTGGTAAATACCAAGAACAAATGCAAAGATTTGTGGTGGTTGAAAACAACACTGGAACACAACGCACTGGATATTTCCAAGAACAGCGGATCACGCAGCGATGTGCAGCCAAGACACAAAAGAGCACACAAGTTCGATCTCCGAAACAGGATTCAACAGGAACAAGCCTATTGGGTCTTTCTGGATCTTGCTTGAGCAATGATAAACGACAAAGGAGAGGTCCCAATTGCAAACAGTGAAAGATGGATGATAGAATCTTAATGGATGAAAAATCAAACACACTTGAATATGGATGCAATGGATGGATGCCGACTCTTTAGTACGTTGAAAAAAATGTGATATTCTCTAGGGGTAAACTTACAATACTAACTGGGGAACTGAAGTCAACGAGAACAAGAGGGGGTTTTATTGTGGACAGGGATCTGGAGGACTTATATAGCTCCTCCAGACACCGGTCACAGGAACTCTTAATAATCGTAGAAGTAAAGAGGGAGGTGCGACTTGAAACGTATAGTGGAATTGTGAGAGTCAAGGAGACAAAGAGATGATGTTTATTCTTTGCCGAGGCAGGACTATTAAGTAGGCGTCCTGCCACAGGCTAACTATACACTCAATGAACTTTGATAAAAAGGGAAGTGGCCTCCAATTTAAAGAGGTACACTCCCTAGACCAAGGTAGGTCCAGTACGTTACACGACTCAGGTACATACGTGCCTGAGCCCCACACCAGCATAAAACACCACAGGTGGAGTGTCTCGGGACGGATTGGTGTAAAGAACAGAGGTTGGCTAAAGCACTATTCTCGTCTCTACTCTCACTCAAACGCTTATACCGTGTGCGGAGCGTCAAGTTGTGGCAGAGCAACACTAATCCTACTTTGGGGTGTCAGGGGGGTGAGGATGTGCGTAGGAACGTAGTTCTAAACTGTGCAATCGATGTAAAGGAAAACTTTTGGGGAGGAAACTGTCGCGGACAACGAGTGTACAGAGCATCTACCACGCCCTTGACCTTGGCTAGCCTAGAGCGGGTCATAGGATATTTGGCCATGCCTTATATGCCTTTTCCTGCCTTGCTTCCATGCGCCCCTTTTCTTGGAGAACGAACTATGTCACGACCGGTGACCATGCGCCTAAGGCATCTCAGATCCGTACCTCATATATATAGCCTGTCCGCCTCGTCTCGTCCTGATCCCTATCTGTTAACTTGAATAAACACCTCTTCTGTCCGGCTCCATACGCCCCACACACCCCTCAATACACCCCATTCCCTCCTGCCTAATCTACCGTAGAAGGTCAAATCCGCCTGGGAGCAATCAAGGATCACGACAGAAACAGACCCGGAACCTAAGTCCAAGTCTGGGTCTTCTTTTATGTGTTATAAATTTAGGGTGCTATACTGAAGCTATATAAAATTGATGTGTTCATAAGGTCTATACTGAATAGAGAGGGTAGCAGGATTTTGATATTATAGAGGGAGGGCGGGTGAACGATTGCCGGATCCTAGTGTCGCAGTGGTCCTGACTATTTCCCTGCTCCTTGGGGCGGATCCAGCTCTGCTTCATCGCAAGGGTCAGGGTCGGGGTCGGGGTCAAAGTCAAGGTCAAGGTCAGGGGTTCAGGGTCGATGAATCGAGGAAACCTTTGCTACCATGGAGCAGGGGTAAGGTCAGTAGGTGGAAAAGAGTTGTTTTTGTACTTGTGCCGGATTGACCGTCCTAGCATAGACTTACCCTTAATATTTTTAGTTAGCGAAGATTAGTGTGGACGTGTCCTTTAATGCCCACGTCCACAGGAGACAATTGAATACATCTTGTGATATTCTCTAGGGGTAAACTTACAATACTAACTGGGGAACTGAAGTCAACGAGAACAAGAGAGGGTTTTATTGTGGACAGGGATCTGGAGGACTTATATAGCTCCTCCAGACACCGGTCACGGGAACTCTTAATAATCGTAGAAGTAAAAAGGGACGTGCGACTCAGGTACATACGTGCCTGGGCCCCACACCAGCATAAAACACCACAGACTCCCCCCTCGAGATGAAATCCAGGGTTGCAGTGCTGTGATGTGGCAAGAAACGGTAGCAATTCGTTTCTAAAGTGCCAGGATAAAGGAAAAACCATACAACGTGATGGGAAAAAAGAACCTTTTCCATATAGATAGAGGGATTAAAACCTCTGAGAGTGGGTAAAGCAGAGTGTACATCTCTTGCTTGAACCACTTGGGAAGGAAAACCGATGAAGAACGGGAAAGCCTTCTCAGACCAGGATCAAAAATTAACCTGAGTTAGTCTGATGAGAACATGTCTCATACTGCTGTACAGTGCGTCTGCAGACTGCGGCTGTCTAAAATGCCTAATATACGGTGGCTAGTGCTCAATGGCACGAGTTGACAAAAGACAACTCTTACTTGTCATGGAAAAACGCAATGCGGAAAAAAGACCAAAGACCAAGTGTGAATGAATGAGGAAAGTAAGGTCCAAACCTTAATCCAAAAAACCTCATGGTGAACAACGCGCGCGTGAGAATGTGGTATACATGGGAATAAGCCCCACACTCCCCCGCAAAATGATTTTTTACGCGGTTCAAAAATAGAATTACAAAAATTGTAATGTACATGCCTCTTCTCTTCTCCATTCCCTCTCCTGCACAAACCTGAAAACGACTACAACTTCTCCGTATTACCACGACCTGATCGTCTGACCCGATGCGTAGTGCCGGAGACAGCTTGAGCAATTGAAGCGACTGCAAGAGCCTTTCTCTTAGTGCTAGCTGTCACGCTTGTTGCAAGGTGATTCTTCAACTCTTCCTTCTGAGTCTTCAGCTTCTTTCGGTGCTGCTTCGCGACTACGTGAGGATTCGTCTTGTTAATTCCTTTCCAATATTGGTGGACTAACTTGTCCGAGTCAAACTGTTCGTAGGGGATGAAAGAGTCTTCATTCTCCGAGTATCCCTTCCAATGAACCTTATAAAGCAATTGGCCGTCTTCTAAGCTATGTCCTAGAATCGACTCAACTTCGTAGCTCTCCTCAGAGGGCTGCGCAAGGTCTTGGGTTACTACGTTCAATTGCTCAGGAGCATAGTGACGAGGCAAAATGTCACCCGTTGCGTCTTGCAATTCATAAGCACCAAAGCTCGTTCGTCTCACTACTTTAAAAGGTCCGTCCTTTTTAGGAACAAGAGCACCTTCAGCAACTGGATCGATCGCCATGACAAATGCGCCAGGTTGAATTTCACGGATGGTATGCGAGTTGTTGAATTTATCAATCATTTTCTTTTGGTTGTCTGAACTAATGTCAGAAAGTGCAGGAAATATCAAATGAGTCAAGTATAATAATCTTTTCTCTAAATCATCATCAGATAGCAATCGACTGTCCGCAGCTGTGAAATTTGATATCCCAGGAAACGCTCTACCGTAGAACAAGGAGAACGGTGTAGAGTTATGAAGCGAGACAATTCTCGTGTTCATTTGAAGTTGAACCATGGGTAAGTGCACATCCCAATTAGTGGGGTTAGCTTCAATGTTTTTACGAAGAATGTCCTTCATTGACTTGATATGCCTCTCTGCTACTCCGTTACCTCGAGGGTGATACGGTGTAGACAGACGATGATCAATTGTAAGTGTCTTTGTCATTTCTTTGATAATGCTGTTGACGAACTCTAGCCCGTTGTCACTTTGGATGATTTTCGGAAAGCCGATATCACAAAAGAGACGGAAAAGGCGCTTACTAACTGAAGCAGCATCCTTGGTTCTCAACTCAAATAGAAATACAAATCTAGTACAGACATCAACGACTAATAATGCATATTCATAGCCATTAGTGCTCAGCGGAAATTGCGCCAAGTCTATAGCCAAGTGTTCACCAGGTAATTCTGCGTGAATGGCTTTTAAAGGGTGATAGCCTTTTCTTGCGATATTGTACCGCTGACAAGATGAACACGATTTAACCCAGAGGACACAGTCCTCTTTCAATCTGGGCCACGTTTTATTGTCTTGATGGATCATGTTCACCATTGCTGTAGCCCCTAAATGACCAAAGGAATGCGTCTTCTTCAAAATCTCTCTTCGCCTAGATTTCTCAGGAACGTGCCAACTCTCAGGATCAGGAATTTGATGCATGAAAGACAATGCAGGCAACTGCACCCCTTCTGGAGATGTTATGCTATCAGGAGTCATTCGAAGAGCAAAGTCTACAGAATCAATTGTCTCTGGAACAGATGACACACTGGACATGGCAGCATTACTCTTTGAATGCTTCACGATAGCTGACCTTTTATCTTCTGGCCATAATTCTTCAGGAAACGCTCTGGATAAAGTGTCAGGGATCACATTCAATATTCCAGGACGATGAATGATTTCAAAGTCATAGCTGAATATAGTTTCACGCCAATCAGCCATTATGTTTGACAAACATTTCTGATCCATCAGAAAGGTCAACGGCTTATGATCTGTGAATAAGGTAAAACGTCTGCCCCACAAATAATAGTGAAACTTCTTTAAAGTAAAGATGATTGCTAGTAGTTCCTTTTTATAAGCCGGATACCGCTTCTCATGATCACGCAAAGCACGCGAAGTGAAAGAGATATAATTAATCTTACTATCGTCTTTTTCGCCTAATGGTAACTGATAAGCCATACCAGCAATCCCTTCATTCGAAGCATCCGTTCCTACATACATATGCAGTCTCCAGATTACTTGTTTCAAAATAGGAGCATACGGAAATAGCTTTTTAATGCCCTCAAAGCACTTCATCTGCAAATCATTCAGTACGAAGCGACCTTTAGCATTGCGCAAAGATTCGAGTGGACCAGCAATAGGACCATATAACGGCAAGTACTCTCGGAAGTAGTTAAACATTCCCATGTATCTTTGTACTGCCTTGTTGTTGGTAGGCGGGGCCCATTGTGAAATGTTGGCCACCTTCTCAGGATTTATTCTCCTTCCTTCCTTGTTAACAAGAAATCCTAACAACATGATCTCTGTATGAAAGAGATGACATTTCTGACGATTGAGGATGAGCTTCGCTTGTGTCAATCTGTCCACGATTATTTTTGCTTGCTCTAAATGATCCTCCTTCGTATGAGAGAAAATAACCGTATCATCAACATAGATGCCAGCGAACTGGAGGTCACCGAGGAGGTAAGACATGCCTCTTTGAAAGATGCTCGTCATTGGTTTCAAACCAAAGGGAGCTCTTGCAAACATGTACTGTTTTCCTTCATAGGTGAAAGCTGTATACGGCTGACTTTCTTTTGAAAGTGGCAGTCGATGGTACGCTTGCGTCAGATCAAAGGTAGAATAATACTTATGACCAGCAGCCTTTTTGAGTAGATCTGGAATCAGTGGCAACGGGAACGTGTCTGATTTTAACAATTGTTTGTTCAGCACTCTCGGGTCTAGGCACACTCGGTACTTCAACACTTTACCATCCATATCTCTTCTGGCTGCTAACGTCAGCGAGTTATTATAGGGATTGCCTTTCGGCGCAAGGACGATGACACCATCATCCCCCCATTGTTTGATCTGACGTGCGACCTCTGCACCTTGTGAATGTGCATGGAACGGCCTGGATTTGACATTAATTACGCAGTCTGCCGGCAATTTCAACTCTACTTTCAGGATCTCAAGCTCACAATAGCTTTTGGGATCGATTGCAGAGTTGCGCTCCAGTGCAGGTTCCAGTTCCTTCAGGAAATGTGCCTTGTCCGCTAAGAACTCGGGCGTGTTTTCTGTGTCAGGAACAGCATCTGGCAAGATAGATGGTTTATCATCATCATAGATCCAGATATCAGTCAAAGGAGGCGGTTTGGGCATGCGGACACCTCCGACATAGTACCCAAAGCGAGGAAACAAGTCCATGCCGATATAAAAATCGTAATAAGGTATGTTCATAACACTTATTTGACACGAAACCGATCTGTCATTACACACAAGATCAACTTTGTCGCATGTAAGCATGTTTTCAGCTTTCATTCCAGCTTCTCCTAACTCAATTGGTCCTGGTAGCTTGGCTACTTTGATTCCCATCTCTCTAGCAATGGCTAAATCGATATACGAATCTGTGGATCCACAATCAAGTACAGCGGTAAGTTCTTTGCCATTGGCATATATCTTTACCGAAATGCGATTATCACCTTCTTGGGCACCTCTGAAAGCACAAAGTCTCTTTGTTGGTGTATAAGGATCAAATTCAGCAAAATAGCGGGCAACATCAGCATGTTTATTGATATGAACATCATTAATCTTCTCCGCTAAAATAGTGTCCAAGCTCGAACTACGGATCATATCGACCTCTTGAGTCATGGCGGCCAAACGCTTGGCATGGACAGGCTGCAGTTCAATAACAGCAGGCGCCTTCTGCATGGCCGACACCGAACGGATATGGCCATGAGCAGACGACTTGTGCTTCTTGAACTGAGGTCTCAGTTCAGGATGCAATACGTAGCATTGGGCTGGAGCATGGGTGCTGGAAGTGCACCTCTCCTTGCTACAAGGCTGGCGAGTATCCTTGCGAGGATGCTTGCCCTTGTTAGGCTGCGGGATCGCGGGCTTCTTCACAAAAGCAACCGGAGTGGCCGACTGACTCGCAATCTCAATGGACTTGAATCGGGCTTTAAACCACTTGGCCCAATCAGTCTTGCGACCTGGAAATTGGGTGCTGTCAGCACGGACACAATCCAAAAAGGCGGCGACATTGGGTAAGTCAACCATCTTTGGATACTTTGCCGTGATAGCCTTCTGTCCCTCATCAGGCAACCCAGCAAACAAAGACTCTATGACTAGAGTCTCGTAAGCCGAGTCCTTGAGTCCTGACGCTTCCATCAGCAATTCGACTTTGCCCGCATAGAGGTGGACGTCGGTGAATGTTGCAGTGTCGAGGGCGAAAACCTGCTTGACAGCCTCCGACTTAAGAAGGTCAACGCGAAATAGCTCGCGCACACACTTCTCAATCGGAAACCAAGTGTCAATCGACGTATAGTCGAAATACACTGGTCCATCCGCCTCCTGCACGGCCTCCATTTGGGTTGCCAAGTCCTTGCCCATTGTCACGAGTGACTCCTCCAACAAGCGTACCTCGATGCCGGCTTTTCTAAAGGCCTTCATCATGTACTGGCTTGCTAGGATCGCAAACAGGCTGCCGAGATGCAACTTATAAAAGTCGCGGAACTCTCGCAAAAACCTGTTGATCACTCGCACAATCTCCAAAGCTGCCAGGTCCTCCTTGCCCTGCAATTTCAACTTGAATTCTGGCTCGTCAGGGAAGCTTTTAGGAAGCAGTCTCGAGAAGTCAATCTTCTCGCTGTTTTGGAAAACAGGAACAACCTTTTCCTTCAAGCAGCGCCTGATGTCGCAATGCCAGATGCTCGCCGAATTAAATTGGGCGACCAATGATCCTGACGCTTCATCTGCGTCCTGCACGTCCGAAGCCGGCGACTGCTGCTCATCTCGATATTGATGATCGAGAGGCTGCGGTCGCATTTGCATCCAGTGTCGATGCACCGTGTCGAAATCCCTAACAGCATTGTCGAGATCTCGTTGGGCATCTTCCACTTTCGCATCATGCTTAGCTGCATTACGCCGACGTTGAGCATCAGTGAGGGTTGCATCCTTGCTGTCGAGCTGCTTTAGTTTGCGCACGGCAACTTTAGTGTCCATGTAGCGACTCAAAGCATCCTGCTTATCCTTGTTGGCTTCCTCGACCTCCCTCTCCAACTTCTGGAACATGGAAAGTTTGTCATCCGAAGCATCGATAGACCATACGTCCATATCAGCTTCCCCAGTATGCGCTGAGGGTGGATCACCAGATGCCATTACGACGTCCTCAGGAATAGCTGAGGCACTATCGTTAGAAGCCATGCGGTAATAAAAAGCAAAGGCGAAAAGAGGAGGTTCAAGCGATACCAAGACTGGACTTTTATTATGGCAACAGTTTCGATTCTCAAACACTACAGCTTACAGTCTATAGGATGATTACACGAGACTACCCTACTATAGGTCTTGTCTCTAACACACCAAGTGATAGTCGAAACACACACAAGGAATACTTGGAGTCAAAAGACTATGCAAGTAGAATTATCGGTCGAAGCTCAGCTGCTTGAGGAAGAATTTTCCGGCAGCGGGAACACAACAACACGACAACAATTAAGACTTTCTGGCGGAGCTAACCGTCAACAGAGAGAATGATTTGCTGATGGCACTAGCCAATCAGCAGAGAGGATGATGAATTGCAGGCGGTGAATACCGTCAGACAATCAAAATGATTTGCCGTGGTAAAAACCAAGAACAAATGCAAAGATTTGTGGTGGTTGAAAACAACACTGGAACACGGCGCACTGGATATTTCCAAGAACAGCGGATCACGCAGCGATGTGCAGCCAAGACACAAAAGAGCACACAAGTTCGATCTTCGAAACACGATTCAACAGGAACAAGCCTATTGGGTCTTTCTAGATCTTGCTTGAGCAATGATAAACGACAAAGGAGAGGTCCCAATTGCAAACAGTGAAAGATGGATGATAGAATCTCAATGGATGCAAATCAAACACACTTGAAGATGGATGCAATGGATGGATGCCGACTCTTTAGTACGTTGAAAAAAATGTGATATTCTCTAGGGGTAAACTTACAATACTAACTGGGGAACTGAAGTCAACGAGAACAAGAGAGGGTTTTATTGTGGACAGGGATCTGGAGGACTTATATAGCTCCTCCAGACACCGGTCACGGGAACTCTTAATAATCGTAGAAGTAAAAAGGGACGTGCGACTCAGGTACATACGTGCCTGGGCCCCACACCAGCATAAAACACCACACATCTTTCTTCACTCCGTTCTCGTTACTTGACAGCTCCTAGTAACTGTGTCTTTTCCTCTAACCGCGACAGTACTAATGATCTAACATAGACTATAAACTGGTTGTGACGACTGGTACTACTGTTACACTTACTCTCGCAAGTATTCTCCAGGCTAGATTCGAGTGTTAACCGACTATGTCACGCAGATGGAGAAGGCTGGAAAGATGGGGAAGTCATCGCCAGTATCTTGCAACCCTTTGTTGGTCGAGAAGAAGGATGGAACATACCGTGTCGGAACTTTATCCCCGTCAACAAACTAATCAGACCCATGGCTTGGCCGACCCGGATGCCCACGTGGAAATCAGAAAACTCCAAGGATGCGCTTGGCTCAGCTTCTGGGCTTATTGTTTCTGCACAATCTGCAGTTTCAAAACGCCAGGTTGACCCGCTGGACGCTTTACGTTGCACGATTCAAGATCGACATCCATCATCGGCCTGGCAAGGATACGAGAGACTCGGACCCATTGTCCCGCGTACCTGGAGATGGAGTCATCCCCACCTATGGATTGTAAGACGAGATAAACGATATGGCGGTTTGAGATTGGCGGCGATGATCGACATTGACGAGGAACCTTTTGCCTCCATCGCTGCATGGCTCCAAGGTCAACCTCTAACTCAACTATCACCGACTCGGATCCGCGATATCAGGATCAGATCGCTCAAGTACTATACCTTGAACGGCAGGCTCATGCAACGAACCGTCGGCGCCTCTCCTCGCATGTATGTCCCTCCGCATGAGAGACAGAAAATCATCGACGCACTTCATGGATCCAGTACCAATGGTCACCTTGGAGTCACAGGCACCTTCAGATGGGCTTCCATTAGCTACTTTTAGCCCGGACAATTCGAGGACATCAAGTAGACTGTACAGACATGCGATGCCTATCATCATTTCCGAAAGAGCGACTCGACCCGTTATCGTCATCATTGCATTCCGCCACCGCCCTCGATCTTCATCGTCGTCGGCATGGATCTGGTTGGGACCCTTCCACTCTCATATGGAAAGACGTACGATCTTAACTTGATTGATTACACCCCAGGTTGGGTAGAGTCCATACCTGAGAGCAATATATAAGGTCATACGATCAGGAAAGAAGTACAGTGTTGTTGGTTTCGTCGTTACGGATATCCGCAGGTCATCATTACCGATAACGGTTCCTCTCTTGCTCAAGGCGACTTCAAGTTGGAATGTGACGAGCAAGGGATCAAGATAGCCACTGCCGCGGCCTATCACCCACAAACAAACGGGAAAGTGGAGCGGTACAAAAGTTATATGAGTCAATAAATAAGGAAGTGTTTGGCCGAAGAAGGACTACCACCTCAAGAATGAAGGCAGATGATCGAGAGAGCGGCGTGGACATGGAACACGATGGAAAAGGACGATCAAGGATACTCACCCTTCGAGATCCTGTATGGACAGCTTGCTCAGCAAATTGAATAACAAGTATCACCCCTCCATTGAGGACAAGGAAGATCTGGATAGTCTCAATCACTACCGACGAGGGATGCTGGCTAAAATCCGGAAAACTGAAGTCCAAAGAATTCTGGACGCACATGAGGACAAGCACAAAAGTTCGACGCTTTTGCCTCCACAAGAATATCGCATTGGACAGCAGGTCCTTGTGTATCGAGCTGACTTCGACAACCGACGATCTGGCAAGTTACTGCCAAAATGGAATGGACCGTACCATATCAGTGAAAAGAGAGCCGGAGGAGCATACATCTTGAACCAACGACGTGGACTGGACCGCATGCCATACAAGCAAGGACGCCCCGTCAACCATACGAACCTCAAGCCTTATCGAGTCAACAAGACAGCACGAGTCAAGAGAACCTGATATCAAAGTAGAGACATTGTGGGGAACATGATGTGAGGGATAAAGATAAAAAAAGAGGGAAAAGGGAAGTGATGCTGAAAGAAAAAATAAAAAGAATAACCCGGGAATAGGATGACACCAGAAAAAAAGGGATGACACCAGAAAAAAAAGGGGATGAAACCAAATGAAAAAAGGGGGTGAAACCAAATGAAAGGGGGTGAAACCAAATGAAAAAAAGGAGAGGGATTACACCAGAAAAAAAGAGATGACACCAGAAAAAAAAGGGTGAAACCCAATGAAAAAAAAACAAAAAAACAGACGCAGGCAGCGGAATAACATATATCTAGAAAAAGTGGGGATACTCGCTTGGAGCTACTTTCTCAGCGTGATGACCCTGTAAAAGAGGCACTGCGATCCTGTTGTGGTGAAGTAACTCTCTCCTGTACATAAGGTGCTTGGGGAGCTCAAGGTGTACAAGAGTTACCTCCGCACGTTTGGGTACTGAGCAAGGTCGATATTCAGGGACGAGCAATGGCGGGGGGAAAGTGTGAACAAAACATACAGGAAACTCGGGGAGCAATTGCGCATCTCGTCACAGTGTATCGATGTACCCGAAGTTCTACCAGTGAAGGACACCTCGGACACATACAAAGGTGGAACAGTTGATCATAATAACCAGATCAAAGGGGTCGACAACTGGGAGGGGCACAAGTTGAGGAAAAAGTAATACGATGAAGAACGCAGCACCCGTCCTTACTCTTGCTCGATCGCCTATTCCGTGTGGCGGAGCGACAAGCTATGGCAAGGCAATACCAATCCTGCAGTAGGGGTATCAGAGAAATTGGGAAAGCAAGCTTTGGTTCTCAAGGCTATCTAAAACATGTTCAAACTGGCGTGGAAGAAAAAGGGACCAAGAACAAAATTTGTTCTCTGCCCGGTATTTATTTTCACGCAGCACACAAACTCAACAATGCTATTTTTACTCCAAACTGCAACCGCTTCATGCTGTGTCACCCTTCTGATTTGACCCAGGATCATGGTGCGGCACGCACCATGGCGCACTTCCTTTAGTATAAATATTCCTCGTAGTCTCAACCTTAATTTAGTCTTTACCTAGTAACTTGAATAATACACACCCTGAAAACATCCTCCCTTGCCCCGCACACATTCCTGCCCCCTTGCCCTTGTGAAAGGTCATCCTGTCCTTGCCCCGCCCAGATTCACGACATTCGCCTTCCTCAAAGCACTTCGTCTCCCCCCCACATTAGTATACAGTAAATACCCTCTCGCCGTGTGTAATAAACATCATCGGTTCCTGCCTCTTCCTCGTGTTTCCAAGAGCCCTTGTCTACCCCCCTTACTTCCCTCTTGTTCCTTGTCTTCCTTTGTATTCCTCGTGTTCACACCCTCTTGTCCTGTTGCTATTACATTACCCCTGATCCTAATTGCCGTTATGACTTTAAGTACCTTAGTTAGATAAATAGTCTCTGTGCAATATTCACCAGAGTCCAGTAGTAAGTACACAGAGATACGAACGCGTCTACTATCGTAGACTCCTTAACAAAGACCAACGAGTCCAATCAAAACAGTGAAAGTGCTTGCCTAGAAGATACAAAATGTCATATCTAGAAGCTTGGCTCCAGGTACCAATCATGGACCTCCGCCAGCACGAACTACATGAACCAGAAAGATGTTCCTGGTCCGGATAAGTCATCCGGTACCCATGCTATGTAGTATTGGCGTAACCTCTAATGAATTAGGATCATGGCCAATCATTTAGATGTTAGGACACGCGCCAGGCTATAGCCTTCCGCTATCCATCTCTTGGCAATGACTCCTTCACCTATCTATCTACCCAACATTACATCTCTGTAGTAACAATAAACATGTATAAATACCGGTGTGTGGTCAGTGTGGACCGACATCTTTTTCTCACTTACTTTCCTACCATAAAACTTGCCTACACGTTTCAGTCTCTGCCCCACTACCCAAACCTGTAGTCAATTCTCACCCCAAAAACGAACCAAGAACATTCCTAAGAGGCACTTGACCAACACCTATAATAGGTAGACTCACTTGCTAGTTGATTTCAAAAGATCGCGTCTAGAAGTTGTCCTAACTTCGAACCCCGCTCCTCGTTCATCACGCATTTGACTCCCTTCCGCCGCATGGCGCGCCCAAGACAGGAAACCGAACACACCAACGACGTCAGCACTGCCCTGGATTATGTACCGTCTTTGTCGTCTATATCGATTCCACATGGACACCCAGCCGCGCTGGGAGTATATTCTAACGACACAAGAACCAGAAACTAATATCCTGCTCTTGAGTGTTGCGTGCTGCATATCCCGAGATGTTTCGTGACGATAGCCTGGCATGGCAGTACACATAGGACGCCTTGTTTCTTAGTCAGTATACGCAGAAAGAGTGCTTCTACATTTATTTTAACTGCTCCTCGCGGTCCAGAACTTCTTTATCCAGCTTTATGAGGATTGTTGTCCGAAGAGGATATCCCTCTATTGGCACCGTGTGAGCAGTAACACGAGATGGCTAAAAAACAATATACAATTAGTTCCAGTGTAAGCGAGGAAATAAAGGCTCATACCAAGCATGCAACTCTTACTCAGGGAAACTTACAAACTGGCACCCATCCATGATTGCTTCCACAATACCGGCCATGAAGGCACCGCAGTTTAGTTGGGACACGTCCTTTGGGATAGAGATAAACTTCGACACTATAGGATCGTTGTCCGAGATCATATCTGTGGTGATGTCGCCCACGAGAAAAAGGAGACGTTTAGTGGAAACATGTAGTTTGTCGTAGAGTGGAATGCCTTTGATAAGGGTAAACGTTATACTCACACTCGTCCTCGTTTTCCGTGCTCTTCTCAAGAGAGTCGGCTTGTTTCCCAAACATTGTCTTCCACACAGTAGTGTGTATGAAGTAAAGCATGCCGAGTACTCGCGTTTCACGTTTGCTGTTTTTGTCCCGCCAGACTAAAAGATCCAGAGCTCGAATGCCGACTCTATATCCCAATTCGTTCAGCCTAGCAATTGAACATATTAACAAATTAGGCATGGTAGAAACTTGACTCAAAAGTCGTTGGTCCTGGTAGCACTCTTTATAAAGTGCGGTGCATCGCAATGTCATCCTACTTTCTCTCCAAGTCTTGAATTCCATTTACTCGCTTTTGGGTGTATTGCAGCATCTCTGAAAAGAGAAAGGCAAAAGCGTTGACGCTAACCTAGCACGATCAAAAGTCAGAAATGGTGTCACTGAAGTCAGCGTTGAAGCTCTCTCCTCGTCCCGCATTTTAACAAGGCTTGTTTGAGCGAGCTTCACGGATGTTGCCCTCCAGCCGCATTAGTTGTAGTACCTCCGTGCCTCGAGTTTTGTTGAGGTGGCGCTCCAAAATATTCGTCGTAGCGCGCTTCGCGTAAATGGACGGGGTGGACGATGAATATCCCCCAACACTAGGGAGAGAGGCGGCCATGCTCATCACTGACAGCCTTGAGGAGGCAGATGCGTTTGTGGACATGATCAGGTGCGTATTAGTGCGGGTGCGTGGTCTCGAAATCAGATTGCCAGAGGGGCAAGATTTATAGGCTGTGTCCGTGGAACATGTGATACAGAATTTACATAACCACGTCCTCATAAGTTGGTTGCACCGACGACGCGTACAATTATTGCTGGCATAATCGCTGACTGCGTCTACTCCGGGCAGCTGTCTGGATGGCACTCCTGGGGAGGAATGTTCCACACTCTTTTGAGAGTCCAGCGGCGGGCGGCTGGTTGTGGTGGTGGTGGTGGTGGTAGTAGGCACATTAAAGCACCCGCGGAAGAGGTCCGCGTAGGCCGATCGATTTACACGAGTGAGAAAGAGGAGGTAAATAACTGGAAAAGAGAAAGGGCTATCATAGTGCCTGTAGTGACTTCGCTGGAAAGCCTACATCCTACTGACGACCGGTGTTGGGCGAGTCACCCAGCCATAGGCAGAGGGGATGAGTGTTGGGTAGCAAAATGGGAGATAGCATGCTTCGAGGAAAAGACGAGAGCGGATGTGCGCGTTGAAAAGTGAACGAGAAATGAGCGAAGGAGCGAAGGCAGACATGCCTTACCTCTCCTGTTGATCACTGTTCCCCCTCGTGGGCCAGTTCGCGAACGCCAATGGCATTCGTCACATCAGAGCAAGGAGAGTGGCAGGAAAATTGTTCGTCTTACACACTAGGCTGGTGGACGTGGGAAGGTGGCTAGGTGTTTTTGTTACTGTAGGTCGTTCAACAAGAACACGACCGCTCGCAAATGCCCCCGTGTTGTGTCAGCTTGTGCCGATCTAGACCCATGTCCACAATTCGCCCGGTCATAGATCCAGCCGTGAGAGCCTTGGTCTGGAATTTGCTCCGTATTGGTGATCGTCCACTACAGCTGAGAGCAGTTGTCACTTTCTCACACGGCTTGGTCTTCTTCCCTTTCCAAACCTTTTTGACGACGGGCTTTTTGGCTGCGGGTGGCCGGGGACGAGGTTTTGCGATGCGGGGTGGAAGCTGGTGCTTGTGGAGTGTGGAGGTTGTCGCGTCGTCATATATGCGACTCGCAACGATCAACTTCTTGCTTTTCAATACAGATTGTAGCCTTTTCGGATGAAGTTTGCGCGAAACGTAGAAAAGAGGTGCAGTACGGAGTGAATGATCCCTCTGGCCGCTCAACATTTCCCGCATCTGCTTGACACGCTCAAACATTTTGAGCCCATCCACATATCCCGAGTTGTCGCTAGCCCTCGAGGTCTCCAGCGGAACGATCTTTGCGAAATCATTGTTCGACACAGTTGCGGACAAGGCCAGGTGTCTTTCATTGTCTTCAACGTGGCCTTGTTACTGTAAATGCCGTAGCCTCCATGATTGCGAGTGGTCGCAAGACAGTTCGGATCCCCTCAAAACAAAGCATATCGCTGTCGCCTGACACTGCCACGGACCTGGGTTGTTCGGTGCAAGGCTTGCTATACACAGGTCCGTCTTGAACATGCACCCGCAAACAGTGACCACTGCAGCCAAACCATTCATGACAGCGCCCATGGTGGCGCCAGGGATGATAGACAAGGTATTGCTGGATGGTTGTGTCGGCCACCTCGGATGTCCATTTTCCTTTGCGTGAGGCTTCCGTCTTGCTCAAATTCTTATCCATTTTCGCTAAGCCTTGTCTCCCTTGTCCTGACGTTCTCGATGAGCCTTTTGCGGGCAGACAATCGCAGTACACAGCGCATTCCTCGCCAAAGGTCTCTGGGACCAACCTACCGAGGCTGACTCCAACGCTTCGTCCGTTCTGTTGCGATAGGTTTTCTTGCAGCCACCGAGCAGGGATTGAAATAATAGCCGAGAAGGCTGTTATTTCGACAGGGAACAGCCTCGGGCAAGACTCGATGAGTGAACGTGAGGCGGTCAACGACCCTTTATTCTTCAGACGCTGGTACGGACCGGCGACCCTCATCTAACAGGCAAGTCGTCCGTGAACATTCATTTCACATGATGCTCTAATAGAAATGAGCAGTCGGCCTTACATACGGCGGAAAGAAGCGAAGAGAAAGAAGACAAAAGAAGACAAAACAGGAGAGGAAAAGACAGGAGAAGAGAAGAGAAGAGAACGAGGGAAGGACAAGGGACGACCAAAAGACCACTCACTGATCAGAGCTGATTGTCCTTCTTGGGGGCCATCTGTCTGATCCTTTCGCTTGTTGGGCGAGCGCTGTTGGGCGAAAAAGACGACATGAGCGCTATATGCATAAGCTCAATACTCGAAGACGACGTGGATGGAGGCCGATTGAAAGCGCAGCACAGGCTATATAGCAAAGGTAAAAGTCCCGTCATTTTATGGGATGAAAAAGGACACACCAAGTTTCCTTTAAAGAGAGTCGGCTGTATTTTCGATAGAGTCAAGCTTAGACTTGTGAGCTGTCAACAGCGGAGCCAGTTTCAGCTATGCCCTTGGTGCTGCTGCTGTTTAGTGGAAGGGTATCGGTCTCAACAATTGCTGCAACAGCCGCCACGACTGCCTCTGGGATCGGCGGGACATCCAGGATATGGGTTGGGACGATGGGCGACTGCGACGTTGCCACGCTCAACACAGCTGATTCAGAGTCACCGTTCTTAAAGTTGGTGAAGCTGACCGTTGTCTTTATAGGTCCTGTCACCTCTGCTGCCTTCGCTGTCGATCCGATGCCTTCGCCGTTCTCTTGCGCCTTCTCCATCATGGTCTTGTACTGCTTGATTAGCTTGATCGAACGCTCGACGATGTGGTGTGGATCCTGATTAAACTCGAGAGCAGAAATCTTCTTCATCAGACGACCAATCTTGGTATCCTAGAAACAAAATAAAAAGAATCCACATTAGAACTGGTCGAGCTCTTCCTTAGTGAACATATTGGTCTCTCCTTGGGTAGTACTAACCTTGAGCATCTGTAAATCAATCTCGAAAGCCTCCACTTCCGCCAGAATCGGGTCCGCGCGCTCGAGATTCTACTCAAAACATGAAAATGTTACTCACAACGTATCGGTTACCCCGCTTGCAGACTATTCCCAACAGTGCAAAAGGCCTGAGTCCATACCTGAACAAGAACCTCGTCTGACAGACCCTCCACAAGCAGCAGCTTTTGAAGCTTGTGTCGCAACTTTAAAAGGCGTTCGTTAGGTTGGCCGCCTATGATTTTCAAAGACGAAGCAGGTAATGGCGTTAAAAACCATCAGCAGAGTTGAATCGAGTGCATGCCACATCTGCCTGTAACGAAGCTGACTTTGCCTACTTTTCAGCTTCTTCTTGGCACGACCTTCGCCCGAATCCCCGGCGTCCTCGTCCGATTTCCTGGTTTGACCATTGCTAGTTTCATGAGCGCTGGTTTCTTCGTTAGCGCTCTTCTTTTCCGAGGTCACTTTGGCTCGAGAAGTTGCGCCTGCACGTTTTGTTGGCTATAGATATCACAGTGTTGTTAGCATATGGTGTGCTCGCTGCATGGCTCGCCAATACTCTGTACCGCGCTAAATCGCTCACCTTGGGTAGCTCATGATCTTCTCCATCCTCGCTGCTCACAACAACAGCCCCCTTAGATGTCCGGCGTTTGACTGGGTGATCCTCTGATTCACTTGCTTGTCTTTTCTTGCCGACGGGTTCAGCTTTGCTCGCTTTGCTGGCTTTTTTCGTCTTTGGTGAAGCCTTTTTGGTCACAGGAACAACGACCTCCTCGTCCTCCTCTTCCTCGTCCTCTGGCTCGCTGCCATCGGTTCTGCCTACGGTAAAGTTGGGATCCAGGGCCTCCGCATATGCAGTTTTCTGCAGGTTCGCCTTCCTCATGCCAGACATTGTCTTGGCAGCCGATACGGGGTCGAATGCTTTAAGTTCAGACGCTGCAAACCAACCGCTACAGAGCGAAGGCAACGAGAGAGAGGACCCAGTTAGAATCGATATATAGATACTAGATTAAGTTCCTGCTTCAAGCCTTCCCGACCAGAGAGGTCACTCAAAGTATACACGCATGCTGTCCTCACGCTTGCTGTCCTGCAGATTGTGTTAACGCATTCCTGTGGATGTGGCTATTGGACAAACCAGCTTTGCGCACTTTTGTCCTACGACTGCAGTTCGCGTCCGCTGTCTCCTGTCACAGCAGACTACTAGACCCCACTCTTAATTAGTGCGTTCTCTGGGTTGCTCATGGACACGTCTTTTTCTCCTGAACCATATAGCGGCGTTGGCTTCACCCTGGTGGTGTATTTGATTTTCTCCCAGCGAAGGTCTACCATCTAACTTCCTGCATATTTCCAGCTCCCGCTCATTGTTGGATGGTCCAGGTGTAGCCAGATCAGTCCATGATACGAATGGTGGTAGAGATAAGTCCCTTCTTCCTCCCCTGGGTACTTACTAGTCATATGAGCCAAAGAAGAACACGGGCCAGATAGGCCGCTGCTTAGGTTTCTTGCTGGCGACATTCGCGGGCAAGTCTTGATCGCTTTCAATCTATTCCATGAAGAAACAGGCAAATCAAAGCGACGAGTAGCATTGGTGAGTGAAGGAGGTCCTCAATGGCCAGCACTCCAGTCAGGAAAGACGCGTCCAATGCCAAGATCGGGGTGCAACTTTTTTCAGCCTCCACTCGTCCTCATTGTTTCTTTTCTTTTCTTCTTGTTTCTGTTTGTTGCTGCTGCTGAGATTTGATCCAGAGTGATTCCTTACACGAGCAGGCCACCAGGGATAGCCCTTGAGCTTGGCAAGGACGGTTGTGCCAACAGGGTATGGATTGTCTGCCATGGCGCGCTGTTGTTGATAGTTGGGGACTTGACCGGTTTCCTTGGGCCGAGGGACTGTCAGTGTCTTGCAGGTCCTGGAGTGCAGCGCGAGGTCGGATGATGCGTCTTGATGTGATTGTGCAGTCGACCAAGGTGGAGTGGGGCACAAGGAATGGTGGGAGAGGAAAAGAGGAAAAATAAAAACCTTTTGACCAGATCCCACCAGGGTATTGAAAAAAAAAAATTGACCCAGGACTTGCTCTCGCTTACACTCTCACACTCACACCGCCGCCACAGGAAAGAAAACCTTATTTCTGAAGTCCCACCCACTCCCACTGCCACTCCCACCCACTCCCACCCATGCCTGGTATGTACAACACGCAACAACATCCATCTATGTGTCTTCTCTGCTGCATTGCAGGTCCAGTCGGTGGCCAGGCGAGCCAAGGGAGAGTGTATTCCCGCCGCGGATGCTGTTATCGCCTGGTGGTGGTCCTTTGGCCCAGTGCAAGTCGGAGGAGGCACATTTGCGTGTTTGTGATTTTTTTTTTACACTTTTTTTTTCACACTTCCCTCTCCCCCTCTCCCCTCAACCGCCCCCTCCGCCTCGTCTGCTCTCCCTCTTCTTGTCTCTTAATATTCTTTTTCTCTGCTCCATTCATGGTGCTCACTTCCTTTGTTCTGCAGCTCCAGTCCTTCCGCCATCCACTCCTCTGCCCTGCTGCCCATTCTCCTCATTCGCTCTACACCCATCCTTGGTGTCTTGTCAAGTGCGGAGTGTCCCATCCAGCCGCGCATCCCGATTGCCGACTCTTGCCTGCTGCACCGACAGGCTACCTTGCCCTGCTCTTCCGTCCACCGCCGTAGCTAGCCAACCAACCAACCAGCCAACCAGCCAGCCAGCCAGCCAGCCAGCTAACCAGCCAGCCAGCCAGCCAACCAGCCAGCCAGTCAGTCAGCTAGGTTGAAGGGCTGTCTATCTGTCCAGCTGCCAGTTCACCGACCCTGCACCGGACAACGACGGTCTGCCGATAAAATCGCTGATCATGGCCGGCCCCGGTCCAACGCCTTGCAAGATGTCCTCTGCCCCATTGAGAGATGGAACCATCATATCGGTGAATGGTAGGAGATATGGATAGCAGCCTGTCCGCCTGGGTGGTTTCAAGTTGCCACTTATAATCATTATCTCTTACACTATGTTGCACGATCGGTTTTTCGCTGGGCTAGATCATGTCTACATGGCCTCGGAGTTCATAGGAGAGTCCTATTACATCGGGCGAGTGATGGAGTTTGGGAAAGAAACTAAAGGAAAGCCTCTGCAAGTCAGAATCGGTTGGTTCTACCGTCCAAAGGATGTCATGGCCCGCAGGAATTATGATTCCCGCCTGCTGATTGCAACCATGCACTCTGATATGAACCCCATCTCCAGCATCCGCGGCCTATGTACCGTGACCCATCAGGCATATATCAAGGACCTAGAATCATACAGGAAGCAACCCGACCACTTTTACTACAACCAGCTCTTTGACCGATATATCCATCGTTTCTATGATGTTTTGCCGGTTGATTCCGTGCGCAACCTCCCGCTGGATGTGGCAACGGAGCTCGGCCGACGATATCAATTCATTGTCGTAGAGGCAGGAACGGCATCAGAATACACGGATGCGCATAGAGTCTGTCTGATCTGCAAGCGGTGGTGTGCAAGGTAATGTACCTTTTAATGATGGCAGTATGGGGGATATGTTTTTTGAGCAGGCGTGTGACGGCAATGCAGTTTCAGCAGCCGAGGGTTCATGGCATGGTCGACTACTACGCCAAACGCACTTTGTCGCTGTCGTGGTATTCATTCGCGGAGTCTATTTCGTCTGGAGATCAAGGAACAACACGACGCTGGAATAGAACAAATTGTGCTCCGCACAGGACAACACTTGCGCCATCATTACATTTCTTTCTCTTGAGACTACCGACAAATGGAAGCTATATCCCGAGCCATCGTATAGAATGCAGTCCTGGTCGTGTCCAGCAAGATCAATCCACGAAAGTCAGGAGCGATCGGGCTTGCGAGTCTTTTGAAATATCAACCGCACTCAAGTATGCACTAACATCGAAAATTCACTCCGCTCTCGCTCGCGCCTTCAGTGGTGAAGCTTTGAAATGCATCATGTGTCAAGGCTTTCACCATATGCTCTGTATCAACCCACCCATGCTGAAGAAACCCTCCAAGGGCTTTGCCTTCCAGTGCGCACTGTGCTCCAAGCTAGCCATGGATTCATCCTCTCAGCCTGCAACAGCATCCCCACCCGCTCTGCAAAAGCCCACCTCCACTATAAATATCCACACCTCCGCCTCAACTTCAGGACAGAATTCACCTAGAGGATCACCAAAGCAGAAGGCCGTGTCGACGTTAGCAGTAATTCCCATTGCCAACGGTGGTTCAAAATCCAGCCAAAGTAGTCTAAAAAAATCTACTCGACAAGGCCCGTACTTGATTCCGGCAGCACCTCTCACACCTCAGGACCAGAAAATGTCCCATATGTGGCCTTTCCGGTATTTCGGAACTCACGCAGATATACAGGACATTTTCGGTACGCGCACTCAGTTACAGGGGTCCGATCTTGAAATTCAGATATACGCACAGGGTTACTTACAGATCAATCGCGACTCCTTGTAGACCCCGATGACCGTGTATACCCACGGGCATCTAGTCGAGTTGGAACGAAATATCAGGCCGTTGTTGTGAAGTGGGATGGACCAGGGCAGGTGCTGGCCACATCGACAATCTTTGATGATCCTCACAGTAGCACACTGAAAGGTCGCTCAAGAAGAGGCGGACGCGGAGGCAGGCCATCGAGTAGACTGAAAGTTCCAGAGGGTAAGAGTGATCTTTGTTAACGAATAGGTGAGCTTTGCGAGTGGACACGGACCTGATGCCCCGTTCTGCTCGACACCATATGGATTGTTTAGAAGCAGAGTCTCGCTCACGGGCTCATTCAGCATCACTGGAAACGACTGCGGACGGACAAGACACTCCTTTGACTCCTTCATCTCCGTCAAGGTCTGGAGGGGCATCGGATGATACCATACATTTAGAGCGTGGAGGTAGTGACACCGTGACGTTGCAGTACTTCAGGCCCAGCCATATTTCTGAAGAGTATGGTAAGAACACACAGACCGGCCACGGAAATCGCTGCCTTTACGACGCCATCTGCTATGGAGTAGCCAAAAAAAAATGTGCTTACATACCACTCCCTTTGTCTTCAATTGCATCTGCATCCAACCATTAGTGGCTGCTTATATGGAGCGTGTGAAAGGGTTGACACTGCCTCTGCCTAGCCACTCTGCGGACGTTATTGATAGAGCTCTACTGGCTTTGCAGCAGGCCGAATATGATGCGGAGAAGGCTATTAAGGACCTTGCCCTAATTCAGAAGAAGGACTTTGATATCAAAGATTGGACGCCGAAGGAAATTGAGGCGTTTGAAGAGGGCATCCGCCTGTACGGACATGAATTGTTCGCGATCAAGAAGAAGGTCGAGACACGCTCTATGAAGGACATTGTTCGGTTCTTTTATTGGTGGAAGAAAACTGAGCGGTACCAACCCGTATATTCAGTCTTTACAAAAATCCACAAACCAAAGTATGTAGGCCTAGCCCTTCGAACTCATGTGAACCAATCGATGCGCTCTTTATTCCACAAATATGCCTAACACGCCATTTATTTTTTATCTTTTGACTGCCGTGAATCATCGTAGCAAAAAGTTCAAATCTGTCGGACGTGGTGTGGTAACTTCATCTTCAGTGGAGATTGGGAATCGCTCAAAAACGGGTCAGGAGTTGCCGAAGGATTCAGTACTGGATTATGAGACGATTATCTTGCCATCTACCGACAACGCCGGCAAATTTGCTTGTGCGCATTGCGGGACCAGAGTTACGTCTATATGGCGACGCCTGCCAGGGGAGACGGATCCTGAGAATCAGTTCCCGAGAGTGTATTGTTATGACTGCGGCAATGACTGGATTCGCTATGTGGCTTTGCCTCCATTAGTTGACTCCCAGAAAGACATCAAGAAATTGAAGGGCAAAGATCCGTCTGGTGAGTGCTGGGTACCAGGGGCGAAGGTTCCGGCAGGAGTTTACAAATGGACCGTCTAACAGGAGTTGTACTTGCCATTATAGCCAAAGTACTCACGAACGGGTCCGGTAAGGCTTCCCCAACAGCTTCTGAGGTTGCAACAGCTATCAAACGAAAGCGTCCAGAAGCCAAGACAAGTGTCACCAAGAGGGTCAAGGAAGAGGTATAGAGAAATGTCGCATGCGCACAGCATCTTGTGCAATATCCTTGTCAGCACGTTTTACGGACACTAATTTCGCAATCTACAGTCCCACGAGCCAACGCGTTCACCGTCACCATCGCCGGATCTCCCGTGCGCCGTATGCAGTAATCTTGCAACTCGAGGCGAGCAGCTATTGACCTGTATCGACTGCGACCTTACAGTCCATTATGGTAGGCGGATTGAAATCACCACTGCTTGAGCAGTGTGTATATTAAATCTTCCCACTGATTACAGCTCAATTTTCTTGGCGATTAGATTGCTATGGAGTTGATCCCTCGATGCCGCACCGCAAGTGGTTGTGCGATGCCTGTTCGAACAGTCAGAGTCCAACCTGTTCTACCGTAAGTCCATCCCTTTGTTATACTCAAGTCCCCTTAATGCTCCTTCAGCGGTTTGTAATGGACAGACTTGATTGACATGACGCCTCGTATCCCTGGGAACAATATATATAGACATACACCTGTGTCCTGTGCGCCAAAACGTCGGATGAAAGTCCCCAAGCTCTAAAGCAAACGACTGAGAACAATTGGGCTCATATCCTTTGCGCAGTGTGGATCCCTGAGGTCAACTTTGTCAATGCGGACAGGTTATCGCCAGTGGAATCGATCGGGAGAGTTCGTCCTGAGCGGTGGAGACAGGCCTGTTCTATCTGTAAGAAGAAAGCTGGAGCTTGTGTGGGATGTGGCGAGGGCTGCAAGAGAGTGTTCCACGTCACTTGCGCACGCGACGCTGGCTATAAAATCGCCTTCGAGATGCAGCCGACGAAGAATGTTAAAGGCGGATTGATGGTGCCCATGATCTGGTGCCCGAACCACGACCTGTCATCGCGCAAGGTCATCCAGATCCGAGACCAGCCCGATGCTTTGACGGACCGAAACGCGCTGCAGACTTATGCTCATTATTACAAACAGAGCGATGTGTCGATATCGCATGCAATGCGGAAGAGCCGTCTCCTTATGGCCTTGAACCCTGGCATAGGAGCAGCGTCGTCTTGGCAAAAGCATGGTTATACATCCAAGGGCTCAGGCACGAGGCCCATGTCGCTGTTAGTGACACAGGAGACTTGCGCGAAATGCACGACAACAACGTCTCCAATTTGGTGGGATTCTCCAGCAGACGGCCAGGCAAACGGACTGCGTGATGAGAGGCTACGCTCGGAAGCGGCATTGGCCGTCAAATTAGAAGGTTATGAGAGTAGTCTTCCTGTTCAGGCCAGGCTACTATCAGCCAAGGATGAGCAACAGCGTGTTCTGATATGCCATGCCTGTTTCTGGGATACCAAGTCAGTCAACGCATAAAGATGGCCGCCAAAATGTATAGAATGTGGTGGGGATTTTTCACCTTTTCAAAGGTGGATGCACTGACTTTCTGCCGCATGTTTAGGGATAGATTTGGCACTTGCTCTAGGGTAGTAATCCTCCTGCTCTAGCGAGACAGCGCTCTGCAGAAGTGGATGGCAGCAAGGGAGTGCCTATGTGGCCGAGTGAGTGTCGAAGGAATGGAGCCTCCCGTCTGTTCCGACCAGTGCTCACGTCCATTTTTACTCCAGCTCTCATATTTAACTGGTTGTCCTGTTCATATCGAATTAGTCGAATGCTCAGATGCTGAAGCTCCTTGAAAAAGTACTCGCCCTTCCTTCGTCCCTGGCACCATCAGTCCTTCTGGCGAACCGCACTCGCAGATCCCATCCATCGCTTAATAACCATGGCATGTGGGCCAGTGTTCCTTCGATATCGCCTCTTTCATCTCCTTGAACCCCCATATTCCCCTGGCTCTCTTGGCACTTTTATAAAAGAGCTCTTGCCGCTGTCCTTCTGAATGCACATTCATTACTTTTCGTTCGCCAACACTCCTCTAATCTCCGTTGCCCATTTCATTCTCAATCCGACTACCCCATTGTGTTATTGTTTTGAGGTAGAGAGAGTGTGTGTGAGAGAGTGTGTGAGTGAGACAGCGAGGTGTGCAAGGCACAGCCAGGGGTTCTTGTTTGCTTATCCTGTTTAACGAATCTCATCGAACGGATCTCCTAGACCACGTAAAAATAATATCGTCAACGCAGACAAACCACCAAAAGCCGCTCCGTCATGATCGCCGAGGCCCAGCCCAGTCTCAGAAGGCGTGCAAGGGACTTGTCTACATCGTCCACAGCTTCATCAGTCTCCTCTTGCTCAGCATCGACAAGTCCCCAAGGCGAACGAAAAGGACGACCTAGTTGGGTGCTCCTTGAGAACCGGCGACTCGACAGCAGGAGACCTTCGAGCTTGACTGCACCGTTGCATAGAATGAGTGGCCCATCTGATCGAGAAACCATGCCGCAATCCCCACCTTCATCGCCATTGCCCCTGCCCCACAGTTTCAACCAGTCTCCAATCAATGATATAAACACGAAGGACGATCAGCAGCGGTGTAGGGACATCAGCGGAAGGCAGTACCAGAGGGGAAGAGTGGGATGTTGTCCACACTTTGGGACTTGTAACGTTGGCATCGTAAGTAGTTCTGCAACCAAGGAGTGCCGGTCTCAGGGCAACTCGTACAGAAAGCAACTTACCAGCAACGTCGGCGATATGAGACGGGCGGATGGTAATAGTGGTCGACCTAGGTTTTCTGTATCGACAACCAGCACTCCGCGTCCCCAAATCTGTCCCACTCGCCCTCAATTGGCTACAAAGACCTGTTCTAAAGACGTTCCACTATGCAACATCTCCAACCGCTCCAGTTCTAAGCTGCTCAGAACGGAGAGCACGCCATCCACACGCATCAGCAGCAGCAAACCGGACTTATATCATAGTGCCTGCCCATCGAAAGTGAAAAGTAACACCGGATCCAGTAAAGAGGCGACGCTGACAAAATCGACAAGAACATCGTCATTGCGTTCCCAAACCGCCATCACAACCACGACCACGACAACAACACACAAACTTTCATCTACAACGATAACTTTGGGACCTTTGCACGAGGGCGAACGCTATAAGAGAGCTAATAACGCTCTAAAAGCCTCATCGCTCAGGCGAAAGAAACTGATAGCACAAGACGTGGATGACGTTGACAAACAGGATCCCACGGGCACTGTGTTGGATGCCACTGCCGCCAATTCACCTAATACAGCAACCGTCGCACCATCCGAAGACTCGCGAGAATTTCGAGCGCCAGTGAATAGTACTTCTCCGAGGAATATGGACAATCATCAGGAACTCGAGCCCAGCCGTCAAGACCATGGTCCAATAACGATTAGCATTCATCTCAACGCAACCAAGGAGGCTGCGACGGTTCAACCATACACCCCAACTGGGCCTTCATCACCAACATCTCTTGCGCTGTCTGGAACTTTGAGCACCTCAGCCTCAGCAGATGGATATACCACATATCCGCGATATTACGGCGGACCTCGCGCCGAAGTATTTTTCCAAGCTGTATCTACTAACACACTATCTGCAGAAGCATGTGCCTCGCTGATCCCCCCGACATCACCAACCTTGGCTAATAACCCGCTCATCTTTGGAGACGTCGTTGGCCCAAGGCGGTCGCACTCTGCTGCCATACCTCAAGACAGCGCCCAACCTCAAGAACCAGCGGAATGCACTACAATCGTGTTTCCAGAATATGGGGTTATGAAAGCAAGCGCCAATGCTACCTCAAACATTGATTTATCAACGTCACCCCTGACATTGGCAAAGGATTCTGCGGCGATATCGCTTTACTGGTTGAATCTGAAGGAGCAAAAGGATCTATACAACTGCAGGGACCGTGCGGAAGGCGGGATCAGAGGATATGCCAATGAGAACCATACAGCAATAGATTCGACTCTACGTGCATCGAAGTCCGTAGACACAGGCGGTTGTAGAGTCCATACTGACACCAAATATCATGACAAAAACAGACATCACCAGCCTTGTAACAATCACGATAATGAGCAAGCTGACAACAACAGTAACGATATTAGTAACGACAACAACGGCTACGCAGCCGACAGCAGCAAAGACGACATATACACTTTGAACGCTCCCGCCGCTATACACAGCGGACCGCAACTGCCACCACAAGCTGTCTCGACCACACCTGGGATCACATTCCGAGACAAGATGCAATTTCTAAAACATCAAGAAATGCGCATAAGCAGTGTCAAAATGCGGAACCAGTCTGTATCTGCCGATTTACACAAGGCTCCGCTTCCAGGTCTGTCTCCATCAATACCTCCTCGCCAACAGTCACAGGATCGGTCGCGTTCATCACCCACATTGCTCTTCGATTTTCCATCCTCGTTATTTTCCGCTAAACGTCGCAACGCACCCACATTTTCAGCACGCACATTAGCATCGCTGGCACCCGCTGTTACACCTGGCCTCTCATCATCAGCGGCAACGAGAGAAGCAAAGTCAACGGACTTATCTTTCGCATCGCTCTCGTCGACTGTATCGTTGCAGGACGAAGTCATTACAACTCCCACCCCTCCTGCCCCTCCACTATCTCTGACGCGATCGCTATCATCGGCACGACGGGAGGATGATTTACTGCGGCCAAAATTTATCCGACCGCGCATGCCATTGTTCGAGAGGCCGGATAATCCTCAGGTACCGTCCGTGATGAAGGAGACTCAATCCTCATCGCTAGCCCCCGTAACCGCAACTACTTGGAGACAAGCCTCACCCCGGGATCAATTTCGTGAGCCGGCATTGCCGTTAATATCTCTAGTTGGAAAACAGGAGTCAGCACAAGATGTCGGCTGTGTTTTTCTCACTGCACGCCCGTCAGCAACGAGTAGCGCAAGAGCAAGTCTGGCGGGAGATAGTGAGACTGAGGAACTCTGTTATTTCTCACTTCCTATCCGTAGCTCTGCTCATTCACCCTGCTCCGTATCGCGTTTGCACCTTGGCCAGCAGCCGTTAATCGCCGAGTATCAGGAACAGGTTCAGGATGAAGGTTCGCGTGTAGGGGATGTTTCGATCCTGGCAAGCCGATTTGCGAATCTGAGGGAGATGGACTTAATCTGCCCGATTCAGGAGACTTCATCGGTTCAGGGGGTATGGATGGATGCTTCTTGGGCGGCCCAGATATCACAACTCTTAAACCACCTTGCGGACAAGGCCGATGTCGAGGAGGAGGAACGAGGCATTTGTTTTGCGACCGAGTCATCGTCTTGCCGTCAGTGGCTCCGTGTGGGTGGTGGTGCTGGTCACCGCACTCCAGCAGGCCACGACAGCGAAAGGAGTGGGCTCTATAGACAGATTCTGCACGACTGGTTGATGCGCTTGAATCAGCTCTCGGGTGAAGTCTTTGAAACTCACTCGGGTCTCAAACGCGATGTCGACAAGATCCGATGGCAGCACAACATCACATCTTTATCTTTGTCCTTGCATTAATGACCACCACCACTCTTTACCACAGCAAGCAAAACCCATGGGAATAAAAAACAATAAATCGCACTATTTCTATTTTTTCAACTTTTGGCGGTGAGTAGGTTCAATCATGGGGCAGAGTTCCCCGATGGGTTAGAGTCATCCCTGAAAGACATATCATCGGCGGCATTGCCTTCCAGCAGAGGCGATCGTGGTGCTTCGGGCAGATACACCGTTGTTGTGATTGTGATCGGTCCTGTGGATGCCGAGTTTGAGGTCAATCCTCCCGCGGGTCCCACAACTGATGCAGATGCAGATGCAGATCCAGATGATGGAGCTATAGCACTACTACTTCCACCTGAGATATTATTTTCAGGGGCTGTTCCTGCTGCACCTGATGCAGTGGCATTCTCAATAATCTGTGTCTGGCCCTCCGAAATTCGCTTGAAAGTCTCCAACACCTTGGTATTGTATCCTTTACATTTATCACACTTGTGGTACAAAAAGTGATAAGGCGCCTCGGACTTGACTTCACAATCGTTACAGAGAACGATCGAAAAGATGTTGGCATATTCTGGAGGCATGGTTTGATCAGCCAGGAGTGAGTCAATCTTGGCGTAGTAAGTTGACATGTCTCCAAGAGCCTTCCAGCATGTGGGGCATTGATACGACGTTTTGATATAGTCGTCATGGCAGGTGGAATGAATACAGTGACCACATGGCTAAAGCAAAGCGGACAAAACATACAGTATGACAAGGGTGAGAAGTCCGTGCGTCAAGTAATAGAGTCAGTGCTGGGAGGTTGGGGCTTCATTTACCATAAAAATGACCGTGGTTATACTCGTGAACATATACTCCCCACAGATAGGACAGTCGCATTCGAGGTTGCGCTCGATACACTTGTGATTGTCCTTGAGGTGGATATTCATACAAATGTTACATTTGATGCAGTGAAAAAAGTCCAGGCCGAGTCCGTTGCCGATCCTGCAAATTCCACAGTCAACGCAATGGTAAATCGCCTTCTCGGGGTGATCATCCCACAGCTTGCAGACATCGCAATAATATCTGGCGAGCAGCGCATTGCAGGAGAAGCAAGACTGGGCAGCAGGTTGTGGCGTCTTGCAGTGCATGCACAGCATCATCTTAGTCTCGTTCCTGATGATGGCGTGGTCAGAAGCGTCGTCGTGGCAGAAACGGCAGCTGAACCATTTGCCACAGCAGTTAGCCTTGAGCTTGCAGCCTCTCCTGTAATGCTGGCATCCCAGATGTCCTTCCTATTAAACATATATAGGAGGGTCAAGAAATAGCCCGTGTAGCAATCCTTCATCTCACTCTGGCCCTCTCTCTCTAGCTTCCAAACATTGACTAGGCCTTACATGGAATGTGGTTTGCATGTCTTCTTCCGTGGGACCTGTTAGACTTGAGGTATGTTGCTGTTCCGCTGGTTTTGACGACCCTTTCCATCTTGAGGACATGAGATCCTACATTAAAAGAGTGTCCTGTACACGTAAATGCTCTGCGCAGTTTGTAAGACGCTGGTCAACGGCCTCTCACGTAGCAATGCTTCGTACCTGAATCTTTGATGCCTTGTCAGCAAAGTTGATATCAGGATTCTGTTGAATTTCCACGATCTTTCTCCTTAGTTCGCTCTGTGCCTGCTCATCCACTGCAGGTGCTGCGGCTGGGAAGGTGGTAAGTGCGCCTCTCAAACTGCCAGCGCCAAGCACTCTCGACGGACCTGAGCCCGAGCCTGCTTGCGAACTTGTCCGGTCTGGACGCTCCGATCGCTCGGCATAGGAGAGACGTGCCCTGGACAACTGCCTTTGCTGACGGCGAAGCCTGCTGGTAAGAGAGGACGATCGAGTCTGTCGGGTGCGCTGGGTCAGGGACATTGCTCGTTGAAGACCTGTTACGGGATCAACCTCCATCTGTATTTCTTCTTCGTCAAGTTCCTCGTCATCCTGGCTCACGTCCTGAGTCTCGTCCCCGTTCCCAATATCGTCAACATCATTGCCGTCGCTTTCAAAGGCTGCTTCCTGTTCGTCCTCCTCCTCGCTGTCGCTGTCGTCGTCTTGCTCATTTTCGACGAGATCCGATGGAAGCGACACTGTCTGTTGCTGCGACGGGTCGTCGACTGGAGGCAACACGACTGATGATCCAGAGGAGAACTCTGGTGCATCGACATAGATGCTGTTTGTCCTTGAGTGAAATGTGGGTGATGCCATGGCAAGCTGTGATGACCAATGTCGAAGCAGGGACTTGTCATAAAAGAAAGCGATATCCTTATTGCACCCAATAATATTATACGTAGTTTTTTGGTGGCAAAATACATTGTTTTTCAAGTGGCCGGCATCCGCCATTCGTCCACCATCACCGGCATGCAAATGCAGACCTTGCGTAATCCAGAGAGCACAAGGAACCCATGCCCTACAACAGAAACAACGGCCTGTCTAGCCACTGCATGCTCGAGTTCATCACCCCACACCGCTGCCTGTCAGGCGTCTGCCCCTCAGTTGAGTTGGCGTCGCACAAATCGTCTCTTTACGTTGTTGTGCACCGCCGTCCAAGGCCCACTTAAAGTATCACCGTGGGAGCATGAGTCGACTGCTGCCACTGTTGTGGCTGATTCCATTACTACTAGCACATCTGCCGCTGTACAAGGGTCCTTGCGCGAGGATCTGTCGGGACCGACTAAGCGCAAAGAAGGATGTGTAAAGCGAGGCAGCCCAGCCAGATCCAAGTGGAGGGTTAGCGGCGCAGAGCTAGGACACGATGATTCGTCCCCGTCACAACCAACCACATTTGATACCCTGCTTTGCCGGCCTCAGGTCAACGACCTGAGCTCGACAATGATTGTGGACCAGCCTGGGAGCTGTCGTGGTTTACTGCTAGCCTTGGGAGACTCGTCTTCAAGGAGCGTAAATAGATACCCGTCTGCTGAGGCAGCGTCTAGTGACAAACATGATATGTCAAGTTTGCCGATGTCCTTGTCGCCAGCAACATCGCCGGCTCCCCCTAGTCCAAAGCCTTATTGTGGATTGATGCAGCCGCACGCTGTTGAAGTAAGCGGGATGCCCTCCTCCATGTCGTCGAGTGCTGCCTTTGAGAGTAATATGGATGATATAGAGCAGTACCTGGGTCAGGATCTCGAAGGGTTTGGCCGACTCTCGTACTGAGAATAGCACTGCTGACAACATACACAGACAACATAAAGACACAGAGTGCGACCATGGCCCAAAAAATCTTTTTGACTCGCCTTCGCCTCAGGAACACACCTATCCTCACTCTCCTCACGACCACAGCGACTTGCCATTCGTATCCCCACCGCACCCAACACCCTTGCAATGCCAGACCCCAACCCTCCTGCCGACGGCGAGGACACCGAAGTCCTGGACGATGGCACCAAGAACATTCTCATGGGCATCATTTCACAGCTCGGCAAGAGTACCGACCTCCATCGCGTCACGCTACCGACCTTTGTCCTTGAGCCACGCAGCATGCTTGAGCGTATCACCGACTTTATGTCACATCCAGAACTCATCAACAAGTAAGCAACTTACCGACAAGGCTTCCAACACCACCAAGCCTTTTTTATTCGCTTCTTGCTCAGCTCCAGAAGAAGGTTTCTGATAATCCTCCGTACCATGGCACACCACGAACTCTGTTTCATTTCGCAGATTGCTGAAGGGCTTTTTTTTACAGGAACTGTTTGCACGTTTTGCGCTTGTCACTGTATACACTGCACCATGCTGTCTTGTTCTTCATTTCTCCTTTCAACGGACATGCAGCAATGCCATGCGCCATGGCGCTAAGCATGGTCAGGTTGTCCTGACAGTGCACCCCAACCGCCCAGATTTTTGCGTAGTCTTGCACTTACGGCAAGACGGAAAGAGGCCTCTTCCCTTCAGCTCGCACCGCCGTCTGTATTAGATTTTTCTTCAAGACGCAGGAGTCTTTGTGTGATGTAGCGTGTGCTTGTAGTAGCGTACGTGGGGTGAGGTGTGTGATGTGTGTTGTGTCACGCTGATCTGAATTATTTTATGGAGCGGAGCAAGTGGGCAGGTGGGGCAGAAGGAGGTCTTGCTCTTATCCTTGGGGCACCCAGATCATGGGACATCGCGGCTAGGATGAAGATGAAGTGCCCGGCTATGTAGTGCTCGTGAGCCATGCATACACTTCCCGCTTCGCCCATCGTCATCGTCGTCATCATGGTCATCGACTCTCCGTATCCTATACTGCAAAACACAACCGGAGGATCAGTACCGGCTGGAATGAGCCTATAGATAAACGCAAAGAGGAAAGGGTCTAATTTACTGGCTCGTCCGCCCTTGTCATTCACTAGAGCAAACCAGATCCATGATCCAATCGAGCGCTTCGTCGCGGTCACTCGATACTATCTCTCGGGATGGCATATCAAACCCAGGGTAGGACGCAGTAGATTGCCGACATGAGAGAGTGAGAACGAGAAAGAGAAGGAGAGAGAAACAATCTCTTGTGTACGGAATGGCTGATCGATCTAGTGCACATATTACTTCGATATGCTATAGGGCGTCAAGAAACCGTACAATCCTATTCTCGGAGAACAGTTTCGCGCGCAGTGGAAGTTTGCAGATGGAACGGAGGCATTCTATATCGCAGAACAAGTGTCCCACCACCCTCCAATCTCTACATATTTTTATGCTAGCCCAGAGAATAACCTCACCATTCTGGGAGACTTGCTACCAAAGTCGAAGTTCCTGGGCAACAGCGCGGCGACATTAATGCAGGGCGAAATTAAGGTGTCTTTTACAAACAGGCCTGGGGAGGATTATATTATCACAATGCCGAATGTCTATGCCCGAGGCATCTTATTCGGCACGATGCTCATGGAATTAGGCGATGTCGCTACCATCAGATGCCCAAAACTGGACCTCGTCTGCAACCTTGAATTCAAAGTCAAGGCAAGTGATGGCTTGCTCCAGTGGTGATCATCACATCGGACTATCACGGGTCTCTTACGACGCATCATTTCATGTCAAAATGTATAGGGGTTCTTTTCAGGATCTTACAATGGCATATTGGGCAAGATTAAGCACGAGTCGACGGCCGAGTGCCTGTACGAGATCTCTGGCAAATGGTCTGATGAGATTTATATAAAGAAGGTGAGTCGGAAATACCCCTCTTGTTATTCGTGGTCATGAACGGTTTCCCTCTCCATCTCTTGTACTACATGATAAACGTGTTCACCTCTAATCTCCATATACTACGATTGAAACAGGGTCTCAAAAAGGACGTGCTTTTCGACGCGAAGACGGCGAAGATACACCCAAAAATCATCGCACCTGAGGAGAAACAAGAGGTAAACGAGTCACGCCGTTTATGGAGTAAACTGACGGCTGCTCTACGAGTCAATAATCAGGATCTCGCAACAGCGGAAAAGTGTAAGGTCGAGGATGCCCAGCGAGCACGAACCAAGGAGCGTGAGGAACACGGACAGCCACATATTCCACGATACTTTGAGCCAAACAGAAGCGGCGGCTTTGATATCAAGCTGAAGAAGTAAGCCCTTACGCATCGCACTTTACTTGGTGACTCGTGATCGATTTTTTCAAGCTACGAACGATCTGACCTATGTGTGCTTAACTCTCTCGTTTCTAGCATGTCTGCAGACGCTCGGGAAGCAAAGCAGCAGCTTGTCGAATTTATCTACAGCACTCCAGCGCCAGCTTAGATTTTACCAAAACAAACAAACAAAAACAATACTTCCATCTCTCTCGCCCTTTCAGTCTCTTTGTTACATCGCAACGCATGCTTGACATCTAGGTTCTCATCATGCAACCAGCTTTAGATATGCAGTTGGCATCGATGCACCGCAAGGCAAAAGGAAGGAGGGTAGGGCGAAAGAAAAAGAAAGGGCAGGTTGAAGGGGCTCTGAGAAAGGGGGTTATCGAAGTGTTGTCCGTTGTTGCAGCAAAGTTTTTTTTATATCTTGCGAGGGGTGGGCGGGGAGCCCGTTGACGTTGAAAGTAAAACAGAGCGTGTCTCGCGCTAGGGAGAGGGTTAAAGAAGGAGACACAGACTAGAGTCCCTTAAGGTGCTAACGTGGCATCTGAAGCCGAGGCATTCGCTTCGTTGGTGCGAAAGAGAATCAAGGGACGAGAGAAGAAAGGGCATCTTTGAGGAAGGGGGCACACATCCCTGGCGCCTATCGAGGCGGTCATTCCAGTCACATCTCCCCATCGCCTCTCATTGCCAGCTTGACTGGGGAGCTGGCGCCATGCCTTCCTTCAGCCGTACATCACGGCCCATTGCTCCTTTTTTCGAGGGTTGCCTTCGCAAATTCCTCTTCTTCCCCTCCGTCTCCCTTCGTCCAAAGTCCACACTAGCACTCGCTCACTTCTTCTCACCAGCCATATACCACATCCGGGTTGTCTCAGTCGTCTGGCTGCCTTGCTCACTTGTCTTCGTCGTCATAAATTGTCTCCAACTTACACGCGTCGGTCTTCGAAGCTATAAGCGCAGTCTGGTGGTAGTGGTGCCCACACATTCCTCTTCATCTTCACATAGCACATCAGCCGTGTATCCACCGACTACACTATCATATTCTCTCCGACCGACTTTCGGATCCGGTGAGGCTTTCCCGCCGCCACCGTGATACCTATTTTAAGCCTTCCTTCTCCCAGCACTCTAACGTCCAAATACTACCTTGCTACTCCCCAGTATCCTACGTTTCGTTCTACCTACCCTTCTCTTTAATAAGTTGATATCGTATCATCTCCTCACGGATACTCTTACGCCAATGGGGGACCCCTCATCGTCTCACGAAGGACGAGTTGTCCTCGCAACCACTTCCAGCATCCCGACCATTTCACCTACTACCATGGCGCAGCTGCTTCCAACAGATTCACTCTCGGAACCCCACGCACTACGCTTCTTTCAACAAACGGCATCTCCTGCCTTGAATTGCGCGATCGTTTTTTCATCGTTACTCTTGATCGCCGCCGTTCTCTTATTCTCCTGGGTCCGCCGAAAAAGAGGATCTATTTATGGCTCAAGGCAATTCTTTATGCGAGAGGAACACCGTGCCGAACCTTTATCGGATGGCTTCTTTGGCTGGGTGGAGAATCTAGTATTTTTTGAGCGTAAAATCAAACAACAGCAGCAACTGAATACCAACGAGTCCGCAGATGACGTACATGGGACAAGCGGCAACGGCGACGCGTCGGCGGCACCCTCACAACCAAATCACACACAGGAATCAGGAACATCATCGCAGGCAAACAGCAGAGGTGGTTTCTGGAGCCGCCTCCATAAGGGTCCTTCGGAAGCCAACAATGCCGCACAGGGGTTGGTCAGGACCAGCAATCAAGGGGTGGTTCAGGGAGAGAAGGCAACAGACTCCCAGGCTGGTGATCAGGCTCCTATTCCTCCTGCGACTTCCGAATTATCCGGATCTTCGGGTACATCATCGCAAAATCTGCAATCTCACCTTGTTAATGCCGAGGAAAGGGCACAGCAAGCGGTCATTGCCAAGATTGGCCTAGATCATTATTTATTCATCCGGTTCTTGAAGATGTTGTTGACATTGTCTATCATAATTGCCATCTTGGCAGTTGGAGCGCTAGTGCCTCTTTACAGTGCAGGCCAGTCTGGCGAGGAGATCCTCTCAGGTCTTGACGTGGTATCACATCTGAAACGCGTGGAGATGCTGCACATTGGAAATGTGACAGATAACGAGCGTCTTTGGGCTACCATCATGGTCACTAGCATTCTCTCCGGTATGTAATTCGCTTTTCTTGCATGTTAAGATCATTGCCTTTCAAAGTCAGAAAACTCATTCACAATGGCTTCCGCTAACAAAAACTCGCTTTCACGCTTAATGTAGCTGTGATCATTTTATGGGCATGGTCGGAGCTGATGATGTTCCTCAAGTTGCGTCAGGAATACCTTATTCGGGCAGCATCGCGATACTCCTCCAGGGTTGTTCTTCTGCAGAATTTGCCACCTAATCTCCGTTCCGTTCCGGCGCTTAAGGAAGCGTTTGATGCAGCTCCAGGTGGCGGCGTCGAGTATGTGTACCTTGTCCGCGACATGACAACGCTTGAGAAAGCTGTGAAGAGACGACAGGCGGCCTTGGACAGGCTTGAAGAGACCGAGTCGAAGTACATGGACGCCATCGCCCGAGCTTCGGCCATGGTGTCTACAACCACGCTTAGCATGAGGTCCAGGTCCTGGATTGGTAGATCCGTCGACCACTTCAAGGCCTGCTTTGGACATGGGAGCACTACTGCAGGGATTAGCAAAAGCTCCGACGACGAGAAATATGTGGGCCATCTTAAACTGTACCAACTCGGAGACGTGCTCCCTCAACTTTCTCTCTCGGACCTTTCAGGCTCTATGCCAACGGGCAACGTTGCTGATGGGGCCGGGCAGAACTCTGGCGAAAATTCGAGTGACTCTTCCGGTGCAAGTGGACTTGCGGTCCTAAAGTGGTACCAGAAGCCAAGACGTCCGAGGCATTACGTCGGACTACCACTGATCAGCAAGAGGCAGGACTCCATTCGATACTATCGCGGTGAAGTTTGCCGCCTCAACAAGGAAATTGCACAGGCGTACCAGGGCCAGATTCAAGCAATGGCCACTGATATGCAATCGCCCAGCAAGCCCGGGGCCGGCCGGTCTTCCGCACTTCAACAAGCGCGAGCAATGGCTAGGAATCTCATCAGTGACGCTCCAGCAGCGACTCTGACAGCAGTTTCAGAGGCCGCCAATGCAAGCCAAATCGCTGTCCTTCCCTCAGCATTTGTCCTGATGCGAACTCGGGCTGGAGCCAAGGCTGTAGCCACGGCAGCATTGGAGAATGACCAGTACTCTGGGGTTCAACGACTATTAGGCATCCCCCCACGCGACATTGAATGGGAGGTAGTCGGCCAGACGAAATCTCGAGCGGCACTTCTTATGAGCCGTGTAGCCATCTTCGGTGTAGGATCCATCATGTGCCTTGGGGCCGGGTTTGCTGTCTCGGTTATTTCCTCCTTGGTGGTTCGCCAAGGCTGGAGGAGAGTATCGGAGGAGGAAGTGGACATGCCAATAGCTACGGGGGCATATTTAGTCCAAGGTGTTTTGGCTCCGCTGCTGCTCTCGATCCTAATGTTCGCTGGATCGTGGATTGTGAATGGTAAGCCAAGATAGGAGAGTGCTTCGTTGAAGAAATACTTAAAGCTGCGCCTACGAGGTGACTGATGAACTCATTCCTTCTGTAGCGCTGTCCCAGTACTGGCGCCAGGTCTCCAAGACACAGACGGAGCTGCTGTCCCTGCGCTTCTACTTTGTTTTCTTGGTACTACTAGCTTGAACCTGACCATGATGTCAAAGGCCTGACATTCAAAGTCATTAGCTATCAGAAAACTAACCGGCGTACAACTTACTTTTCTCAAAAACAACTAGGCGATTAATATGATTGTCGTCCACCCAATCTTATTACTCGCGTTTTCGTGGCAAGAATCTGCCGCTGTCGGGGTGGATACCTTCGTCGACTTTCTTGCCCACGCGGTACCATCGTACTGCTCATTTGTATCCACCTACACGCTTGTATTCGGTCTCAGCCTGCCGCTGTACCATCTTCTGCAGCTGCCGCGTCTTTGGGCGACTCTTCCAGCCATCACTCTCTGGTCTGCCCTGGGACCTCTCTCTTGGCGCAAATCCACGCGGTCGTCGCATCCATCCTCGAAGGACGACCAGCAAAATCGCAACTCAAATGATAATGCTGAATCGGACCCGCGAACCTCGAGCATGTCGTCATTATCTACGACCTCTGCGTTTGAGGCAAACTTTGCACCAGCACCCACACAGACACCTCGGCAGGCCTTTCAGATCCGCCAACCTCCTTTTCTCAACCTGCAGAGCGTTTACCCTCACGTGGGCCTGTTGTTTGCGCTCTCCCTTGCAATTGCTCCAATGGCACCTGTCTTGGTCCTTCTTTGGGTGTTTGTCTTGGTTATCTCCAACGTCTGTTTCCGACACCTTGTTTTCCAGGTCGTTACCACCAAGAGCCAGTCTGGTGGGCTACATTTCCTTCAAGCCATCAAGTTCATCCTCTTCCCGACTCTGGCTTGTCCTCCTCTTCTACTTGTAGTGTACATGGTATCGCGACAAGCTTGGATCCAGGCCGGATTCGCAGTCGCTATGCTCTTGGCTGTGCTCGCGATGCGTGTTCTGGTGGGCGTGCAATTCCGAAAGCGGGAAGAATCGATGCTGTGGCGGGTTGAGAAGCGACTGGTGGACCCCAAAACGCGACTCCTTCACTCAAAGGCGTCAGTAGGGACTCAGGGATGCACAGTTTCTGGTGTAAGGACCCCCCTACAAGTCGAAGGCACTCAAACCAACATGCTGATGTCCACGGACCCTGCGCCCTCGTCCGACAATGCTACGCTTGATCTCTCGCATTTGAGTCGATTTGAGCACGGGGTTAATGCAAGTTTTGTGTCGGATGATGAGGACGATGACGAGAATATACACGAGTATGAGGGAAACAACGACTTGCCGCGGGGAGGGCGCCGCAGGATAAAGCGAATGATGCAAAGGCCCACCACCATCATTGGCCAGGTGAGATCCTCGCTTGCTTCCACCATGTCTGCAGGGGGTTCAAGGCCCAAAAGCATGCCGCTCTTTGACCTGGACAGATATGAGAAGGAGATTGTTGGCATGGACTTTGCACCCGAAAACAAACTTCCGTCGAGTGAGGAGCCGGAGGGATTGGACGACGGACAGATAGGAGAGTCTCGCGCCTCTGGCACCGGTCTAGCTTCCATCTCCTTCCCGCCAGGCGTTCATTTGCCTCGCGAGAACCTGCATTCCAGGAATTCGAGTTTGGCTAGAGCATACACCACAGCCACAGGTGGACATGCTGATCGCTCATCGTCTTCGAGTTTCGGACCGGGATACGGTGTCTCAGATCTTGTCGAAGAATTCTTCACAGACTATCCTGGACGCCGAGCCATGGTCACCAAGTCGATCCTCTCCAAGGCCGAAGAAGAGGAAGAGATAAAGGAAGCCAAGTATCGGGAGATTGTTAAGGCGCTCCGTCGTGCAAGCTCGGTTGCTTCTCGAAAGATGCCAGAACTAATAGCATCTAGCGAAAGAAGCGATTTCGGAGCAGCCGGTTCGCAGCAGCAGCAGCAGCGTCGTGTCCGTGTTGCTGGGCCTACAGCTCTTTCTTTCAATGGTCTTGAGACAGTTCAAGAATCGGAGGTGACGGGCCACTTCACGAGACGTGCCTTGCCATCCCCAGGCGGGCCGAGTGCACTCACTTCAACAGCGATGAAGGCCAAGAATCGAGCATCCCTTCCTGCTCTTCTCAACCCTCGGCCCACCCATGGCAATAATAACAGTCCACAACTTGCTTGGCAACGCAACAGGAATGATGCTTGCTCCAACGTCTCTGCCTCTTCAGAGATGTCTGCACGAGCCATGGTTGGTCGTGGTGCACCCTCGCTTCCGGTACTGCTAATCCACCGCGAAACAGCCGTGGTTGCCAAGGAAAACAGTCGAATCCAGAGCCTGTATCTTAACCCGGTCCTGCAAGAGGCCAAGACAAGAGTGGTTGTGTGGTTACCAAGCCAAACAGAGTTGTCGTTCTTGGGTGCCTCCGGTAAGGATGGGGCCTTGTTTGGTCGATGCAGATACCATTCGAGCAAGGCAAATGGGCCGGCTGCCTCCTCTGCGGCGACTCAGTTTGGTAGTGAGAGCAGCTTGGTCTTGCCCTTGACTGGAATAGAGTCGGAGTCCTCACCCTGCCATGATCGTTCGACGTTTGGCCAATCCACCTCTACTCTCGCACCCTTAGACATTGCGGCTACGCAGCAGAGTACCCGTCACAGCAAGCATCCGTGCACGTGCCATTTGTACCAGGAGGTCATGAAAGCTGTCGCGGATGCGGTCGCACTTGCAGACCAGGAGATTCGAGATCTGAGAATTGTGGGTTTGACGGTCTGGTTGGACTCGAGGCATGTGGTTTGGGGCGAGGAGGGAGAGGAGGATGGCCGATTGGGAGACCGTGTCATGATGTCGACAGGCCCTGCAGCACTCTCGGGAGGATTCGACGGATTCGAGACAACAGCAGCAGTCGCTGCAGGAGCCGCCTCGTTTATTGGTCAGGCGAGCGCGATGCAGAAACAGGTCGGAGATGGACTGCTGTCATGGCTCGAGTTGGATGAGGATGGTAATGATCAGAGCTGTCCTGGGCAAGGCGCCGCGGGTATCATTGGTGGATCCATGGGTGTGATCATGAAGAGGCCCATTGGTTGCTATGGAAAATTGGTGGGTGACGGTGAGGAGGGTGATTTTTCAAAGGGTTTAATCGAGTGAAGGCAGGATCCCTCTTAGAAGGAGGCTGATGGATCGTTTTCCACTTTAGGGGATATCTAGAATAAACCACACTTTCTTTTTACTTAACAACTGTAGGGTCAGCCCACTCGGGCATGTCGGCTTCGAATTTCCAATCCGGCCCTTGATACCGAATCGCTCGGAGCCATATCTTCATCTCCTCTGGCTTCGGAGTGTTTAGTCCTTTGCTCTCTTCGTCACACTTGTGACATGGCGCTTCAGGAGAGATATAGTATGGCATGTACGGTTGGCGCTCCGGCGGGATATCCTTTGGGTAAAACCGTGTCTCTCCGCTGGATGTAGTGTTTGCGAGATCTGTCGTAGCTGCTATGCGGTAATCTGGGTTATATAGTTTGTCGTTTACTATTGGGTGCTGCAAATGCGCAGCATGAAGGCGGATCTGGTGCTGGCGCCCTGTGGCCAGATGACACCTGACCAAGCTGCTGTGGGAGGCCGGATCGTACCAGATCCTTTCAAATCGTGTTTCTGAGGATTTGCCTGCAGGATCGACCAATACTCTTCCGGCGATCTGAAGGATAGGTTCCGAAACAACAAGGGGATCCTTTGGGAACTCTCCTACAACGCGGCATACGTATTCTTTCTGTAGTAGAGGATCCGATTCTTGATCAGGAAGATTTCTGGAGGGTTGAAATCGCAGTCGAACTGCAGAGTCAGCAACGTTGGCAAAGATAACGACTCCCGACGTAACGGCGTCTAATCGGTTGATTGCTAAGGAAAAGAAATTCTGCATTACTGGTTTTTTTTTCTTATTCATGACTTAGGTGGTTAACGGATTTCTTGGCGTGCTACGATGTATCCTTACCGTGCATGTAACTGGGGATATCATGGTCGCGCCGAAGAATCTCCAATGCTGTGTTGTGAAAGTTGAGCTCGTTAGGATGGACGGTTATCCCGTGTGGTTTATCAAAGGCAACATAGTCTTTGGTCTGCTCAATGACTCGTATAGGTGTGTCTGGAACTGGTGGTTCTAAGGTGTAGTGCGTAGAGTGCAGCTTCAGTTCTAAGGCCATGGCGATGATTTGACAACATGAGCGCAAGCACAGGTTACGCCGCCTCACCATGGCGATGGCAATTCATTGACCGAAGACTCTCGCCACCCCTGAGGATATAGTCTGGGGATACAATGGCTCCATTGACAAGAACATCGCCTCGCTTCATAGCGTCGACCTATATTTTCCCATAAGATGCGCGAGGTTGGTTAGCAAGGCAACAGGCATGAGGATTTTTGTTTTTGTTGGTTGTCCACCATCATATGACATTTCTTGCGACCGTAACCTTCCGCATTTTACAATCATGTTGCTCGTGCACCTGCGTGGCATCTCTGAGGCAAAGACCTCGGGCACAGTTCGGCCGATCCAGCGCTGCTTCACATGTGCAAGATATGTTTGATAGTACGGCTTGACCTTGCGCAGGCCGTTTTCAAAGAGATATTCTGGCTTGGGCGCCTCTGACATTGGCGGAGACACCTTGCCACTACGCAGCTTGACCACCTTTGGCGACATTGCTGTGCGCACCGTGTGCTTGCAAAGGGCGATGAGGGACGGACGAGAGCTCATTCACGTTCCAGATATTTTTTCAAGCGATCACCTTTTGAAGTGTGCATGATAAATAAAAGCCACCAGGTTCTTAATGAGGCACATGGAGAAGTAGCCTCAGTACTCGCCCACCATCCATAGACAGCATTTCAGATGAACAGACACGCTGCGGACGCAGCGTCTGTGGTTGCGGGCGCTTGTGGCCTGTAACGTTTCCATCGCGTGGGTGGACCCATTCTTGTGCGCTGGTTTGACCCTTGGCCCTTGTCACCTCGACGACGAAGCGCGCACTATTTATAGCTTTGTTTGATGCTTCGATTGGTCGGTTCCACCAAACGTCGCCCTCGCCGCGCACACGATGCAAACAACGGCTATGTTCCTCTTCCGTCACATCTCAGCCTTGTCATCTTCAGCATCTTCCTCTGCATCGTCCTAGCATGTGCGCAACTGCTCATCGCTGATCCCTTGCTGCTCACTCATCGCCTGCCATTGGTGCCTTCATTGTCTTCCATAAGAAGCCTAGCCTCTTTCGCACCCCAGGTCTTCACTTCCGACAAGACAGGGTCCACGAATCACCACACATCACCACGCATTACCACGCATCACCACGCATCACCACGCATCACCGCGCGACACGGAGCATAGACACAGAAATAGGCGTAGGGCACACTGCACACCAAGCACATGGTGGGGACGACAGATCCTTCTGCGGCTGCAAGAGGCGCCTATAGCTACCTGAACCAAGCACAGACACAGACACAGGCACAAGCACAGGCACAGGAGTATGGAGAGCACACACAGCGACAGTCATTCCCCCTCCGGCAGCACGCCTACGGAAACAGCCGCAGAGAGAGTACCGATAGCGAATCGGACATTGAGCTACACACTAGCACCAGAGATTATAGGGTGGACTTTGATGGAAACAATAACAGCGACCACGACCAGGACCTGGTCGAGGACGAGGACGAGGACGATGAGGATCTTGAAGAGATGGACGACTATGCACCGCTGGCCAGTTCAAAGCGCTACCCCGTCAAGCCCGCCTCACCCGTCACTGCCTCGGCACGCTCTACCTCTCGAGTCTCGCATCCGTGCAAGATCCTGGCCACGGTCTTTGGCACAGCCATGATTGTCTCGCTTGCCTTTGCCCTGCTCTCGCTTTTACATCTCAATGGCAACGACAGCCTCAGCACGACACCGCCAGCAAATGACACCGAGCCTGACAACCGAGTGCTAAAGCCACCTGCAGGAATCAGCGTGGACGACTTTAAGCTCTCGGACTTCAAGCTGCCGCCTTGGGATTGGGACATCAACACATTCTTACCTATCAACATCACCAACGGACCTAGGTTCGCTTCAATCCAGTGGAAGAATGGAGAGCAGTATGTCGCAGTGGATTGTCCATACCAGCAAACCTACAGATACCATTTCCCCTCATTCCTCAAGGATGAGTTTCGGGACCACGCTACAGCGACTCAAGCAATCGAGGACTTTTTACCCATGGGGCAGGAACCCTATGTGTTTGTGCTCTGTCCTCCAGGCAACAATAATGCCAACGTTGTCTTTCGGGAATTTGACATGCCAGATGAAGTTCAACCGCAGTCGCCTTCTAAGGTCGCAGGGACAAAGGAATCGCCGCAACCACTGCTGGACGATGTCGTGATGATCCTGGTTGATGCTATTTCAAGAGCCAAGTTCACGATCGAGATGACCACCATCATGGAAGTACTGAAGACTGTCAATGCCTCGTCAGTCAACCCAGTAACTGGAGCTGGAGGAGAACTGACAGGACACAGGGTGTTTGATTTTGAGCATTACAACGTCCTCGGCCAAAACTCGCCTCCCAACAAGGCGTACATCTACTCAGGACAATCCATCGAGAACATCAACAGGGGGCCGAAGCACTGGCTCTGGGACATCTTTGAGGAACAGGGCTTCACGACTGCACACACAGATGGTGAATGTGGAGGAGAGCAAGGAATCCACGACTATACGTCGGGCGCAATCACATACGAATACTCTCACATCTTTCAGCGGACCCCGGCGCAGTACCAGATGTCACAGAGAGCCTGGTGTGAGAATCACGACATGCATGTTGTCTCAAACATATGGGGACAGAGCTGCACGCTTCCTCCTACCGTCAACTACGACCACGCGCTGATGGGTGGTATGCGATGGAACACACCCTATTGTGCGGGCCATATGGCCATCCATGAGCATATTATGGAAAATCTGGAAGGCTGGCTCGCGAGCACGCAAGGAAAGCGGCGGTTTGCGACTTATTCATTCATGGACTCTCATTCGCCCGACCACCACCACATCTCGTTTGATAAACGATTTGCGACGTTTGTGCAGAAACTACTCCTGGGCCAGAACGGCGAGCCACCACTGCTTTCTCCGCGGAGGTAATTTCCAGTGCTGGTGATATTGCTGCTTTTCTGACTTCTACGACCAGCGATAACTCACATCATATTTCTTATAGTACACTTGTAATTATGGCCGATCACGGCTTGCATTACGGTCGCGAGACGTACACATTTCCAGGATTCATACACCACAAAATCCCCCCTCTCTTTGTGGCCCTTCCTAACCAACTCCTCGCTGAACGACCAGCCTTTGAACAAGCCCTGGAACAGAATCAAAACCGGATCCTGTCGCATCTCGATTTGCACCAAACCTTCCTCCATCTTGCCTACGGAGACATGCCTGTCGACGGCAACTCTGACAACTATGCCGAGTATATGAGTCGCTTCATCGCCGACGGCACCTTCCGACGCCAGTTCCACTCGGCAGCACCGAATCAGACGTCGTTTGCGCAAGAATACGGCCGCTCTTTATTGCTCCCCATAGACGAGACACGATCTTGTCACACGGCAGGTATCCCACATGACTTTTGTGCGTTCCAACCCTTTTTGGACCTGGATCCTGCCAAGGAGGTGGATGCGACGTTCATGCGTGGTGCTTTGGCCTTGCTCTCAAAGAGGATGAATGACCTGGCTGTGATCCACCATGTCGAAGATGTTTGCCGACCTTACAGCCTGACCACCATGGCAGCACCTATACCGGGATCTGCAGCGAGCCCCACTGGGACATTTGACGATATAGGAACTGAAGATTTGGTCATGGAGTCGGCCTACGCCTCTGCTGTAACAAGTCGTGTGGCCCAAAAGATTGAAGGTGCAATGTCCGAGACGCGGGTGTTTTACTTCATGGTGCGGGATCGACACACTCCGTCGCGAAAGTATTCGATCACGATGCGCGAGGATGAGGTGGTGATGGGGGTCGGCGACAGCATCACAATCCAACAGATGAGTGCGTACGCGGAAGCATGGCGTCCTTGTGCGGTGAGGATCTCGCAAGGCGGCAAGGCCGTGGGCAAGTGGCGCGATGTAGTAAAGCATTTCTGTGTGTGTTAGACAACTCGGTACCGTTTATTGTGCCTTTCATTAAAAAGTGCAAGAAACAAAGTTAGTCGTGAGACTAAAGGTTCACAGTTTTTAAGAGCCGACATTCATTCGACTTACATAAACCTCAGTGAGGAGCCATCCTTGCATCCGCGTGGATGTGGGTGGTGGGTTTGATCCAGAAGATAGTCTGGCGTTGTTGGAGCTTGGGTTTCGCAAACAAACCCCAAGTGGCAGTCTTGCCGGTGATCTTTGGACGGGGGTGCCTGACATCAGAATCACCAGAGCTGACTGAGAATCTCAAGCCTTCGTGGTATATCCGCAGCGGAATGACACGCATCCAGGGTTAGTGCACTCAATGGTGCCGCTCACCCTCTTAACGATGATATTCCCGTCCTTAAGTCTCCTTGATCGGGCGAAGGCGACCGCTCCATAGCATGGTAGAAGGTGCAAACCTTGCTTGTGCGAATTTCGTCGTGGATGGCGACGGTGCAGGCGCGCCGGTGAACTTTCCTCATCTTTCTCCCCGCCGCGGCGAGAGTGATGGATAAAAGAGAGGCGTCGAGAGATGGCACGGAGGGAGAGAGTGCGAGGGCGAGTGCGACTGAGTTCTCGATGGATAAAGCAAGAAGGATATGAGCAGGATGCATCTTGGGCATGGTATCGCGCTCTGAAAAGCTGTGCGCCTTGGAGTCGCAGGTGAAACAGCGCAACAATGCGACGGCAACGTGATCAGAAGTCTGATCAAAGGAAAATATCCAACATGTGCACCCTCCACTATCACTTCTCTCGCTGCAGTAGACACTGACCACCTTCCCTTGACAGCAATGCGTTCATCTTCTTCAGCGGCGTCCCTGCCCCCCGCTGGTTCTCAACGAAGGTACCCAGTCAGGGAGTCCTTTGTCACAGCCAGCTGGCGCGAGTGATCCTTGTCGCCCAGATGACAGACAGGCAAAATTTATTCTTTGCCACCCTCACCTTACCACCCTTTGCCATCATTATTGGGATCATTCTCGAAGGTGTACAGTACTTGCTCAATCACATCCAACGTGAAGGACGTTTTCAGTACTTGAGTCTTATTATACTGCTCCTCAACCATGCGCTGATGCTCCATGCTCAGTGCTCAATCTCTTTGCTGATGTTGGGCGTTCTGTTCTTCGATCTTTTGCTGGTACTCGTTGATTTGTTCCTCGATCGTCATACGGTGGTCGTTGTTCTGCTCTTTTGCTGGAGCGTAGTTGCTGCTAATTCCATTCATTTGCGTGGTGGTCGTGGCTGTGATGTGCGCACTGAACACCTCCACAAACTTTCGATGGTCGTTCATAACCGTCTGATTCACTCGCTGTAGGTCGATTCTTGGTCGGACATCCGAATTGGTACTACTGCCTGTCTCAGAAGAATGGGGAGCCTCGGCAATACTGCCTGGGCTGGACGAAAGAGCCCCAGCGCCGCTGACAGAGCCGGATGGATCGGTAACCACGCGCGTTGTCCTCTACTGGAACGGATATGTCAAGAGAGGCATACCGGGCTGCTCGAAAAGTATGCTACAACTTTCCATGGTCGGTTCTGGGAGGAGAGTCTATCACAGACTCGTATTTCGGATCACATGCAAGCGCGTCTGCGCTGTTAAAGGCCGGTCTCTTCTCAATCCAGCATGCGAAGAGGAGATACTTTCCAAAAAAAATCCCTGTTGATGTTCTGGATTCTCTTCCTGAAGAGTTCGGCGCCCACGTCTCTCAAACAGCCTTCGATCTATACACACGGTCCCGGCTCTTATTGGTAACACTGTGGTACATCAAGCATCAGCGTAGCATTGCTACTGGGGCGCAACAATTCCCTCGTCCGTAGTTCCTCGATCCCATTATCGTGGAGGTGTCAGAGTCATGCAAACATTCGAGTCTTCACAGAGTACGTGAGCCAAAAGTGCTGTGGAGATCTCCGCCGATAGTACATATCCCAAACAAGTTGGATCTTAAGATGTTGCCCTGTGGATTATACACATGACGCATTTGTGTAGGCACGATTCACAACTCCAAAACCTCGTGTCACCAGGATCGATATGCGGGAGGCACAGCAAGTCGAACTTGAATAATACGTACCTGAATCCAGAGGATCGATGATGAAACAAGATTCATATTCATAAACAAGATACAACACCATGCATGTTGTTTAATATGGCATCCACTTGATTCCTTCAAGAGAACACAGAGCTCGCACAATCATGTCTCTTTCACAAACCAGCTGAAATGCCTGGGTAGCTGTTTTGAACAAAAATACATTATGGTACAAGTTGATAAGATGCGGTCTACCCACGGTTGTCTACGGGCTGGTCTCTAATAGTCCATGCCGACCACATTCAGGTAGCATCAACGTCATCCTCATCAATCCCGGCGGAAGATTGCAGGGGCGGACACTGGACATACTTCTTGCTCTCCCGATCCTTGTTGGTGAACAAGGCGTCCCGTTCGAATGCGGTTCCGTCTGGGCTATAATACATAGTGTTGGTACAAAAGCTGATCCTTCTCTTGGGATACGTAGAGGACGGCACGGGTGCTGACGCAGCGGGTGATCGATCATAGTTTTCGGTGGTCTCCTTACCGAAGGGGGTCGAAGTTGGAAATGCCATCTCTAGTATCGACTCGACCACGCCGTCTTGATCCATCTCCGTATCCTCATCTTCGTCTTCTTCGTCCCTATCGTCGTCTTCAGACCAAATATCTGATTCCTCGTCAGAATCACTCTCCTCCTCGTCCTCATCCTCTCCTTCGCTCTCTGAATCCTCTTCCTCATCCTCCAGCCACGCAGCGAACTTGGCATTCTAAAACGCGAAATAAAATATCCAATAAACGTCAGAGATGAGCGCTCTTCTAAAAGCACGAAAGAAGTAGAGCCAAGATGTGATGATCAAAAAACTTACAAGACTGCGGAGGTTATTACCGCCATGGCCAAAAACCCCTTGAGGTTCTTCCAGACCCTGCCACCATTCTAGGACTGCCTCGGCCTCCAGGACATCGTGTTTGTACAATGCCACAAGGACTGCATTGTGGTTTCTCAACCATCGTGCATCCGCCGTGGCGTACAGGGCTAGTTTCTCGAGCAGCTGCATTTGCTCTGGTAGGGACGCCACATACTGTAACAGCAAAGGTCCGAAAAACAACTCGACTCTCTTCTCGACCGCAACCCGAGGTCCAACCCGCTCACCGGTCTCCTGGTTGATCACGACAGGTTCGTTGCCCCACCCGCCAGCGAGCGGCCCACCAAGACAAAGGCGTTCAGCTTCCCACCAGCGCAGGACCTCCTTTGCAATCACATCGACCGCTTGTTGGGGTTGGGCGTCATACTTCAGTGCAATCTCCTCCAGTTGCAAGTGCACCTGCGCAACCGTAAACCGTGAGAGGATGGCCTGGTTGAGAAGGGTTTGTGCCATGTACTCAAACGAGTCGTTTGCGTCAGCAGGCTGGCCCTCCAAGTCGTCTTCCGGAGTACGAGACCTCTCCCGCTCCATGATGATTTCCATCATGGTACGGGGCGCATCGTCGACTTCCGATTCATCCTCGCTGTGGCTAGTTCCATTGTTTGAGTCTTCCATCTCTTCACCCTCGTCATCATCCTCCTCGACCAGAGTCGGCAAGGATGCGGAGGCGACACTTGCTCGGCGTGAGGTGGGTGGTGCAGTAGGTCGACGACAACGCTGGGTAAGCTTTGACAATGCGGATGCGTTGTCCCGTCCGTCCTCGTAATCGCTACTATCCTCATTCATCACATCGTCGTCGTCCTCGTCGTCGTCCTCGTCCTCGTCATCCTCGCTACAGCTCATGATCCTCTTGGATTCGGCGATCGTAGGTGTAGATGAGGGGAAAGAGCGAGCGGATCGGGCGGTCGTAGCCGAGTACGAGTGCGAGAATAGAAACTCTTCCGCATCATCATGTCCGTCAATCAGGTCCACATTGCAACGCGTTTGAGGATGTAGCACTAGACTTCCGATGTTCGAGAATCCACTCGAGAGTGCGAACGCGTTGCTATCGTAGCCGATTCGATAACCTGACGACGACGGACTCTTGCTCATAGAGGACGTGGATATGCAAGGAGCCAAGGAAGATTGGGACTTTGTGCCAGTCAGCCGGTCTTTGAGCTCCTTCATGTCGCTTGACATTTGTTCCAACTCGGCCTTCAAATTCAACACCTTGATCTCCTCGGCCTCGAGCTTTTCGTTCAGATCAGTTCTGATCTTGAGATATATCTGGTCAACCTTCTTTCGTTGCTGTCGTTCCAAGGCCAGATCGGATTTTGCCTGATGCATGCTAGACTTGAGAGCCTGATTCTTGGCCTGGAGACGCTCGATTCTTCGTCGGAGACGCGATTTCCGCTCCAGCGGAATGGCATCAGCAAATACAGTTGAATTATTTTGTGTAAATCGGATGGCTTCCCTCGCAGGGGATGGCTCATGGTGGTCCTTGGTCATATCTGCCTCGACCATGGACGCATCAGAGTCATTGGGATCAGACGCCTGCCGGTGAAGGTCCATGACATCGCCGTCAAAGGCAGCGTGGCTGCTGCTTTCGACACTTGACCCAAGTGGTGATGCCACATCCGCATACTCCATAGTCTTTTGGGACCTACCATACATAATAAAAAAAAGAGTATGCGTTGGTTAAACTGCTTCATGCGACCATAGACAGATATCACATGTGTGTATCGGCTGCATGAATAAACGCACCTGCTAGAGTCTGCTTCAGCACCACCAGCAACTGGATCCAACGACACCGAAGGCAACTCTTTGGAACTGAAGAACGAGGCCAGGGCTGAACGAGGCAACGACGACGAAGTGGCAGCGCCAGCCGATGAGGTGGATGAAACAGCTGCTGCTGCTGCTGCAGCGAACGAGATGACCATTGGAACCGCTGTCCGCGAGCGATCCGATGCTGTCCTTGCGGGAGAGTGGTGGTGCAGGCGCGACTGTTGAGGGTATGGCGAGGCTGGGAGGGTCGCTGGAGTTGCGCATGCGTGCGAGACAGTCTTGGAGTGCACCTGCAGTCTGCTGTCGGTGCTGTCGGTGTGATCCAGAATCGGCAGAGACATGCCATTCCCTGCGTCCCTGCAGCTGGCAGGACTTGCAAGGGCACGCTGGCCTTGGCTGCTATTGATACTGCTGCTGCTGCCGAAGCGATGGTTGTTTGACCACGAAGAGCGCTTCTGAGGGTAGCTGTGATGCTGATGACGATGAGCCAATTCCACTGTCTCGTGTGGGAGAAACGAGTCCAGGGAGTCGAGATGGTCGTGGTGGAACTGCTGCCAGTGCGCGGTTCTGCTGCTACTGTTACTGCTGTGTCTTCGCCTGTTCTGCTGCTGCTGATGATACGGGACGATATGGCCGAGGGGCGGGTAGTGCAGTGCGTTCAACTGCGACTGCGAGTACGTGGAGGCAAGGTCACCCTGCTGCTGCTGTTGCTGGTGCTCTGGCTTTGGATGCTTCGGGTGCTGCTGGTGCTGCCGAGGCGTGGTAGAGGAGAGCAGAACACCACCCTTCATCTTTTTACGCTTGTACGAACAAGAGGGCGAGGACGGGGAAGAGGACCAGGCAGAGGTGGGGCACGAAGAAGACGAGGATGACGAGGAAGAGTGCTGGCTGTCTGATCCTTTGGCGCAGAGCACGACCTGGAAGGACGACTGGCCCGCGAACTTTGTGTTGTTGATGCTGTAGAGTGAGCACATTCACCAAGGCTGATTAAACTAGGGGGTGGGGGAGTGTGTGGGTCTGCGCTGTCTTGATCAAAGGAGAAGCTGTTGGAATGCAATCCTGCTTGCCAGGTGTATGGGTTGGGGGTGCTCGCAGCAAGGGGGTGCGAAGAGGAGAGAGAGAGAGAGAAAGAACGAAAGGGGGGGAGGGTGCGATGATGAGAGGAGAGAGACAAGAGTGCTCAGAGTGGTGTGCAAGGCAAGAATGGAGGTGTGGACTGCAGAGGTGCTGGAGGTGTGCAAATCTGAAGCGACAGGGCTGGGAGTAGAAGTAAACGCTTGCTCAGAGTGGTCTCTTTGTCTGCGCGTGGTCCATCAAAGAGTGCAGGGGCTGTCGCTGGGGTCCGTGGCAGGAGCAAAGCGAGGGTGAGGGTGAGTAGAGAGATGCCTGAGTGGGATGGGTGAGATGGGTGAGATGGGCGAGGGGTGCGGAGGATGTGTGCTGCAAACAAACGACTGCGAGGATGGACGGGTGAAGCGGAGAATGTGAAGGTGCACCCACCTCACTTGCTGTGGGATGGGCAGAGCAGGCGCAGGTCTTGCGATGGCGCGTCTTCCTGTCTGAGTCAAAGGGGGGGCACAGCGTCCATGGGCAAGACATACATGGGCAATACATGGGCAGAAAGAGGAGGTTCTCGCCCGGGTGGCATGCATGCGAGGATGTGTGCACATCAGGCATCATCAGTGCTGATATGCAAAGCAAGCGTAAGCAAGGCCGCACAGCGCTTGTACACGCAGCATCGCACACACGATGCACGCACACGCATACGCAAACACCAAACAACACGCTGGACAGCCTGCGTCTTGTGAATTTTTCTCCGCTCAGACCACGGCAGCGAGTTCGGACTTGACAAAAATCTCTTTGTGTTTTGAGTGAGTCAGACGTTTGAAATCGAAGCCGTGGGAACCTTCAGCAAGCCACCCCTGTAGCCAATCGGCGTGCTTGGCTTTCTCCTATTTTCGGGTCGTGCCTGACATACTTGCCAAAGGTACGAGATAAGCATCCCTCGTGCGGAGAGATATGAACACAAACCATGCAACCAGCCAGACTTGTGAAATAAGGGAGGCGTATTTTTATTACAAAAAGAGATAAACGAAATGGTGCAAAGAACATCAACGTTGACTGGGCCAGGTGAACATTTCCATTGACGAGAACGCACCCTCCCCGACATCTGTAAACGACATGAATCCTGTGGGATAGGCTGGTTTGATCAGGTACTGCTGTTGTTGCTGCTGCTGCTGTTGCTGTTGTGGTTGTTGCTGTTGCTGTTGCTGATACCCTTGCAGTTCATCCAAAACAGGAGGACGCAAAAGCCGATCATCAAACTCAAAATCATTGGCATGCATCGAAAACATATGCGGCTCACACTCTTTAGCTGCAAGGAGCTGTAAAGCGAACTCTTGCTGGTGACCATGATTATTATACTGTGCATGCAAATGCGACAAAATCATCTGGGGGTCATCAAAGGATGGGGTATCAAAGGAAGAGTCTTGCGCTGAAATCTCAAATGGCAATGGCGGCAAATCCTTGTCCAGCAAAAGATGCGTCATTTCCATCGATCCTTTCATACCGGCTTGCAAGTCAAGAGACTTTCGTAGAGCATCCCCAATGCTGCTACCATCGGCAACTTTGTTCACGGCAGCAAAATGCAGGTGCTCAAACAATGTGCCTGGATCTTGATATCGATGGGTCATCCAGTTGTTCACCGGATCAACCAGCGTGGAAGAACTGGAATTCATGTCTGCAGCGAGGTCATAGAAGGAAAACACGCTAGGGGCGCTGTTGTAAAGCGTTGATGCTTGCAGCCGATCCTGGTCCTGTAAAAGCGGTGTGTGCGATTGCTGACTGTCAGGCTGCTGGGCCTGTAAGTAGAGTCGCTGCTCAATGAGAGAAGATCCCAGTAACGGAAAAGATGACGAAGAAGAGTTGTATCCCAACGTGGACATAGGAAACGCCGCACAGAAATCGTTGACACAGACGCTGCTTGAGGGCTCCATGGCGTATTCCTGCGCACCTGACGACCCACCTTCAGTTCGACTGAGGGCTCGAGCATTGCTATCTCGCGGCTTCCTGTGCCGGCTAATGACATTAGCACCAATTTTGGCTCTCTTGTTGCTACTTCGAGATTCGTCGTACGAAACCGATTGCCCGAAGGCACCATGGTGTCTTGGGGATCGCCGTCTAGCATCTGGCAGATAGGCATCTTGATCGCGTGTACCGTCGTTGCCGTCTATCGCATCCATCTCATCTTCGTCGTCCATATCGTCGTCCTCGTCGTCTTCACCTCTAACCTCGCCGCGATAGTCGCGAGCGGTTCGGCTTGGCGCAGACGCAGTCGCCGTGGCCATCATCAAAAGCTTCTTGTTGGGCGCATACTTGTATCCAGGGTGGTTTCTGGCATGCTCTTCCTTGCCCTGCTTGGCCATCTGGCGGTACCAGGTTTTGACAGGCTCTGTCTCTGCTCGCCAACGCTCGGCTGCGATCTTGGAGATAACCTTGTTATTAATTGAACCCAACTCTACCATGATCATGGGCAAGACCTTGGACCTGTAGAGCATGAAACAGTTCTTGGGTCGAGGGGCTCGAATCTCATGCCTCTTGGCCTTGCGACGTTTCTGGTGTAAAGCTGAGGCACTTGGAGGGAAGTATACCGACGGCGACAACGACGACGCTGTAGTAAGAGTGAGTTTGGGGAGATACTGCGTGTTTTCGGAACAAGAGGACTGGGCAAGGCTAGATGGAGTTGATCCATGAGCAAAGGTCATGTCAGAAAAATGCTGGGCAACTGAGGACGCCGCACTGCACTCGCGGCGTCGATGCTCAATGTCTTGGTCGCAGTCATCTTGAGCTCGCAGAGTAGCTAATGTAGATCGATGCGCACCCAATTGAAGTCGATGTTGAAGAAGAGCGGGTCGAGAGATGAGGGGGCTGTCTGGAGTGTTCAAGGTGTTTGGTGCCTCAAGGCAGGATCCGGCGACTCTGAGACTGGAAGTTGAGGGGCATTTATCATGGTGAAGGTGTTGCTTAAGGTTACCGTCGACGTCCGACATTGGCTCTGACAGCAACCTGGTAAATGCAGCAGCATCAAATATAAAGTTGGCATCAAATGTAGCCTGTGTCTGCGAAGTTTCGTTGGTCGTCAAGGGCGTTCGCGAGGTGGGGAAGCTAACAATGATTTCGTCTCGTTCATCCTCTATCAAGTCGACCACATCCTCCATTTCAGAGTCTTTCATGTGTTCAGTCAGATTGTTGCTGCGGTACACTGTCGAGTTCATCGCCATGTATGTGAAGGGGAGGGTAGAGATGAAACGATACGGTGGTCGCGTGTGTTCTCTACAGTAATAATGGTTGCTTAGGAGGGACGAATATCATGCAGCAGGAATGGGAGTTGTATTGAACGTTGGTCAAGGTCACAGAATTGAGATGCTGGGTATGCTTGATAACAGAAAAAGAAAAATCGTAAAAAGAAAAAGAATCAAGGACAAGAAATGATGAACAAACAAAAAACTTCTCAGGGACCTTGAGCATCATTCTTTATTAATAGTCGCAGAGGCGCCTCGTCGTTGAACCTCATTTTCTTGCTGTTCTTTCACCGACGACGAATCCTCTTGGCTTCTGTCCTGAATAAGGGGTGCTTGCGTATCAGGTTTAACGGTATGGACGACCAAAAATATGGTGCACAAATTATCCTCAGAGACGCGTGCACCACATTTATCATTTATCGCTGCACATTTGCACATGTTATAGACATACCACCGTTTCATTGTACGGAACTACCACTGCAGGCTCGGAAGGTACCATGTATAATATTTCATCAATATATGTAGACATAGAGCTCGATGCAGCCTGGGCACTGGCTTCCATGGAATGGAAGCTCATCCTTCCCAAATGAGGTAGAAGGAGGAAAGCACCAGACATGGCGCCAGACAAACACCTGGAGAGAACGAAAAGGGTCAATATGGTGCACTGGCTTTATCTGCGTATTACCGATCAGATAAGCAAGGCGAGATGGTGATGACCGCGTCCGGTGTTCTTAGGCTCGACGAGCTCTTGCGTGCATTCCATATACACTTCCTCGCCGCACTCGATTTCACAGACAATCGATCCCATAATACTATCTTCCACATTGCATTAATGCCTAGCCTTCGGCGGACTACGAGCACGCCTGCATCGCAGTTTAGAAGTCAAAAGCCGCAGAGTATGCATCTCCTCCATGGGCATCCTAGCTTGGCTATACTTATACCCAGCGACTTCTTGTCATTGGCATCACAGTCCCTATATTCCGCTAGAGTGGGCGGTATTGAGGAGGAGATTGGCTGTGGTCGAGGCTGGCAAGCACATGGCTGGGCTGGAGAGGAGGAGCTGCAGGAACAGCTGTCGGGGGCTGTTTCAGGAATAGTTGGCGCTGTTGACGTATGATCAGGGCGGTGCGTATGACTGCTCCTAATAATACAAGATGTCCTGAAGGCGTCCTACAGACGCCTACCACGGCAGGGTTCCATGCGCTAAGGAGCGTCGCTTTGGAAATCGTCATGTAATGAAGGCTTTTGAAGACTTTTTTGTTTCTACGGCGGCCCGTGGTGCATGTGTGCAATGTGGGTGGGTGCGATGCTAGTAATACAGCTGTATTGTGCTCACGGAATATAGATCTACGGCCCTCGGTTTTGAAATGTCGCCTGTATCCTATCTCAGGGACTACACCCCCTTTAGATTCTATTGCTTCAAAAGCAGAGTGAGCCGAACTGTGCAAATTTCTTGAACAAGGTCAATCGAAATATGCACCTCGACTCTGAGAACAATAGCCCTAGTGTCAAATCATCACTTCCTTCTGGCAATTGTTAATTGAACCAAACTGGATTGAATAATGCTTCCCAACTACTCGAGCTATAATGAAGGGCTCAGCCGTTGTTGGTAATGTACAGTGGGGCAGAATATCCTTTTCAGCCTCATTGACTACACGAGACCATCAAATTCACATACATGGGATTGGAATGCCGATTATCACTGAGAGGACGACTTGGATCAGGGTGACAACAAAAGTGCACAGGGGTAAGGTGATGATAATTTGTGGTGGAGTATATCCTAAGCTCAGACGAAGGGATCATCAGCCATCCCCGGAAGAATGAGGATGTGCAAATCATGTACAGTCAAGTCTCGTTTTTCGGTCCAGATTTCTATGAGAAATGGATTGATACCAGTTTTGTTGGATTGAATTGATTTTTCATGTTTGTATTCAAAAAGGGGGTCAATTGATGTGCCGCAGCCTCTTTCCCTCTCATATCGGTCCATTTCTCATAGAAATCTGGACCGAAAAACGAGACTTCACTGTACGTGCGATTAGAGCGAGCAAGCGTTTTGGAATGAAGATTGCCCCTATTCTTATACCGAAAAAGTGTAGCTAAGGGTCGAAGAAGGATTATCACAGGGTAGATCAGGATAAACGTGCAGTGGATGCCTAGGAAGGTAATGAAACTCCTCCTCCGTCGTTGTTATTTATACGGTCGCAGATTACCACTATGGACACGGAAACTTCAACTATAATAATACTGGTCTTAATATCTAGGTAGATCATGAAGGTCACTGTAATCCTTTCGCTGGCGCTTACCATTGCTGTTGTTTGCGCCAAAGCTGCACCATCCCATACCTGCGACGATGATATACAGAAATCTCTCGCCACGGATTTGCTCGACATCGAGTCCCCGACACAAAAGCGCAGTGTCAACACAGATTGGTCAAATTACTGCCAGAAGCACGGGCATTCCCATCATGCACATAAGAAGCATAAGAAACATGGTCACCGCCACAAGAAGCAAGGACATCGGCGTAAGAAGCACTGGCGTCACAATAAGAAACACTCTCGCAAGGATAGTAAAGAGTGTCACAATCACCATTCAGCCCACGGAAGTTGACCGCTGCACGACTGCTGAGACACGTCCCTCGGCTGAGATATCGTCACGCGAAGTCGGGACGCCCTCTACCTTGATTCCCATGCCTTCCAGGACTTCTGCAACCAAAGCAGAGACCACTTTAAAGTCTAGCACGAATGCACCGGTCTATACAAGCCCTCATAAGTCGCTCCACACCAGTGCAGCCTCAGTGATGATTGTTAGTTCGACACTTCCTCCACTGATAGTGCCAGTCACACCAACCGTAGCCCCGTCTACTGGTGAATCGCCCTCCGAAAGAGTAGAAGCGACATCCTCTACAACTGCCGTCATCGCTTCCAGTCCCACGATGACAGAGTCGACGACGACAACTGAACCCACAACGACCGCTGATTCCACAACGCCCCTTCAATCAACCACTACTACGATTTCTTCAACTACTGAAACGCTTCCATCAACCACTACGACGATTCCTTCGACTACCACAACGACAACACCTACTCCGGTTAACACAGCTTGCGCTGACTTGGCTGTTCAAGGCGTGGACAGTTCCTCAACCCTCAATTATCAGACGGTCCTCGATTGTTACCGATCACAGAAATTTGACCCAGCTGTGGCAAATAGCATTCTTTCTACACTGGATAGTCTGTTTGGTAACATTTACGCCTTCCTGGACATGGCGTTGGTTGAATACGGCGTCGCTCTCGCCGGAACGTCTGCTGGTGGCTTCAATGCGACGTCAGCTGCAGTTTTCAAGGCCGCGGCAGGTGAACCCTTCAAGACACCAGCGGTGGATCTGAAGGCGGGCCTTCAAAAGATTCGATCCACGCAATGGACCAATGACTATGACTTTTCCATGGCTCTTACATACTTGCTCTTTTCGGTCCATGACGCACATGTTGCCTATATCTGTATGCTCTCTATGTCATGTTTCTCGGGCGAATTAACTGCTGGTCAATGCGGAACGTTCCTAAATACTTTCTTTTTCAATGGACCCCATGATAGCTGACTGCTATAAGGTCGCCTCGTTCTCGCAACCCATATTTCTCTATGCGCCAGTGGAGAATGGCGCACAATCAGTGAAGATCTATGGGACACTTCCCAACCCTAATGTCCCGCAGCAGAGTTTCGAAAATTGTGTCGTGACAACTATCGACGGTCTCCCAGCCCTGAATGCCATCCAGAGCTTTGCAGATCGATCCTCCAGTACTTCAAAGGATCCCGGTGTCCGCTTGAATGATATGCTCATTCATCAATCCTGGAGTCAGCGTTGGGAACTACACCCAGGCGGCTTTGCTGAGCGCTGGGAGGTTCCTGCGAAGGCCACCATGGACTATACTATTCAGTGTGGCTCCGACGACCCTCTAAGCTTTTCTGTGCCATGGATAGTCAAGCCTTCCCCGAAATTCCTATTTGGCCGGTTCACAGACACCCAGTCCTTCTGGAACAGCCAGTGCTTGGCTTCATTTGCGTCCACGGATGATAGATCTGGAGAGAGTCAAGTTACCCTTCCTCCCACTGTCACCCTGTTCAAAGAGCGTGGTACGGTCCCTGTTCCTAAGAGCAACTACAACTATCATGCTTATGCAGAGGACCCTATCAAAAATTCAACGCTGCAGGCTTCCACACACACAAGTGCGTTTTATATGCTCAACGACCTTCCTTCCGCCAGTATCCCGCACAAGGTCTGCGTCGCCGTCATCGCGTCCGAAATGGATTTGATTACGAACAAAGCCCCGGATCAAAGCGAAAAGAACGCGTTTGCTGCCGGAGTGTTCGGTCTCGCTGACCAAGGGTGCACCAAGTTGATATTTGACATGACCGACAATGGCGGCGGATCCGTCGACTTTGCAAACTTTATCAACCAGCTGTTTTTCCCAGTCGAGGAACCATATTTTGTTCTTGATTTACGCTCAACCCCTTTCGTGGAGAAGGTGGCGACTTTCGCCGGCGCCAGTAATATCGTGTCATCGAACTTTGATGCGCGTGAATATTTCGACCTGGCTACTGGAGCGCGTTACGATGACCAGTCCATGTTCCTGGCTGGCGTCAATTACACGCGCGGCGGCGTCACTGAGAAATACTCTCAAAAGTCCTACCAGGGGTACACGTTACTTCCGGATTCGTTGAAACGGGCACTGCCATGGAAGCCATCAGATATGGCGATCCTCACAAACGGAAATTGGTAAGTCGAAGATATCTGCGAATGTTTGCGAAAGGAAGCCGCATAAAAAGTGTAACATGTTTCGTTGACTACCAATGCTCTCCATCCCTCAGTGGATCCTCCTGCTCATTGATAGCGACTCGCTTCGGCGCCATTCACGGGGTCAAGACATATGCTATCGGAGGACTATACAACACTCCGTTGTCGTATTTCTCTTTCCCGGGCGGCTTTATGCAAGATTACAAAGACATTATTTCCGATTTGCAATCGATTGGTTTCCAGTCGGCGGACGCACCGACCCAATTTCCAGTCAAGGCTTCATGTAGTCTTACAGTGGGTGAGGTTTACGCATTGAAGAATGCATCGATCCCATTGGAGTATGACACGCAGTACTTCCCTGCGCAGGTTCATCTGGATCAAAGCGCTCTATACATTGGGCAACCCGATACCGCCTGGTTCAGGGTCGCTGCTGACTTTGTTTAGAACAGTATATTGTTGGGTCTACTCAATTAAGAAATAATAGTAGGAAAAAAAATGTCAATTAATCTCTCCCCAAGTGCACGGTGGTTCAAGGCGTCCTCCACTTTTTCTCCAAAGTCCAGTGGCATGTTCGGATTGGCATAGAGAGCTTCGATCAAGTGCCTCTCAGTTATGTGCACAAAAGAGACGATGGGTCCAGACTCTGGCAGATGTGAATTCAGAATCCAAAATAAGGAGAGCTGGTCATGTACGCTTGACGTGCCTTTCTAAATGTCGATAGTACGAATGATCGCCCTGCCTTCTCCCGACACCCATTGCGCGGTTTCAACTTTGAGCATTTGCACAAGTTCCGCAGTGTGTTTCAGGAAATGACATTGGAACTGGTCGGCCAAGCGAACGCCTTGTTGGAGAAAACGAGTCTGCCCTTGGCTGAGGAGGAGTTTGAGATAGGGAACAGTCTAGCTAGCGCGATCCGAGGCGCGTCCGTATGCCTCGAGAGTCCTCTTGACGCAGCTATTGGCAGGGGTCTCATACCGAGGTCTACCTGGTCGTCGGCGGTTGTCACCTCCGATGGCTGGTGTGAAAGATGCAAGTACCATCACCTACCCGTCGTTGAGCACAAAATGTTTCGTGCCCGTCCGTCATGTCTTCGGGATGACGCCAAGGTGTTGCCGTTCATGATCATCGGGGATAAAGGGACCGGCGTCGGGAGTCGGATTGGCGGTCATGCGCGCAGTGGTGGGGCCAAGATGCGCAGGAACAGGAGGAGATTCTGCACCGTCGCCATCCACGATGAATTTCGAACTAGCAAGGTTTGTGCGTTCTGTCATGGAACAGCTTCCCTGGCCCGATCAAGGAGAGTAAAGGATGGGAACAGGAATGTGAACGGCACAATCGAGTGCACGAACCCAGAATGCGTGTCATTCCGCTGTGGATACACAATGAAAGCCCGAGATCCTCATCCGGCCCTGGCAATTTTAATGTCGGGCGCCTTCGTCCTTCAATCGCCGGCAAGACTGCCACCTGAGGTTTCCCGTAAAGCCCAGGCACCAAGAACGCCAGACCATCTTCTGGATCAAAACCCGCCCCCCACATCCACGCGGATGCAAGGATGGCTCCTCACTGAGGTTTATGTAAGTCGAATGAGTGTCGGCTCTTAAAAACCGTGAACCTTTAGTCTCACGACTAACTTTGTTTCTTGCACTTTTTAATGAAAGGCACAATAAGGATTAGAATACATATTTGTATCAGGCTAAAGCATTCATTGCCGAGCTGTTCTGCAAACTCACCACGTGCATGACTTTTAGGGCGGTGCTGACATCGTCTGCGTTATTTTGGTGATGACACTCTGTGCAGTTTCTAGCAGAGAGAGAGCACAGTGCAGAAATGCCACTCGCGAGGTTCGGGTCGTAACATAGAGGCGAGTGTCAGGGTCACAGTCCTAATGTCCTCGTTGGTCCGCGCCTTGCTGTCCTGAGTGTCGTCCTCCTCGTCCCACACGGCATCTAAATGGTCACTCAGAGTCTCCTTTCAGTACATAATGTTGCCCTCTGATCGTTGGACTCGAGCTTTGACGTATTTGGCGGTGAAATTGCTTGGCCCTGCTTCGCTTGAGCTGTTAAGATCCTCCACAACTCCTTCAAGGCAGTCTCTAGGCAACCTCGTGAGGGACTCGGTTCTCGTCTAAGATCAGCCCGTTGTGCGCCGCGTCCACCGTGGCCATTGACTTTTCTTTGCGCACTTTTTCATTCAGGGCTGCGAGGCTAGTTACAGAAGCGAAAGTGGTAATGTCGTTTTTCTTCCGCTGATATAGTCGCGATCATGACAGGCAGTGGAATAAGTGCTTACCATCGATGCAGCTGTTCCTTGCACCTTCTCGTATCAAGACAGCTGGTCCATCGTGGCGCTCGCTTTCGCACATCTGCCCTAAACTGCGCAGCTGAGGTTGTCGCCATATCTGCTCTAGGCAGCGGAGGGGGGACTATATGACGGGTGGAGGCTCCGAGGAGGAACTCAGTCGTCCCCAAGTCGAATCCACTGCGTGAAAAATCACGACGGTGCCGGCTGCGAGGATTGTTGACTTGAGGAGTCTGGCTTTTGCACGTGCGGAGAAGACGTAAACATCAGCTCGTAACGCCGTGGCTAGCTCTGGAGCATGAAAAGTTACGGGGGACCACGAACGTCGTTGAAACCAATCCACTTGTGATGGTGGCATTCATATTGCCGCTGTTGGAGGGTGCATTGAGAATGTGGACGATATGACGGGCGAGAAACGGCGTAGGCAGGGGCTTGACGCGGTGGTGGCGATCAAGCCATGGTTGAGCAGGACTTTCAAGGCACCGTGCGTATCCTCGTGCGACACGAGAGGTTCACTGGAGGAAACGAATGCAGCCTCTGCCCGGGTCACCAGAACAGGATCTGGGGCGGATGTGCATGTCTGGAGGACTGCTAGCCATTCCGGGTCAATGTTGATCGAGAGAGTCAGGGGCACAGGCAAAGGACGCTGGAAGCCTATAAAGGGAGCTCTATGTGGTCTGGTAGCATGCACCTATCCATATGCAGGACGTTTGTAGGCCACAGGCTACCTGCAGGACCGAAAGCGTCATGCAATCACATTCCTTAAACTCCGATTGGAGCATTTTTGCTTTTTTGTGTCCCTGTCTCCGTTTCTGCCATCTATTTCTGCACATAATATAGCGCGTCCGATTATTGCGCGCGACGACTTGAGTTTGCAGCTGCGTTCCTTCAAGGAGCGGCGAAGCAGGCAAGCACTACTCGCCTACAGCGCATGGGCTTCTGCGACATACCTGCTTTTGTAAAATATTGCATCGAAAGTTCAGGGTCCCACGTTCAATTCCTCACGCCATGGACTTGACCAAATCACTGACCATCACACAGCCCTAAATCATCCCTCCTTCGAACACATACTGCCGTCGCCCAAGGTCCTTGAAAGGGACCACCGCCTCCAGTGCCATTGGGTTATCTTGGGTCGCTGATCGTCGTGTAAGGTCAAACTCGGCAGTGAACGCTATTGTAACTGCTATTTAATACAAATAAGACTAAAATACCACTCCTCGATCGAGAGGACAAAAAAGGCAGAGACACACCCAGTGCCTCTGTCAGAAAAAGGGCTCTGTCTGGTGGCAATCAGCACAGCCTCACAATAGGACTAGTGTGGTCTAGACTTGATTTTTAGCGTTGCTTGGGCTATGGTTTGGACATGCCAGTGGTTGATGGGTCGACTCTCGCCGCAGTTGTGAGCCTTTTGCGTGAGCCGTGGCGGCGTTTTTATTCGATCTCTTGATTCAGGAGGCACGCCGTGCCTATTTTTTGCTTTCTGTGTTTTCACTCGTAAAATCCTTTAAAAGCTAGGCACATCGGCCCTCCTCGATAGCGACATCCGACATCATCGCCTCTGCATTCCTCTCTCCCCCCACAAACGCCAGCCCACACTACAGTAAAAACAATTCGAAAATGAGACTTTCTGCCCTCTTCTCGTTCGCTGCCCTCATTGCCGTTGCCGTGGCTGCCGGCACTGCCCCGGTCGAGAGCACTGACGCTTTGGCCGATTCTGCCGTTTTCAACGGGATCGAGCCCCACTTTGGTTCCACCTTGACCCCCCGCGAGGACCCCGCCAACCTTGAGTTTGTCAAACTTTTGGAAAAACGTCAAAGTACGGATCCCGCTTACATGTGTTTGATCCCGTTCATGTAGCTCTCAAAGCCCAGGCGTGTGCTGACAGTCTGCTCTACTATTTTTTTTATATCACTGTACTTAGGCTGCCCCCAGGGATCTGGCCAATGCTCTAACGACAGGAAGCGCTGCTGTCCTCTTGGAGGAAGATGCTGCTCCAATGGCGGTTGCTGCGGTAGTGGTCGCTTCTGTGTCGGAAAGGGATGCTGCCCCAACACCCAGAACAGCTGTGACAACAAGGGATGCTGCCCCAAGAACTGGAACTGCTGCAAGGGTGGCGCATGCTGCAAGCCCGGCACCTACTGCGTGAAACGCAGTAATGGATCCATCGGCTGCTGCCCCAACGGCAAGCTCTGCCGCGGTTAAATGCCAACATACCAATGTCTTTTGGCATCGCCTCGCTTGGCCTGTATAACAATATCACATAAGAAGTACATATATAAAGATATTCGTATTCGATGCACTAGCAGTTTTAAGGTCGGCATGCAAACTTGTGTGTAAGTGCCCTTGTTTTTTGTTCGCGTAACGGTATTCACATGCTGTGCGACATTGGTGACAAACAATAGCCGCAGGAGCGTTCAGTAACAATACGAGTGACATGAGGGACTGGGACGCAGGGTAATGGATGTGTCCTGTACATACCAAGAAGACGAGAATAAAGTGCAACCTGCACTAAGGGAGGGCAATGGATTCCCAAAATGCACACTGACACAAGTACTTGATCGACAGTCGTAGAGTCGGATGTTGACTCCCTTCCATCCATCATACTCACACGCCGGCTGTGGATACTCACACCCACAATCCAAGCAACACCTTTGATCTCGGCGGCCAAGTCAAAACAACTCGTACGAAGACCTTCCACGAGTTCGTGAAGTGTCGGTATGCCTCGCAGTATCACAGTTCAAACACCAGAGCTCTAGGTGGAACGACGAGACAACCAGAGCCCTTCGAGAACTAGAGGAATGCGGGTTGATATCAATCTACAATCCGGCTGGCACAGCGCCACAGAACTTATCTTTCCTCCTTTACGAGACCCTTATGGCGGATGAACTCAAGATCACCAAGGTATGTTCCTACTGCTTCGCCAGAACGCGGTTGGCCCGCCAACGCCGAGTCATGAGCGATGGCTGGATCAAGATGGTCGGATGCATAGGCGCAATTGAGTGCGTCAATATCGATAGCCGCTCGCGCCGCCTCGGCCACACCATCAGGAACAAAGACGGAAATGCGTCACAGAGCATCGGCGTCTCTGGCGTTTCGGCCCTGCAGAGCGTAGACACGATCAGCCCATCCCCCCATACCGACGATTCCGGCCTTCATCTGCCGTATCCACCAAGAAATCTTGCACGTTGCAAGATGACAGCAATTCTACCTTCGCCATCGAAACCGATGCATTGAGGGACAGCTGCAAGGCATTGATTGAGGTAAGTGCTATATATCTTACGCTCCACAAATTGAGTAGCTCTTCATTTATGGAGCTGGTGTGAGTGAAAAAACTGCATCATTTTATTTTTTTATTTTCGCAAAGAATGTTTCGTGGAAGATCTAACAGTCGATGACAATGGATTTCCATTCGGGGTGATGATTATATGCGTCGTTCTTTTTAGGAGAGAACTCCTTCACGACAGGTCCAGCGCAATGGTCCTCGTTATATGCGCGTCCTCCTTGCCCATACGCGAACCATCTGTAACTGTCATGGTAAGGAAGGTTGTGGCATCCGCATCCTCTCACTGCAGCTTGCTGCCCACCAAACTGATCATACGCGTACAAAATGTACGAACCCGGAGCTCCCGAGACTCCCGCGATGAGGGAGTAAAAGGCAACGCAGACAGTGAGGAATCGCATGATGATCTTTGCTTGAATGCGGGTAATGTGTTGCTTTGGTGCTTATTCGGGGCTTGCAGAGGATTTGTTGCAGGTAGACTTTGGACTTGCTTTAGACCCGCTTTGGCTTGGTTGAGGTACTGACAGAAAAAGAGCAGGATACGATGCTCCATTTATATGATGTATAAGTCATCCAGAAAGTAGGCAAGCGCTACGATTTCGTCGAAGGACCATCCTAAGATGCTATATTAGAGACGTGTGGCGCACAAAGACAATTTTGTGCCATGTGGAGCGTCCTCCCCCGTAATACTTGAACCATTCGCATTAGATGAATTATGTAGTACTCAGTGCTGGTGGGGTTCACTTACTGTACATCGGACGGGTCTCGGTATCTGCTGCAGGTGGGCCATGGTACCTGGACTAGGGTTTCGATGGCCATAGAGACAAAGCACCATGTCAAATGCGTCACATGCGAAGGCGACGGGAGCGTGAGGATGGTGTATGCTGATCATGGGTGAGGATCCGCGCGCCCTATTTTCAGACAACCGCTTTCCTATCTGGCCTAACCATTCAGTGCAGTGCACGAAAAAAGGGTCTAGCCACGGCGACCTGACGAGCACGCACGAGTGTGTGTTTTGCGGAGGACCAAAAAAAAAAAAAAGAAAAGAAAAAAGAAAAAAAAAAAAACTCTGCACCAAGCCACCGACAACAAAAACACAAAACGCAGGTCGCAGTGCAGCAGCAATGGAGTACACAAAGCCAACGGGGATTGGCCATTACCTTTTTTTTTTCTGTTTCCTCCCGCCTCTCTGCTCCTCGCTGTCCGTGTTTTCTTTCTCTTTCCTTGTCGTTTGGGTAGTCGTCCTAGTGCAGCAAAGAGAAAGGAGAAAAAGCACACCCCTACCACACACACACACTCTCTCTCGCTCTCGCTCTCGCTCTCCCCCCCACGCCTGTGCTCTGCGGCTTTGTTGTGTCTTTTTTTTTTGTCGCAGCGTCGAATTCACAGGACTACAACGGATCCGCCTGCTTGTCCTCATCGCACACCCCTGATCACCAGCCATGAATATCGCCCGGCCCAACGGAACAGAGGTCACCTCCGTGGCCTTCTCGTTCTACGACGCAGAGGAGGTCAAGCAGATCTCCGTGAAGCAAATCGTGAATCCCGTGCTCTTTGACAACCTCAACCATCCCACCAAAGGAGGTCTGTACGACCCAGCACTCGGCCCCTTCTCAAAGCACCATGTGTAAGTCCCTGCCTTGCTCGCCTGCTCTTGCTCGCCGGCTGCTTGTATCCATCCACATGATCTAGCAAGAAGGCCCCACTCCAAGACAGCAAGCGCGCTATCTTCAAGGTGTTGGTGGCGTCGATCTATAGCGCCGAGAAACTGATCACCGTGCTCCTTTTTTTCCTTCTTTCTTGACCTTCCAGGTGCGCGACCTGCTCTCTGGACCACTTTGCCTGCCCAGGCCATTTTGGACACATCGAACTGCCATGCCCAGTCTTCAACCCAATGTTCTTCCCTCAGATGTACCAGATGCTCCGCTCCTCCTGTCTCTTCTGCCACCACTTCCGGATGTCCAAGAGCGAGGTACTATGCCGTTTTATGCGCATTCACTATCGGCCTCTGAACAGCCTTGGATGACAGTGCGGCTACCTAACCCGGTGTCCTTATTCTGCATTATAGACGCACCGTTTCATCGCCAAGCTGCAGTTGCTGAACAAGGGACGGTTCTTGGAATCAAAGGAGATCGACAACATCCCCGTTGTGAGCAAGAAAGGCAAGCATTCGAGCGACGACATGGATGTGGACGGCGAGGAACAGCTCATGGGTGAGGATGAGTACATCTCCAGATTGGACTCGTTCGTGCAAAAGTGTTTGAAGAAGCACATCCACGGTCAGGAGGACTACAAGACCACAGTCGTCAACGACGAGCGCAAACGTATCATTGCCGATTTCTACCGCCGTGCTACCGCCAAGAAGAAGTGCGAGAACTGCGCAAGGTAATTCACCTACAATTTGTGCGATTTCTTGTACTCTGTCAGCGACTTGGTATTGAAATAGGCAACCGCGAAACTAAACGATGTGAGATTTGCAATTGTTAGTTTCTCGCCTACTTTCCGCAAGGATGGATTCGCAAAGATTTTCGAGAAGCCATTGACCAAGAAGCAGCAAATTTACAACACTGCCCAGGGACGCGTCCAGACCAATGTTCTTGCCGCACCTGTCAAGAAGGCTGTCGCCAGTGACTCTGATTCAACCTCTGAGCACACCGAGGATGAGGAGGCGGACGCAGACGATGATGCACACATGTCCTCAGAGACTGACGAAGAGGCAAAGAAGCAGAAGAAGACCAAGGCCACAAAGACCAAAAAGTCCAGGAACATTGTTGACAGCGACGACGAGGATGCCATGGAGCTCAAGGACAACAACAAATTCCTCACTACTCTTCATATTCGCAACATTCTTCGTCGCCTCTTTGCTGCGGAGCAGATCATGTGCGCTCTCCTCTACGGTGCCAACGGGCCCCATATGGAAAAGAAGTACAGCAAGACCGTCCAGGCTGACATCTTTTTCCTCGAGATCCTCCCCGTTGCTCCTACTCGGTTCCGTCCTGCATCGGTGATGGGCGACAAGTTGTTTGAGAACCCTCAGAATGAGCACTTGGGCAAGATCCTCAACACCTGTGAGCGCATCCGCGACTTGACCTCAACCAACAAGGCCGACGAGGCTCTCCTCAAGGACAAGCGTGCTTCAGCCTTCAAATATCTCATTGATGCATGGATTCAGCTTCAGCACGACGTCAACTCGCTTATCGACTCGACCAAGAACCCCACAATCATGCGTGGCGGCAAGCTCCCATCTGCTGGTATCCGTCAGGGTCTCGAGAAGAAGGAGGGTCTGTTCAGAAAGCACATGATGGGCAAGCGTGTCAACTACGCTGCTCGTTCCGTCATTTCTCCAGATGTCAACATCGAGACCAACGAGATTGGTATTCCTCCCGTCTTTGCGACCAAGCTCACTTATCCCGAGCCCGTCACGCACTACAACGTCAAGGAGATGAGACGTGCTGTCATCAACGGGCCCTTCAAGTGGCCCGGTGCAGCCTATGTCCAGCATGAGGACGGCAACTTGTCCTCGCTCTCCAACCTGTCGATGGAGTCTAGGATCGCCCTTGCCAATCAGCTCTTGACCCCCCAGGACTCTCACAGCGGGGTCTCGACCACCTCTCCCTACCCAACTCGCACACAGCCAACAAACAAGAAGGTTTACCGCCATCTCCGTAACGGAGATCTCTTGTTGCTGAACCGTCAGCCCACCCTTCACAAGCCCTCGATCATGGCTCATAAGGCTCGCATCTTGCCAGGAGAGCGCACTATTCGCATGCACTACGCGAACTGTAACACATACAATGCCGATTTCGACGGAGATGAGATGAACGTCCATTTCCCTCAGAACGAGATTGCAAGAGCCGAGGCCAAGCTGATTGCCAACACTGACTCTCAGTACTTAGTTCCTACCTCGGGTGCGCCTCTGCGTGGTTTGATTCAAGATCACGTCGTTGCTGGTGTGTGGATGACCATCCGTGGGTCGTTCTTTACCCGCGAGGAGTACCAGCACTTGCTCTATGGTGCCCTTCGCCCAGAGGTCGATAACACTGGTAACGGCAAGATCTTGACGCTCCCCCCCTCGATCTGGAAGCCTGTTCCTCTCTGGACCGGCAAGGATGTCATTACTGCTGTCCTTCACAACCTGACCATCGGTCGCCCCCCACTCAACATGACCGCCGGTGCTCAGGTCAAGGCCCAGTACTTTGGAAAGGGTGGCGAGGAAGAGTCGATTGTGCAGATCATGGACGGAGTCCTTGTCACAGGTGTGCTCGATAAGGCTCAGTTCGGTGCCAAGGCTTATGGTTTGGTCCACAGTTGTTACGAGATCTATGGAGGCGATATTGCTGGCAAGCTGCTCAGTATTTTCGGTCGCCTGTTCACTCGCTGGACCCAACGCTGGGCATTTACCTGTCGTATGGACGATCTGCGCCTGACTCCTGAGGGTGACAAGTGGCGTCGTGATCTCCAGAACGGCGGCAAGGAGATTGGTACCAAGGCTACTCTCAAGTATGCCAAGATGGACTGCACTGTCGAGCAGTTCAAGAAGAGCTCCAAGCTGCAGAAGGAGTTTGAGGAGAAGCTTGAGACTGTCCTGCGGTCGGATGAGCAACTGGCTGGATTGGATGCCACTATGAAGTCGACCGTGAACGAGCTGACGACTTCGGTTCAAAACGCCTGTATCCCCAACGGACTGATGAAGAAGTTCCCCCACAACAACATGCAGGCCATGACCGTGTCTGGTGCCAAGGGATCCTATGTCAACGTCACGCAAATTTCGTGCGCTCTTGGTCAGCAGGAGCTGGAGGGTCGTCGTGTCCCTATCATGGTCTCTGGAAAGTCTCTGCCTTCGTTCGCTCCCTATGACTCGTCTGCTCGTGCAGGAGGATACATTGCTGGTCGTTTCTTGACCGGTATCCGTCCCCAGGAGTACTACTTCCATTGCATGGCTGGACGAGAGGGTCTGATTGATACCGCCGTCAAGACCTCGCGTTCTGGATACCTGCAGAGATGTTTGATCAAGCATTTGGAAGGACTTAAGGTCGGCTATGACCAAACTGTCCGCGATTCTGATGGCTCGATCCTGCAGTTCCACTATGGTGAGGATTCGCTTGATGTCATCAAGCAGGCTCACATCAACCAGTTCAAGTTCAGTGCCGAGAATTCTTTGGCGCTCATTGCCAAGTACAGGCCTGCTCAGGTGTTGCCTTTGTTGAACCAGACAGAGGCATTAGCCCATAACAAGAAGGTCGCTCGCAAGCCCCTCAAGTACGACCCTACCCTCAGCCTGTACTCGCCCAGCTCGCATGTTGGAGCTGTCTCTGAGGCCTTTGAGCAGAAGCTGAACGACTATGTCGAGAAGAACCCCGACGGCATCATCCAGAGTGCCGATGGACCTAACGACAAGAGGTCAGAGCGATTCAAGGGTCTGGATAAGAAGAAGTTCAAGGCCATGATGTATCTCCGTTACATGAACTCGCTCGTTGAGCCCGGCGAGGCTGTCGGTCTGCTCGCTGCTCAGGGTGTTGGAGAGCCATCCACTCAGATGACGTTGAACACTTTCCATTTTGCCGGATTCGGAGCCAAGAACGTCACGCTCGGTATTCCCCGTCTTCGTGAGATTGTCATGACAGCCTCGACCAAGCTCAAGACGCCCACCATGACGCTCAACATCAACCCTGGAGTGACCGAGAGCCAGCTGCAGTCGTTCTGCCAGGACACTTCAAGACTCACACTCGCACAACTGATAGATAATGTTCAGGTGACGGAGAGGATGATTTCCAAGAACGCAACCTCGAACCAGAAGCGCCACAAGGTCTTTGCTATCCGGTTGAACCTCTTCCGTGAGGACGAGTACCAGACCGAATATGGAGTCTCGTCCGACGACGTTGAGAAGGTGATTGAGGCCCAGTTTGTGAAGAAGCTGGAGACGGCAATCTTGCGTGATCTTCGTAGGGTGTACCGCAAGACCAAGGGTGTGAGTGCGGACGACATTGGAAAGCCCAGCAAGGTCACGGATGCAGAGGCAGGAGGCGATGATGAGCGAGCGGACGAGGGCGAGGTCTCGCGTCATGATGCTGGTGGAGATGAGAGTGACGATGGCGATGGCGATGCGACATCGGAGAAGATTTCGAAGAGAGGCAAGCAGCAGGCGTCGTATGAGGAGCCCGATTCGGATGACGAGAAGGTGATCAAGTCAGCGGACAAGGCACAGAGGGAGCTCGATGGCGAGGACTCTGATGTCGACTCTGAGGAGAGCGAGGACAGCGAGGACGAGGTTGAGGACGAGGCTGACAAGCGCAGGCGTTTGGCGCGGGAAGCCATGAAGGCCGAGAAGCGCGACAAGAAGGCAGAGGACAGCCGTCGGGACCGGGAGGAGCGTATCCTCGCAAAGAGCCCCTATGTCAAGAAGTACTCGTTCGACAGCGAGCAGGGTTCGTGGTGCGAGATTGAGATGCACTTCCCTGCAGACACCAAGAAGCTGTTGATGGTGAACCTGGTCTCTGCAGTTGCGCCCACGTGTATTCTGCACGAGATCAAGGGCATCGAGCGCGTGTTCATGTCGGAGAGCGAGAAGGGCAAGCCCGAGATTGCGACGGAGGGAGTGAACCTCAAGGGTATCTGGGAGTACGCGGACTTGATTGATGTCAACTCGATCTACTCGAACGACATTGGAGCCATCCTGAGGACATATGGTGTTGAAGCAGCACGTATGGCGATCATCCAGGAGATCAGCGGTGTGTTCGGTGCCTATGGTATCGATGTGGACCGCCGCCACTTGACGTTGATTGCCGACTATATGACGTTCGAGAGTGGATTCAAGCCATTTAACCGCATGGGTATTGAGTCGTCCACGTCGCCGTTCTTGAAGATGTCGTTCGAGCGTACGTGCCACTTCTTGACGCAGGCGACGCTCCACGGAGACTACGATGGACTGGAGTCGCCCTCGGCGCGCCTGGTGATGGGCCAGGTTGTGGAGGGAGGCACGGGAGCATTCGATGTGATGCAGCCCCTGGTGCCCGAGGCCATGAGCGTCTGAAGCGGAGGGGCTTCCGACGCGACGGGGGAAAAGCATTTATCTGCGCATAGCTGTCCTAGCTTTCATCACTGTTGAATACATATTAAATTTTGCATCCTTTCAATCCAGAGGGCACAGCGGGAGTGTCGCAGCCGGCTGTGCCACCCGCTGCATGACTTTTGTTCCACGAGGGAAAATTTTTCCCTCCGCCAGGCACGAGCAACGCCGTATAAAAAGCAGGCCTGCTCTGGCTGCTCTTGCGCATTTTCTCACCTCTTCACCCCACCCCACACCTTTTCCACCCTCCCCTCCTTGATCCTCGATCGAACTACCATGGCCAACGCTGCTACCGTCAAGGACCTCAACGCCGCCCTCTCGTTCCTCACCGCGGGCGACAGAGCCCTGCCCGCCAACCTGGCCAAGCCCAAGGTCGCCATCGTCTGCGGCTCGGGTCTCGGCGGCCTCGTCAACATCATCCGCAACAAGGTCGAGTTCTCCTACTCTGAGATCCCCGGCTTTGTCAACTCGACAGGTAAACGGCGTGTACCTCACTCATGGGTTATTATTTTGATTTTAATCAGGAAGCAAGAAAAGGACGCACTCGGACAACTCAGGACGATCTGAGGCAAGAGCTCTCGCCCAGCAACAATAGTGTCCCACTGTTGATCCTGTCGCCTCTCTCGTTTGTCTGAACCCAAACTGGAACGGAAACCCAATTGCGTGTTTTCTCTCGACTCAACCATGGAAGGTGCCCAACAGGACTTTGGAAGGACACTGTGGTTACCAAGGATGCCTCTCACCAAAAGCGTTGGACCGCGGGGAACAGAAAAACGGATTATATCATTTCTCTTTTTTTGAAAGGGGGAGGGGTGTTGCACACCAGATCCTAATCGTTCTTTCTCTCTCGCACTGCGTGTGTTTTTATTCATTAGTTGCTGGTCATGCTGGCAAGCTCGTTTTCGGTCTCCTTGGTGACAACGATGTCCCCACCGTCTGCATGGTCGGTCGCTTCCACTTTTACGAGGGATTCGCACTCACCCAGACCACATACCCCATCCGTCTCATGTCCCTCCTCGGAGTCGAGACCCTTATCGGTAAGATGAACCAAAACACGGTTACCTATCATTCTCTCTTTTCACTCTATGTGCGTGTGTGTGGGTGTGTTGACGGACTCTTGATTGTCCAGGGTCTCGTTACCCCACGCACAGCGACAACAACACAACACAGAACACAAGTGCTTATCCCACTGCCATTTGTGGATAAGCAAACACAGTGGGGAGGGACGAGTGCCGTGGGCAAGCAACCTTACGCCCCCGCAACTGCATATCGGAAGGATCCACTTTTTTTTTTTTGGTGTTTGTTACTGCTGGATGTATTTTTATTATTTTTTTTTCACCTGCGGCAGTCGGATCGATGATCCCCTCGATCCAGGCAAATTTGGAAGGCGTTCATTGGCTGTCTTGGAACATTCCTTTTTTTCCTTCTATCCAATGCCTTGTGTGCAGGATCAGCGCCATTGCAGTCATGGCGGTTAGCACCAGCTTGGAGGGACGGTCAACTCTGGAAGGATCTTTTGTCTACTCGACAGCACTGGACCGTCGAGTCCGATGCCGATGGTACATTTGCCCTCATATCTGCTCAGGAGGTCGTGGAAAATCAAAAAAAAAAAAAAAAAAAAAACTGGAGAACCACAGCATGGAGAAAAACCATAATCCACCCCGCATTTTATCTTTGTGTGTGTATGCTGCCGCCTTGGACTCTTTTTTCTCGTGCCACCGGCTACCCCAGTTTCTTGTATCTTTGGGCGCTGGAGGACGAAAGGGAGTACCAGGAGAATGGTACGCATTACCCCATCCACCACGCCTTTTTTTTTTTTTAAGTGCATCTCAGTGGAGCCATACGATGTTGATCCATTGGGGAAGAGAAAATCCACACCTTCAGAATTGAACGCATTTCTGTAATTTCTATCTTACCAGATCCAGAGTATTTTGGAGCGGTGGGAAAGGCTCTTCTTGATCGCCGTGGCAACCGAATGTGGACTAGTGGTGTAGAGTGGATCCTAGGAGAACAACCCTATCAAGGACTGATCACGTACTTCAATCGAGTCCACCAACATCACTGAAAAAGGAGACCTGACATTCACTGCAACCATTGCCCTCCTCAATACTGCTTGACCCCGACTTCTTTTTTTTTTGTCATCTTGACAACTCACCTCGTCTTCAATTTCCTCCTCCCATTTCTAATCCTTAGTCACCAACGCCGCCGGTGGTCTGAACCCCGCCTTCCAGATCGGAGATGTCTGCATCATCGAGGACCACATCAACCTGCCCGGTATGACTGGCAATAACCCCTTGATCGGCCCCAACATGGCCGAGTTCGGACCCCGTTTCCCTCCCATGTCCGATGCCTACTGCCCCCGTCTCCGTCGTCTCGTGTACGAGGCCGCCAAGAAGTTGAATGTGCCAAAGTTCTTGCACGAGGGTATCTACGTCTTTGTCTCGGGACCATCCTACGAGTCCAAGGCCGAATGCCGGTTCTTGAAGCAAATTGGTGCCGATGTCGTCGGTATGTCGACTGTCCCCGAGGTCGTCGTTGCCAGACACTGCGGCATCAAGGTCGTCGGCCTCAGCTTGGTCACCAACCGTGTCGTCGTCCACAAAGAGGCCCGTTCCGACCCCGATGCCCCCGCAGAGGAGAGACCCGTCGAAGAGAAGATTGCCAGCCACGAGGAGGTCCTGGAAGCCGCTGATAACCGCGCCAAGGATCTGCAGACCCTGGTCAAGCACTTGGTCGAGATGATTTGAAAGAAAAAGTAGAAAACAAGAAAACGACTGCTGTAAAAAGACATAGAAACAATATATATATTTTCACTTTTTCACTTCGTCTCGAGGAGGGGAAGAAGCGCTTTTTTTTCATTTTATTTCACGCTGCAAAAGTAAATGTAGTTTGTCTTTGTTGAAGTCCTCTCTGAAGCTGATGGGGGCCTCACTCAGTGTTGGAGCTCAGCATTCTGGACAAGATCAGCGTACTCGTGGGCCTCGAGGACATAGTGACACCCAGCCCAATGGTTCCGCTCTCCTCTGAAGTCTGAGTACCCGAGCTACTCCTTGAATGATGGTGCTTCTGGCGTTCCTGAGAACTCTTGCTCTGCTGCTTCCCGTGTCGATTCTGATGCTGGTGCTGGTGTTGTTGCTGGTGCTGTTGTTGTTGCAGCTGCTGATGGTGGTGATAGTGATGCTGGTGCTGGTGGTAAGGCTGAGGTGAGGGATGGTGCACCTGTAAGCTACTCTTCTGCTGCTCCTGCTCCAACAGCCATTGTTGGTGGTAGAGCCATTCTTGTTCTCGCGCCTTTCCGACCCTGTTGGCATACATTTGAAGCTGTTGCTGATGGTAGTAATGCCGTCCAATGGGTCGGTGCGCGATCGACGCACCAAAGAACGAATCAATGTCAAACCACCGATCAGGCACCATATCCAAGTGTCGGTTCATCGCCGACCGGAATCGCTTCCTGTACTGTGCTGGTGAGACGATCGTGGGCTCTCTCGATCCAACCGCATCCTTCACCCACGACTCGAGCTTCTTGTCCCACGTAAACGGCCGGATGAAATCCACAATCCCGACCAAAAGCTCCTGCTGCTTGTCTGACACTGCGACCAAGAGTGAATAGTCCATGATATTGAACCGCTGCAAAAACAACGAATCGTTCGCCAATGACTCTGACAGCTGAAGCTTGGCGTGCTCTCGAATGTAGAATGGAGACTCGGACATGAACTCGATAAAGTTCTCATCCAAGAGAACTTCATTCTCACGACCCGACGGCTGCACAAAGCGGTTACGGCGGGAGCCCTTGAGATCATACACCTGAAGGCTCCGACGTTCGTAAAAGAGATTTTCCATAACGAGAACGTCCATGTTCATGGATCGACCTAGAGCTCCGTGTTTGTAACCCACGCGGTAGAATCCAAAGATCTTGGCCAGAACAGTAGGGCGCTATGCAGTGTCCCAAAAATAAAGAAGACATGGTGAGCAACGACATGCTATGACAAACACAAGATTTCAAACACGAGAATATAGAAATCAACTGGCCCTATACCTTATGATAGATAGCCTTGTGCATGTACTCAAAGTAGTGCGGGGCAAACTTGATGAAGGCTTCGAGTTCGACCTTTGAGAGCTGCTTCATGATAAATCGATCATCTCGAGTCTTGAGGAACGCAGATCCGGACTTGCCTCCTGTCGCATCCCACTTCATGCACCTTGCTAGAGACTGGATGTAAGAATACTCGCAACCGGCAGCCTTACGCAGCGCATGAAACTGTTCCATGTAGAAAATCTTGCAGTATAGCATCGTAGAGCCATCGAGGAACGCTGTTATACCATAGCACAAGCAAATAGTGTGCAGACGTTCAAGATCAAAAAGTGCTTTCTAACAAAAAAAAACAATGCAGGCATAGAGGTGTTGGAAAACTTACGGAACTTCATGTGCGAGCTCCGCTCCGAAAGCAACGAGTCGTCCGAGACTTGGATGTCATCGTAGATGCCCTCAGTTGCTGACGTATTGGATGTTGCCATGTTGTTGCCACCAAGAGTGTCGATCGATCCGGCAACTGCGCTTTCCTCTGCAGGCGTGGCTGTTCCTGATGTGGACATGGGTGCTGTCATGTCATTGTTGCTGTGAAAATCCATTGACTCGCCTCGGAAAATACCCTTTAGCTTCTCGACGTACTGCGGGGAGCTCAGCGTCAGAGCAACAATCGAACTGGGCTCATCTTCACGGGCAATAACTTGTGAGTACTGGAACACATGCTCAAACGGTCGCCTGTATAGAACACGCAGGTGAGGTGGGATGAATATTGTCAGTCGTCATGAGCTGACCAAATAAGTAGCTGTAAAGCGTGTCAAAAAGAGTAAGAATGTGCACATAAACACACTTACATCGGGTACACCAGAGGAGTGAAGTTTGGAGAATTGCGATCTTGCCAAAAGTTTGAAAGCGTTTTGATAAGCGAACCGCGCTCCACTCCCTCAGCAACTTCGCTAAGCTGAGGCAGTTTGGAGGCTGCTGCCAATGCGGCACTCAAGGTGCCTGTGACAGTCATGTTAACGGAGGAGGACTTGACAGGTGGTGATCCCACTGCAGAGGACAGGGCACTGCCATAAACACCATTGCCCATGTCTGGATAGTGCTGCTGGTGGTGTTGTTGCTGGTCCGAACTATAATCGTCCTCGCCCAAGAACATCATCAGCACTGGATCCAGCAAAGCATTGTCGTCGCCGGTATTCGACTGGACAATACCCGAGCCTCCATTGGCAGTGTTGGCTCTCATATTTGTAAATGTTGTCTCCATATTGAACATATCCTCAGTCCCGAGCGCCTCGTCCATTGCATCAGTTTGGATAAGCGAAAAGGTGTAGCCACGGCTAGGCTGGTAGGGCTCGTCTCCCTCACCCTCAGACTGATATTCCTCCTCGTCGTCGGATTCCTCCTTTGCAGCCTCCTTGACACTCGAAAAGACCTCAATTGCTGGCAGTTTAGTCTCCATCTGTCGCACGTGGCGATGATTCGACTGCGAGTTCATAAATCGCGCTCGTGAATTTCCATTCGATCCTGGTGTAGGCTGTGTCATTGACCGTGTCCTATTACCCACCACGTTCCGATGAGGCTCAGAAGTCGTTGCCGAGGAGTGTACCGCCGTCGGGATCGGGATCCCTCCACCTTGGGCGCGAGCGAGGTACTGTGATTTTCTGGCGCTAACGCTGGTTGACGAGATGCTTGTATTGCCAGACGAGTGCGGTCTTTCCTGATGCGTCGACGAAGACAACGATAGAGGATGGGAGGATGTCGAGGGCGAAGATCCAGTCTCAGTGGGTCGTCTTGTGCGGGGCTTGTTGAAGAAGAACGGGTTCTTTCCAGAAGAGGTGGATGATGCCGATGATGGCCTTTCCGTAGAATGAGTCCTATCCAGCGGAATGATGATCCTATCCTTTGCACCTGAAGGAGAGGCGTTTCCAGGGTGTATGTGCGACGTTGATGGGCTTGACGCAGCGGACAGACCACTTTTAGGGAGATTGAAATTCTCCTTGCGATCGTGCTGTAGGTCAAAGGTCGGTGGCGCACCCATAGACATGCGACCGGTAACCCTCGTGGTCGGACGGGAGGACACTGGAAGAGGTATCCGGGGTATAATGGGTGCCGTCGGCGCCTCCTTTGATTTTGTCTTCTCGTTCAAGTCGTCGTCCGTCACCGTTAAAATAGAGTCCGACGTCATGGTCTGGGTCAATTTGGGTCTGAATTCCTGCATGAGGTTCATCGATAGTCTACGGGTAACCTTGGGCTCCATGAACGGGAATGAGATTTGAGAACTTGCTGTCTCGATAGCATTCTCAAGCGCTGCTACATCTGCTTCCTCTATTTTTGGCCGTGCGAATTTCAGCGTCGGCGAGCTTCCGAGGATGGGCAGGCAGGATGGGGTTGAGTCGCCCTGGTCATCGGATGTCGATCCCATATCCTCGCTAGTATCCAGACTCATGGGCAAATCTTTCATGAGGCTCGCATGGTGAGCTCGATCCGATGGCGCAGGGAACTCCTTATCGTCAAACAGCCGACGCAGCTTTGAAGTCGTGCTCCGCCTAAAGTCGCGGTCTGGGTTGAAGTATTCACGCGCAAAGTCTCCAAAAGTCTTGTCCCACATGACGGCCTTTTCGTACAACTTGATTCGCACCATGTTCAGCGCCAGGGTGTCTGTGGGTGCACTGTTGAGATATGTCTGCTGAAGGAGCTGCAAGATCCACTTCCTTTCCACGACCACCTTTCTGTTCATCTCCAAAAGCTCCTGCTTGGCTGTCTCAATCTTGGAGGGTTGCACCACATCAAAAATGCAGTTTTTTATGCGCTCCATGACCGAGTCCCAATAGCGCGTTATCAGCGATCGGACCAAATCAAGGTCCTGGTTTTTGGTACGCGCAGAGAATTCGGGTTTGCATCGGACCAGCATTGGGGGGAAGTTGATGTCAAAGAGTCGGATAGGGACTCGCTCAATCTTGACCCGTTGAGTGTCCAAGCCAAAGTAGCGGATATGGTCGCGGTTAATGTCGTGAGGGCATATGTTGGCGCGACAGGTTAGGCCGGTCTGATAGAATACCAGCTCTAGAAACTTGCCAAACGAGTAGTTCTGAGTGTCGTCCGAGATGTACACGTGCGGGGTTTCTACGTCGCAAAGTCGGCATTGGCTCCACATCATGATTGAATCCCTCTTGACGGTCGTCAACGAGTCCCATGGCTCCACAGTGATGACAACCTTAGTATCGCCATGAGCATAAATGCGTTGGTGGTCGCGGAGTGGCCGATCGCAAGTGGTAGCGGTGCAGACAAAATTGGAGTCCCAACATATCTGATCCAGGTACTGAGCAAGCGTAACGTCTGTGTTGATCGTATAGTACTGAATCAAGCGTACCACAGGTCCCAAGCAGGTTGTCCTCGTAGTCGTGCACACGTTAGAGAACAGGAAGGCCAGATTCTGATAGGTGTACGGTGCAATGAGGGGTGGTCCGATGTTGCTGCTCAAAAACTCTTCCCAAGCCTTGCTCTTTGCCTGGAAATCATTGGAGATGTCGATATAGGACCCTTCGATGAAACCACTCTCCTGCGACCTTCCCGTCGACGACTTGGTCATGATAGCGTTTGCACAGGAAGCGGCAAAGAGAATCTTGGAGTTTCCAATGTCCCGTAAGGCGGTTGGTGTGGTCGAGTTCTCGATCTTTTTCAACCGTTCGGCATCGACAATCATCTCTGTCAACAAAAAGGGCGGTTTGAACCTGACAAATGGCGAGGCGGACAGGATTGTCTGCTTATAGGGCACAACAGACTGCTGCAACCGGCTGACATCGGGATCGCCCGACATCTCAATCTTCTCTTCCTCGGCTAGCCTCTGCTCCGAGACTGCAGAGGTCATTGCGAACTGGTCATTCATGAGCGACGTCTCGAGTTTGAGATTGTATGACACCCAGACCATGAGCTGGACAACCTTTTTGATCCTGGTCAGCGTCTCCATGGAGCCACCGCGAAGGACAAGTGAGCAAAAGAGATTTCCTGGGCAGTCCTGGAAGAACATATAGCTCTTTCTCTTATTGGGAATGAGCTCATGCACAAATGTCTTGACCTCGAATAGTCCACATGTGCCTAGCCGGGGTGCCTTGACGAGTTTATCGACCGAGGGAATAAGGAGAGCTCCTGTGGAATGCGCAATGGCCTCTGTCACCTCGGGCTTGACATTGTAAGCAACCGCGACTTTGTGCTTCAAAAGTAGCTCCAATGCCAGACGAGACACTGTCTTCTCCACGACAATAATGTGGGGACTGAGATGCATGATTCGGCCGACTAAAAGCGTCAAGAACTCCCTTTCCTGACTCACGATCGGTTCCAGAGAAATAAAGTGGTTTTCGACACGCTGGTATTCCAAAGCAAACTGTAAAATCAGGATCCGGGGGTTCTGGATGGTGCGACTCATCTGCTTGTGAGCCAGGTTCTTGGTGCAGACAACGCCGTTGATGTAGAGTGTATCTTGAGCGGTTCCGCCGGGGATCTTCTTGATCTTGACTACTTGCATCACGTCCATGTTTCCGAGTGTTTGGATGCTATTTGACACTTTAAGGACCAGCTTCATGATGACCTCGTCCCAGCGGTCGGCATTGTCGATTTCGAAGCGTTTCAGCAGCTGGCGCAAGAGTCGACGCATATGTTGGAGCGAAGCATTGTTCAGCTCCACGACACTCACAGCCACAGACGGTGCTCTTGAATGTCTCCCTGCGAGCAAGAGTCCCTGTGAGGGTGGTTGTGCCGAGTAAGGCGATGACGGTCGCAGGTCCATGGGGGACTTTGCAGACTCTGAGCCATCCGGGCGCAACAGCCCACGGGTCATGAGGCTGAGACTGAGATTGCGATTCGGTCGTGTGCCGTTCACGCTGATGCGACGATTATTGTTGGGCGAACGATCTTTGGCGAACATGTCTCTCCGATCCTCGATCCTCGCGGGTTTCTGTAATATTTTGTCCCGCAGGCCATCCTCCATAAATTCGTCATCGTCGCTACTTTCGCCCTGGCCCGGGCCATGAAGAGTCAAGAAGCCCATTGTGTTTGGGGACTCTGGAGCCCAAAAGTCGTCTTGATCGTCGTCATCGTCTTCGCCCATAAAAGGCGCGATTTCCGGGTCCAGTATCGAATCAGCCAGACCACCTTCTTCAAACGCGAGCGACCTACGAAACGGGGTCACGCTGCCATCGACCTGCTCTCCTGTCGTTGTGTTTGAACGCGATCTTGCTAGAAACAGGTTGGATCCCGCATGAAGAAATTTACGGATACCATCCAGAGGTGTTCCGTCGTTGTGTGTTGAGCCAATGCTAGGGGACACGGGTATCTGTTGAGGGAAATGTGCATGGATGGGAGCTGGCGTTGGCGTCGACCACGAGGATCCTGCGGCGTACTCGATGGGTCCAGTCTCAGACTGTTCATACTGCTGCATAATATCCAGACAGTAATTGCACACGCGAAGATTGCCTTCATAGCCAAGCTTGGCACCTGAGATAATCTTTGAGGCGCATTTGGAGCAGAAAATATGTCCTAGCGGTGGGGTAAGGTGTTGCATAATGAGGCCTTTTAGTCACGGCATTTTCATTATTCATGCACGTCGTCGCAAGTGATGCCAGTTGCAATGGTGACATACCACAGATACGGCAGTGATGCTTCCTGCGAAGGATGAAAAACGAGGCGCTGCACCCAAAGCATTCCTTTGCGTTTTCGTCAGCCATCCAGTAGTCTCTGTTCACGCCCTCGCCGCGCAGTCGCCGGATGACCTTCGTCAGCGAATTGCCCTTTTGATGTCCAGAACTGACGCTTCGTATTGATCGAGCATCCGAGTCGTAGGATGCGTCCCGGGCACCGAGAGTATAGTGGAGATAGTCCCTCGACGCCGAACTGTCCCCTATAAAGATATCACACCCAACTTTCCTGGTTAGATCGGTCATCTGCTTCATGGCGCGTGCAATTCAGCTTTCAATGAGCCTGGAGCATTCTAACTGACCTGCGCTGAGTCTCGTGTGATCAACCATGCGGCCGTCCGGGCCTTTGTTCGCCATCGCTCCATAGGATTCGTCTGGTGCGCCATCCTTTGAGGTCTGCTGATCGCCGAACGCTGGGCTAAGCGAGACGATTGGTGGTGCAAGGGATGCCAAAGAGGCCGTGTCATCGTCCTGCACAATGCTCTGGTCGATCATGCTAACTCTGAAGAGCGAGGATGCTCTCTTGGGGGCATACGCCGGGGAGAAATGTCTCCTAACTGCTGTGGATCGATCCATGTCATTTGTAGCTTTTGGAGCGGGTGTGGCGGCTCCGTCCGGGCCGCTACTGCGGGTTTTAGCGTTGTCACTGATATTACTGCTGATACCATGGATAGTGCTGGAGCTGTTGCTGTTGCTGACTCCAGCGCCCCATGATCCCGAGTCTGACATTCCCAGGAAAGTCGAGCCAGCTGTGGAGGCGGAGGATGTAGAGCTCGACTTTTCGTGGGCGCGGACAGTCTTTTGATCAGACGAGACCACTGAAACGACTGGCGATGGCTGGTAGGTGTAGTTGTCTGCTGCTGACTGCATTGAAGCCCTGTTAACTGGAGTATTGCTTATCTGGGATCCGTGGCCGTGGCTAGGGGAAGGAGCTGGAGGCGGAGGCGGAGGTCCAGGCGTTGATGTGTTTGGAAGCGGTAAGGCAGGGGAGGGCGGGGTCGAGGTCGAGAGGGTGCTCTTGACGCGCTGGAATATCTTGGAGAGCGCATTCTCTGGCGGGTCTTCTGGCACGGATGGTGGTTCGTGCAGGGCATCGAAGCTGGTGAGCGCGCTCATGGCGATGCAGTGTGGGGGTGGCTGCAGAGGTGTGACAGAAAGCGGACGGGAGACGGGCGCCCGTTGCGGGATGGGTGCTACTGGGGCAGACAGGGCCAGACGAGGATCACGACAGCATGGACAGATGCACGGGAGAGGCGAAGGAGAAGCGAATGGGGTCAAAGGGACACGAAGCGAGGCACGCTACGCGTTCGTGGTACGGCGAAAGACAAGGCCTTGTGACTGGATGCAGCCCGCCAATCAGCAGGGCCAATTGCTGAGGCTGCGATGCTTGGACAAGCCACCGCACACAGGATCTGGTCTGAAATCTGATCCGATGGATGGCGCACTTGACATTCCACACACAAAGACACAGACACACCCACACACTCTCTCCTCCTCCTCTCCCACCCAAACAATACGGGGTACGCGTGCACCTGCAGCAACCAACAAGGGACAGACTCGAGTCGCTAGCTTCAAAAGGTGAGTGTGATTCACCTGCCAGGGAGCGCTGTTTGACTTGACATGGAGCAACAGCATCTGTTGCTGACATGGAATCGCCTTTTTTGGACTTGCCTTACAGGACTCCCTCCCTTCACCCCGTCCGCTCCATGGCCACCGCTCTCAGGGCACGCTCCTGCTCCTCGAGGCGTTGGGCACTCTCCGCCAGCAGCTCCCCGGCTTGCGTCGCTGCTACTTCCTCTCACTCTCCTAATGCTGCAGCATTCGCTTCAACCCGCTCAGGAGTGCTGAAGCAGACATGCAGTCAAGGAACACGTCGAGCTCAGATCCCCTCCATTCTCCAGCAGATGCTCTCACTGCACGAAGGTGCCTCCCAACGGGTAGTCTCCTCGGCTGCCGCCTACCCTAAAGGATCCAGATCGAGTAAGTCACTCGTCAGAGGAACAGAAGTCGTTGTGGATATCGAATTTCAGGGGTAAAATTCAAAATGGCACCCAAAACTCACCTGCAGATCATCTTACACCCAATGATCTTTCAGGGCATTCCCGAAGGCAGTGTATGGCTCTCACCTGCTCTCGTCCTCCCTCATGCACAGCGTCCCAATCCAGAACTATCTCGCCATTATTACGTCTCTATGCAACATCGTCATCAGCAGCATCGGGGTCAACGAGGTCAAGAGCAGCAGTCGCTAGCAGCACGTTCAAGGAGAGGAGGATACGAGGAATGTCTAGCAGGATATCCCGCTTGCCTCAGTGGAGCTGTTCTTCTACCCATGCTCAGACCTCGCCTGTGGACGCGGTGTCAAGTCCCCACCTTATGATTAAGCCAGCGCATCCTAGACTTCTTGACGTTTACCAACAGTTGCAGGAACAAAGCGACACTGCAGCACCAGCATCACCAACACTAGAATCGATCATCAGCAATTCTTTGGAGATCTGCTCGCTGCACCATAAGGCCCTTCAGACAGCCGACTTTTCTTTCATCCTGGAGACTATTCAAGCCTATTCCGTCAGCCAGCAACAGTTTTGGGACTCAATCGCGAGCCTTGTCCGATACTCCGTCCCCAACCAAAGGCGGCGCGGAGAGGTAGTGTTGGATGACTGGCAGCGCACGATTGGATACGCCATCACAGAAGTCTCTTGGAGTCAAGGCGACAACATATTTCTGCAGCAGGTGGCCAGAGCCATAGATCGAGTGCCTGGTGTCGCCAGCCAGGAGTTGAAGTCTCAGCAATCACACAGCACACACGCACACCACCGAGAAGAGAAATTTACGGATGGGGAGGTATTAGCACATGCGATGATCGAAGGCCTACTAGCAATACACCAATACCGACAGGCAATGAACCTCTACGAGCTGTTAATCGGGCAAGGAGTTGTTATTTCAGGACAACTTTTGGGCAGCTTGATTCGGATCGCAGTTCACAGCGGCGATGGTGCACACCTGGAGCGGATCGGGAACTTGATCTTGAGGCAAGAGGACACATATAAGAGCTCTTTGGTGTCACCGACATCTGATGGCAAGGCTAAAGATCGGCGTCTGCTCATGTCTGCAAGGCTGATGGATTCGTTTGTGTACGGAGCTTGCGAACACCAGCTCTATGACCTCGCCAGGGCAGTATTCGACCGGGGTCTGGCAGCTGGACAACACTACAAGACCTCAACTTTCACGGCGATCCTCAACACTTTTTCTGTCAAGGAGTTTGGGTTCGATGTTGTTGCGGCTGCGACGGCACTGACGAAGGACAGTAGATGTCAAAAGGATCACCTCGCATGCGGATCCAGGCAGGGGGGAAATCGACCCGATAAAGATAGAGCCAAGTTCGACTTGGCGGACAAGAGGATCTCGGTCGCGGACCCTGAGGATATTGCAAAGTACGTGCAGGCCATGGAGGATCAAGGGGTGAAGCCGAGCATGACAACCCTCAATGTCCTCGTCAAGCTGCATCTCGAAATGTACCAATATCGAGTCAACGGGACGCCCCATTGGAGGTCGGTTTTTCAGAGATACAACCCCCTGCAACTGCAACCAGATATTGTCACCAACAACACATTACTAGCCTATTACGAAAAGAGCAAGGACCTAGCAGCCATGAGGAAAATCTACGACAGTATGGCAGGCATACCGGAGGCTATACCAGCAACAACAGCAAGGCAAGCGAGGAGGTTGCAACGACTGCAGCGCGCCGAACAAGACTACGATCACACTGGGCAGGAGACGAGCGATGAGGTTTTACTAGACCAACATCAGCCAGGCTCCAAGGCACGTCATGTCCGATCCAACCGTGATATTTATACCTACAACACTATGCTCCACGCATTGCTGCAGCATGCGGTAGAGAGCAAAGACATTGCTGCGATCGGGCAGTGCTTTCACGACATGGAGCAGGATGGCATTGCTGCGGACACGGCAACCTTCAATACCAACATCCTGTATCATATCAGCAGGAATGACTTGACCTCAGCTGTTCAGGTCTTTCGCAGCATGAAGGGCGCTGATCCTTCCGCTCCTGGGGAGGCAAGCTCGATTCAATTGCCCAAGTCTTCCTCCGACCATCCCTTCTCGAGTGGCCGCTGGAATGCAGAATCGCTTCATTCCTTTGATTCCTCGTCGAGCCGGTTGTCTCCTTCCTCGTCAAAGCCCGTCAAGTCCCGGCCAACGTCGGCGTCAGCCTCCCGTCGCAGCAAGGGCTCTGTCCAAACTCCAGCTCAGGACACGATACTGTCCACAGGATCTCAGTCCCCACATTCATCCACTCCGGCTTTGGTGTTCGATGCTCCGCCAGCCCCTGCACCAGATATTGTCACCTTGACCGCGTTGATTAGTGGGTTTGCTCGTGCAGACAACATGGACAAGGCGACGCACTTCTTCAAGGAACTGACCGACCGGTATAAGTTGGAACCCAACCTCAAGACGTATTCGACTCTGGTAGCGGGGCTCCATCGTGTTGGTGAGCACGAGCGCGCCGAGAAGCTGTGGAGTATCGTTTTGGATGAAGACAAGGACTGTCCTCCGGCTCCTGGAGCAGAGGTCTCAAATCACGGTGCCTCTGATAGTCGTGGGCGCAAGGTCCCGCAGCCTGATGTAGGCACAGCCAGAGCAGATGCTTCGAGCGATGAGACCGTTCACGAGCAGCAGCGACAGGCCTGCCTTCAACTAACGCAGCCAGTTGCTAGACATTTGACCACCATGGAGCGACTCCAAGCAGAGACTCGGAGGAAGCTGTTTAGAGAGTCGTTGAAAGGTTAATAAACTATCTGTCAATTACTTACGCTCTGTTAGCTCTCATGAACGAGTACAGCCCCCTCCCCCCGTTGTATTTGGTGAAAAAAAAAATACCAAATGCGACCGGGGATGACTAATGCGACGCGGGTACGGTAGCTTTTTTATTGTCGCCATGGAAGTGTAGTCTAATTGTATGGTTTAGTACCTAATCCTGATACGTTGCCCAAACGCGAAACCAACGCCTCTAGGTGTACATACACATCCTGCGACTAGAGTGTTACGTACATGTATAGGTTCCAAGTTTCTTCAGAACGCAGTCATCCACTCTTGTGAATAGGTCTCGCAATGTGTTTTCGTTTGCTGAAACAGACTGCGGATCCAACACCTCTGGTTCGGTCTGCTACATCGTCTGAAGACATCACACGCTGTACATGTACAGTACAGTAAGCAGCCCGGGTACTTACCATCACTACGTTCTGGAAACACCCCATCGAACCGTTGTATTTTTATCCCTGGGCTCGCATCTTTTGCGCCCAGACAAAGTGGATCAGCATCAGGACCCAAAAGGCCTTGATGCCGGGCGAGGTATAGCATGCATGTTGCAACCTGTGCATGAATCGTCAAAATGTTATCACGGAATGCCGTTCGGGATATTTTACAACTTACATCCTGAATGTTTTTTTTTCGCGGAGTGCACGGTTACAGGAGTGTCCTGTATATATTTACAGGACGTGTATTTACTTGGCCGAAAGTACTAAACGGGAGTATAGAAGTACATGTACGGTACGTCAACATCCATTCCATTGTATCGTGTGTATATCTAACTATACCTATCTAGTCTATCTATCTATACATACATGTGTAGCTTGGTATTTGTGGTGCGATCAAGGAATGATGAAAGTGGAACCAGACCCTTGGTTTTTCGCGCCTCGTACGGATCACAAACTGTTGTTTATATTTTCGTGCATGGCACGTCTCGCAAGACAGTCTACTATATCTACACATTGTTCGATAGAAGGGCTCTACAACTCAGGCGACAATGTTGAGAGCACGAGCTGACATCAATCGGCTGACAATCGCAAAAGTGGGGCTGACACTAGCCTGTAAGCACACAGCAGGTACATGTACAGTAGTTTACACGGGTTGTTCATACAGAAGCAACTCGCCTCGGCATGGTTATTGCAGTTACTAAGGATAGCCCGTAGGAGAGCACAGGGGAGGGAAGGAATGAGGGAAGAAGGGAGGAAGGAAAAAAGGAAAAGGAGGAGGCCCACAAAAAGGAAAGAAAAAAAACCCCCACGAAAGGAGGCATGCCTAGACAGGCGGATCGCTCATCAGCCAAGGAGTGACCCAGAAGATACACTGTACAACAGTGCGGCCACATCGCAACGTATGCATGTGCTGCAGTGCAAAGGTCTATGCTCGGTAAAACATACCTGAAGGCACTGAACCTTGAATCCGCACACTTCATGTGCTATTGGTCGTGCCCCAGTGCTCTCCTCTTTTTTCTGCTTTTTGAATTTTTGTTGGCTCTCCTGTGGAGGCTCTTTTGCAGAAGGCTCTGCTTTCTGCGGCTGTCTGGAAATAGAAGAGTCGCTCCTTTCAGTCTTCACAGGGCTCGGCGCGGTCGTTCCCTCCGCGTTTCCTGGTAAGCTCAAAAACAATAAAAAGCTGCAGAAAACCCGCTCTGCTTCCCACCGCACGTCCACTTTAGCACCAACCTTTTTTTTTAATGCGCTTTTATCTCCTTCCCGGCCTCTTGGCTGTAATCTCCGGCGCTCTTGCAGATGGTAAGTGTGAACTCTTCCATCCGATATAGCTAAGAACACAAACGCACACGTACACGCACACATACACACACGCACACGCTACTTAGCTCCTTCCCTAACGTAATGACCTTCGCGCCTCTCCTACAGTCACCCACAACCTCGTCGGATTCCCTGACACTGACGCCGGCTCGTTCGGTGTCTCGGTATCGAACAAAATTATAAAACTCACCACTACCCCCGAGACGTTCCCTCTGTGGTCCGGGAACGTCGCTGGAGGCGCTGCATCTTTCAAGTACCGTTATGTCAAGCTCGCAGCTGATGGCACCGTTATTGAACAGGAGTCCTTCTCCCGTACTTTTGACAGCAGTAATGGCAAGAGCAGCACCCTCAACGAATTTTACATGCGCAGGCCATCCAACAAACTCAAGGCTCTCCCTCAAGTCTACAAAGATGTTCGCCCCAAGGCTTCGCCGGCCTTTGATGATAACCAAATTGGCACAGTTCATATGACTGCCGACCCTGCCGCGTTTGAGGATATGATGGCCAATCCGTTGGATGAGGAGAGAAAGGCTATCAAAGCCAACTTCTGCTTCATCAATGCCCACACCACCTATTGCGGCAAAGAGGTCAAGCTAAAGATCTCTGGCCACGGATCAAGAAAATTCCAGAAGGTGTCGCTTAGAATCAAGTTTGATGAAGACAAGGGCGAGACCTTTTTTGACAGGCCTATCGTCAAGTTCCGTTCCTCAAGCAATGACCCTACCCAAATGCGCGAGAAGATTTCCTTTGACAACCTGGTCGCGTCCGGCGTCCCTACCGCTCAGGGAGCATATGTTCGCGTGTTTGTGAACAGAAAGCCCTACGGATTCTGCCTCATGGCAGAGGACATTGAGACGCCATACATCCGAACAACCATTCACGGCGGCAGCCTCAAGACCAAAGAGCTGGGCTCTCTTTACCAGATGGGCTCGCATGTTGTCGGTTATGAGGCCTCGTTGCAGTACAATGGCCCCAAGACCGCGGATTATCACCCAGAGGTCTATTCGAACAAGAACTTGGGTGATCCCACCAAGAACACAAAGGAGGAGCCTATGGCTCAATTGATCCAGTTTCTGAAAGAACTTGACGACTACAAACCCGCAGCGGCCGGTGGTGAAAACTTCTGGAGATCCCGTTTGGACTTGGATGGCTTCTTGCGCAGCATGGCCTTGGAGTATCTTGCCGGAGCCTGGGACTCTTACTGGTGGAAGGGCAACAACTTTTTCATGTACTTCAATCCCACAAAGAACGTTTGGCAGTTCCTCCCCACGGACTTTGATTCCACCTTCAGCAACGGCACGCGTGCAGATGTAGACGTCACCTACAAGCAGTTTGCCGCCAGCAGACTCCGCAGGGCCGGAAAAGACCATCCTCTAATTTCCAAGGTCATCTACAAGGACACCGAAACCAACAAACTCTTTGAGAAGACTCTTTTAGAAATCACTCAGAAGGTCTTCAACCCTACTATCCTTAACCCCAGAATCGACGCCATCAAGCAGATGATCCAGGAGGATGTCAAGTGGGATTACTCCATCAATCGATCCAACAGACCCGGCAAGAACCCCCGTTGGACCATGGAAGACTTTAACCAGAGCATCATCGGCGGTGTCAGGGGCATCAGCCACGGCATCAAGCCTTGGATCAAAAACAGAGCCAAGAGTGTTCCCAGCCAGGTCAAGAAGTAAAAAGCTAAGCACTCTGGCTTTTTTTGCGAGGCTTGTGTAGTTTCCTCTGCACATCGCCGATCAAGCAAGATTGGAAAGCTGGAGAGTTTTAAAAGAGCTCAAGCTTTCCCAGTAGCGGAAGTGCTGGCTGGTTCTTGCAACGCTCATATACTGGATATCTGACAAGGATGCTCCTCTATTTCTCCAACCAAACCAAACTTATACCCCTAACCTAATGACGCACACATCATAAACCATACGTTGACATATTATATTGTAGCGATGCCATCGAAAGAACCGAGAGACATGCAAGGTGGCAAAAGGTGGGGTTTTCTGTACATGCCTGTAGTTCACAATAATGTTAGCCTCATCAATATGGACCAATAATGGATAGCAACAACAGTACGTTAATGTTCAAAGGCTGCATTTGCTTTCAGTCTTGGTCCGGATCGGAGGGAACAGCTCACCTATCGTCTTTTGGTCCTTTGCAATATTGCCATGGACACCATGAGCGTATACATATTCAGCGCAGCCATTCATGTCCAGTTAGAGCACCATCTTTTATTTGTGTAGGCGTTCAAGACGATAGCACATTATGGAAAAAAAACCCGGGTTGAGTAAGAGTGTGGTTTGAACCGTTAAACATCCAGGGGGGGGGGGATTGGTTCTAAAATTGACAGCCGATGTATGCTTGGTGCCAGGATAACACTTGATGCCAGACCATGGAAATTCAATCGTCTATGGCATTCAATCATTCGCGACAACAAGAACCCTTTAGGAGTGTTCACAGGAGGGAATTAAAAATGAAGATTTGGTAGGAGGAGCGCCCACCGAAGATTGTAACCTACAAAACGAGAGTTCCAAAAGATTATCAGAGATGTTCAATGACGGGAATCGTACAATCTTGTTGCAATCAATGTTTCCAACGGGTTTGAGTGCTTGCTTACCATCTCAATTATCAATCCTCGATCCTCTGCCAAATTCTAGCTTGATTAACGTTATGAAGTGCTGCAACAACAACAACAACAAAAAAAAAGACTTGAGATTGGACGTTCTAACCTTATGACGCATTTTGGGCATATCTTGCGCAAATTCACACCTTCAAGTCTCCTTCATCATAAGTGGCGACAGCGGACGTCACAGCCGTGAGCGTAACCGATGAAGTAGTCTAGTCAGGGTCCACTCGTTCATCCTTTGCAGGTGCGTGCGAGGACTAGGAAGACTTGTATCAAAGTCGAGCACGGACGATGACATGGGAAGAATCTATGGCTCCATGGGCGAGAAAAAACAAAGATCGAGCCGCTGTCCATTGAATTGAGATTGATCTTGCATTCCCGAGAGACTTGAAACGACTGCATGACATGACACACGCCGCAACTGCTCAATGAGCGGAGCATGTGCAAAGAATGATCCGTGATGACAGTGATGAGTTACAAAAAACACGAATTGAGCACGAACCCACGTGGCAACAAAAATCTTTGACCATAAGCGCGTCAACAGTGCCATATCAGCAGGATATGATCACGAAGTCGGGTCATGTTCGCCGACACCGTGCGGTTCGTTTTACGTGAACGAAAAGCGCGCCAGCAGCTTGCAACTGAAAAGTTATCTAAACTTGGTCACTTAGAGGAAGTAAAAGTCGTAACAAGGTATCTATTGGTGAATCTGCGGAAGGATCATTTGCCGTCCACCACCTGTTGGCTTTCGTCGACAACCCTCGCTCCTTGTGCATGCCCTTGTTCTCTGATCGTCTTTCTTTTTGCTTATGCATTCTCCTTGGCTCATATTATCGCTATGTCTCGCCGGCCTGGTGTGCTAGTCTAAAGAACAGTGACTCCCTGTTCTCAAGCAATCTCTTTGGCGAGTCAAACTCCTGAACTCTGCCTCTCTCCAAGACTAAAATCTTGTCAGAGTCCATGACCGTCTTGATGCGATGCGCAATCGTGAGTATTGTCCTGTCTTTGAATTCTGATCGGATTGTCCTCTGAATCAACTCGTCTGTCTCCACATCCACCGCCGCCGTGGCCTCGTCCATCACCAGGATCTTGGTCTTGCGAAGCAGCGCTCTTGCAAGGCAGATCAAAGAACGCTGTCCCACCGAAAAGTTCTCACCGTTCTGCGACACCTCAAAGTGAAGTCCGCCGGGCAACATCGAGATAAAATTCTTCAGATGAGACCTTTCCAAGGCCTGCCACAATTCTGCATCGTCCAGTTCCTGGAAGGGATCCAGGTTGTCTCGCACTGTGCCCGCAAACAGCGTTGGGTCTTGAGGAATGATTGACAGGTGCTGTCTTAGTTGCTGAAGACCCACGGTTGAAATGTCTACACCATCGATTTCAATCCTTCCGCCATCTTCCTCCTCCTCGTCATCATTAACACCGTGCTGAGCGTCATTATTGTGATCTTCGTGCACCGCCGAATCCATAACGGTCGCATCACTGTTGTCGCTCTCGCGAGCCCAGTAACTGTTGGCAGCCTCCACAATCCGAAACAATGCTAAAGTAAGAGATGATTTTCCAGCACCTGTCCTACCGACAATTCCAACCTTTTCCGCTGGCGATATTTCTAGAGAGACGTTCTTGATCACCAAATCAAGGCCCTCACGGTAACGTGTCGAGTAGTTGCGAAAGATAATTCGACCTTCCGCTGGCCAATTGGGTGGTAGATTGACATTGGTGACATCCGGTGCCTCTGTCTTGAGCTCCGCGTACTCCAAAACTCGCTCCAAGCTTACAAGTTGATTCTTGAAGACACATAGATAGGTGAAATAAAGTCAGTCATTTTTGCTTTCAAACAACTCAAAGGCACCGAATAAAAGTCAACAGGATGACGATAATGCTTAGACCTACCTGCAGATCACAGAAGTTTCGCACTAGAGTGGTTACTTCTTCTGTCAGCGTCAACGCAAAGCTCAGCGACAATCCCACTAAACTCGGATCCAAATGCTCCCGCTGCAATACTGCAAATACTGCCGCACAGAGAAGCACGAGCGTACTCAACAACCTCAATTGGACATCCAGCCAACGGCGGCTAGACATATTCGACAGAAAGTTGTTGGACATCCTGTCCGTCAAGGCTGTACATCTATCCGCAAACCGGTCCGAAATGCCCATAGCCCGAATAGTCGATACGCCATCCAAGGACTCGTTGAAATACTGATAAACAGGCGATTTGGAAATGGAATAGATTCGCACCAAAATCCGCGAAACTCCCAGAAAGCACATCTGGACGAACCAGTATCCAGTAATGAGGAACGGAAGTAGGATGGTAAACGTCGGTGTGGTGAAGACGATTAAGAGTAAAGTGGAGGAAACTGAGATGCCAAAGAGGAGAACATCCATCAACTTATTCGGGATCCGGATGTCAACAGAAAAGATGTCCGAGGAGAAGCGATTGACTATAAAGAAACGATATCGTCCAATGTTAGTTTGAAGCTATCCATAAGCAAACATTATGAAATCATACGGTATATCTGTTCATGATGTGGAAGATCCCTTACTTATCCTGCCGAGAGGTGTAGTGTCGAAAAAGGAAATTGGCAAGCGGAGAATCTTATCGAGAAGTCGAGCGTGGATTCTCTCGGACGCCTGGATCCTTGCAACAGCGAACCCCAGCCACATGACGACCACATAGATCAGCACGTAGACAAAAGTAAGAGCCCCGTACACGCCAAGAAACAAAGTCAGTGACGGTGGGTGGTCATCGTCCGAGCTCTTGGTCACTTTAATCCAGTGCCTTAGCCAGAGGCTGGTGGATACAAGGCATCCTTGAGCGAGCAGGAACAGGATGAAAATAGAAGCTGCGTTCCGATACGATCTACGTGTATGAGTTTCAAGTCAATAAGCGAGATTCGATAGCATTCAGTGCTAACATGGGCCATTTGACACCTGCTACTTACGCAGCCTCCGCATAGGCAAGGATGATATCCGTCCCAACGTCGTCTTGAGCCACTTTCTCGGCCACAATGAGGCCCGCCTTAGTGTCTTTCTTTTCGTCTTTGATGCTTTGTCGAACGGCCACTTCTGAGGTCTCTCCTTGCAGTGTACATTGATCTGTGGCTGCCCCCTCAGAACTTTGCTCGCCGTCGTCGTTATCATCCTCTTGGCTGTCATCGCTAAAAGTACCGCTCTCGCCAGCGATGCTATTTTGACTTGTCCTCCTTTCCAATAGCAACGTCGAATGTGACCTCCTGCGCTCGAGCATGGTATAGTCCTTAATCAGCCTATAAAATGCCTTCTTGCCTGCCATAAGTTCATGATATGTCCCTTTCTCTGCGACGAAACCATCCTTGAACACTACGATTTGGTCCACTTCCTGCAGGTGATGAATCCCATGTGTCACCAGAACCCGCGCCTTGTCTTTGAGTAGGCCGGATGGACCGAGAAGCTCATCCCACAGGTGTCTATCCACATGCGCGTCGACTGCACTTAAAGGATCGTCTAACAAATAGATGTGAGCGTCTGCATATGCCGCACGCGCAAGGGACACTCTTTGCTTTTGTCCTCCCGAAAGATTGATGCCCCTCTCTCCAATTTCAGTGGCATCACTATTATTTTAACCAAAAAAAGGGGGATGAGGAAACGCGAGTCAGCAGGGCTTCTTTTCATGGAATATGAACAACTTTCAGAGTAAAGATAAATATTCCGCATTGCTTACCCAGCAGGCAACATGGCGAGATCGGGTTCTAGTCCACATGCATACAGGACATGCTTATACCGAGCCTCGTTGTACTCGGTCCCAAACAAAATATTGTCCTTGAGAGACGCATTGATAATCCATGCTTGTTGTGGCACATAGGCCACCCGGCCAGAGATCTGAATCCTGCCGTCCAGTTTGTACATATCGCCGATCATGGCACTCAACAGCGATGATTTACCCTGGCCCACCCGCCCGACAACTGCCGTCAGACTTCCCCTGCCAACCGCAAGACTGATTGATGACAGTGTCGGTAAAATTGCTTCCTGTGATAGATTCTCTGACTCTGAGAGTAAAGCTGTCCGTTCATCCGGAGCATTTTTTTGCATCTCAGTCACTTTGGTCGACCCAGTCCACGAAAACGTAGCGTCCTCGATCGAGATGACGGGATCGCGCTCGTCCCCGGGCAAGCCATCAAATCGCACAATATCCTGCTCGTTCACCTCCTCCTGCATCAGGAACTGTTGTATACGCCTCGTGGCCACCACCAAGCTGATCGTCGTGGTTGTTGCGTCAGACAGACTGGATATCGGGTTCCTTAGCATTGCAAAAAGTGTCATCGATACAAAGACCGTCTGCGGCGTCAGTTTTCCAGGTGTCAATCCTGGTCCTCCCCACAGCGCGTAGACCCCGAACGTGATCAGACTGATGATGAGTGACGACGAGATAAACACGATCGACATGAATGCCTGCACGATCCCGAGTCTTCTGAGAGCTTCCAATTCCTTTTGCCGTGTGCTTAAAATCCGTTTCAAGAACGCAGTGGACCATCCATACAGCTTGACAATCTTCATCGACCCCAGAACCTCGGTCGTTAATCGGATCCGTTGGTCCATCGCCTTCAATTTCTCGTGCTGCATGCTCTCGTATATCCGGGCTTGCCATGCCTGCAAGGGCAACATTAGCAACATCACCAACACGCCAGCCAACATCGTCCAGCCCAGAAGACCGTACAAGAGTCTCATGGCGATGAAGAGCTCTATTGGGATGGTGATCCATGTCGATAAGGGAACTAAACAGTCCCAAAAGACGTCGGCATCCACAGACATGTGGTTTGCAATCTCTCCGCTGGTGGACTCTGTTCGCGATCCTGACGAAAGTCGGAGCGCCTTGCGATAAATCATGGAGATGAGTGCAGCCCGGTAAGTGACGCCAATGGTGAGCATCTGGTACCGGTTGTAGGTGTTGAGGAGCGATGCAAACAGAGAAGCGACAAACATTCCCACTGCAAGGGTGAGACCATAAGACACTGGTTTGGACTCGTAGTCTTCCAGATAGCCGAGCAGTTCCTTTAGTAAAATCGGGAGCGTGTACGAGAAAAGCACGATCGCGACACGACTCACGAGGACAGGGATCAGCAACTCCCAGTCTTTTATGAGGATCGTCCAGAGCAAGGAAGGCTGGTCCCCGGATTTCCGGCGCTTCTTCAGACGGTTTTTCCATGCACGTGAAAGCCTTTTAAAGCCTCGTTCGGCTGACATGGTTTCTGGTAGCTGTCCCAAAATGTCCTGCTGGGTGAGAGGTCGTCGGAGACCGATGGCAATGATGGGCTGAAAAAAGAAAAATGTGAGGCGGGAGAGCAAGTTGGCCCGGCCATACAAGCTGGCGCCGCTCCGTTGCTGAACCTGGGTGCGTCCTCTTGGCCACGCCTCGAACACGAATCCGACTGCTAGGACCGAGGTGAATACTGTCAACAGCTTGATGATGGATCCAGCGGTTGGTTCTAGATCCAAGGCAGTCCTGATAATGGTCAAAGAGGCCGCAATGGCGGCTGTGTAGAATGTGAAGATGGCGCTTGAAGAGCGGATCTCGTATAGGTGCTCGTAATGATTTAACACCACCGCCATGGCCTAACGCGCAGTACATCATGTATGAGTAGGTGTCAAGGAGCGGGTAAACTCCCGAAGAAAAGCAATGTCGAGAACATTCCTTACCCAAGCTGCGCCCATGGATAAGCAGCTCCATGCAAGGATAGGCGATGGGCCGTCAGACGAAAAGTGCGCGGTAGATAACGTCCAAGCCGTAAGCGCTCCAAATCCCATGCAGAGCTGAGTTGGCCAGTAAATCCAGGCGGTTCTCCCGAAATTGTGTGCCCTTGCATGATGAGTCAGATAATATATCCGTACGATGAATCCGAGGATGGCGATCAGGGATACAGCACCAAAAAGAACACTAGTGTCGCAGGGAGGCGGAAGTATACTCATCCGGTGAGCAAATGGTGTCATAGCGACCAGCAATAACCGAGATCAAGGCTGCGAACGGTGAACTCCTGTGGCTTCATCCGGGTCAATTCATCTTACCTGTACTCGAAGCATGGGGTCAGATCATACCGACTCGGACTCAATGGGCCCTAGAGATCCATGCCAATGACAGGTGAGTGATAAGGAACGGACAGGCCTCTTGAGCAAGATGTTGTGTCCGCATCAGTCGACACAGGTTGGGAGCGAGGCTTACCCATCCTTCAGAGTGTGTGCAAAGGTCACTGATCTGAGGTACTTTGGTTCCAAGGAGGTGTCCCGGAACATGGTCCGGCCAGGACTCTGGCGCCAGCCCTTGACTCTGCATCAATTGGCTCGAGTTCGAGAGCCGCGGGTGTTTTCCCTTGACAACGGCAGCTTTGCTAGTGACGATCAGGGAAAGACAGTGGCGACCCAAGGAAGAGAGTCTGCAGCCGAGGGAGCACAGTTAATCAGGATGGAGGGTGGGAAGACGAGGAAAGAATCGAGGAAAGAGTCAAGGAAAGAGTCAAGGACAGGCGAGAACGAGGAGAAGAGCAGAGACGGAAAAATAGGATAAATACAAATACAAAATAGAGTTTCCCATGAGGGCTTGAGATCCTTCGGGCACCCACGCCCATGCCAGCAATGCCACGCCAGCACTGTTCCATGGACACACTACTAATCATAGCGCGGCGAGCGTGCAGGCATGCAGCCCAGCCGGCATGGTCGTGCTCGTCATTGGCCCCAGGCCGGAAGAATGAAGCCCGTGGGAATGGTCGCTGAGTGATCATGGGTGGCCGATGCGCGCATCGTGACTGCCACACGGATGACCTTGCGCACAAAGCGAAAAATGCTTCAGTTTATGCTGGCAGCCTATCCTCACTGAAAACTACCTACACTACATCCTCCTTTTGCGCACCTGCTCTGATCATCGCCCTGGATCGCTGGAGGAGAAGGAGAAGGAGGAGACCAAGGCTCCTGCTGCGAGTTTGGATTGCTCACACTCTGTGCAGGCAGCTCGCAGTTGGCCATGCATGACTCATATTCATTGTGACAGTGTCGTGCAAATCGCTCGCGACAGGTATCTCCACGACGACCGCTGACCTGACATGCTCGATACGACTGTAGCCGACAGTCGTAGAAGTCGTCGATACACTGTGCACATGAGGATTGGTCCGACTGGAAGTCATCTTCGATTAACTGGGGTCGGTCCGTCTTCATGTCGGGTGCGTTATCATGCCAAGGATATGCGGCAGATTCCGGTGTGCTGGTCACACTTCCTAATGCGGTTGACTGCAGCCTGCAAGCATTGTTTGGTATGTCCTCCGCAGTTGCCGAGTTCACAAACAAGTCTCCTGGCGAAGACAAAATGACAAGTATTGAGAGAAGGTAAATGGACAAGCCAAAGACGCGCATATTACGTACAAATATATAAGGGTGGGGAGAGATAGTCAGAGGAGTAGGCGAAAGAAGGTTGAATTGCGCGATGGTAAGGGGAACAAGGGCTGCGCGCCTCGAACAAGTCTTGATCGACCCCATCTGGGCTATAATTTCAGAAGCAGCAGATGGCAGATCTGTTTCGAACAAACACGTTCCAAGTTGCACGGGCTTGAGTCCATAAGTTACACCACAGGAAAAAAAGGAAAAGGGGAGGATGATCGTCGTGGATCGTTTTTTGACGTAAAGGAGAGAAGACTAGCATTTATTGTTGTCGATATATAGCCATGGACTGAAGAGGGACATTTTGAGCGTGCAACAGGATGCTTTGTTTTTATCGTCGTCGAGAGACGATGCTTTCTGCGAGCGCAAGAACGGTTCCAGTGCCAGAGGTAGCCAAGCCCAGGCTAGCTGGCACGTAGCGGAAGACCTCAGCCAAGTATTTGCATCCCTTCCAGAGAGTATGGTGGTGATGATGTTGGTGGTGGCTAGCTGCCGCCTCTTTAGCGAGGCTCGCCAACCCACCAAGGGAATTCATGTGAGTGGCCGACTGGCTCAAAAAATAGGTCAGTGCGAACTTGAACACAAAGAACGAAAGCCCGGAAGTGGTCTTGCTCGCCAAGAGGCCCGTGATATGCGGCTCATGATGATGGTCATCCTCTCTTGGGCGCTGTTTGCTGGCTCGGTCGACATTGAATAGCTGAGATAGAAGTGTGGGGATGACAAAGAGGGTGCCATAATACGAAAAGAACGGTCTCAAAAAGTTGTTCCAGTTCGTGAGAAAGTGAAGACACGAGAGCCAGTTATCGGTGTCCTATTCAAAGTGATGAATGCAAACAGTTAGCAACTTGGTCGATCGTTCCAATACAGGATAGCCAGCGCAAGTGAAGTCGTCGTCTTACATAGTCATGACCATGCTGAGAGTGGGCGGCATAGGTAAAGACTATGAGCTCGAGCAAAAACGTGATCCAGACAAAACCCAAGCTGGAAGAGCCAAGGTCGTGCAGCCTCTCCCAATAGCGCGACATGCATGTCGAGAACCCACAGGCACCCACACAGTCCGTGAACCGGTGCTTCACCTCGCCAACAGCCCAACTGCACCACCCTTGTTCTGCATGTCCATGATGGCGCTGGTGACGATGACGGCTGCGACCATGGCGTCCTCCATCCTCGTTATCATCATCCTCGTCTTCATGGTGACGAGAACCACGGCGAAGACCCTTGCGGGCACTTAGTCCGCCCACGGTGTCGACAACGTCGTCAACCGCATGGGCGACCGAGGAGGTAAATTCCCTCGAAACCCGACGGAGCGAAGCCTTACCGGATTGGAGCTTGTCATGAAGCGCATGTTCCAAATGCTGCGCTTTCTCCTTGGCCTGATGCAAGTCCGTCTGCATGTTGTCCATAAAATTGCGAACTTGATGTACAGACAGCGGGTCTTCTGCACTATCCGATTCCGATCCAGCTCTACTCATCAGCAGCAATATGGTGATGTCAGCTACCGCTATGCTTTGTCGGTAAGACCTGTGCACTAAGGGTTCATTTGTTACCTTGCGACAGTCCTTTTCTTTGTAGGTGAGGACCGCATGCTGCGCGTGTGGGCTCCACTGTCTGAGGTGTCGTCGTCATTGGCAGACGACAAATTTGCTAAACGTGCGCTTTCAGTAGAGCGGCGGCTGGCCTTGGGGCTGTCATCACGGACGAGGTCTCGAAGGGATGGATCAGACGTGCCGTGCTTAGCAACATGAAGTCTGTCGCAGGAAAAGCAGAGCCTGAAGGTTAGAGTTTTGCATGAGCGATGTTTGAACACAGGATAGTCCGTGCGGTGGCCTACTTGATTCTGTCAGCGAGGGATTCTCGAGAGCCCTCGCTGGAGAGGCCTAGGTTACTCGCGAGTTCTAAAGTAGGGGGGTGAGGACAGATCGAGACGGACCATGAGCAACGACCCCAGAGGCGTCTGCCATGAAGAAAGAGAGATGGTCTGCACTGCCATTTACCCTTCAGCTCGTTTTTGCGGCGCTTGTAAAGGGCGGTCGCCATGGTTTGCGAGGGTTCTAAATGGGGAGGGTGCTGTCTGTCGGGCACTGAGGCAGTGGCGATGCGTTGCGAGAAAGAGAGTGGTTGTTCTCGGGTTTCAAGAAGAGCTGGGCGAGCACGGTGCGGATTACGAGGACGTGGGGAGTGACAGAGACGGCAGCAAGGAGGGCAGACGGAGAGAGACGCAACATGTGGCCACGGGGAAGAGACAAGTTGAAAAAAGTTGTGAGACACGCGCGACGGTCATTTTGGTATCATCGCCAAGTGGACTGGGCTGCGCTGTTGGTGTGAAAGGTCATGTTTTTGATTCGCCTCCGTCCCCTTTGCAGGTAGACACACGCGTTGCCATCAAGGAATGGCAAGGGAGAGAAACCGTCGCTGCGAGATCTGGTTTATTCAGTCCAGAAGGGCTACTGTGCCTATGTGATCCGAAGAGTCTCTTGAATGTACAGCCTTGTTTCCTCAGAAAGGTCGCTTGCTACGAAGAGGAATAAAAACAAAGATCGCGTTAGCCACGGAATCCCTTTCTTTTTTTGTTTATGCAGACGCAGTCTGCCCGTGTTACACAGAGGTCTTCCTTACCTTGACAGCAAGACTTCACGGCCGCCAGCAACGGCACCTGCTTCTGATCAGCCTTATCCTTCTTCCTTTGCGATGCTGAATCCACGCCATATGTCTGATCAGATTCTACAACTCCCGTATAAAAGACAATCTCAATCGCTCGTCTCTGCAACGCAGGCGGCAGCCTTACAAATGGTCCCATCACCGTCCTTTTCCCGCCCTCCTCTCCCTTGGCGATAACTGTCACACAAAAGAACAGGGCCATGTATGACTGGAGAGTCTTCAAAAATTGAACACGCTCTGCGTCGTTCGCTACTTGGGCCCGACTCTCGCCAGCAATAATCGCGACCCAGGCCAGAAGGTCCAGGGTTGTTTGACTGGTCTCAATGCTCTCGGTTCCTAGATCCCACAAAAGCTTAGGGAGCTTGAGAAGGCTAGACGAAAACAGTTTGGAGAGCTTCGCAATTGATGCCTGCTGCTCCTTGCGGTCCCTCTTAGAGAGACCCATCAGAGCCCTGTTGACAGATCCTGCATGTGCTCCAGGGACCATAATGGTGAACGAGCCAGTGTAATGTGGATGCGATTGCAACTAGTTGTCAAGAGAATCACGGCACAGATGTTAAGAACTGGTCCCTGGTGGGACTGTAGCCCAAGATCGCTATTTGCCCTATTTGACGCTCAATCTAACTTACCTTGATGACAAGTGCCAAGAACTGGAGAACGGTCCTCTTGGATCCACTTTGATCATGGGCATTATCAAAAAATGCCATTAGCGCCTCGAAAACGCACTCCCTGCGGCCAGTCTCAAGGCAGTTCAGCAAAGTCCAGAGAGTAGGCAAAAGTGCGACCAAATGCTGCGATCTAAAGTCTGTTGAAAGGCTCGTCATGCGCGATGATGATGCAGAATCGTCCTCCTCGTCCTCCTTGTCAGGTCTATCCCAACCCAGAGTGTCCAGGACAAAGTCGACAACTTGATCCGCCCAGGCAGGTGTTTCAACCTGCACTGTAACCATGTTGCTACTCTTCTTTGCCTCCTTCTCCCGCTGGTCCTCTTCGTCCTCCTCGCTGTCATAATCTGAAGACGATGAGGACGATTCTACCACCAAGTTCTTCTTTTTGGCCAATTTGTTCGATGGGCGGTACGAGGACTTGACTGTCTGCTTCTTTGACTTGGTCGTGCTGTTGGCCTCCTGTATCCTGTGTGACTTTTGAAGGCTGTCCTTGTGTACACGACGTATCCGTCCCACTCCAGAGCCGAGAAGGAAAAGCGATGTCAGCTCGCAGTACGTCGTGTTCATATCTTGCAAGAGCGCCGCGACCTATAGGTATGAGTTGCAAAGAACTGGTAAGCAAGAATACCATGGGATATGCGACAAAATGGCATCTTCTGTTGTCCATACCTTGGAGTCTGTTACACCGACGGTGTCTTTTCCAAAAGGAAAGTAAATAAGCACATGTCGAAGCAAACTCTGCAGATACTCATCAAGCCACTTTTCCTCCTCCCTTTCACGCTCACGCTCCTCATCCGTATCAGCGGTTTTCGTCTTTGGCCGGGCAAGAGCAGCCCTCCATAGGATGCCCCAAATCTTCAGCACTAGGTGTACAATGGTAAGGGCGTGATTGGCATGGATAGCAGTCGTCGAAGCAAAGACTGTGGGCGCAGTGTCCAACCATATCGAGAGTAGTAATGGGTGAAGGGTCGAGATCAAGGGCTTGATCTGGGCCAAACGACCCTGAACACCACCAAGGTTGTCTCCGCCTTTGACTCCGCTACCGCTTGCTCCAGCGTTCGCTCCTGCCCCCGATGCGCTAGCGCCTCCTTGCTGAGGAAAGATCTTGATGGGAATGTTTGTGGGTGCTGTAGGGTCGTTGCCTGCATTTTGTGACTCGCCCCAAATAACCTGGGTCATGGAGGAATGGGTAACCGAAGGATGAAGAGGGAAGGTGCTCAGAAGCTGCTGGAGAGTGCTCGCCTTGTTGAAAGAGACGACCGGGGCGGGATTAAGGGCGTAGAGCTCTTCCTGGTGAATATGTCCTTCACCAAAGCGTTGATCCTCATCCTCTGATGACTCGTTCTCGCTATCCTCATCCTCTGATTCATCACTCGTGTCAGCTTTCCTGCGTACTGAGCGGCCTGAAGAGCCATTAGATGCCTTGGAGGCGGATGCTTTTCGCTTCTTGCTGCCTTTAGTTACTCCCTCATGGGCACCGAGCTGCGTCCTGGCTGTGTTGAATGATTTGCGTGCGTGTGCTGTGCCCAAAAAGTTTCTCAGGAACCAGTACGGGTCCTTATCGCCCCCCTCACCTCCAAGGCCCTCTTGCAAGAAACCCGCCAAACTCTGAAGTACATCGCTCTTGGCCTTCATTGATCCAGGAGCATTCTTTCCTGTACTGGCGCCTGCCACCGTTTTTGACATAACAGCTGCAGCTCCTGACCCGCCAACCATCCCGCTGCCTGCAGAGGCTGTGAATGACATTGCACTGGAGAGCTTGGATGCGTTGGTGGCATTGGAATCTGACGTCAGGAGCGAGACATAGTTGGGGACGATCTAATTAATTAATGTGTGATGAATTGTTAGCTGTATGTTGGTTGGTATCCGATGCTCCTGATATAGTATAGAGAGATGCTCGCCAATTGTGTAAACTTACTTTGTCCCAGAATCCGTTCACAACAATCTGTCCACCTGCGGCGACCCACAGATCCATGAACTTTAAGGCATCTTCGCGAATATCCTCAAGAATATGCGTCATTGCTGAGCAGGTGTAGACGATCAACAGCGGCAGGAAAGGGTGAATGTCGCGAGCATGGAGCATGGGAATAAATTCTCCTAAAAATGTCTGCAGCGCCTTTCGAACAATGCTGGACTGCAAATAGAAAGCCGCGGACTGTTAGTGAATGGTCATATCTCCAGGAGGACACTTAGAGTTGTGACGATAGAAACCCTACATCATCAATCAAAAGCCGGACGATTGAATTGACTAGTACGCCAAGGTGTAGTGGCAAGAGGTGGGAGTGGCGGTGAAAAAGATCACGAAGTCCAAGAAGCGCATCCTTGCGGGTTCCTGGGCTGTAATGCTTCAGTTGCGTCATGAGCTCTGCAAACGTGACATTGCGCGAGTTCGTAAGAGCTGCAGTCTTGTCGTGACTTATAGACTGGCTTGGCAGCGAGATGGCTATGGTACATCGAGGAGTAGGATTTTGTTAATACGGACTACAAAATGGACGGGCGTGTTTGCTTCAAGAGATGCGTAAGCGAACCTTTTGACTTGAACGACGTGTCTGTGAAGCTGTCGGCGACAGCCTTCTTCTTTCCAACCTTGAGTTTGGTTTTCTATTGTCGATCCGCGATACAAGACACCAGCTCTGTCAGTTCAGAGCCACCAAGGGTTCAAATGGCGTGTTCTTGCCACATTGAAGGACATCGTCTGGCGCGGGATGAATCGCAGGCTGCTACCCACCTTGAAGTCAGCATTCTTCTCCTTTTTCCGCTTGCTACTTGACTTTGGCATGTTGACGATGGGAGCGGGCAGAGGTGTTGTTGCTGTTCACGGAATGAGAGGCTAGGCGAAGTGTTCTTTTTTTTTTTTTTTTTTTTAAGAAGTGAGTGACTGCGAACCAGTCCAAGAGTAAACAAACAAATATTTTTTTTTCTTCACGCTTATAATCCTTCCACTTCACTTCATTCATTTCTCTTTCCTTTCTTCTTTCCCCCACCACTCACTCCTTAACCCATCACCCCCACATACATCACTACAATGGTGAGTTACGAGTTGCCCTTCCTCTGCTAGCATCCGCGCAGCACACGGAGAACTCCTTCACTACCCGTGTCTTGCATGGATGCGCACGGATCTGATTCGCATTCGTGGAAGGCAAATGCTTATAACACCTTCTAACCAATCTGATCTGTTCTTTTCTCCACTTGTAGGCCGAATCCAACCCCAAAGCCTGGCCTCTTGCCGACGCCGCTCTCACCAACTCGATCATGGATTTGGTTCAGCAGGCTTCTCACTACAAGCAGCTCAAGAAGGGCGCTAACGAGGCCACCAAGACCCTCAACCGTGGTATCTCCGAGTTCATTGTCATGACCGCTGACACTGAGCCCATTGAGATCTTGCTCCACTTGCCTCTCCTCTGCGAGGACAAGAACGTCCCCTACGTCTTTGTTCCCTCCAAGACCGCTCTCGGCCGTGCCTGCGGTGTCTCCCGCCCCGTCATTGCCGCCTCCGTCACCTCCAACGAGGGCTCCGACCTCAAGGCCCAGATCTTGGCTATCAAGCTCCAGATCGAGAAGTTGTTGATCTAAAAAAGAAAAATATAACTTTCCTCGACGTCTTTGCATTTTTCAACATCTGTGCTGAAGTCCTTCCCCCACCCTTTAACTTGTTCTTTCTAATGATGCACACTGTCAACTCATCTCATTTTTCCCAACCGTTCTCCTAGTTTTTTGCACAGTGTACAATAGCCCATCTTTTGCATCCTTCTCATTTTTTTTCTTTTTCTCTGGATTTCTCGGGATCTTGTTACCCTTTTCCTAAAGACACAATATTAAAAAAGTGAAGAAATTTAGAAAGACCTCTTGCGCATCATTCTGAAACTTTCGGTACAGACCAACGAAATCGAATCCGGAAATGTTTGCGCGCGAAATATATAGCGTGCGAAAACTTGTAAAGGGCCTTGATCAAGGTGACCGTGGAAGCACGAAATAGCAAATGTCCGTTACAGCGTCGACTCTTTGAGCATTCTTTGAGAGTATGGGTGTCGAGCGGCAGTGAGAGGAGTATCATGGAGTATAAAGGAGTACCATGGAATATGATATATGCGTTTGGGAGGAGGCTGAGGGTTTAGAGAGCCTTTGGACTCTGTGTTGACGGCAAGAGGTGGTGGCACTTGTTAGGCACTATCGCCAATCTCTCACTCTTCTTGATCACACCTCCACCCGCTGCATCTTTGATTACCTCTCCCCATCCCTATACAGCACATTGTCTTTGTGGCCAGTGCTTCCTTCCAAGGTCCTTTTCGGAGTGATTTGTATTGGCCTCGCCTCCTTCAACAGCCAAAGTGGTCTGGCGTCCAAGCACTCAGTACTTGAAGCACGGGTTGTTAAGAAGGCAAGAAAAGATATTCGAGTGTGCAGCAACAGCAACATGGTACAGTGCCCTTGCAGACTGTCTCTCAACATTTACTTTCATGTCCGTTCACCTTTTGGCTTAAAGGCCTCGGATACCTAGTCTCCATGAATATTTTACTTTAGACAAATGCCCCCGGCCAGAATGCGACACATTCTTGCGAACCCGCTGCCGACACTGCCTTGCATGTTCTATGCACTTTGACAAGGCACAACTAGAGAGTCAAGAATGGCTCTTAAAGTTCCAGCCAGCGCCAAGAAGCGCGCCTTTCTTACCACCGCCACCCAAGGACCGCCCCCTCAAGAGAAAGTTCAAAGCCATTTAATGGGACCTGGCACCTCATGAACCAGTTACGGGCTCTATCAGTGACCGAACACCCTCCACCAGATCGCGAAGAGTCGGCATGCCTCGCAGTATCACAATATACCTCACTTATGAAGTTGGTGAGAGTAAAATGACATGAGCAGAACCATTAGATATTGCCCCACGTCAGGCGCATGACGTGGTCCGTTTTCCGATTAGTCGGCTTGATAAAGCCCATGAACTGCAGCTCAGCTACGCCGCTGATAAACCGTGCCTGGATTTCCTTCTGATCCAGACCCGGCACTTTGTCGTCAGTGCCCGCCCGCTTCGCCGCCGTCGTCTTCGGCTTTCCTTTCACTCCCCGATTCTTTGCTGTACCAGAAATTCCGTTGACTTTATCGCCAGCGCTGTCCTGGTCCTTCTTTAAACCTCGCTCGAGAATCATGCCGAACGCAGTAAACCAGTCGTACATGTTGATCAACCGCCCGCATTCGACATAGAGTTTGTACAAGATACAGGTGTCATGTTGTGTCGGAAGGACCATGTCAGCGAGCGAAGCCCTTGTGCGCTCGGTACCCTTTGGTGGATGGCAGCAAGCGCAATTGAGGTAGAGCTCTGGTTGACCGAGTGCTGTTTGGATGGATGCGCGAGGTTGTGGTAGAAATGCCTAGCCAAAACCATATCCAGGACTAGTTAGATCAAGATAGGCGGACACCGGTCGCTTTTGGTCGCACAAATAGACACGTACCTTTTGCTGAATCGTTATTTGTGAATAATAGAAAATTTCGTTCAAAGGCATGCGCGTGTGGCAGTCCAGATACGTCCTAAAGTTCCGTAAGATTGGTGAGCATAAGTAAATGCGATCACGGCTGCTCGAGACAGCCTCTCTAGGCATGTCTACGGCCATGGAAAGTGAAGACCAATAGAACCATACCTAAGAATCCTTCCGATAGTCTCGTCGACCTCGGTCACCAGAAGTGTATACGCTCCCAACGCGCCTTTTGGCAGCCTAGCGGTGTCTCTTGATCTCTTGGCGATTTTTGTCTGTCGGCTTTCGGTGTCATTGGCCTTCAAACTAATCAGTTTTCTCTTTTTTACAAACGTTGAGTTTCCTGTTGATCTGCGCTGAATCTTTTCACTGGCCATCCGTTGTGGTGTGTTTTGCTCGCGGTCAGATTCTTCGCCAGCTGCATCGTTGTCTTCAATCTCGCTGCTACTCGTGACAGAGTCTTCACTGACAACGTCTAGAAGCGCTGCCATCCTATCCCGAATACTTTGGATCACCAACAGCTCATTTTCCATTGCATTTTCGTGGTCGGACGATCCTGTCAGAGAGCAGCGAGGAGATTGTCTGAAAACTTGGAGCCAATCCTCGACAAACAACATCATGTCGTTCGAGTTCAATTTTCTAAAAATAAAAAAAAGGACACTGTTGGTTAAATCAGCAGAAGAGGGTCATCCCCCTTCAACGAAATTTCAACAGCGCGAACGCTCTCGAATAAACGGTACATAACCTCACCTAACCAATCCCAATAAGAAAGTAAGAGTACTTGATGTCGACAAAGACCCATCGAGTGCCATAAAATACAAGGCCCGTTTGGACTTTTTGAGCACTGAGATCGGAAACCGTGACTGCAGGAACCACAGGAAGTCGAAGACAAAAGCAAAATTCCGATGGTACTCTTGTAGGTCATTAGCCAGGTCAGGGATCTGGAGAGCTAGAAACTCGTCGTCCATTAGAAGCATTTCTGCTGTTTGGGGATCACTCTCTACTTTGGATTCGACGTATCTGGTTGACGTTGACTTTTGTTAGCACCTCGTTGTGTTATTCCCACTAACGAGTACTCTCATTCAAAGGCCTGTAAGCTTACTGCTGGAATGAGGGCAGCATCCGGATATGATCATAATGACCCTTGCCCAAAAGCTCAAGCGCCCTGCTTTGCGCGGTCAGCGACCTGTCGCAGAGTATACTCAAAGGATTCGCATAATAATGATGCATCACCACATACTATGACAGAGTATCAACACCAACCTCTGTTATTAGTCTTCATTACTCCAAGGAGTTGAATGTGGGAATACATCGCTATAGTTATTATCACCTCTTACCTTCAGATTGGAAACGAATCCTCCGACCGAGAAGTTGTAGTGAATGAATTGATCAATCAGCTGCTTTAGTGGCAATGCTCCCACCATAACTCCCACATTCGCATGTATGAACAAATCCTCTACGATCGCCGTCAAGCATTCGGATGACTGTTGCATCAGAAATGTTTTCGTCCGCAGCAGACTCAGTACAGACTTTGGCAGCCCTTGATGGAGAGCGTCAATGGAAGTGGCAATACCCAGCAATAGCACGAATGGTATCCGGTCCTGGTAGTTACTGCAGATAGTGATGAGATCCTGAAGTGTCTCCTGATCGAAACTCTCAAAATCCTGGATAATGACCACAAGCGTCGGCTTTTGATCTCCTTGTTCGTGCTGGAGTTCGAGAAGGCTCTGGTACCATCGTTCTAACACAACCATGTCATAGTTTTGAAGTTTCATGCCACCCTATAGATTCCGAATCCTCAAGTTGCGTAAGTCTAGGCGTATGTATAGCATGCATTTGACAACTACGGAGGATAGTGATGACAAGATCAGACTCTTACCTCCAATGGATTGATTGTACCTGCAACGCCAAGCCCTAGAAACTGTTCAATCATACACTTCAGTGCGCTCTTCAGGTTGGTGCAATCCTTGGATTGGAGGACAACAACATGGTTCCCTGTGCCTTCGTTAATCAGTTGGCCGTTCGAGTCCTTGCCGTGCTGTTCCAGTGACTCCGTAGTGGGTTCGGTTGGCGAAGTGAGAGTCCGAGCAATCTGTTGAAACATGAGGTCATGGTCGGGGACATTGATACCAGCGAAAATCAATCCGGCCGGCAACTCCTGGACTGGCATGACAGCTCTTTCGAAAAGAGGTGTTACGTCTACGGTTAGGGAATGACCTTATTCTTAAGATACTCTCTATGAGTCTCGAACCAATACCTTGTTGCTAGTGGGGTATATGCGCTTTGAACAAAGCGGTAAATCGCTGAGAGGACTATCGCGTTCATCTTGAGCATCACATCCTAACGAAGCAAATCCGCATGTCAGAGTTGGGTGATAGCCGCGTATTAAAGTCCCATTTAGCGAGAGTTTTCTCCTACCTCTATCCTGGATGATATGAGCTCCCATTCCTTGTTAAACAATGTGTGTCGGATCTCGGTTGCCTCCCAGGGCTCATCCACATCCCGAAGTTGTTGGAATCCGTCCAGGTTGAAATGAACTAAAACGTTGTGTGCAAATCGGCATTATTAAGATGAGCGCACGAGCAAGCAACGACAACAATGGACAGATGTCCTTGTCCACAGTGGGTAGTCTTGCCTTTCAGGTCAGCCTTCTTGCCTTTGGCCTTGATACTGCCAGTGCGTTTGGGCTCAACCAGGAACACGGACTAGTTGGCAGATCCCGAGAACGTAGAATTAGGTAAATGCCAAGGGCAAGACAAGGCACCATGGGTTCACACCATAATGTACGCAATCCCAGACAAGAACAATCCTCTACCTCGGTGAGCGAGTCGAATTCATCCATGCTATTCACTGTCAACGCGCTGAAGAAGGTACCATTCTTCACGATACCGCAAATTCATTGTTTTTTGACTTAAGTGGCCAACAGTCACCTTTTGCGGCGCAACTCTTTGGCTGCCAGCAACCGCCTGCACGACCTTTCAAACGAGGAAACCCGACTGCAAATGATGTGTTGCGAACGAGCCGGAGTGTGTTATACGAGACCATGTTCATCAAGACGCACGGTTCACAGGCCTTCTGAGTAAGTGGGAGCAAGCACTGCAGTTGGTTGCGAGATGAAGGAGGCAATGAAATGTGCAAACAATCGTAATAGTCATGCCTTCAGAGTTCAAGCCCAAACGCAGTAGTTTGTATTCCTACGAGATGTCCAGATAATCAAGCGAGTCTGTAGACCCGCGCCTGCCATCTCCAGGTTCCTCAAGCAGTCCTCTATCATTGTCCACACCACTTGTTGCTCCTGCCGCTCTTCTCGCACTACCACTGGTGTTTCCTCTACTCTTGGTCCTTGTTGTGCGTGGTCTTGACGATAATGATCGATTTGACGACTCAGAATTGGTCCGCGAATGCAAACTACCATCTCCTGCCTCACTTGCACTGATAGGAATTAAATCCACAGTCGTGGGCTCCAGGCTCTGCGACAGAACTATGGACATTGGATCGTTGTCATCATCATCATCATCACCATCATCACCATGGCGACGGGGGCGCTGACCGTGATATTGATATTGGACAGATAGCGGGCGAGGCGCTAGAGGCGGTAAGGGAGCAGAGCGAAGTTGACCCACGGGAGCATTTGGTGGGCAGAGCAATGGATGCTGCAAACTTGCATCAGCGTCGGTGTCGAAGGGCGATGTAATGATAAGAGGCATAGTGTAGGACAACTGTGATTGCGGGCGGGAATGAGACGATGCCATAGTTGGCCTAGAAGGGATGATCGGTGGCTGCTGTTGGAGCGGTTGTTGTTGAAAGTAAGGCGCAGCGGCAAGAACTTGCTGCTTCTGAGAAGGGTAAGTGCCGTTGTTGAACTGCGCAGGGTCGTCCGTCGAAAACGGCGAGGGAATGGTTTTGTAGCCTCCCATCTCGACCTCGCCTTTAGACAATTCTCTATTGCCCGCGCCTCCTTGTCCACTGCTGCTTGCAGGACCCCCACCGCGAGAATCAAACCCCTTGTGGTGATCACTCTTGCGTCGTCGATGTCTGAAGATGAAAAGTCCCGCGATCAGGGCCACGACCGCCAGGCCGCCAACGGATCCTCCAATAATGGCTCCCATATTGCCACCATTTGTTGATGCTGAAGATCTCTGCGTGGAGTTGCCGCTGCCAGCGTCTGTAGCCGATGGGGCGAAGGGGTTGAATGTTGTTGTAAAGCGCTGCACCCATTGGCCTTGCACAATATCAAAGATGATGGGTCTGTTATCGACTAGCAAAGTCTCTCCTAGATCCTGGTAGCCTACGCGAAGTTGACATTTTATAGTTAATAATCCCCCCCCCCAGTCTTTCAGAGTGCATTGGCGTTGTTTGTCCAGTAAGGTTTTCATACCTCCCCAGATCACCAATGAGTTTCCGGCGACTGCGCATGCCATTTTTGTGCGTGGACTGGCCATCGGTGCCCGCGACCATGATTTGGATTGCACATCCAAAATGAAGAGCTCTCCGTTAAGCTTGTTATCGGCCACGAATGAGCCTCCAAACATGTAATATTTCGATCCATCGGCATCTATAGAAGTTCACGAGAGTAACATCAGCAGAGGTTTGACAGCACGTCAATCCGAGTCCATGTCTGATACGTACTAGGGACAAAACAGTGGTTGTTTAGAACAGGGATGGGTGCTGCTGATATGGTATTCAGCGGTGTCCATCCACCTTGAAGACCCGAGGCTTGTACGTCCATCTGCCTGTTGGAAATCACAATGGTGCTCAACAATCGCTTCTCGTGTGCAGACCACGATCCCGCTTGTCCACTTGGGACCGTCAGTCCTGACCCCTTCATCTCACGCGTTGGGGAAGGGTCGGCTCTTTCCCCCTGAAGGCTGAGTCCGTCCCCCAAGAAGTAGATGGTACCGGAATCCAGATCTGTCACCGCCAGAGGCCCCTTTGTCGCAATCGCGCTCTGCTGGCTCACAATAGGATTCCACCGGGATTGACTGAATCTGTACTCATAAATACTGCCACTGGTCGCGTCACCGTTCTGCTGAGTTACGACTAAAAATCCCTCGTCCTTGGTCAAAGTTCCAGCTATGCCGGATATACTCGGTGCTGCACCTGCGTTGATGGAAGTGAGGTTTCTCCAAGCAGGGGCGTCAACTGTCCAGCTCTGAGTGAAATCCAAAGAGAAAAATTGGTTCGAAAGGCCACGGGAACCAGCGTTACCGCCTTGTATGAGCATTAGCCTGTCATTGGAACCATACGCCATGCCTGCAGTAGCGTCTGGAGTCGAAATTGTGGTTGGATTGGCAGGTAGCTGCGCTGGGTTTGAGGGCTCGACGAGAGCTGGTGCAAAACGAGACGGCGAAGCTGTTGCGTCCGGAGCATTAAATGTTGTGCTGCGAGTATGCGAAGTAAAGTCCGTTTGTGCCAAAGTGAGGGACGCGCGCGTGCTGACAATGGCCATTGCAAGGAGCAGGTGCCAGCCTCCTCTAGAAGGCCTCATATTCAAAAGTACCGTGTTGCTGCAGCGACAGGTTGGCGACAAGAGAACAAAGATGCACTAGTAGTTCGCCAGGATAAAGTGTACTTGTGTAAAGTTTCAGTTCAAGGCACCCGGAAAGCCAATGGGAAGAAAAGCGACGAGAAGTGAAAAGGAATGGCGATTGAATGACGACCAGCGAACGATTGTGGTGTGGACGGAGGGGTCGCAGCAAGCAGCAAGGAGGCACGAAGACGAACGAGGAGAGGGAGGGGAGTGAGGACAAACAGAAGAGCAGCCAAAAGCAACGAAGATGCCCTGGTCGTGCATTTATCCGCGATCCTTCACGCTTGTGTCGCATGCCCGAAAAACCAGGACGCTTTCTCTTGTATTCTTCGCGCTATTCGGTGCATCGCCCAATGAAGGTATCTTTTCACACACTGCCACGCCTCCGTGCTGAGTGCCAATTATGGGACGCGGGAACACACACCTCTGAGCCAGCCTGGCTGCCCTGCGCACGCTGAATTACACAGGCTTTTCTTTGTCGTAAGAGTTAGAATCAACAACCTCTCTAATATATTCCCAAGGTATACGTAACTGAGTCGCACCTCCCTTTTCTTCTACGATGAAGAGTACAGTGCCCGTACCGGAACCTAGAAGAGTTATACATGGTAATATAACCCTTTCTTGTTCTCGTTTGCCCCTAGAGAATATCACAAGGTGGCTGCTCTTGCATCGAGGAGCGACGAGTCTGAGCTGGGGTTGAGGCAACAGATGAGGCGGTAGAGGTCCGCTATTGATGGAGAGTTCTGCTCTATATTCTCTCTCGCAGTTTCTCTGTTGTGAGCAATAGCACGGATTGATCGGCCTCGTTCAGCTCCATCCGTTCTCGGTAGGAAACTGGGATTGGCTCGGACTCTCGTTTCTGTACTTCCATTTCAACGCGAACTGCTAACTCTCGACCAGTTTGGCGACCGGCTTGATATGTCCCTGCACGAAAATACATCTATTTAGATGTGCATTATAGTCAACCTCGGTGTGCATACCTTTTTCGTTAGAGGTGATATGGTTCCCAAATATGTATCATAGTTGGTAATCGATCCAAACTGGGCCATCTCTTCACTTTCACCATCCTCCATATCCACGGACAGTTCGGAGCTCTGGATTTTATTGTTCGAGATATTTTAGAGCCTTCTTGCACGTTGTGCTCTCTTGGACTGGGTAGTAGAACACCCACCTCTGTCCTGGATGGTAAGCATTCCGTTTTATCTTACCAAGTCATGTTCATGGTGGTCTATTTATCATCTTTGAGCGATCAGCTGCTCCATCGGCTAGTTGATGAGCGGGCTTGATCTTTGGCAATAGTGGTAATTTCTTCCGGGAACGAGGTACAACGAGATGCCAACGAGACGTCAACACATGTATTTCCATGCGCATAGGAAATAATGGGGATATTTGAGGCTGTGACTCCCATCTTCACTGGTTGCCCGCCTCGATATGCGTAGGAGGGGGACGGACAGGAGTGGGTCGCGGGAGTATCCATGGACGGCAGCAACGAGGATCGCCTGGGGGTGGCGGGGGCGGAAGGAGACGGGGAGGAGGCGAGCACGGCAGGGCGGCCAGCAGAACGACAGCGACAAGGGCTGGTTGGATCTTATCGGTTGTCTGTGTTCGCAGTGAGTATTTATTTTTCTTTCGCCTTTTTTTCATTCTCCACTTTCTCTCTTCTCTCCCCCATCACCCACCCACATCCGCCCCAACCATGCTTCGCTTGGCCTCATCAAAGACCCCTCTCGCCCAGGTACCGCTGCCGTGCCTTGCTGTCCGCAGCTGCAGCTCGCACCTGTCGCCAGTCCACTGTGCTGGTCGTCGATCACGCTTGAACTCACACCTGCCGCCCATTCCATTTCCTGTGTACTGAAAATGATCCTTGTAGATTGCAGCGCGTCATGCGCCCGCTCTCCGCGCCCCTGCATTCACCTCCATGCCCAGACTCTACTCCACTGCCACCGGTAAGGGATCATCCTCACAATCTCCTCCATGTCCTTGAAAGCAGCTGCGAATCTTCGCGAGCCAGCGACCAGCGATTCTGTTGGGGTTTTGCTATTCGTGGATAACCGTGAGAATATTCAGCGCACTCACACTAAACCTACTTTTCCATCTGCTATCACCCCTTGAACCGCAATCGGATGGTCTAATAGAGGAGTTGGATCTGGTTGTTATCGGAGGTGGCCCCGGTGGTTACGTTGCTGCCATCAAGGCTGCCCAGCTCGGTCTCAAGGTACAGGATGCTGAACTGTTTTAGATCGCGCGTCGTTGTGTGCTCTCTATTTCTGTATGCGCAAAGCAGACCCACTCGAGCGGAACAGCGATATCACAGCCATGGCAAGGACAACGTACAGCAAAAGAAGCAGGACTAATCGCCCACGATCTACAAACTGTCTTTGCCTGCTCATAGACTGCCTGCGTTGAGAAGCGTGGCGCTCTTGGTGGCACTTGCTTGAACGTTGGCTGCATTCCCTCAAAGGCCATGTTGAACAACTCTCACATTTACCACCAGACCCAGCACGACCTCAAGTCCCGTGGTATCGATGGCAAGTGCACCTGCAAGCGTTGCTGTGTTATGTCCCCTGGACAGGAACGGATAAACAGTCTTTCTCAGCTGCGGTGTTCTGCGGGAATTATTATCTAATCGTATTCAGCTCCTGTCATTCTTCATAGTTGGAAGCGTTGAGTTGAACCTCCCCGTCATGTTGAAGGCCAAGGCTAACGCTGTCTCCGGATTGACCAAGGGTATCGAGGGCCTCTTCAAGAAGAACAAGGTTGCCTACCACAAGGGCGCTGGAAAGTTTTTGAGCGCCAACGAGATTGAGGTCACTGGCCTTGACGGCAATGTCTCTACCTTGAAAGCCAAGAACATCTTGATTGCCACTGGATCCGTCCCTTCAGGCTTCCCAGGAATTGAGATTGATGAGAAGCAGATTGTCACCTCGACTGGTGCCTTGGATCTCCAGGAGGTTCCCAAAAAGATGGTCGTCATTGGTGCTGGTGTCATCGGTCTCGAGTTGGGATCAGTCTGGCAGCGTCTCGGTGCCGAGGTCACTGTTGTTGAGTACCTCGGTGCCATCGGTGCTGGCATGGACGGCGACATGGCGTACGTTCGGCTTTGATAATTCCTTGTTGAACAGTTTGCACAAGATGCGGCGACTACGCAATCGCTTATACTTGTATTGTTTTGTTTTGACCGATTATAGTAAGGCTTTCCACCGCACCCTCTCCAAGCAGGGCTTCAAGTTCAAGTTGAGCACCAAGGTCATCGGCACTGAGAAGCTTGCTGATGGTCGCGTTGGTGTCAAGGTCGAGGCTGCCAAGGGTGGCAACCCCGAGACTGTAAGCGAGTTTCTTTTTTGTATTGTATTTATAAGCACATCCTTCGAGGTCAATTTCAACGATACTAACTACGCGCGCTTGTTCGGACTCGTTAGTTGGAGGCTGATGTCGTTCTGGTCTCGATCGGTCGCAAGCCTTACACTGAGGGTCTCGGCCTCGAGAACGTTGGAATCCAGGTTGACGAGCGCGGCCGCATTCCCATCGACTCTGAGTTCCGCACCTCAGTCCCCAACATCCGCTGTATCGGAGATGTCACCTACGGTGCCATGTTGGCACACAAGGCCGAGGAGGAGGGTATCGCTGCTGTCGAGTTCATTACCGAGCGCCACGGACATGTCAACTATGACGTGATCCCCTCGGTCATTTACACCCATCCCGAGGTTGCTTGGTGCGGCAAGTCTGAGGAGGAGGTCAAGAAGTCTGGTGTTGCCTACAACATCGGAACCTTCCCCTTCGCCGCCAACTCCCGCGCACGCACCAACGCCGATGCTGATGGTATGGTCAAGATGATCTCTGACAAGGAGACCGACCGCATCCTCGGAATCCACATCATGGGACCCAACGCCGGAGAGATGATTGCTGAGGGTGTCCTCGCCATGGAATACAATGCATCCAGGTATATACGTTTTCCTTCTTGTGGCACTGGTACATTTAGACATCTTTTGCGAGCATATTACTAACCATATTATGCCTTACTCATATTAATGATTCTTAGTGAGGACATTGCTCGTACCTGCCACGCCCACCCCACCTTGTCCGAGGCTTTCAAGGAGGCTGCCATGGCCACCTACAACAAGCCCATCCACTTTTAAAAATCTTTTCTGCATCCAACCCACTCCAGCTCTAAACTTTTCCCTCCATAAACGCCCAATGGCTCAACATTGTTGAATACTACCATCGTCCCACCGTTTGGTTTGAATTTGATTTAGCATGAATTTGAGTGTCCAGGTTGGTGGCACCAGAGTTTGCGATCAGCGACCAAAAATCGCGTGAGCGAGACGAGGATATTAAAAGAAGGAATGGAATATGGAACATCGCGATCATCACATCATCTTGGGCTTATTCCCGAAGCATTCCAGCTCACGCGGCTTTGCCGTTTTGAGACCTGCAAGTACTGTCGTCTATTCCAGATGTTGCAATTAGAACGGGCCAGGGTCTTTGCTCCTATAACAATAGGCGTCCCGCTTCTTTTTTTTGTAAATTCTTTTCTTTTCGCGCTTCGCTCTACCGCTGCTGCTTCTTACGCATTAATCCTCTTCCCTCGTCTTCAGTACTGCCTGGTTGGTCCACAGACTAGCCCTTCCTGCCCACGTAGTCAGGTAAGCTCCCTTAAGTCATTGTGATGTCGCTGGCTTGGACGCCGTAGAGATGTCACAAGGAGAAACAGAGGCTGGTAGTGGAGGAGTCTTGCATTACTGTCCAATCAGCGCGGCTGTCTTTCTCAACGGACTTTGTTATGAACCCTCTTTCTGAATATGCGACAACGGACAGCGATTCACGCAGTTGTCTTTGGTGCGCTTGCATGTGCGCGGGCCGCAATAGCGTGTGTGGTGGGTAGTGACGGGGGGCCGCAGATCAGCAGAAACTGGCGAAATCAGGCAGAGCAAAGAGCTACAATGATGTCAACGCGACACCCGAAGTTTTAACCGCGCTTTCGACTCGACTCGTATAAAGCAAGCTGGCACGGACATTACTCCTCTCTCTTCTCTACCACTTGCTACTTTCCTTCGCTCGCAATCTTAATCACTCGTCAACTCCTTATTCTGCTTCCATATCCCATCTTTTCAACGTACTCGTGCAGAGCCCTGCCTCCACCCACCTCTCACATTGCCCTCTTTCTGACCTAGGAGCTATTTCCTTTTTTTTCACACTTGTTAAACAGCACGTCCAACAATAACAAACCATGTCCAAGAACGTTTCCGAGGCCCAGACCTCGTACCACAATGTCCCCATATCTGATAGCGGTGCCAACATCCCTCAGCACATTAAGGAAGTCGACCGCAACCAAAAGTTCAAGTTTTTTGAGTGTCTTCAGGCCCTGATGAAGGGTCGTCTGCCCACCAACGAGCAGATCGACCATTTTCTCGCTATGGCTCAGAACTCACCTGCGCTCGAGGCCCGTGCGCACATGCTCTCTGCCGACGGTCGCTCGCTGTATCAAGATTTCCAAGACCTGATGCGGACCACTCGGGGAATCGTCTTTGAGAAGAACGAGCAAGAGCTTTTTCAGAACTTCATCTACCATTGCGCCTTGGCTTCGGACACTACCTCGCAGAATGTCCAAGCACCCAACCTCAACGTCGGGGTCTCTGCAAACGCGGCCAAAAAGGAGGGAAAGGAGACCCTTGACAGCCTTGTCGCGGTCGCTAAACTCGTGACGACCAACTCGGACTTCCGCACGATCCTAAACGAGCTCTTCCAATTGGCGCAGGAGGTCTTGACGGAGGGTGCAGACAAGTTGGGTCAAAGTGCTCAAATGGCCGGTGATCGTTTGACCGCCAAGTCCAATGAGTTCTCCCAGCAGGCGGCTGCCTCCACTCAGTCGGGCGGAGCCAGGCTCCAGGAAGGAATCTTCAGGGCTAACGAAGCGGTCCAGGACGTTGTTGGACACGCTAAAGAGGATCCTGTCACGACGTACCATGGCACTCGAGATGACATTATTGAGCAATCCCACGCCGGCATGGATTCAGCCAAACGCCAGGCCGCCAACATGAAGGCTAATATGTCTAAGCAAACTGAAGACCTGAAGGGAAAGGCTCATGCTCAAGCTATCGAGGCGCAACACAACCTGACTAATTACGCGCACACCAAAATGCCCCCAGAGCGCCGCAACGCGCTGATCGAAAGACTCAAGGTCATTGTTGGACAGATCCAAGCCAATTCTCAGTATCAGGCGGCGATCGATTCGATCATGTGTTTGGCCGGGACTTGGCGCCAGCGAGCTCAGGGGCCGGCAAGCAACATCTCTGCAGAGGCCAATAAGGTCGTCCGAGGTATGATCTCCTCTGTTTCTTTTCCCCCTTCGACTCTTGCGATCATGCTTTGAACCCAGTTCTAATGCCGCTTTGTACTTGACGCGCTTTTGAAATCATTTTTGTAGATCCCAATGTCGAGGCTGCCATCATTGAGTTCAAAGTCATCTTGCAGCGCTGGGCGCAGGGCTATGGTCTCGATCCCATGATTGCCATAATCCAGGACATGTGGTACAAGACTCAGACAGACCCCGAGCTGAGCAGCTACGTCGACAATGTCTCTGACTTCATGAAGAAGGCTGTTCGCGAGCCCAACTATGTGACCTCGCAGTCCGTCAACTCGGACGCTACGGTATTGATCGATAATGGACAGATGCTTCTGAATCACAAGTACAAACCCGACACAGATGCCCTCTTCCAGGAGGGACAGATTTTTATCGACAAGTTGAACAACGATCCAAGGTCCAAGGAGGTTTCGGCAAACTTTCAAAAATTTGCCAACCATCTCTTTTATGACAAGTGAGTCAAGACCCTTGGATACTTCATGAAGTGTATACAATGCGCTTCACGTTTTTAAATAGTACCTAATTAAGTGTTCGATCTTCTCGCTGTCTCCCTGTCTCGATCATAGGCATGGCAAGCTCACCTTCAAGCCTCATCTCTTTGATGATTTCCGCTACGTCCTCATGCCTGCCATGATGGAATCTTTCCAGTTCATTCCGATCCCACGCATCGAATATTCAGACCTCAAGGTGGATCTGATGTTTGACAACATGATCCTCACGAGCACGGACCTTCTGCCTCGTCTGTTCGAGGTCAATATGAACAACACTATACGCATGGTGCCTCGTGGAAATGCCAACCGCAGTCTTGATTCCAGTAAGCACGACTTTAACATGACCATCGAAGGTCTTGAAGCCAACATTCGTGATGTTGACTATTATGTCAAGACCAAAGAAGGTTTTCGATTTAAGGACAGAGGCCTCGCCGATGTTTTGATCAACAAGAAAGGAATGGACATTTTCGTCAAGGGTCGCAAGTCTGACGAGGACAATGACGTGCCGTCATTGATAACAGTCGACGACGTCAAGGTCAAGATCCACTCGCTGACTATCAAGATGCGCAAGTCTCAACACTCGTAAGGATCACACTTTCTCCATTGGAATTTTTTTGTGGAACAAATTGGTTTGTACCGAAGGGTTTTTGACTGACCAACGTACAACATGCCTTTGTCTCTCGCGCGAATTTTATTGTCATGTCTTGAAACAGCATTCTTTATCTGTTTGCTCAGCCATTCATCAAGACGGTTGTAAAGAACGCCATTGCTCATGCTTTGGAGACCCAGATCCGTGAGGCTCTGACCTCAGGAGATAAGGCCGCTGCCACCTCGATCCGTGACACGCGCATCAAGACCGGCAAGAACACCTTTGGCGCCCTTGTCGACTCTGCCACGTCGTTCGTGACCAGCAAGGTCAAGCCCGATGAGAAGACCAGGGCTCTGAACGAACGCAAGAGGAACCAAGGTCATTACAACCGCACATCCCGCGTCATCTTTGATCAAGATGGTCTCTGTGTGTTGGACCCTGTCAAGCATATGGAGCTCAAGATCGGGCAGCCCTTGCACGAGGATCCAAATGTGATGGCGGCCATGCCTGTTGCTGCACCATGGGTCAGCCCAGCATTTGACATGAAGGACATGGTTTTGAAGGGTCAGGAGCATCTCCCAGGAGTGCGGCGCACCCAAGGCACCCTCGCCAGGTAAACCCCCCCCCAGAGGAATTCTTTCAAGTCTACTAAGCGACTTCTAAATCCATCCATAATAAACATCGCTTGCTCAAAACATGACCTCTGCCACCTTCGGTCTTCCTTTCCCGGAGACCAATCCTCTTCATAAAAAATCTCACATTGCTCCTACAACGGAGTAAACTCTCGCAGACGTACTCTTCTACCTGAAAAAATACATTATCAAATCTCTGCCTGACGGTCTAAAGTATTATACCTCCCGCATCCATGCCACAGATCTCTAACGACTTTTCTAAATCTGCTTCCAGCTGAACCTTGATCTGGTGGATCAATCCTTGTGGCAAAGTCGGTCCTGAGGGACAAACAAAGTCGAGCGTCATGGTATGTGCAAAGGGGTATCGTACCGTGTGTTGGCATGTTGTCTATCATCACCATAGATTCAAAAACAAATGATGATGAGTCAACCTCCCGTATATTCTCACAAAAGAGGACATCCGTGAAAAACGAAAACAAAAACAGTAGAGAAAAAAAAAATACAAAGACGCCAGCTTACCCAGTGGACTCCGCGCATATCTGATGCAAGAACTGTGATCTGCCCCTCGAGGACTGTCAGAGACTTTGACGACACCACCGTAAGTCGCTGGAGCGCCATGGGCTTTACGAACCGGAGGCCAAACGAATCGCCGACCTTGGGCACCTTGAAACTGTTCCAGCAGGTCAACGGATCATTATCTACTGCATGAACGTAGGCAAACGTCCTCCAGAATTCTGTTGTTGGATAATCCAGCTCCATGAACTTTGCGTTTTGCTCGTCAATCGTCTGTAAATCGCCCTTAAAGACCACTTCTTTTGGATCCGGGAATGGGTCGAGACTCGTCGTGAACAGGCACTTGTCATTGTGGCATGGCGATCTGTGATATCAACCGTTAGAAACTCCTCTTTACATGTGAACGAAGAGCCGTACATTGAGGCTCGCATGTTTACCTTGTGTGCCGGTCACTAACATAAGGCTCCTCCTCCTCGCGAGCAAATGGGTCTTTGTTGGTCACCTCAAAGTTTGTCAGGAGCGCTGTGTACAGTCGGTCCGCAGCATCCAACTATGAAGTATAGAGGCCGTGGCTTTCTTTAGTATCTCTCCTGTCACTTGAGCGTAGTGTCGCTCTTACAAATCCACATGGGCCTTACCATGTTTCTAAAGACAATGCTCCAGTGATCATTCACGACTTCGGTGCTCCATCCATTCTTCTGGTCCAACGGCGTCAGGTAGTTGACGAGCTGATATGGGTACTGGTTGGTCCAGATGGAAAAATACATGTCGATGACTTTGAACCGATCCTTGGCCAAAGTAGTGTTTCCTCGTTGCTCCAGCAGTCGTCGCGCCTTTGCCCTAGGCAGATAAGATCCTGTACCCATCCACGAAAATCCTGCGTGCATATTAAAGTCTAGACAGAGATAGGCAAGGAAAATAAAAAGGGCAAATATGTCAGTAGGGCGACAATGGTCCTGGAGGCCAAAATGCACACCCCCCTTTCTTTTTCCAAAAAAAGCGAAGGGGACGGGCTGGAATGGATCCTCCTTGACTGGCGGCTTTTTTTCTTTCTAATTCTCCAGGTGCGCAGATGACAGAGGGACCATGCGTGTCTCCTCCCCTTGGAATAAATCGCATCGCCCAAGGATATAACACGCTCTCAAGCAAACCACATCCACTGAAGCGGAGGAGATAGAACAGCCCAGTGATAGATGAGGAGGAACTGTACCTTCGTTTGTAAAGGTCCATCGGCGGTGCTCCATCTGGATAAGCGGCAAGGTGTTGGTATGGATGAGGCTGGGGCTGGTCAAGAAGTTTGTGTACAGGGCATCCATATGGGTGTTGAGCCAGTCGTCGTCCTGAAAGTAGCAGTACTCGTACTTTGCCAGTGAGCAGGACATGTACTTTGCAAAGTCATGGAGGTTCTCGGCGGCATTGTACACCTGCAGCTCTGGCAGGGTCCTGTCCGTTGATGAGGCACCATGGCTCAGACTGTCCGCCAGCTCCAGCTCAAAGTCCCGCTGCGACAGCTTAAGCTCCTTGTTGTTGTTCCAGACGATTATCTGCTTGATGTAAGGGTACCTGGTCAAGTACTTGACAATCAGCTTCAGACCCTCGATTCGCTTCCAGCCCAGAAGAATTGCTGTCGCCGGCAGAAGGTGCTCGTTCTCTGGCTGCTGCAGCCCTTCGTCAGTAAAGTCCTCAAAGGCATAGGACGACTTGCGGGTATCGAGGATCTGCTGGACAATCAGCTGTCGCTCCAGCTCATCGCTCGTTGTGTCCTTACTGGTGCTGGGGGTGTCGGGATCGAGGATGCTGTCTTTGTCCTGCGGTGCGAAGATCCGGCTGACGGCCAGCAACGAGGCGACACAGAAGCCGACGAGGACAAAGAATTTGATGGGGCTGAGCCGCCTGGCAGAGGTGCTGTTGCTGGTGCTGTTGTTGAGAGTGGAGGAGAGCGAAGAGGACGATGCGTTGGAGAGGAGGCCTGGACGACGGGGTGCCGGCGAGCTGCTGAAATGAAACGGGAGACCGTTGCCGTTGCTGTTCCCGTTCCTGTTCATGATGGCACCGTCTGCCTCGATGTGTATGTGCTGGGTGTGCTGCTGGTTCGGGCGACAGGGATGATGCAGAAGGTGGTGGGTAGGGAAGAGCGGGGTGTGCTGTCGAGACGTAATGGCAGCGAGGTATGTGAGTGTGATGAGAGTGAGTGAGAGTGAGTGGGAGTGTGTGAGAGTGTGAGTCCTGTAAGAAAGAGAGACAGAAGGACATCAAAATTCCGTTGTTGGATCACGCTGTCCTTTTGCAGTGGAGTGTGCTGCATGCCTTTTATGACCAAAGCGCACGTCGCGTTTGCAAATAAATACTCTACGTGGTCTCGGGTCTGGCCTTGATGGTCACTGTCAGCATGAATGCCTCCAGCAATTTGGCACAGATTTCACCGCCATTATGTGGTATGCGTCTTTCAAACCAGGGTGTCGCCTCCGCCTCCTCCAAACGCTGCACTGATTCTGGCTCCTCAACAAGCGTTGTGTTCTCCGCTTGCCTGGACTGGTGGTCCTCGTTCCCGAACCAGACATGGCCCTGTGTCGACACCTTTCCTTCCGCACTGCTCCTTTTTCTTGATCTCATTGTTGCGGAGGTCAAGGATGATATGGAAGTCGACCGACGTGAACGAGCAGGTGATAACATGGGCAGATCATCCTCATAGTCCACTGGCGATGATATCGGTCCACCTCGAGCCATCTCTGCCATGTTGACAGACTCGGCCAGAGATTTGGCCCTCGAAGGCTGGCGCCGGAGCGCATACCTCCTTCCGGCACTAGAAGACCGAGTTAACCCGCCACTGCCAGTGCCACCGCAATATATGTCTTCGCCTTGGCTTTTAAATCCGGTTGTCGCAGGATTCTCTGGGTTTGGAACCTTCTGATGTGTGATCTCCAAGGCATATAGCCGTCGGCCTTCCTTCTCCTCTTCTGCCAGGCGGTCAGCTTCAAGAATCGACCTCTGCCATAGTCCGGTTTCAAACTCCTCAGCTGTAATCTCCACAGGTAATCCGTGGTTTACCATGAGTTTGATCAGCCCATGCTCCTCGATAAACTGCGGTCGCGATACATAAATCAACGCTGTGTCATGGGCGATGCACTCAGAGCAGGTTCCGTAACCCTACGTCCGTGGGGAAGAATATGGACGTTAGTGAACACTACCGTTAAACCGCCCGAGTAGAAGCTCTGCCATTTTCATGAGTACTCACCAGCTTTCCAATGACAATGTCAGCTGCATGGGTCAAATCCGGCACGTACACACCATGGGGGCTTCGATAGAAGCCCTCTGGCAGCTCATGGGACACAGGCAGCCCACAAATGACTCCGATCCAGCCTTGCGGCAGTGGATTCCCCCATCCTTGCTTAAGTCGCTGTCCTCCAAATGAGACTAGAACCATTTTCTTCGTGCGGATCGTCTCCTCATCCACCCCAAGAGACCTCAGCACATCTTCGCGGCTATTGATCGCCTTTCGCACCACGAGCGGCACATCAATGGCTCGCCTCCGTGTACGTCGACGTGGGGTGAATCTCGACGAAATCGTAGCATCCGTGGTGTCAACTGACAGCTTCAGATCATGACACTGTTGCCTTCGTAATGGAAAGGATGATGAAGAATGTTTGGTATCGATGTCGCTCTCAGCATTGTCCATCGCCTTTTTTGCTGTCTGGGCTGAACGCTCCTCCTGTGCTTCTGCTTGCTGTTTCCCGTCTTCATGCTCACCATTGGTTGATCTTGCGAGATATTTATGGTGTTCTTCCTCCTCCTCTCCGACGCCCATGTCCGCCATATTTGACACGAGTGGGCTCCAGATATCTGCATGTCCACTGCTACGCGAGCGCGTAGACTCTAATGTCATGATCTCATCCTCAAATGAGGGTATGTCAATAGAGCCGGGTAGACGTAATAACAAGGACGCCTTTTTATAGTCTTCCAATGCCGCATCGGCACATGCCATGACATCCTTGTCCAGGGGGTCGCCCTCGCGTAGAAATCGATAGACCTCGTCAAACGTGAAATTGGTTATCAAGCAAGCTGGGATTCCATACGCACTTGCAGCGGCACTATGAACCCAGAGGAGTAAGAGACGGAGAAATTGGGCTGTCAGTAGGTCAGCAAATATTCCAGAATTACATGTGTACTAAATACCTTTGCAGGCTATCACAGGACTGTGGTGATGTACCATGGGAGGAATGGAGCATCTGCGAGAACACAGTTAGCGCCGACCTGCTCCAGCCACGCCACTTCATGCTGGATCATCTCCTGCCGCTTTGCCAAAAATGCCTTGACGCTTTCAATAGTCTTTTGACGATCCACTGAGTATGCCTAGCAAAGTCCAGAAACGATGGACATGGTGAGATGCGTTTCTCCAGTTACGTGATGATCACCGCTGAAAGTGAAAGAGCACCAAGCGTTGCTATTTGGACTTTTACCAAGGGCTGCACCACGCCTGCATCCACTTTAGCATTCCGATAAATGGCTCCCAAGGCGATCACATCCTGAAAGATGAACTGTGGTGCGTCTGAAACAATGTGGATTGTGTGTCGGGAGGTGGTGCTGTGTGAAGTCTTGGATGGACCTGTCGTTGAGCCTGCTGTTGCTGCTCCTGCTGTTCTTGCTGCAGCTGTGGCCACACTTGCAGGACCTGCTGTGTTCTCTGTGCCATCAATGGGCACAAGTGTTGCCGCAACATGTTCTTGGGCTTCCTCTGCCGGGGGTGGTGAGGCTCTTGACTTTAGCAGCTCCGTAATGATCTGATTCACACGCGTCGCATGGCCAAATCCTAATGCATTGCACGGCAACGATGAGTACAGAGTATCGGGCTCCAAGGACATTCTTTCTTCCCGCGTTGAGCAGCACTGGTTTTACCGTGCCCAGAGACGTAATAGCAGAATGTGTATCCTATGGTGGTCATTGCCTGGGCGACGAAGAATCTTGAGTACTGTGCGCATGAGAAGACAGCAAGGCTCACCTCCCTAGTCATCATCTCTGGCCCAAACCTTAAAAACGACCGCATGGACAAACCTTATCCACCCAGAAGTCGTTTTGAGTCGCGTTGTAGAAGGCCGTTCCGCTATGCGCCTTATTCTTCTCTCTGCGCTTGGACCCCCACAGATCGTTTGACCTTCGGCCAGAGCCAGGGCAAGACTCTGTCTCTCCTCCAGGACTGTATCTCTTCATCTCCCTCGCCAGGACCATACATGACCTCTCAGCCTTCCCTGATGTCTTTGACGACGATGCCGCAATTGAATGTGGACATGGGCTGTTGCAATATTACACTTCATCACATCTGTTATATCGTGATCCGCATCATGACACCAGGTCAATGTTTCCCTAGTCATGGAGGACCTATCTGACAAGACGTTCGAGACCTTGCCAGCAGCCGATGAGCAACTTCCTGCATTTGCCAGCCAGCACGACTTCTAACTCAAAAAGTACTCCACAAGCGACCTGTCTCTTGTAAGGGCCTTTGATTGCAATTTAAATTTGACTTGCCTTTCTACGGAACGAAGAGGTCTGCCTAATTATAACGCGCCATTTCGCCCATAAGCACGAGCTCAGCATGCTACACACGATTGCAAAGGCTCGTAGGCTGGACGAGCGAGAGAAAGGATGGATCGTCGACTGTTACATTGGCATAGTTAAGCCCAGAACAAATCGTCAGGCCATTCGAGCATGAACGCCCAGGACGATCCCTGACCACTCGCGGAATACATAACATTGTGCAACGGAAGGACGGTTGACGACCACGGAGGACTAAGTGACTGGCATTATGATATATCCTACGCTGAAGACAACGGCCTTACTGGTACCTTCTTGATGCAGCTGGCTCTGTTCACTAAAGAAGTGAACGAAAATAAATTAAGATCTAGGGTTGCTCGTAGCTCACTCATTCCGTCATATCGCGTTTCCTACTGCAAATCCGACAATAGTTGGTAACAAGCATTGCTGCCGCGGCTTTAACACAGGATTTTGTCCGCCTCAAAGGCTGGAGGAGCGAAATTGTACTTTATGCTGAATGTGTCCATAGCTCAGCTACGCCAAAGTGAAAGATATTCCACGTGTTTCTGCCAAAGTTCCTCACGCCCACGACCACGACCGGTTCTACGCTGCCGACTACTTTTCATATCGCCACTGTTCTTCGTCGTTCAATGGCACCCACGTTGAAAAATGGTGTATTTTAAAGCAAGCGAGACTGGTCGCTTGCTCGCACACGCTCGCTTCAATGGCCACAAGCCACCCAATTTCACCTGACAAACTGCGCTCACGGCCAGAGCGCTCGTGCCACTACCACATGCCCTTACTCCTGTCGAATTGTCAACCCCATCCTTGCACTCTGCATCGCCCATAGCCTTGTCCTCCTTTGCCCTCTGCTGTTCTCCTTGGTCCTTCTTTGTTCTCCTGGGTCCACCTCTTTGCACCCATCTGCTCTTGCCTCTGACAACTACGCAGCATCAAGATTGTCTGATTGACGCGCACCGTACAAAGCGCAGTTCGAAATCAATTCGGTAGACTCAGCGAAGCTACCCTTCTCCAGCTTTTATTCTCTGTCAGTAGCTTCTACCGCAAATATTCGCACTTGACCATGGAGAGCAAGCTGCAAGAAAAGTTCGCGCTGGTGCAGCAAATGAAGCGAGTAAGCGTTCTTGCTGCTGAAAGTCCACTATGGCCACCCTGCAGCATCTCGTGAAGGACTTTGATTTACTTAAACTCTCTAAACTTTGTTGGTCGCAACAGGAAAAGGAGCTGAAGGAAGCCAAGGCAAAGGACAACCCCATCGACATTTTCGCAATTGCAGGAGTCAACATCCTAGGAACAGCATCAGGGGGAACATCAGGAATCCATCCTTCATCTCGAAATGATACCAAGCGACCACGCATGGAGAGAGCTGGCTCGTCAATCAATGGACGCGGAGGTACGAACTCAAGCCGCAGACTCTCGCAGTCATCGTCTTCCTCGTCCGTTACCAGCCCTCTTGGACGCAGTGAACGTGTTGAGGAGCAGGCTAGCAGTGGAGCAGGCTTTGGTGTGTCAGTAAGAACTGGTGAAAAGTCAGGCACAGGTACAAGCACAAGCACAGGGACAGTGAAAAAGCTAAAAAGGTCATCCATGGCTGCTCGCAACTCGGCTCAGGGACAGGAGCAGAAGCGGCAAGCTCTAGATGGCGCTCAATCTGCACTTAGCCCCAGGGAGGTAAGCGCTTTCACCTGCTAAGGCTCACACTCATTCGCTTACTTAAGCAATCCGCCCTATGATTGGATCCTCATATGATACTCTCTCGGGCATAGGACCATACCGGAGACATGGATCGCGGACGACAGCTCTCCATATGTTCTATCACCTCCAGCGGCTCGACGTCTGTTGCCCTCGACAGTCCATCGACAGTGACGCCTCCAACACCGATCCCATCGCCTATGACTGAGGACGTGCACACTAACAAAGCGGATACTGGCGCCAAAAAGAGATCCCGCTCAAACTCGCAGCAGATTGTGGAACTGGCCCGGGATATGACACATAATGTGGCACACAGTCGCGCCAACAGCGTGGAAGGCAACGAGGAAATGGTTCTGGACAGCTATGGCAGATCCATCCCCATGTCCCGCCACCAGTCCTCGGATGAAGGCTCGGACCTTGAAACCGGACGCGCGTAAGTTCTTTATTCCTCCCTCACCAGTTTTTCCTCACTGGACTGACCCACCATTAATTACACTCTGATCCACTGGAGGCAAGCGTGTTCGTTTACATGATTGGATGACTCATCTCTGTGGTTCTGTGGTTTTGCTGCCTGCATGCCCCATTATCGACCTGGAAACAAAAAGACACCCACAACGAAGACACAGGTATGATGATGACCGCCGGGGTCCAGCTCATCGGACTGGTCGCTATGATCCCCGCTTCCGATCTCACTCTCGTTCTCGGTCTCGGTCGCGATCGCGCTCACCCTCTGGGGGCCATGGGCGGCGGTCCCTATCGCGCTCTGCCAGCCCGTATTTTCAATACTCCAGGAGGCGAGAACGGGATTCCCGCCACCGTCCGTCTGAGTATGATGACGAGTGTACCAATCGATCACCCTCCCCGCATACGTCAAATGGCATCGGGGCATCTGCGGATCCCTATGTGGCCGCCAGTCGGTATCTCGACACGGCCTTTTATCCCACCAAAGTGTATGTTGGGCATTTGCCACAGTCTGTCTCACTAACGGGCCTTCGAACTGCATTCGGGCCTTTTGGAGAGATTGAGGACATGAACCTGGTTGAGGGCAAAGACTTTGGATTCGTGACCTTTAAGGAACCCGAGGCAGCGCGACGGGCACTCGAGGCCATGAATGGAGCCACGATCGAGGGTGCGGTCATAAAAGTGAACAGGGCCATGATTCCAGAGAGGAATCGTAGAGGGTTCGCCGGCGTGGCGTGGACAGATGAAGATGGTGAGCTTGCAAAACTAGAGGAGGAGCCGCATCGACAAGCTGCCGCTATGTCCGGGACCATCCCGCCGTCGCAGTATGCTTCCTCTGACCTGAAGCAGGCTTCGGAGGGCAAGACGGCTGACGTTATTTCTAGCATTGGAGGGGCATCCTATGGCACCCGAGGTCCGTCTCAGGCTGTAACGACCGTTGCTCGATCAGTTCATCAATTGCCACCTCGTCCGCGATCACCCAAACTTCCTCCCAGACCAACGGGTGCGGCTGCCTTTCCACCTGCCGAGATGGGTCCGGGAGCTGCTGCTGCTACTACTCAAGGACGGGGACGAAGGATCCTGAGTTATGAGGATCTTTAGAAATGAAATGCCCTTCTGGAAGATATGCTACCCGTAGACAATGTTTATTAATAACGAACGACGCCTTGCTACCGGTCGCCTTGTTTTTCTGAAGAGGGAAGAGGTCGCGTAGTGTTCCTTTGGAAGCCTGCCATTGGTGAATCGTGCCTGCCTGTCTGCTTTGAGATGAGACGTTCCATCGCATCTTTTGTCCTTCTTTGGATGAAGAGGGACTAGGAGGATGGACCCTTTTTTTTAGACGGGCTTGCCATTGACGGCGACAAAGTGGTAGCCGACGATGAGAACCATGGCCAGGCAGCAGATACCATTGGCGAATGCGGTGAGCTGGTTGTCGTTCATCATCTAGAGCCGAGCGGACATGGGAGAGCGTGGATCAGCCTGGGTGCTGACGGCTGTTATCGCTGCACCAGATGCACAGGGGATGAAGAGCACGTTGGATTACCTTGGATGGATTACTGTGGGTGGAGATGCAGAGGTGTGAGAGGGTTGCGCGTATGGCGGGTGCAGCGATGCGCTGTGCCCTGACCAAGAAAAAATCACAAATTCGGCAGTCATGGGGGGCGTGCTTCAATTGATCCACAAGGGAACACAGACGTGCCTGATGGCCACCCTCTGGTCCTGCCACCCTCAGTAGCCCGGTAGGCAGCAGCGCAGTGGCTCCCTGGGGAAGAAAAAACATGGTTACTGCAGCTTGCTGCAAGGATACAGCCAAGCACACGTTTTGTAAAGTCAGCCTGCGCTCAAAAGCCCAATGTCCCAGGGGTAGAGAATTGGAAAGCTTGGCTCAAACGAGACGCCGGCTAGTCGCGTGGAGGGGGTAAGATGAACCATTTCGGCAAGGAGGTCAATGGGAATGGACTGCTGCAGTAGGAGCACATGTGCATGTGCAGCAGAGTCTCCGCTGCAGATTTCTTGGCAACAACTCGCACAATCTTCCGATATTTAAGGCTGGGCTGCTGAATTAGGCTGGAGGATCGGTAGACACGACGTGGAGGACAGACGAGAATACGGGTGTTCCACAGCAAGATTGACCCGCAATCAATGCCAGTGCGTGCGGTGCGGTTGCGCTTTCCTCCACTAGTAGTGATACCTTTTCTTGGCATTGCCAAGAGAATCGTGGTCTCTGCCATTTAAAGTTGTCAAGGCGTGAAAGTCTTTTTTCGACGTGCTCACAAGAGCAGGGTACTTTTCATACACAATCTTTTTTTACCAGGCTGCTGGCGTCGAATCAAACAGGGGACGGTATTGAAACACAGAAGACAACCTGCCTATTCGACAGCCCACGTTCATTTACAGACGCTAATGTCGACTCTCTGCAGCATCCTGCCCGTCTGCCAGCCCCGCTGACTGAGGCACAACCGGCACTGAACGCTTAGCGCGCATTTCGCAGGCTTTTTTGTTTGTTTGTCGGTTCCTGGCTAACGGTGACACAAGGCGACTTGCATACCTCGGCGCCGCATATAATATAAATACGGCGTAAAGTTTTCTGTTACCCAACTCTCTCTCTCTCGCAGTCCTCCTACACTCTTTTCTCTGCTCTGCTGGTACCTGGAGATCAGGTCCCATGGCAGCCACTGTCGCTTGAACCATCATCTACACCCTCTTAATACTTGATACCCCCTTGGTTGCACTGACCACCCCATCTCTACTACGTTGTCGTCTCGCAGATAATGTTCAAGTCCCAGTCAAGAGAAGCTCATCAGGAACCAAATCAGTTCCGACTCTCCAACTCGTCCTCCTCCAACGCCCTCGTTCAACCTTATCAAAATCAGCACACCCACATCCCCATGGACGAACTCCACAGGGGCCACGAGCTCAACAATCTTAAAACACACGAGCCCCATCAACACGATCCTCTTCCTCCTGCTGTCGACTTTTCGCAGGTGGCACCTTCAGCCCGCTACCAATTCAGAGCCTTGGCCCGACGTGCCCTCTCGTACCACCGGCGCCAACGCTTCACCAGTATCTGCTGTCTAGTCATATGGCCTGTCCTCCTGGTGGTACTGTGTCTCGCCTTCACGCTCATCGGCGGTGGCGACGCTCGTTCATATGGCCGGATAGCTTTCTGCGTCAATGAAGTTGATCCCAACACAAATCCACGGTTTTCTCTCGGCAGTCCTCCACCAAGCGAAGATGGCAGTTCAGAGTCGAAGGCAGCCTGGTACCCCAAGGCTTTTGATACGAGATATTCTAGCCAGCTACCCTGCGTCCGGTGGTTTGGTGAGACGTACCCGATCAAAGCTCCATATGAGAATAGCAGTGCAGCTGACGCTGCCGAGCCCTCGAGGTAAGACCTTACCACGCAGAACGTATGTTGCGAACTTTCCAGAGATTACAGCCTTCTAAGAGGCCTTCATGTTTTCTTTAGCTATTATACGCCTGGCCCTCCTGGCGGTTGGTTTAAACTCGAGGAGCTTAGAAAGGCACGTCGTAGTCAGAGATATGGAGAAGAGCCAATGCTTTGGTCAATGCCCTTGATCAACCAAACCATCTTTTACACAACCGCCAACCCCCAAGTCGCCCAGCAGCTCGGCACTGTTCCCAACGTCACCCACAGTTTCTTTTCAGACACGTGGCCTCCCAAAGGCAATGTCGTCTATAACGCCTCTGCTCCCGGTGTCCAACCTGGCACTGGGCTGTTGGGAGCTATTCCTGTCCGCTACGCCAACAGGGAAGTGCCAACCACCAACACGACAGCTCCCTCTCGCGGCGGTTACGATAATATCGTCTATGCGATGCAGTATATGGCGCAGACGTTTACCTCGAAACCCGATCAGGCAGCACTCGACCAGGCTGTCGTGGAGTTGATCGAGCGGTATGCTGACATGGACCGCGACTTCAAGGCTATGCCTTGGGGAGCAGTGTCGTTTGAGGCCATTGATCCAGCAAAATCAAGTATCAAGATGACGATGCAATACGGGCAGCCTTCCGTCAGCTCGTATGATGCAGATGATATTACGCCCTCAGGACTGAGGCAGTTAATTACTATGACTCAAATGGCTGGGGCTATGGTCAAGAACAAGTATCCAACGCAGTTCAGGATCTCACAAGGAATAAGGGCGTTACCATACAAATGGGATTCAAGCATCTTAAAAGGCAAACAGTTGACGGAAATTTCGTATCGCCTCTTCCCCTTTGGCCTCTCGTTTCTGCTTCCGACTTTTGTCGCGCTTATGGTCAAGGAGAAGGAGGACCGTCATCGCATGATGATGGCCATGGTAAGGATGTCTAAAGCAACTTATGTTGTAGCGGATGCTATTTGAGGCCAAGATTGAAATTTTGCTGTTCTAACGAGGTTGCTATTCCACTTGAATTTTGTGTGCTGCGATAGAACGGACTCAAGCCGGTGTCTTATTACTTGGCTCATTATGTGGAGTTTGTTACCATGCAAATGATTCTCAGTCTGTTCTTCTGCCTCGCCTGCGCCGCCATCTCTTCACAGCTCGTCATCCGCACCAACCCCCTCATCATCATCGTCATCCTGTTCGTCTGGGCCCACACCCAGGCCACCATGGCCTTTTTGATCTCTGCGTTCTTTTCCAAGACTCGTCGTGCCACCTTGATTGTGTACTTTGTCGTCGCTATCTCTTGCATCATGGCCAGTATTACCGACCAGCTCTTTAAGGATAATGGCGTGCCGACCGCCTGGTATATCTACCCCAGTTTCTCATTCTTCCAGATCCTCTCGTCTGGAATCTTACACGCAAGTCGCGTCAACGGCTTTTACCCCTTGGTGTGGGCTGACTTTGCACCTAACACGACACTCTTCACCTGCTTGATGTTTATGTTGGGCGAGAGTGTCCTCATGGTGCTGCTGACGTTGTAAGTACAGAGACGCTGACGTTTCTAACTCGTTCAAAGTTCCCTAGTTAGCCCATTCTACACATTGTATATCCAATCCTCGTTGCTAACATTTGCCTCTTGTCCTCCCCACCTCCTATTAGCTATATCGACGCCGTTGCCCCCTCCGAGTATGGTGTCCAAAAGCCTTGGCACTTTCCTATCACCGCCCTCCTTAAGAAGAAAGCCGCCTCGCGTGACCCCGAGTCTCGCCTCGCCTCGCACCACGGCAATAATGACAACGACCTTCTCGAAGGCGGTGATGCAGATGTGTATGCGGAGCGCGATCGTGTCAGGACCCAGTACGACCCCTCAAGGACCCCTCTCATTATCGACGGCCTGTTCCACCGCTACCGTGGCAAGGTCGAGCCTGCCTTGAGAGGCATGTCCTTTGGTGTCGAGAACAATACGGTTCTCGGTCTGCTCGGCCCCAACGGTGCTGGTAAATCGACCCTGATCCACCTCTTGACGGGCTTGTATAGCCCCACCTCAGGAACGGCCTATGTCGCCGGCGCCAACATCCGTACCGACATGGCGACCGTACATTCCAAGATTGGCGTCTGCCCTCAACACGATATCCTGTGGGAAGATTTGACCGTTGGAGACCACCTGCTGTTCTACTCGCGTTTGCGCGGCATCCCTCCTAGTCTGGAACAACAAGCTGTGGACTTTGCAATTGCTTCGGTTTCTCTGACCAGTTTCCGCGATCGTCAAGTCCTTGGGTTGAGCGGAGGTGAAAAGCGTCGCGTCTCGATTGCGATTGCGCTACTTGGAGACAACTCGGTCATCTTTCTGGATGAGCCCAGCACGGGTCTTGACCCTGCAGTCCGCCGCGTCATCTGGGACATTATCAATCGGGTCAAGATCAACAAGACGGTGGTTCTGACAACACACTCGATGGAGGAGGCTGATATCCTGTCGGACCGCATCGCTATTATGACCTTGGGCCGCCTCCGCTGTATTGGAACCTCGCTGCACTTGAAGGAACTGTATGGTGCAGGATTCCGACTGGATATCTCATCCAAGCCCGGCCGCTTGGATGAAGCCTGCCAAAGTGTGGAGCGCCAGGTCCTGGCAGGCATGAGCTTCAGAAGAATTGACAAGTTCACGAACGCAACCACTTATGAGTTCCACTTGCAGCTACAGCAGGGTTCAGAGGCTCAGGCGCGTGGTCAGTTGTCCAAGGTTTTCTCGGAGCTGTCGCAGCCGGGTCGTTTCCCTGCGGTGGAGGACTGGGGTGTCAGTCAGACGACGCTTGAGGATGTCTTCATCAAGATCGTGACAGAGGGCGACGCCGCTTTGGCCATGCCTGGTATTGTCTCGGCTTAGTCATAGATCCTTGTCTTTACATAAAGTCCTACGTGTCGTCAAAAACCCATGAATTCTCTACTCGTCTATCAAATGCACTTTTTATTTCTGTGTGATTTCGGCCAACACATTGGCCTGCTTTGGCTTCAGTTGGCCTATGAGCCAGTCAAATCCCTCCAATACTCCCACACCCACTACGGCTATTGACTCTTGGATATGCCAGGGGCGTTCATTCACTGACTCCAATTGCAGAAACCGCTCTATGTCATCGGTTGGCAGAGCGCTGTAAGCATCCTGCTTATTCGAATATACGAGCAAAGGAGCATTTTTTCGGGCACCAGGTGCATTTTCCATTGCCTGGAGCAGTCGCTTAAGATCCTCCCTTGCCTTGACTACCTGCTCGGGCTCTGTCGCATCCAGCACTAGGATGACGGCCTGGCAATTATCAGCATGACGACCCCACAGAGGCGTGGTTGCCAGCCTGCCACTCAGGTCCCAGACAGTTAGATTAAGATCGCTATACTTCAAGGACTCGACATTAAAGCCAACTGTGCTGGCGGGCATTTTGACGACGCTGCCGTGCTTGAGGTGATGCAGAACACTGGTCTGTCCTGCTTGACCCATTCCGATCAGGAGTATTTTGAGATCCCTGCCCTGTCCTGTGGGGAAGTATAAGAGCCTTGATATGGAGAGACCCATAAGTGTTTGCGTTTGTTGAGATTGTGATATGAATCGAAGGGGAAGATGAACGAGGGAGCGTGATGCAAGAGCCCTTTTATGTGTTTCGAAACTTTCGATTCCTTTCAGAGCGTGGCTTGCCCTTTGAGGCCACAAGTCTGGGCAGACCTTTGAACAGTTGATAACTTTTTTTTCAATTGGATGTTCTACCCTCGTCGGCGATCGATGCTATGCGCCTATCTTGTACAGAAGGAGTAGAGCATTAAATACATCTCGTTGTCGGCTCACGAGACACCCACGTATAAGCGCTGATATTGTGTACGATAGTAACTGCGGCGCCATCACCTCGTTAAGCACAGCCCCCTGAGCGTTCTTATTTCAGAGCGGAAATCTGAATACAAGAGTACCTTCCTTCCTTCCTTGCAACCAGCATCTCTTGGACTAAATCACTGTTTGCTTCGACAATGGGTGCAGCTGTGTCTGCCTTCAAGTGCGTGGTGTCATTACGGGTCTCCGTCCCCGCACCGCGAGTTATCATGATGGGCTTATCAGACGCAGGCAAGACAACAATTCTTTATCAACTCAAACTCGCAGAATGTGTCAACACTATCCCAACAGCACTCTTCAACGTGGAGGAAATACGCCATCGGAAAACAGATATCATTGTATGGGACATTTCGAGCGGTGGTGGCGGTCAGCCAGCGCAGGAGCGAGCTCTTTGGCATCACTACCTACAGAACACAGACGGATTCATCTTTGTCGTGGACTCGGCGGACCATGATCCAGGCGTTCATGCCTCGGCCCGGGAGGAGCTTCGATATCTCCTGGAAGAACGAGAAGAACTCAAGGACTTGCCGCTGCTCGTTTACGCTAACAAGGACGACGTTCACCACGCCTTGACAGTGGCAGAGGTCAGGGATATGCTGCAGTTACGGACCATCACCGGTGAACGTCCATGGCATATAGAGAGCTCATGTGGGACTACAGGCGATGGATTGAGCCAAGGACTGGATTGGTTGGTTTTGAATATGGCAACGAAGCGACATCGAGATTAGTTGCCGGCCCGATGTAAGGAGTTCTTATTTTATTCAACGACAGACCGCGAACCGCGTTATTGACGTGAACGAGGTACTGGAATGAACTCGCCTCCTGTGCGTGCTAGGCTGTTGATGTGCAGCACAAAATGCCACTTTGGCCCAGTCCTGGAGATACAAGAGAGGCCCTGCACTTGAATTCCTCTTTTCACTAGCAACTCTGATTACATCTCTATCCCTCTCTCTCCCTCTCCTCAGTTAGCCTCATTGCCTCATTCCTCTCTTTGGTTGCAGACTCATCTCATTCGCAAGTTGATTCCTTTTTATTTTTTTTTGTAGTTGATCAAAAAGAAAATTCTCCTCGAGTCACCCTACCTGGCTACTTTAGGGTTTGACTAACAAATAATGGAAGCCCATGCCAAGGTCGCGCCTGCCGCCAGTAGCAGCTCAATAAAGGTTGCTTCCCAGACAAGAAGCCGCCTCCAGCGACTCCGTGCGCATCTATTCGAGAATGATGTCTCTGAAGAGATTGAACTCCAGCCCCATATTCAAGAACGGTTGGTCAAGAAATCAGAGCTCTGGGCGTTCTTTCTTCTCGGATTCGGTTACCTTGCCATGAGCAACACTGCAACCGCCATCTTTCAACCGTTGATGGTTCAACAGGTCGCACGGACCGCCTCGCATCTGAAGTTGAATCCTACAATACCCTGTCCAGCGTTGGACGCAGACATCCCTCTGGGTGATAAATGCGTGGTGCCACTCGGGTTCATGAAGGTCGAGCCAACATCCTACGCGCTTCTAGTCAATGTGGTCGCAGTTTGGTGCACGACCGTCGTCTCACTTGGAACATCAGCCTTTGCAGACCACGGACGGGTGTCCAAGAAACTGCTAATGTTCTTTTGCTCGATACTAGCAATTGCAACCTCGTTTATGTTTATCGGGCCCCTGGTACCGGAGCTGTGGTGGGTCTCTGGATTTCTGATGGTCATTGGTAAATATGATTAGGAAAAAAAACAAATGCTACTCGTACTGGGCAAAATGGATTGACCTATTTCGACCGGGATAAAGGCTTCGAAACTGACCTTCACTAAGTGTCTCCGATCCCTAGCACTCATCTTTAACGGCGTTACTCTGAACTTTTACGATGCACATATTCCCATTCTGGCCAGGCACCACCCTACTGTGGTCAGAGCAATGGTCAAATTCGGAGAGGATTCGATTGAATGCAATGAGGCAAGGGTTAGGATGGCCACCTTCCTCTCTGGAGGAGCTTCTGCAGCAGGATTCGCAGGCGGGGTTGTACTCACGGTGATGGCGGCCATCGTTCTCATGTCGACAAGTGCCTCATCTCTTATGATCGGATATTGCTTAATCATGTCCGCCGTCTTTGCGCTAATCTTCCTGATGGCTTACGGGCTTCTGTCGTATCAGCGTACATCCCCGGCGCTGCCGGAAGGCGCCAATCGACTGACCTTTGGTTATGTCCGAATTTACAAAACTATCCGGCAGGTCCGGAGACTCAAGACGATGTTCTATTACCTGTGTGCATGGTTTATTCTCGGCGATGGCTTGACGTCGGCCTCGAATATTGCCATCTTGTTGGCGCAATCGCAGCTCAAGGCGACCAACGATGCTCTGATGGGGGCTGCTGTGCTACAGTATGTTAGTGCTGGCGTTAGCATGTGGTTCTGGATATGGCTTCAGAATAACAAAGGAGTTCGACCTCTCCAAGTGATCATTGCCAACTCGTGCCTCTTTGGCATGATTCCGGTCTATTGCCTGTTGGGTCTGATCAAGTCGAATCCTGTTGGGTTGAAGCAGACCTGGGAGATGTACATGTTGGCCAGTCTCTTTGGCCTGTTCGTGGGAGCGATCTACTCTTCCAACAGAGTCGTGTTCTCCCAATTCATCCCCCTTGGCCACGAAAATGAGCTTTATGCACTCTTTGAAATGGTAATAATGGTCAATCAGTATTAGCCCCCTGCCTCTCCTATGGTATTTTGTTGTTCTCTTTGCTGATACTTGCATATTTATCGTAACCCTAGGCGAACGTATCAGCGTCATGGATCGGGTAATTTGCTCGACAAAACACACCGCGGTGTGAAGACTCCATTGTTTTTCTACGAGTACATTGCTGACGCTATTTAACCTTGGATACAAAAAAAAGGCCACTGATTTGTGCAGCCATCATAGAAGGAGCAGGGATTCGATACACCTGGTGGTTCTTGGTCGCACAGTTCTTTATACCCGCCGTGATGATGGTCTTTGTCGATGGTAAGTTTGTCCATGGCACCGGTACTCGCTTCACTTTTCGCTGTCCAAATCACGGCCTTTAACCCTTCATGCACCTGTGTAGTCGAGAAGGGACGCCTGGAAGCTGTGGAATTTTACAAAGTCGAACAGGCAGAAAAGGAGCTGGGAAAACGGCAGCGCCAATCAGGATACAAGTCCGAGCCGACCGGGATGGAAATAGCCAGCACCGTCGACAGTGAAAAAGAGCATGGCGAAGACGTTTGACGACAAACGATCTATCCTCGCTGCTCCCGATAGCCCTCAGCTTCATCATATACCCTCACTTTTTGTTTGCTAAATGTTGTTTCTTGTTCGTTTTCTTTGCTCGCTGTTGTAATTCTGCATGTCCAAACTCTTACATCTGCCCTCACTGTGCCGTTCATTTTTTTTCCCTCGTCTTCTTCGTTTGGTCCGAAGAGTCCAAGTCAGGCAATCCAAATGCAATACTGATAAATGGATTAAACTGACCAGACTATCCCTGTGTGGACAAGGCGTCATTGTCCGTCCTGTCAAGAGCTGTATGAGGAAAAACGTGGCCACATTTTATTTTTGAGCAGACGCATTTGACAATTTGTGTTGCTCCTTGCTCCTTGCTCCTTGCTCAGTTACCCACGTTCTACAGGTAGTTCAAATCCTGTAAAGCCTTCTGTTTATCTGGAGAAATACTCGTCCAGATGGTGGTTTTCAGAGTCGGGGCCATGTTTTCAAGGGCAGACTTGAGCGCGCGGACCATCCTCGTCGTTGTGGGTTCAGGAACCATCCCTGCCACTAACGCCTCGACCATCACAGTGACCAAGTGTGGTATGTTGACATTATTAAGGCCAAGGACAGATGGATGTTGTCTAGCATGTTCAAACAGAAGGCAGAGATGTGAGATCATGCATTTATCGGAACCAACAGGTGCCAGTGCCAATGGAGGCTGTGTACTTACCCTTCTATAAGGTCCATCAAGTAGGCGTACACAAAGGGCGCTTCCTCCTCATCGTGAACGATTGGCAGCGTCTGGACCCATGATGGCAGGACCGTATTGACATCAAACTGTGATGAGTTAAACCTGCAGATTTTTGTCACCGCTGAGATGGCATTCTCGGTCGCATACACATTCTCGAGCATCCTCGACCCGGGCTCGTGAATCACCTGAAATAGAGGTGTCAAGGCTGCACTACAAACCTCCGCATACATGGGTCCTCCATACATTCCCATTTTTCCTAATCCAAATGCTGCTGCCTGGCGAACATCCGCTGCGGTTGGATCCAAGAGAGACTCCAGAATATAAGGGAGATAAGGCACCATCACCGGCCAAGAATGTGGGCCTGTGAATTCGACCAGGTCATCGAGAACGCAAATGGCCCATTGCCTTGCTGAGGCGTTTGTATCTGACAAAAACGTTGCCAGCACTCCCTCGATAGACTTGAAGTGTCCAAGATAGGCTACCCCATGGCTTTTGAGGACACTGTGAATGGCTCGTGAAATCTCGCCCAACACGGTATCCTCGGTGACCTCCTCATCGTCAATGGCCTCCTCGTCCTCTTCGTCTGCGTTGGCGCGCTCCTCCTCCCGGCGCTTCAGACGCGAGTAAAACTCCTTGAGCTGTGACTCTGTTGCCCTTGTAAACAGCTCCAGGAATTCCGAATTTAGACTTGGTCCTGGCCCCATAAAGTCCAGCGACTCGTAAAACGAGACATAAAGTTGCAGCAAGAAGGCAGGATCGGACTCTGTGGCCATAACCTCCACCATTTTGAGGAAAATGGTGTGCCAGAAGGCAAGCATGTACTCCTCACCGAGCTCTGCTTGTTGAGCACATGAGATTAGCTGCGGCAACGTCGAAGCTGCAGCGTGACGGACGCCATCATGGAAGTAGAACTTGAGCAACGGCAAAGCAACATCCCGAACTTTTTCCAGGTACGGTCTAAATCCTGGTCCTAACTCTCGTGCATAACAGTTCAGCATCTCGACTGCCGTGCACTTTTCCTCCAAGACCGTGGTCCTAATCCCGAATTGCTGTCCATCGACGCCCACAAACTCCCAGCCATCTTCAGCCGAGTATTTCGACTCAACATCGTCCTCTGGATCCACAACTGCGAAATCGGGTTTAAGCTGCGCGCTGACCAACAGTGGTGGCATGACGATATCCAAGTACGGTACAAAATCCTGCCCAAGAACTCTGCAAATGCGTGCCCATGCCGCCAGCAGATATGAGGCCTGAGGGTCGTCCGGTTCTGTAATGCTTGTCTGCGACTGGATGAGTAATTTGATGAACTCTTGAGCGTGTGGTGCAAAAACCTCCTTGCCGACTGCAAGCGCAATCAAGCTGGCGCACTCCATCGCCTTGCCCCTCAGTAGCCGGTACTCTCGACTCGTCGCCTGCCGAAGCACATTGATCAAAAGGGGCATGATCCCGCTATAGTACTTCACGAATCGCTCTTCGGAACAGTCTGCGACCGTGGCGATTGTTGTAATGGCCTGCTCCTGTACATAGGTCGTGCCTGTGTTGAGAAGTGATAGAAGTCGTTCAAAAATCGCATCCAGATAAGGTTCCAGCGTCCGCTTTTCTGCCGACTCGCAAAAGTTGACCAGCGCTGCGGCTGCATGGGCACGCACTCTCGGGAACGGTCCATCATCCATGACTGGAATAAGGTTGGTCAATACCACGGCATGGTAGTCCTTTTGCATCTGTCCTCCAAAATCCGTCGCCATCTGGCCAATGGCATTGCAAGCAGCGAAGCGGACTCGAGGATGCTGATCGCGCAGAAAGGGAACAGTCATCTGAATGATCTTGGCCAATTCCACCTCCATAATCTGAGCGCAGCCCTCGCCGATAGCCGAGATAGCCATTAAAGCCGCATGCCGAGCTGCCCAGTCATCGCTTTTCAACATTTGCGGGATATATACAAAACTGACGGGCAACATAGCCTTGCCTCCCAAGGCTCGAGCAAGGCGATCCATTGCCTGCTCACCGATAACATAGTTTTCGTCCTGATGGTCCTCGTCCAAGTCGTCTGCACTGTACCACTCATCGTCATCCTCCATCTCTGTCATCATCTCCATGGCTACTGGGACCACAGCTCGCGCAAAATCCGGTATTTTGCGGACCAAACTTGGCGCACATTCTGCCAAGGTTAACAGAAATTCCAGGGCCGATTGTCGTGTCGGGTCTTCCAGATCCTTATTCTTGACGATCCCGAGCATAAACGGCACGAGGGTGGTGGTAACATGTCGGAAGAGGCGAGGCGAATGCTCTGCAAGCTCGATCATAGCTACTAGTCCATCCACCAGGCCAGGCTCGTTCCTTGCAGAAAGCAAGGCATTAAGACAATCCAGCATAGGGGGCATTAATGGCGCCAGTGTGTTCCGGGTCGAATGGTCGGCATCGAGCATAAACGCCACTGCTGCCTTGGTTGTGGCCAGTCGAACCTAGAATGTAAGCAGGTAGAGAGTAGTGAGTTGGCAGGATTCCTCGGAGCACGCCTCCCTTTCGCCACCAAGCGTACTATTTTTGGCGTGGCCAAGTGTAGAAAGTCAAGTAAACTGTGCGCCTCCTCTACCCGACGGCCATTTGCCACCATGCAGTCGCGTGAACCCTGGGAGAGACGACTATACCTGAAGGTTCTCATCCTGCAAGCTTTTTTCAAAAACTGTCTTCATTGTATCCACTGGTTGACTGGAGGCCACGCTTGGGACAGCAGTCAAGATTCTAAACGCAGATTCCCGGAGTTCGGGTTTTGATATGCACTCCAACAGAACAGGTAAGATCGCGGGCCAGGACGCTAAAATAAACAAAAGCGCATCAGTTTTCAGTTTCCAGTTTTTGAGATCGAGCTCTCCCACCCCCAACCTCACCCTTATTATTTTTTTTGTCTGTGTGCAGCGACATGTCCAGTCATATTGTCCAGCGGAAACCTACTTTCTGCTGTGGAAATGCTGACGCGCGCCAACTCTGCGACCGTGTCGCAGACCTTATTACGGACAGACTTATTTGTCTCGTTCAGCAACGCTACCAAAAACTCGGTTCTCATTGCTATCCTCGTGTCTTCCTGCACCATAGTCCACAACGTCACGTCGCCTGCCGCAGTTCCTTGAGGAACGTTCTTAAAGGCCATGCGGCGTGCCAAAACTGCTACAAACGACCGCAGCTAGATATGGGAGAAGACCTAAAGTATGTTAGATTGACTATGCACTTAAAAAAAAAAAAAAAAAAAAGAGGGAGAGCGAGAGACTGTGCTGCTCGCGGCCAATAAAACAGGAACAGAAAGCAGGTTGAATTCGCGTTTTACGTCGGCATCGTCGCTGCTACGGGTTAAGAACGCGAGTCCACAGAGTAGGGCGTCGGGTTGCTTGAGGACCCATTCCTTGTTGAGCTGGTCTTCGGCTTCTGAGCGGATGTGGTTGTCGGTGGAGACCAGGTTCGTGAGGTTAAGCAGCAGTTGCTGGATGACGTCTTGCGGGAGACTGGTCATGCTGCAGGTGGTGGGGGTCAAGGAGCAGAGTTGTGCGGATGGGATGCAGCGAGGCGGATGGATGCTGAGCGTGCGGCGAGAGATGACCACTGTGGCCCGCGGGACCTGGAGCTGATGCGGAGCTGATGTGTGGAGTGTGGAGAAGGCAGAGGAAAAGAGGCGCAATGGGTGTAAACCGTATGCTGAAAAAGGGGGGCAGCCGAACCTCGCATCCGCATGGTGGCAAAACATCGAGAACCTTATTTGCTGGCACACCTGGCACATACCGCAGACACGCCATGCACCATTGCGGCATTGGTCAGCACTTGTCGCCGCTACTCTACACTCAGTCCTGACTAGTCGTCTGGATGCTACACACCTTGCAATTCATCGATCCCTGAGCGAAGTTGCCCTCGATTTGTACGGACCCAAGTGCGGGGTGCTGCATACTATCCGTGAGCCGGGCGAACTCGGTTTTCTTTGGTCGATTTTCAGACGATTGCCAGCGTAGAAATGGTCTAGATAGCGCCGAAGAAAATCCTCCTGCGCATCGTTGCCACCACTTGATGCTCCCTGGTCAAAGTCATCGTTGTCGCCGAAAAAATGGGTTACAGTATAGTCCCTAGAACATTTAACCTGCGTAACCATCACTCAGCTTGCAGTCATCTGCGATGGCAGGAGGTTTGCATAGTCATCCTGCATGCTTGACAATAAACCGTCGCACGTGCATAAGCTGGCTTTTTCTTGGTTTGATGTCGTTGTTAATGGTTGCTTCAAATGACTCCAAGTGGTGCTTGATATTGATACCTGCCTGTTTTCTTGCTTCTCTATAGCTGGCCCGCCATCAACGTATATGACTAGGCTACTAGGATTAGGCTGGGCCGAAACGCAGCAAGTGTTGTTAGAGAACTGTGTAGGCTTGGTCGGAAGTATGATTTGAAAAGGCGCTCTTGATGAACCCCATAAAACGATAGGACATCAACGCGGGCCTTCCTATTGCCCGTGGCCGAGACCATCACTAAGGCATGAATAATCCGCGATATCGAGTGCAGGACCAATCTTTGAGATCTATAGTCAATCAGTGGATAGGTGCGCAAACAAGATTGGCAATCGAGATTAAAAATCAAACTGGCGCCAAACCACCAACGGGTGAAAGAGATGGAGACTGATGTGGAGATAACCCACGAAGTCATGAAAGGATACTTCCACATCGTCTGTTAGGACAGTCAAAGGGATTGTAGCCACCGGAACACCACTTTCCAATGCTCAATGACGTGTCTTATTTGCATATGCACCGCGACAGGTCCTGGCCTGGACCATGACTATCATGAACATACAGACTACATAGAGCCAAGGAAATACGGAAACGCATCCTATTCGGCGAGCGGAAGCCCCAGCACCGTCTCTCAGGGCCAACGTCCCAAAGAACGAAAAAATGAGAGGCGCAATGGATCATTAAGATGCACATTTGTGCTAGCGTGAAAACAAGGCGTTCTTTAGCCTCGTGAACATTATGGAGAGCACACGCGCTCGAGTATCCTGAGAATGAAACTGCTCCATTGATTGGCTTTGGGTACAAAAGGAGCACATGGTACGAATGCTTTGCTTGCATTGCTCTCATGATGAGCAAGGGTAAATAGGCTCCATACGTGTACATGTATAGGGTCGATTTGTAGGTTACATAACAAGAATGCACGCACTAAAAAATGACTTTGATGAACGCGCCAGCATGCACCCTGAGTGAATTGGACCCCTGAGAAGTTGCCGCACCAGACGGCGAAATATTGGGCAGGGCGGCGCAACATGAAAGTAGGGCGGCTTCTTTCTTTGTTACAGCAGCTTAATGAGGTCAATTGATTGCTGACATCAAGGGTTCCTTTTTAAGAAAGCGGCCCTTGCATGGGATCGGCTCTGCGCCTTCCCACGAGGGCGCGTGAGAAGACCTGTCGGATCACGCAATTAAAAATGTATTGCTTGTATGGCGCAATGCTCGGTTTACGCTAAGAACCTACATTGCAAGGCACAATTGGCATAAATGATACAGACCACATAGGTATCTCCAAGTGCAGGACAATAGAGTAATGTATCGCAAAGCATACTTCTTCGCCATTTGACACAAATAAAGCGTTGGTGACGGGATTTCCAATACTGTAACGACATTCCTGTCATTTTAGCAGGCTGTTAGTTTTTCCTTGATCCTTCACTTCCTGCTCACGGACGCAACGGCCTTGCGGTTCCCTGTTTACGATTGTAAGTATTGTAACATCGAGTTTCTGGCGCCTGAACTGCCTGTCCAATGACTAAGGCTACGACTTTGGGAATGACACTAAAGTGAGAGCACGACGTAATTCGCGCAAGACTTGATTTGCCTTTCTGTAGACTTGTAAGAAAATGCCTGATGCACTTTGTTTATGTTTCCTTGAGAGCAATTTAGGGCAAAGGGGGACCGCAAACAGATTTAGAAAATCCCGTCCAGGGTCCATGTGGACAAATCAAGGCGAGCACAGGGGGCAGGGACTGTCGCGGGTTGAAATTGAGCAGAGGGGTCAGTGAGAGACACCACAGGAAAAATGGAGAGACATGGCACGGATGTATCACAGGGCGGAGAGGACGAAGCGCATCCCCCTTGCCGCCCTTGGCGAGGGTTCCTTGGCCACAAAGCCCTATAAAGGACAAGTTCCAGCCGCTTCCCAGTTCTTGTTATCGTTCACAAACCTCACCATCCAACCATTCTCCTACACTAGAAAGAAAAAAAACCCCCCCAAGGACTAATTACTATGCGTTTATCGCTCACCGAAATCTCGCTGACGGCAGTTGTGGCTCTGTCGATCCTCCTCTCAGACTCAAGCACCACGACGGCCCTTCCCACTGCCCCCATCAACCGCCACCCCCGCAATTTCCTCCCTCCCTCCAAGGGTCTCTCCTCCAGGTCGCTCGCCCCTATTGATCGTCGCCCTCACTTGCAGCCACGAGCCGATGTTGCTCCCAAATCCTATGCCAACCACCGCGTTGTACGCATTCTGCTCAAAACCGACGAACAGCTCAAGCAACTGACCGCGGTCGAACATGACCTTCATCTTGACTATTTTTCACACAACAAAATCTTGGGTGGCGCCATTGACGTTCGCGTCCCGCCCGAGTCCTTTGACAAGTTCAAGGCCCTGGGTTTCTCATATGAAATTTTGATCAATAACTTGCAAGATTTGTTGAATGTTGAGCAAGACGAGTACAACAAATATCAGCAAAAGTGGATGGCCGTCAAGAAGACTATGGTCGAGTCGCTCGAGAATGTTGGCGGGTCATTGTTCCGTAAACCTGGTGGCTCGACTCCAGTCCCGAAGGCCGACGACTGGTTTGCAGGTTACCATTCTTATGACGACCATACCGCCTGGCTTAACGCGCAAATCAAGAACCATTCAGACATTGCTTCTGGGTTCAGCGCCGGAAAGACCTTTGAGGGAAGAGAACAGGCTGGTATCAAGATTGGCACTGGCCCTAATAACGTTGTTCTACATGGTAAGGATCGTCGACGAATGAGTGGAGAACACAGGTGTCGGCTATAAAACTAATGATGTCGTTTTTTTTTAAAAAAAATAATATAAAATAGGTCTTCAACACGCCCGTGAGTGGATCAGCGGTGCTGTCGTTGAGTTCATCATCGACCAGCTGGTGACCGGCACAGATCCAAAAGTGGCCGAGTACTTGAAAACGTACACGTTCCACATTATCCCCATCATGAACCCCGACGGATTCGTTATCACCCAGACCACGGACCGTATGCATCGCAAGAACACTCAACCGAACCCAAGCAACCCAGAATGCCTCGGCACTGACAGTACGTTGAATCCTCCTGTATAGTCTGCGTTGTTAGATGTCAAGGTCCTGTCCTCTAACAATCAGCCCTCCTCCTTTCCTTTTTGCCCTTTAGCCAACCGTAACTGGGACTTCCACTGGAATGAGGGCGGATCTTCCTCTGACGTTTGCGCTGACGACTACATGGGCCCGTCAGCCTTCTCTTCCCCTGAGGCCTCCAACATTGGCAAGTACCTCAAGGACACCCCCAATGTTGTCAGCTACAGTAAGTTTTATCTAGTACGGTCCTATCTTGCGCTCTAGGTGTATTTTGCATGAAATAGGTCAGCCTTAACTGAAGTCCTGTGCTTCTCCCTCGGTCGTTTAGTTGATTTCCATGCGTATTCCCAGTTGTGGATGGTTCCCTATGGTTACACCGGCACAGTGCCCGATAACTATGACTACCTGAAAGGTCTGGCTGATGGAGCCGTCGCGGCCTTGAAAAAAGTGAACGGCGTTACCTTCAAGGCTGGAGATATTTACAATACCATCTACCAGGCCTCCGGCAGCTCCACTGACTATGCGTTCAGTGCTGGTGTCAAAGCTCCTTTCGCGGTCGAGTTGCGTGATACTGGACACTACGGCTTCTCGCTTCCAGCTAGTCAGATTGTTCCCAGTGGCAAGGAGACCTGGGAGGCGTTTAAATCTGTTCTGGACAACGTCCTCAAGCCCTAAAACGGCTATTTCTCTGATGCTGACATCGCATACGTAGAGACTACTATAGCGCATCAATGGTAACGAAGCGTCCTTGGGCAGGCACCAACACGTAATTAATACTATTAAAGTATTCTTGAAGAATCACACTTGATGATTAGAAAGAACAGGGCAATCGTTTTCGATATCTTCGTCTTCCTTTGTCGTTATCCTTGTTTATACGTCGTGTGTACTCCTGTCAGGAGAAATTGTATAATATATTATGAAGTGATAAAGAGGGGGAAAAACATATATTAATGAAAAAAGTGGGGGAATGCATGCGACTCTCTGTCGTGTTTGGCTACATACAACTACTCCTCGGCCTCGGCCTCGTCCTCAATGTACTCGTCCTCCTCATCCTCCTCAAGCTCGTCGATATCCAACGGTTCTGACACATGCTTAGGGTTAAGAGTGTACACGGGGTGCTCTGCAAACATCTGCGAATCTGCCCATGTCTTGTCCAGGTTACGGAGAAGAGGGAACATGGTCGTGGTCCAGTTCTGCTCCCACCTCGTTGATTGGAAAGAGTCCTGGATCACTGTCCTCATTCCCTGGAGCTGCTTATGGCTCTCGGGCTGAGCCAGAGGAAAGTCCTTGAAGAGATGAACCAATTGAGCTTTGAGTTCGTTGGCACTCTCAAAGACCAGACCGTTGGACTTTGCGACGACCAGCTCAGGAAGCGCGGGGTAGTTGAATGCACAGACAGGGAGACCACAGCCAAACATGTCGACTACCTTCATGGGCAGGTCCACGCCTGAGGCAGATGTGTGTAATGAAACTCCCAAGTCAGCCGATCCTATTCAGCGCAGCAAGAACACAACATCAGTTTTCCTTTCCTCGGTTAGTCTATCATGAATATAAAAAAACTCCCAAGCACGCCATTTTCCCGCAAGTAAGGAGCGAAGGAAGGGCTACATACCAAGAAGGCGAGGGTAGTCTTCGGGGCTGAGCCAAGTGGTGACAAAGACGACGTTCTCCAGATCCAGTTTGCTGATGACCTCCTCGTAGTGCTGCTTCAGTGGACCTTTCCCTGTGATGACAAACAACAATTTGGGGAACACGTCGGCCTTGCCCTTTCCAGCGGAGGTAGCGTTGCCAGTGTTCTCGAGCTTGGCGAGGTCATCGTACTGCTTGGCGGCAGTCAGAAGCAATTGGAAATCCTCATCTGCAGTCCAGCTGGTGCTCGACACGATCAAAATAGGGCGGTCGCCACGGAATGTTGCAGGTCCGTTGGCAGTCTTCTTTTCCGTTAACAATGTCTGGTTACTTCCGATGATGGGCAAGAAAGAACTGTTCAAAGACTGCTCCTTCACCAACTTTTCCAGCTTCAACTCTCCAAGGAACTACATGGACGTGGCATTAAAAACAAGGTGAGTAAGCTGAAAGCCGAGCATAATACACTCACGCACAGATCCTTGCTAGCCAAGTGGTTTACATCGTGAATCTCGTCTGTCTCCAGGCGGTGAAACTGCTCGGGAGGGCGGTCGTAGAGAGTGGCGACCTTTCCACGCTTCTCGAACTTGTAGAGAAGTTCACGAGCCATGGCGCGGCTGACACAGATGTGGATGGTGGCCTTGTAACCCCAAACCCGCTCGTAGAGGGCGACCACCTTTGTAAAAACGGAGTCTTTTCCCAAGCGCTGAGCAACGACTGAGGAGCCATAGTTGTGCCAGTCAATGACCAAATGACGCTGCTTGAGCCAGTTCACGAGCTGCATGATATGGAGCGTGGGGATCGCAGGAGGGTTCTAGGACGACGCAAGGTTTATTTTTATGCGGGCAAGGTTAGACAAACGATTCCAGTCGATTTTAGATGCGACTGTTTTGTCAGCAAGCAAAAAAGTGAGCTGTTTGCAGGCGTTTGCCTGTCTTACCTGAACCAGATACACCTCGGGGGCAGCGACATTGAACATGGACACATAGAACAGCTGGGTGGCCAGGAGCAAAGCCTTGATCGGAGCAAAGAGGTAGTACAAGATGCGAGGCATGCTCTCGGATACACGGGGAAGTTGTGTGAGGTAATGGAACTGGATCGAGGGGTGGTTCTCGAGGTCCGCTGGTAGGCTTGAACCTGACATTGTTGATTTTTCAAGATAGGGAGAGATAGTCAGAATACATGTCCATAGGCCAGGCAGACCTGTGCAAGTGCAGTGGTGCAAGAGATAACCATTCTGGAGAGGCGACATCGATAGACATTGACGCACATTTTTTTTCACGCAATTAGGCCGTAGCAAACAAACAAACAGAACAAAATGCTGATCAGGTTGATTTACCTTTATAACCAATGAAATCAACTCTCCAGCCGGCGCTCAGCGCACTCCGTGCATGCAGCAGCATTCGAGGGCTGTGTCCGACATCGCCGAGGACCACGATGCAGAAGCTCTTCTTGCCGATGGCAGCTACCTTGGGTGTCTTTGCAGCAAGGTATCCGATGAAACGGAAGAGGACCATGAAGGTCAGCCCGACAATGATGGCGATGGAGTTTGACTTGTCGTAGCCAAGCTTTTCGCGATCCAGTTCCGTAAAGTCGTCCATGATGAGGGATGAACTGAGGAGAAGGAGCAATGGAGGAGGAGGAGGAGGAGTGAAGAGGAACCAAAGCAAGGAGTGCGAGGACGAGAGAGGTGTGGAGTGGAGAAGAAAAAAAATGTGAACCCAACAAGCGTGGGTGTGTGGTGGAGTGTGCAATTACAGATCAGATCAGAAATTCGAATCCCACGCGGCAAGGACACGCACTCACCGGCCATTATTGGTCGGTGGGTGTGTCCGGGCAAAGGGGCCAAAAAGAAAAACGAAGAGCACAGAAGCACGTCACCTCTGTGGTCTTCTTTTCTGCTCTTCCCCAACACAACCAGCAAGCGCGTATTGCTACGGTACGCCAGACACGGAGGAGCACGAGCACCGCGCATGCAAGCCAGCCACGGACACATTGGAACAGCCACTCAGTACAACGAACAACACCAAGATCGCCCATCCTTCCACATGGACACCAAACGCAAGGTCGATGAGTCCATCGCACTGCTCAACTCGCTCTTTGCCCATCCTTCAAAGAGGCACTCTGCCGAGAAGCCGCCTCCACCCTTCAACAATGCCTCCTCTTCCTCACCATCGCCCGCGATCCCGTCTTCCTCCACAGACAAGGCTCTGTTGATCGCTGCACGGAGGCAATCCTACAAGCCTCCAAGGCCTGCCGTCCTCGACAGACTATCCCGCCTAGCAGCCTCGCGCCCCACCTTGCACGACTCTATTGCAGCGTCCATTGCTGCCAGTGCTCCCACCACTCAACTCGTCCCCGCCACACCCACAGAATCAACAGGATCTGGAACGCTGACCTTGGATGCAAAATCGACTCAGACAAAGGAAGCAACCAGGAAACGATACATGCCTTGGTCCAGGGACCAATTCCATGAGCGACTAGAGACATTCAAGCCCTCCACTTGGTTTGATAAACCTAAAATGGTCAATGCAATCGAGTGTGCTAAGCGTGGCTGGATCAACACCAGCGACGATCGGTTGGAGTGCTGTGGAGGTTGCGGAGGTGTCGTTATTGTCAGGATAGACCTAGAGTCCGATGCTGAAAGGAGACAGGATACTACGGACACTGACGGCAATCATGAGGATCTCAATGCTGCAGTCAAAAGCGATTTTGCTGACTTTGATATGGATGACTTTATTCCCGAGCAGGATATTGAAGGTACGAGTGGGCCTTACCGTGGGGTATTGCCATTCCATGAAGATCATTTGTGGCCAGAAAGCCACAAGGAGGCTGACACGAGAGTTGTGTATAATATTTTAGTCTTGGGTCCAAAGTTTCACGCCATGCTTACCGAGAACCACGTTGCACCGTGCCCCTGGAAGACGCATCCTTGCGATGGTAATTACGTGCTGCTATGAACGCATATCTGGATGTTTGATGACTACAGTAAGATTGTTTACACTGGTTATTTCCCTATTGTTAGACAACATCTACAAATTCCCGGTTGTATCACAATCTCAAGCTAGGCAAGATCTGTTGGATCGGGCAGAGCGACTAGAGTCGATTGTCTCAGATCCTTTGATGGATACGGTCCGCCATCCTTTGGTATGGAAACGCGCTGTAGATCCACGCAACTGTCAACGACTTTGACAAGTCATGTTACAGAAACTTACACACTTCTTGTTTGCTTTATGATCTTTCAGTCTGTGGAGCAATTAGAGGCATTGGAAACCTTATTCCAGAACGGACCTAGCACAAAGCCCTTGATCCTATCACTCTTTGGATGGACTGCAGTAGAGAAACAGAGAATCCTCTCATGTCAAGCATGTCACACCCAGTGCACTTTTATTTCCAGCATGGGACTACAACCATCAATGACTGCCCTCGACAATAGTACCAAGGATGATGGGATGGGACAAGACGATGAGGACGATGAGGACGATGCTGCGTTTGATGTGGTTCAGTCGCACAAGTGGTACTGCTATTGGATCAATTCATTATTCGATCAGGGCCGCAAGGAAGGATGGCGGATTCTATATGAGACATTGACAGCTGCCAACCGCGCAAAGCATGCTGTTGAGGCTGCTTCAACTGGTGCGTCATCCATCCCATGGATCCAGGTAATTCGCTCGGAGAAATTTACATCATGACCTGAGCAGTGGATGCTTCTTGTACTAACGGCTCTCGTCGATGCCCCCTCTCCTGCTTAAAACCGTTAGCCGAGCGACGCGGTTGCACAAATTAAGCGCATGCTACGCGGTCAGATCATGTTGCCGTCCTCTTGAAAAGGGTTTCAGAAACGATACAGCCTTAATCTTTAATACTTCAGTGATTTGAGTGTTAAGGGATGTGATTGTACGACGACCAGCCTTTCTGCGGGTACAAAAAGCATGATGAGGCGACCTGTGTGAGGTGAAAATGTAATGACAGCATTGTCATGAACTTGATATGACATGGATGTCAGAACACGAATCACGAATATCTGTTCAAAAAAAAGTACATATTTTGAGATGCCAATTTATCTTTTGAACTTCAAAATAAGGGATAATCTATTCCACATCTTGGGTTGCCATGCAATATTGACAACCCCTACAAACCCCATACAAAACTATTTTTCTTTTTCTTCTCGTCAACGACGATCCTCTTGATACATTTCCTCTTTTTTTCACGTTGGCCACGACACTCGACGTCCCTAGCCCCGTCACTGCATGTTTGTTCCCAAATATCCACTCTAGCCATCCCTCCACGCTCAAAACAGTATTTTTCATACTAGCAGTAGCCTGAAGACTAAGAGTATCAACAGGGAGACAGCGTGAAGAGACGTCTTCTGGTGTATTTTGGCAGCTCTATCGTTGCTTTTGAAGCAGCAGGGTGAAAAAGTAATTTTTTGTGCGTGGGTTGCCATGCAACTCTTGACAACCCGGGCTGCCGAATAGATTCTCCGCTCGAAAAAACAACTTGAAATGACATTGCCAAAAGATAGAGTGACATGCCGAGATGTCATTTTATCTTTTTGGACCGCAGGATAATATGATATTTTGAATGTCAATCTAGCATCCAGAAAGAAAGACAAAGTGACATTATTACCACTCTTGCTGCCATGTCATATTATCCTTTGAGATCCAGGCTATTATGACATTGATTATCAGGAATTCCACTCTGGAGAACTGGTCTGGCGGATTGGTTGGTAAATCTCAGCACAGCCACGATGGGAGCCTTTGGGGACCGAGGACCATCACGCTGGTCAAGTAGGGTGCGAATGGATCTAGCTTCTATTTAACCCTCCGAGAATGCCTCCGCACGTTATAAGAGCTGCATCGCCCCGGAGTGTGCATCTTTTACGCAGCCAAGACCTGGGGGTCATCCCTGAGTTCTTGCGAGCAGGGATATTCTTTCCAGCTCCGTGTATTCAACTTTCAGTATAGTGCTACTTTCGCCGAGACACTGCATCTCTGGGAACGTCCTACTCCAAGAAGATCACCTTTGGTGTTAGTAAAGGCTGTTTGCAGAGAGGAAGCATCTGTCCAACCAATACTGCGCGGTTTGGTTGGTGGGCTCTTTGTACCAGTCGGAGGCAGCATATTGCTGCCACAGGAGGCAATCGTCTTGGATGTGGCGACGGCTGACCTTCATGCCATCACCGCACGCTTCGCATTCCACTCCGTAAGGCGGCATGCGGTTGAACCAGTAGAGCATGGTCCATAGGCGGGGCATCTTCGCGCACTTTGAGAGTCGCAGAAGGTCTCGAGGTGGGACGTTGTCCGCGAGTGAGTGGCCAGCTCCTCGCCGCCGGCGTTCGACTTTTTGCTGTTCTTGATAAGCTATGTTTGCTTCCCGCAGCTTGGTCTAAGCAGACTTGAGGTTTTTTCTGGTGTAGCACTCAGCAACGTCCAGTGCTTCAAAGGCTGGGGCAGCCTGTACCCATGGGGCGTTCTGGTCCTTGCACAGCGAGATGAAGCTCGTGGGGATAGCACAGGCTACTGGGAGGACCTGGCTGATGAGGCAGTCAGAGTCGGCTAGCGAGATACGCGCTAGACAAGCGGAGTTGAGGGCCGTGATATGGTCATTGATCGGTAGAGCCTCGATTAGAGAGTAGAGGATCTCTTGACCAGACCATTTGGCGGTCCCAAAAAAATGGCTGAGGGTGTTCTTTTCCATCGCCACTAGCCGCTGCACGAGCGCCCTCGGCAGCGGGCAGATAGTGAGGCCATATTCCAGCTGCGACCTGATAGTGGATTTGTACAGTGTAGCCACCATGAAAGGGTCTAATCCACCGAGATAGCAGCCCATGGACCGGAGAACAATAGCTGTGCCTCTCTCTTTGGTGATACTGTGCGTCACTTGCGCCTCCATGTTGATGCCATGACAGTCGAATTTGATGCCCAGGTATGTGAACATCGGCACGTTTTCGAGTGGCTGTCCATACAGACGGAACTCTTCATGCTCTTGTCCTTTCGGGGTGATGATTTTGCTCTTGGCGGGCTTCCATCGAAAGTGGCGCTCTTGAGAGAACGCTGCACAGACATCCAGGGCTCGTTGTAGTTCCTCTGCAGACCGGCACACGATGCCAACGTCGTCCGCGTAGAGACCGGCACTGACTTTTGTGCGACCCATGTCCACTCCTATGTCGTGGTCTCGGAGCCGTTGCGGAAGATCATTAATGTACAGGTTGTACAGACTCGGTGAGAGGACAGCTCCCTGTTGCACTCCTGCTCGCGCATGGACCGTGTGGCTGAGGTGAGGTCAAAATTTGTGTTGTGCTGCTGTCGTAGAGTCTTTGGATCATGCTTCCAAGGCGAAGATCAAATCCGGCTTCCTGAAGAGTCTGCCAGAGAAGGGTGCGATCCACCGAGTTGTAAGCCGCCTGTATGTCCAAGAACGCCGACCATGCTTGTCCACCATCATGGTATATCTTTTCTATGCATGCATGCACGCACGCAGCCTGCTCGAGGGTTCCACGCCCGCTGCGGAAGTCGCCTTGGCAGATATCGAGAAGGATGTCTTGCACGACATTGACGATGCAACGTTCCCAAATCTTCCTGAGGACGGGTAGCAGGGCGATGGGACGTTGGTTGGCCCAGTCGAGGCGGTCGCCTTTGCCTTTGTAGATCGGGAACGTGACGCTGTTGGACCAAGAGGATGGTATGACACCAGCGGTGTAGAACCATTGGAATAAGATTCGGATACTGAATACTAGACCTTGGGACAGGCGGGGCAGCATTTCTCGCACAAGACCATCGATGCCTCCTGTTTTGCCGTGGCTTTGAGATAGGATTGCAGCCTCGATTGCTCCCAGATGAAACCTAAAAACGATATCAGGATCGCTGGGGTGATCTGTGGGGTCCGCTCTGACAGCGGGAGGTGGAGAGTCCAGTAGATGCAGTCGCGGTATTGGTGCGCCCTCACCAGACCTGGTAAGAGGCAAGAACTGGGTGTTGAAGAAGCGCTCGGCCTTAGCAAGAGATTCGAGAGGGGGATGAAGAGAGGCGCCCTTGTTGTGGTACTTCTTGAGGGTAGCAAATGTGTGGGCTTGCTTGCCGAGGGGCTGTGCGGACAGCTGTTGCGACCAGTGAGCATAGTTGTCTTGTTTGGTTTTGCTGACGTGGGAGTAGAGGTCCTCCCGGGCGCGGCGTAGTTGGCGAGAAGGGTCCTCATAGTCATCGTCAAAGTCTCGACCAGCACGAAGAGCCCGTCGCTCGCAGCGTTGTCTCACCTCAAGCAGCTGTGCGAGGGTCTCGTCCCAAAAATCTTTCCGGCGCCTGCGTGGGTTCGGTCTGACCTTCCCGAGCACTTCATCTGCTATGTCGATGATGGAGGTGTGGAGTTCTATTATAAACTGATCGGCCATTGCTTGCCTGTTCTGCAGAGAGAGATTGCCCAGATCCAGAGCGTCTGTCACAGACTGAAGGTCAGTAGCATGCTGATTCATCCTGGCATCTAGCCTCATGCAGTAGGTCTCTTGTAGCTCTTCGTCTGCCAAGAGAGTGTCAATCTTCCACCGCGGCCGTTGTGGCGCTTCGTAGGGAGACGGGACGGGCTGTCTAGGCATCTGGATTGTAAAGTGCACAGGAAAGTGATCTGATGCCACATATGTCTCATCTATGTGCAGTCTTTGGGCCGTAAGTGGGCTCGAGGCGACGTCCACACCAGGTCCAGAACGCTTTCCTGCAGTTGGTCTCGCGCCCGTTGGGAGAAGGTCACTCGGCCCTGGTTTGGAGACTCTGATTCCAAAATGAGCCCGGTGCTGTCCAGGAAGTCAATGATGGCCTTGGTCATTGAGCCATGGCTCCTGCTCGGAGGATCGTGAACGCGTTCTCACATATGAAGGTTGAAATCGCCCAAGATTACTAGGTTGGTGCCGTCTATAATGGTTCCTTGCGGGTTCAAATACGGAGCGAGGGCTGTTCTCAGCTGCTGGGTATGTTTGGCGCTGCTTGGGGGTTAATGGTAGACAGAGATGATAGTTAATATGTCAAGTGTGATGGTGATGAGGTGATGAAGGAGGATTGTTGGTCGTCTGCTCACTCTGCTGTGATGAGTGCAAGGGGGAAGGGGCAGTTAGGGTGGGCAAGCACAGCGAGCCCCCCGTTTCGCCCACGATTACCCACCTCTGGGTCTATAGGGCTGGGGAGTGAGTGTCTAACCCACGGATGATTTGAGTCGCCGTGTGGGCAGCTCCAATGTTTCGTTAAGGTCGCCAATGACGTTAGGGCCGTTAGGATGGATTTCGAGGTACTGGGCTGGCAGAAGGGTCCCAACTTGGTGTCGGAGGCCGACCTGATGTTGTACTGCACCTGGGTCACGGTGGGTTCGGTCGGCGGCAGTGCCCGTGTGAGGTCTCTGAACGGGTGTACCAACATTGAGAAGGCGTTGTTTCGCTGTCCATAGCTTCCGCCACCGACTCGGCCGCCACGGCCCCTCTTGGTGAAAAGGTTGATTCCGCAACTCAGATGGTGAAAATGAGTAAACCAAGAAAACAGTGCCTGGCCTGATGCAGCACGCTCCCGAGGCTCGAAAAAAGTCGCTGGAATGAGCACACGTCAAAAAACCCCATTCGCAAACTGAGGGCGGACGGATGATGAACGAGACTGCTATGACAGAGAGCCCTGGGTACTACAAATGGCACCAAATGGCCACCTGGTGCCCGGGTAGCAGTACCAGTCATTGAACGCGATCCGCAAGGACTCTGTGGTGCGGCATGATGTTTCTGTAGTATTATATGTATTGTTGCAGAGCGCACGTTACAAAATAGCCGCACCCGCTGTGCCTGAGCTACATTTTTATGTGCGCGCGATTGCCGTTCATTCTTGAACAGGTAGGATTTTTTGGTACGGTCTTGCTGCCATGATCTTCACTGAGCCAATGCTCAGCCTACACGAACGCTACAACCACAGAAAGAGTAGTTCTGGAGAGGGCCGCCTGGACGAAGCTCTCTATCTGGAGACTAGTAGGGCGCCGGATCAGGTATTGAGCTCGCAGCAGAGACGAATGATTAAAGCGACTCTCCCAGCAGATGTACGATTTTTTCGCGGGATATCAAACCGTGCTTGCGCCCGAATAGGGAACCGTACCAGCGCTGTTCATTCTTGAACCTGCACGATTTTTAGGTACGGCTTTGCTGCCACGATCTTCAATTACACACTACCCAGCCTACGCGCACGCCACAACTTCACAAAGAGTGATGCTATTGAGTGCCTGGGCACAGCTCCCCAGCATCAACTTAGTGAGACGCTCAGGAGATTCGTCTCTATTGAGAGTCCAGTATACTTGATCCAACACGCTACAAGTCAATAGTTGGATGACCCGCTTCAAGCTCATTCGAACACCTATTCACCTATTCTTTTGCTCTCGCATGCCTCCAGAAGACAGAAATGATCAGGACGAAGTGATTTTTTTTTTATTTAGCGGCTCGAAACGTGGTTTAGGGCTAAAGAGTGGTGTTGAGGGAAGCGACAGGAATTGGATAATTGTGGCAGAGGCAGAAGAGGGGAAAAAATGGTGCAAGGCAGAAGAGTGGACATTGATCTTAGAGAAGCATACAGACATGGTGCCGTTGAACGGTTCCTTATGAAGAACACTAAAATATACATATTGCTTCAAAAAGTGCTGTAGGAGACAGATGGCAGAGGCTCTGGGCAAGTGCAACAGGAACTCTAGCGCAAATCGTACCCAGTCATCATATCCCGATCATCGTGCCATTACAAGGAGGAGTGTTACACTGCGTGTTTTCGCAACTGGTGAATTGTTTCTGAAAAGGAATGGTCGCGTTGGCATGGTGTGCAGCTGTGCTGTAGGCAGTGTAACCCATGAAAGAGATGTGGCTGTTCTGAAGGCACTTGCAACTATCAAGCCGGCATGCATGTCTGCGAGGCAGCCTTCGTTCTAGTAGGTGTGCTTTAGATCCCTCTCGCTCGTATACATGTTCAAATTCAGAAAAAAGACGAGTCGCACTTCATAATCTAGCGCAAGAAGAGGATGTATATAGCACACGGTTGTTTTCCTGCTCGGCCATGATACGTGAAGAGCAACAGCTATCAGTGTGTAGGTCAACGCCTCATTTGTCTTAGCAGATATGAACGGCGGTGCTTCTGCTCGCTAGTAGTACCAGATCTTCTACAGTAGGGTTACCCGATACCGTTTTCAGTAGGAGCTACCTTCATTTCCGTTTCATTCGACAAAAAATGGCACAACGACTCTGAAAGTAAGTCCTCGTCAAATACTGATCTCCACCGTTATCCCCAAGCCAAAATGAAGCCATTTCACCGTCGTCTCGCCGAGCGGTAATGTCACAATATCCAGTTATTCTGACATGTATCTGGCAAAAAGATAGAATGACATGCATGTTAGAATATATGGAAAGACGTTAAACTGACATAAAACGATGGTGCTGTCAGAACAACTAAAGTGACATGTCATGTCATATTATCTTTTTCGTAGGAAGAACCAAAAAAAAAAAAAAAAAAAAAAAAAAAAAGCTCAGACGTTGCGTAGTGGAGGAGCAAGAAAACGAAGGCATTGCTAGACATGCTTCTTGCAGCTGTTCCGGGGAGATGAGTGTTTCCAAAGCTGTAGAGGATGAGGAGGATGAAGAGGATGAGGAGGATGAAGCATGAACAACGGGTGAAGCTAGCTTGAGAAAAGTCGTGCTTCTGAATAAGGCGCGCCGGCGAGGAGGCGGAATTGTTTGCAAAAGATCGCGAAAAGGGATGGAGATGCGGGAATGGGTAGATTTCCAAGGTCCAAAAAAAAGTGCAGTGGATACGTGTTCGGTACCGTTAGTAGTGTGTTATTTGGTGTACAAATCTGTCCATCTGGATCTTGCGCGTGTTCAAACACCTGTGCCGACCGTCCCGCCACATTCTACGCGTGTCCCTGCACCCATGCCGACCGTCCGGGCACATCTGGTGCGTGTCCCTGCACCTCAGTTAAGCGTCCCTCCACATGCTGCATTTGTCCGAACACCTCTTCCGATCGTCCGGACACATCCTGGACGTGTCCCAGCACCTATGCCAACATCCAACGCGTGTCCCTGCACTCATACCAACCGTCTGGACACATCTAGCGCGCAGGATAAGATGGGACGGTTGGCAAGAGGATGGGACACGCGTAAGATCGAGATGGGACGGTTGGCAAGGTGATGGGACAACGCGCAAGATCAAGATGTGACGGTCGGCAAGGTGATGGGACAACGCGTAAGATCCAGATGGGACGGTTGGCAAGAGGATGGGACACGCGTAAGATCGAGATGGGACGGTTGGCAAGGTGATGGGACAACGCGCAAGATCTGATGGGACGGTTGGCAAGAGGATGGGACACGCGTAAGATCCAGATGGGACGGTTGGCAAGGTGATGGGACAACGCGCAAGATCCAGATGGGACGGTTGGCAAGGTGATGGGACAACGCGTAAGATCCAGATGGGACGGTTGGCAAGAGGATGGGACACGCGTAAGATCGAGATGGGACGGTTGGCAAGGTGATGGGACAACGCGCAAGATCTGATGGGACGGTTGGCAAGAGGATGGGACACGCGTAAGACCGAGATGGGACGGTTGGCAAGGTGATGGGACAACGCGCAAGATCTGATGGGACGGTTGGCAAGAGGATGGGACACGCGTAAGACCGAGATGGGACGGTTGGCAAGGTGATGGGACAACGCGTAAGATCCAGATGGGACGGTTGGCAAGAGGATGGGACACGCGTAAGATCGAGATGGGACGGTTGGCAAGGTGATGGGACAACGCGCAAGATCTGATGGGACGGTTGGCAAGAGGATGGGACACGCGTAAGACCGAGATGGGACGGTTGGCAAGGTGATGGGACAACGCGCAAGATCTGATGGGACGGTTGGCAAGAGGATGGGACACGCGTAAGACCGAGATGGGACGGTTGGCAAGGTGATGGGACAACGCGTAAGATCCAGATGGGACGGTTGGCAAGAGGATGGGACACGCGTAAGATCGAGATGGGACGGTTGGCAAGGTGATGGGACAACGCGCAAGATCAAGATGGGACGGTTGGCAAGGTGATGGGACAACGCGCAAGATCCAGATGGGACGGTTGGCAAGGTGATGGGACAACGCGTAAGATCCAGATGGGACGGTTGGCAAGGTGATGGGACAACGCGCAAGATCCAGATGGGACGGTTGGCAAGGTGATGGGACAACGCGTAAGATCCAGATGGGACGGTTGGCAAGAGGATGGGACACGCGTAAGATCCAGATGGGACGGTTGGCAAGGTGATGGGACAACGCGCAAGATCCAGATGGGACGGTTGGCAAGGTGATGGGACAACGCGTAAGATCCAGATGGGACGGTTGGCAAGAGGATGGGACACGCGTAAGATCGAGATGGGACGGTTGGCAAGGTGATGGGACAACGCGCAAGATCTGATGGGACGGTTGGCAAGGTGATGGGACACGCGTAAGATCGAGATGGGACGGTTGGCAAGGGCATGGGACAACGCGCAAGATCCAGATGGGACGGTTGGCAAGGTGATGGGACAACGCGCAAGATCCAGATGGGACGGTTGGCAAGGTGATGGGACAACGCGTAAGATCCAGATGGGACGGTTGGCAAGAGGATGGGACACGCGTAAGATCGAGATGGGACGGTTGGCAAGGTGATGGGACAACGCGCAAGATCTGATGGGACGGTTGGCAAGAGGATGGGACACGCGTAAGATCCAGATGGGACGGTTGGCAAGGTGATGGGACAACGCGCAAGATCTGATGGGACGGTTGGCAAGAGGATGGGACACGCGTAAGACCGAGATGGGACGGTTGGCAAGGTGATGGGACAACGCGCAAAATCCAGATGGGACGGTTGGCAAGGTGATGGGACAACGCGCAAGATCCAGATGGGACGGTTGGCAAGAGGATGGGACACGCGTAAGATCAAGATGTGACGGTCGGCAAGGTGATGGGACGGTTGGCAAGAGGATGGGACGGTTGGCAAGAGGATGGGACGGTTGGCAAGAGGATGGGACAAGCACCAGATGTGCCCGGACGGTTGGCAGGAGGATGGGACACGCGTAAGATCCAGATGGGACGGTTGGCAAGGTGATGGGCCAACGCGCAAGATGCAGATGGGACGGTTGGCAAGAGGATGGGACACGCGTAAGATCAAGATGTGACGGTCGGCAAGGTGATGGGACGGTTGGCAAGAGGATGGGACGGTTGGCAAGAGGATGGGACACGCGTAAGATCGAGATGGGACGGTTGGCAAGGTGATGGGACGACGCGCAAGATCCAGATGGGACGGTTGGCAAGAGGATGGGACACGCGTAAGATCCAGATGGGACGGTTGGCAAGGTGATGGGACGACGCGCAAGATCCAGATGGGACGGTTGGCAAGAGGATGGGACAACGCGCAAGATCCAGATGGGACGGTTGGCAAGGTGATGGGACAACGCGTAAGATCCAGATGGGACGGTTGGCAAGAGGATGGGACAACGCGCAAGATCCAGATGGGACGGTTGGCAAGAGGATGGGACAACGCGTAAGATCCAGATGGGACGGTTGGCAAGAGGATGGGACACGCGTAAGATCGAGATGGGACGGTTGGCAAGGTGATGGGACAACGCGCAAGATCAAGATGGGACGGTTGGCAAGGTGATGGGACGACGCGCAAGATCCAGATGGACAGAAACGCTACCGAACACGTATCCACTGCCCTTTTTTTTGGAGCTTTGAAATCTACCCATTCCCCCGTCTCCATCCCTTTTCGCGATCTTTTGCAAACACTTCCACCTCCTCGCCGGCACGCCTTATTCAAAAGCACGACTTTGCTCAAGCCAGCTTCACCCGTTTTTCATGCTTCCTCCTCCTCCTCCTCTTCATCCTCCTCCTCTACAGCTTTGAAAACTCATTTCCCCAGAACAGCTGCAAGAAGCATCTCTAGCAATACCCTCGTTTTCTTGCTCCTCCGCTACGCAACGTCTGAGCTTTTCTTCTTTTTTTTGGTTCTTCATCATACGAAGAAGATAATAGACATGACATGTCACTTTGGTTGTTCTGACAGCACCATCGTTTTATGTCAGTTTAATGTCTTTCTATATATTCTAACATGAATGTCAATTCTGCCAACCGTCCCATCTGGATCTTGCGCGTTGTCCCATGTCCTTGCCAACCGTCCCATCTCAATCTTACGCGTGTCCCATCACCTTGCCAACCGTCCCATCTCGATCTTACGCGTGTCCCATCCTCTTGCCAACCGTCCCATCTGGATCTTGCGCGTTGTCCCATCACCTTGCCAACCGTCCCATCTTGATCTTGCGCGTTGTCCCATCACCTTGCCAACCGTCCCATCTCGATCTTACGCGTGTCCCATCCTCTTGCCAACCGTCCCATCTGGATCTTACGCGTTGTCCCATCACCTTGCCAACCGTCCCATCTGGATCTTGCGCGTTGTCCCATCCTCTTGCCAACCGTCCCATCTGGATCTTACGCGTTGTCCCATCACCTTGCCAACCGTCCCATCTGGATCTTGCGCGTTGTCCCATCCTCTTGCCAACCGTCCCATCTGGATCTTGCGCGTCGTCCCATCACCTTGCCAACCGTCCCATCTGGATCTTGCGCGTTGTCCCATCCTCTTGCCAACCGTCCCATCTGGATCTTACGCGTTGTCCCATCACCTTGCCAACCGTCCCATCTGGATCTTGCGCGTTGTCCCATCCTCTTGCCAACCGTCCCATCTGGATCTTGCGCGTCGTCCCATCACCTTGCCAACCGTCCCATCTGGATCTTGCGCGTTGTCCCATCCTCTTGCCAACCGTCCCATCTGGATCTTACGCGTTGTCCCATCACCTTGCCAACCGTCCCATCTGGATCTTACGCGTTGTCCCATCACCTTGCCAACCGTCCCATCTGGATCTTGCGCGTTGTCCCATCCTCTTGCCAACCGTCCCATCTGGATCTTACGCGTTGTCCCATCACCTTGCCAACCGTCCCATCTGGATCTTGCGCGTTGTCCCATCCTCTTGCCAACCGTCCCATCTGGATCTTGCGCGTCGTCCCATCACCTTGCCAACCGTCCCATCTGGATCTTACGCGTGTCCCATCCTCTTGCCAACCGTCCCATCTGGATTTTGCGCGCTGTCCCATCACCTTGCCAACCGTCCCATCTTGATCTTACGCGTGTCCCATCCTCTTGCCAACCGTCCCATCTTGATCTTACGCGTGTCCCATCCTCTTGCCAACCGTCCCATCTGGATCTTGCGCGTTGTCCCATCACCTTGCCAACCGTCCCATCTTGATCTTACGCGTGTCCCATCCTCTTGCCAACCGTCCCATCTGGATCTTACGCGTGTCCCATCCTCTTGCCGACCGTCCCATCTGGATTTTGCGCGCTGTCCCATCACCTTGCCAACCGTCCCATCTGGATCTTACGCGTGTCCCATCCTCTTGCCAACCGTCCCATCTTGATCTTACGCGTGTCCCATCCTCTTGCCAACCGTCCCATCTGGATCTTACGCGTGTCCCATCCTCTTGCCGACCGTCCCATCTGGATTTTGCGCGCTGTCCCATCACCTTGCCAACCGTCCCATCTGGATCTTACGCGTGTCCCATCCTCTTGCCAACCGTCCCATCTGGATCTTACGCGTGTCCCATCCTCTTGCCAACCGTCCCTGCCAACTGTCGCACTAGCTCGGAACACCTTGGAGGATGTCGTCAGTTGCTGGAAGAGAAACAAAATCTCGGAAGACCGTGTCTGCGAAGGTGGTGTGCAGTGCTTGCCCGGCAAGCTTTTCGTCGCGAAGACAGTTGCAGACCCATGTATCTGAAAATCACGCATCAACATTTCAAGGCACAATTGTCAATGGCGTAGGCGTTGTGGAAGCCTGTACACTGAGTCGTGTCGAAGGCGTTTTCCAGTGCCCACGCTGTCAACTATCACTTGGTACCAAATCTGGTATCCGAAAGCATCTCAAGAAAGGAAATTGCAGGATTATGGAAATTGACAGTGTGTTGGGTGCTGTCATTGGCTCGAATAGCGGCGAGGTCGAAGAGGAAGGAATTTCCTCCGACAATGAAGTCAGCGAACCTCCTCCAAGGAAGAGAAAGCTGTCAGAAGCCGGGCTTGATGCTGCTCAACAGGAGATTGTGAGGAATACTACCAAAATTCTTCCGCTTGAAATGGTTAAGTTTGTAACCGCGGCCATGGATATTGCACCATTCTTGATCAGCGAGGACAGCATAGCCTCAAGCGCTGGATTTACCGTCTTTCTTGAGAGAAACTGCGTGCCGCTTCTGACCTCAACATTGAAACCGGGGTGCATCATCAGCCAGCTGGATCTGAACGATACCCGCCAACACCTTTCGCCTAAGGATGGCTACGAAGAGATGGAGGGTGATCATCTGGTAGCAGTCGAGTCTGGTGGAACAGCAGGACTCGAGCGCCTTTCCGGAGCCCTTATCGTCACAGGGTCAAAGACCTCTAGGATCCTGTGTCACGAGGTCTACGGACGAGATGTGATTGCGGACCCACACGCCGAATCAATGACGGCTCTCCCATCAAGTGTCCCGACAAGATCCCCCAGCACGCAGTACAATGGGCGGCTCAAATTGGTCATTTTATTGGACAACTTCAGGAACAAGCGGCTTGTAATTGGCGTCAGAGACTTCAACTACCTCATTACAGCGTTGGAGTGGGAGAGCTCCCCCGAGATTGGTCCTTCTCGATGCGCCGAGTTCCCGATTAACAACTCGACCAAAATTTTCGTGCCCACAAAAAGAGAAGGCTCCGCACTTGAAGGAAGTGTGTTGGGACTGGCGCAGGTGCGGAGCCATTTTGGCCACCGTGCCACGTACACCACCCGCAGAGGCGCCATGGCAGGATGCGCCTCGATTTCCCAATTGCCCATGACCGTTTTCACACTTTGCCATTGGGAAATCCCACTCTCTAAGGTTTTTTACAACCTCTGGAGGCGATCAATGGAGTATAACCATGGAATTGTTTTGCACTTGGACGATGTCGACAGCCCAGCCCCGAACGACCAGCGACCTGGAGCAAAGGCCTGTCGCAGCTTGCGGGAACTATTTAACGGGAGCGACAGATTAGACATCTCCTCCTGCAAGGACGCCGAGGAGCATCTTACTATCCTTGCTGGGAGCTTCTCTGCGATTATCTCTAATAGGAACCGCACTGTGGGAGCCAGGATTATGTCGGAGTAAGCTGCTTCTGTTGAGCCATCTGGATCTGTATTATTTAACACACCGCCATCACTTTCATATCTGTGCCCTATGCCCGCTAAGATGAAACTCTATATCTAGGATTGGTAAGGCGCCAGATCAGGTATTTGAGTTCGCGCAGAGCCGAATGATTAAAGTGACTCTCCCAGCAGATGTACGATTTTTTCGTGGGATATCAAACCGTGCTTGCGCCCGAATAGGGAACCGTACCAGCGCTGTTCATTCTTGAACCTGCACGATTTTTAGGTACGGCCTTGCTGCCACGATCTTCAATTACACACTACCCAGCCTACGCGCACGCCACAACTTCACAAAGAGTGATGCTATTGAGTGCCTGGGCACAGCTCCCCAGCATCAACTTAGTGAGACGCTCAGGAGATTCGTCTCTATTGAGAGTCCAGTATACTTGATCCAACACGCTACAAGTCAATAGTTGGATGACCCGCTTCAAGCTCATTCGAACACCTATTCACCTATTCTTTTGCTCTCGCATGCCTCCAGAAGACAGAAATGATCAGGACCAAGTGATTTTTTTTTTATTTAGCGGCTCGAAACGTGGTTTAGGGCTAAAGAGTGGTGTTGAGGGAAGCGACAGGAATTGGATAATTGTGGCAGAGGCAGAAGAGGGGAAAAAATGGTGCAAGGCAGAAGAGTGGACATTGATCTTAGAGAAGCATACAGACATGGTGCCGTTGAACGGTTCCTTATGAAGAACACTAAAATATACATATTGCTTCAAAAAGTGCTGTAGGAGACAGATGGCAGAGGCTCTGGGCAAGTGCAACAGGAACTCTAGCGCAAATCGTACCCAGTCATCATATCCCGATCATCGTGCCATTACAAGGAGGAGTGTTACACTGCGTGTTTTCGCAACTGGTGAATTGTTTCTGAAAAGGAATGGTCGCGTTGGCATGGTGTGCAGCTGTGCTGTAGGCAGTGTAACCCATGAAAGAGATGTGGCTGTTCTGAAGGCACTTGCAACTATCAAGCCGGCATGCATGTCTGCGAGGCAGCCTTCGTTCTAGTAGGTGTGCTTTAGATCCCTCTCGCTCGTATACATGTTCAAATTCAGAAAAAAGACGAGTCGCACTTCATAATCTAGCGCAAGAAGAGGATGTATATAGCACACGGTTGTTTTCCTGCTCGGCCATGATACATGAAGAGCAACAGCTATTAGTGTGTAGGTCAACGCCTCATTTGTCTTAGCAGATATGAACGGCGGTGCTTCTGCTCGCTAGTAGTACCAGATCTTCTAGGGTTACCCTATATCGTTTTCAGTAGGAGCTACCTTCATTTCCGTTTCATTCGACAAAAAATGGCACAACGACTCTGAAAGTAAGTCCTCGTCAAATACTGATCTCCACCGTTATCCCCAAGCCAAAATGAAGCCATTTCACCGTCGTCTCGCCGAGCGGTAATGTCACAATATCCAGCTATTCTGACATGTATCTGGCAAAAAGATAGAATGACATGCATGTTAGAATATATGGAAAGACGTTAAACTGACATAAAACGATGGTGCTGTCAGAACAACTAAAATGACATGTCATGTCATATTATCTTTTTGGGAGAACCTATTCGGCAACCCGGGTTGTCAATATTGCATGACAACCCACGCACGAAACCCATGTAAACTACTTTTTTACTCTGCTGCTTCAAAAGTAACGATGGAGACGCCAAAATACATCAGAACACGTCTCTTCGCGCTGTCTCTCTGTTGACAATCCGTAAGTTGCCTTCAGGCCGCTACTCGTATGAAGAAATCACTTTTTTGAGCGTGGAGAGATGGTAGGAGTAGATATTTGGAAACAAGCGTGCAGTGATGGGGCTAGGGACGTCGGGCGTCGTGGCCAACGTGAAAAAAGAGGAATTGTATTAAGAGAATCGCCGTTGGCGAGAAGAAAAAGAAAAATGACTTTGTGTGGGTTTTGTAGGAGGTTGCCATGCAATATTGACAACCCAGGTTGCCGAATGGATGATGATAATTACACGCCCCCGTGTACACCTTATTTTCACGTCCCCTATGCTATTCCCATGCAAATTCATGTTTTTATCTCTCGACCATTAGTCACTATCTCACCTATGTGAATTCACTCCAAAGCACAGTTTCCCCACGGGAATGACTTTTAACACAACGGGGCCATCATCCTTTGTCGATAAGTTTCGCCACTCTCGATATTCTCGCAAACAATTTGCAGTATTGCATTTTTCTCGTCTTCGAGTGATCGAAAAGCTGCTGTTTCTTTAAGGAATCATAGAACAGGGTATTAGGGATCTATGGTTGCACTTAGGCAGCGATCGTGCTGAAAATGCATTGTCGGCAGCGATTTGAAGTTTTCGTGAATTTACATGGGAATAGCATAGGGGCGTGAAAATAAGGTGTACACGGGGGCGTGTTTTTATTATAGTTCTTGCCGGAATAGGTTCTCCCTATCTTTTTCGTAGATTCTCCCCTCAAAAAAAAGTGGAATGCTGTCATTGACAAAAGGTAACGCTCCCGGGTGGGCTTGAACCACCAACCTCCTGATTAACAGTCAGACGCGCTAACCAATTGCGCCACGGAAGCTTCGACCGATTAAATGGTCACTTGTTTACATGGCTCGCTTACACCTCCATAGACCCAAAGACAGTATTCATTATCGTATGTACTTCTCTCTATATATGCATAAAATTCTATATATGCAGGAAAAATTCTGTATTTGCATGACATATTTATTACCTTGGCTATCATACATGACAAGAACCAGCCAATGTCTCTCTACACCAGCCCTTCGGATTGCAGCAAGAGAGCGCATCGCATCAGGAAGCTTCATGGGATGCTGCCCACACTCTCGGTCATGAAGCAGCGGAACCCGGATCTGTATGACGACGACAGTTGCAGACGATGCTACGAGCAATACCCGACGCCAGAGACCGAGGAGCACATGTGGGATTGCCCTGCGAGCATGGAGACGCAAAGGATAGGATGGAAGGAAGCAATAGAGATGGTGAACCATGACGGGAATCGTATGGTTAACAAGCAAGAGAAGGTGTGGGAACTCAGGAAGAAGAACGCGGAGCGAAGCAAGAAGCCATTCACGACGCCAAGACCAACTTCACACCGTTGCCAGCAAAGGATATCAAGGACTCTTTATTATGGATCGCCGACGCGCGAGACTGGTTCCAATCCGAGATCGACAGCGACGACGACAGCGACGACTACGACATGTTCGACCCCACAAACGATTGGCACGTTCACGATCTATACAGAGGACTGGTACTCATACTTTTGGCTACCATATGGGCAGGAATGTTTGTGACAAGCCATAGCACCGCAAGATACATGGTTGCACGGTTTGTGCAGGCCATCGAGGAGTACATGCGCAAATGGATCTGGAACAGTCGATGTGAACTCACTGTCGACTGGGAGAAATCGGAAGGAATTACCACTGTGAGCAAACGCGCCCGAGGACGCACGAGTGTTGGGGACCACTCTGGGAGCAGTGGTGATTTCTCCGATCTATCCTTGAGACAGGGACTAGCGGTTGATGTGAAAGTGACAAATGCTGCAGCGGACGAGCGAGTCATTGGAAATTTTCATGGGATGTCCACACTCAATGTATGGAACGCCTTGGCAGATTGCAAAGTTTGTTTTTGATTGACGACTCCGACTAAAAGATGCCTAGTGTCCAACAGGTCACGTAGAGGACCGGTCCGGCCGTTCATGCGTCTGGGGTTATGGACGGAGGGATACTGGCCGGCGCGGGCTGAAGCGGCAGTAACGGGGGAGCCGTGGTTGCTCAACTAACGGCCTAGTCCTACATAGTTTTGAATCGCCCTCCCATCATGCTCCCGGGGATCGTAGTTATCAAAAAAAAAAAAAAAAAAGCATGACAAATTTAATACTTCCCACTGGGGCAAGAAGGTGATTGCATAGTCCAACAGGAACACTTAAGAGCGCTACGAGCGCGACCTTGCAGCTCGCGGAATCAACGCCGCACCACCAGTTCCAAAGACATGCCACGGTGTGACTGACGACGCTATTTGAACAAGTCTATCGTTCATTGACGACACTATCGCCTTGCGGGCCAGCAAGATCTTGGTGGCGGACTACAATCAATTGGGCTGGTCTATTTCCAGCCTTTACAGAGGGCTATCACCTGTGATGCTGGGCACACAGTGGAAAAGGCTATTCCGAGTACCCGTATCAATCGCTGCCGACGTCGCTCACAAATTTGTCCGCACCTGGAGGAGCAGGCTACAGGCTGATCTGGAAGAGCATGCGCCACGGTCGAATGGGAGGAGAGTCGAGGCATTCTTCCTGCCAGCAAGCGTGAAACCTATCGTGGCCCTCGACAGCCATGGAGCACAGGTTTCAATTGCCCAGCGGACTGCTGCAAGCGCGGCCGTCCAAACACGGATCTTGAGGCCGGCAGGCCAGTGCCTTGGAGCTGCCTAGGATCCTCATGCTGCAGATGTGCAGCTACTCGCCGCTTTAGCTGGTCGCCGCCATCCAACGATTATGGAGAGGATGGAGAAAATCCCCTTTTTATAACGATACTCAAGTTGTTCGACGCTTTCTAAAGAAGTGGCAATGGTTGCGAGGGATCCATGCTCACACATGTGACTATAAGTATGGTTGGTTGCTAAGAGATGCCACGTCAGAAACGTTTAGGTGTGTCGCTGTGGCTCCGCATACTCTAAAGAGAGGCCTTGCCCACAGGAGCAATGACATAGCCAGCTCTGGGGAAGTGCATGATGACCTTGATATCTGGATGAGTGGCCAACGGCTCGGGGAGGATGGTCACACGGCGGCGAGTCACCTGGAGGATCTTGCCCACCACAGGCACCTTTCCGTAGTCGTTGGGCGTGACGCTGATAACCTCTCCTGCCTTCCGCTTCTCAGCAGGGTGCGCACTGTCTTCAAGTCTGGCAAATCCACTGGTTGTGCCAGCCGACGCCGATCGCGCAATTTGTAGGGCGTCTTCTCCTGATATCTTTACGCGATCCAATGTTGCGTGGCGATGCTTTTTCATATAGGCGTTCATCTGATTGTACCATGCAAATACACCAGGGTACGCTTCCTCTGTCACGTACTCGGGAGCCCTCTTGGTCGACATGAGCCACCAGATGATCCCATAGACACTGCAGTCAGCATCTGAAGGCGCCTGAGTGCCCGTAATCCATCCGCCTTCCAACCGAGGATTCACTGACGACGTTGCATTTGACCGAGCCAAGGGCGCACGTAGCGCATTCTCGAGAGAATCCAAGTTGGCGAGCAGTTGGTCCAGCAAAAATGGCTGAGCCCTACGGATAGCATCGGTATTGATAGGACGGCCCCCAGTCAGCTGGGATCTGTCGGCGAGGAAGGCTGGATTACCAAAGACAGCGTGCAGCGGGCTGGCTTTTTGTTCCTCTTTAGTAGCGCCCCATGGCATCTGGTCCCTCACATTGTTAAACAATTGCTTCTAAAGGGAGGCAGTGGGTTAGTGCTGTTTTGTAGTACAGGGCCAAAGAATTAATTGTCGAGGTGCACGATCAAAGACCCGATTCGCTCGATCAAAAATTTATGCCAAGGGCAGAAAGTATTTACATCCACCCAACTTGAGATCATATCTGCTACAGCGACGTCTGCCAGACGAGGACTCGGGTAGCGTCTCTCCAGCTCCTCGAGAATGACTGCAGTGTCACAGTAGATGTTGTTGCCAATCTGCATAACCGGAATGCGCCTGTAGCCGTGGGCCAGGGGCTCGAGTAAACTAGTAGATGCACCCGACGAAGGAAAGTGAGAAAAAAAGAGTTCTCAAAACAAGTGAAGCAGTTTCTTGCCTCGGCCTTGCTGCTGCTTGAGGAAGAAGTGTTACAGGTGACTTACGGTCTTGGCAGCAGCGCGCTAGTAGAGACCGAACACCAAGGGATACCCCTGACGCGAAGGGCAGCTACCACCTTCTCGGCATAAGGCGAACCTGTTGGTGTCAAGGAAGTGGATTCGTATTGAGCGTGGGAGGATTATGAAACTCAAGAGTTACAGTTGTTGGAAGCGCCCTCTACTCATACCCTGGTAATGGTGAAGGATTATCTCTGGTCTTGACATCGGAGCTTGTGGATAATAGTGTGGGGAAAGTTGAGCGTGGAGAAATGAAAGTGGACAAGAGATCAAATATGCGATCGAGAACTTTGCTTTTAAAGGCACCTCCTTGCACACTCGTGCGAATCTGAAAAGTTCGCAATTGGATTGAAGTTCGATAAAGTACGAGATAAAAAAATGCTTTTCATTGCTTGGTCGCGCAAGGGTTATCTATGCCCATCCGATGCCTATCCCACTCAGAACCTCTAAACTACACGCCGCTCTGTTCATCCTTGGTACATTACTCGTCATCATCGCTAACCTCAACGTCCTCCTCACCAGCAAAGAGCTCATCATCAACCGTAACACCCGCCATATCCTTTGTGATCCGTGCTTCCAACTCCTCTGGTGTCTCATCTGCATCCATGTTTCTAGTATATTTGGAAAAGTCGAAAACATCGTCGCCATCGTCGTCCTCGTCTGCGCCAGCGATCTCGGGGTTGAAGTCGAACAATTCCCTTCCAGAGAACTGCAGCATCTTTCCGGCCTTGTAGGCAGCCTCCTTGGCTTTGCGCTTGGCCTGCTCCTCTTGTTCAATGCGGTCGGCACGAGTCTTCTTCCAAGCAGCAAACGTCTCCACTGTGACAGGGGTGAGGTTCTTGCCCAGCTTATGACGCTCTTTCTCCAAAAAGTCCTCAATTGACACGACCTCCTTGTTTGCCTCAGCTCTCAGCTCCGCCTTGGTCTTCAAAACGAAACCAGGAGGCAAAGCGTGACGGTATTTACATTGAGTTCCTAAAATAATGCAGCATTAAGAAATGATAAGTCTTATGGTCGCCTTTAACCAGGATTTAACTGATCAGGTCCTTAACGACATTGCACGTACCTCCGTTGGGGCAATCCCAGAACCAGCCGTACTTTTGGTTCTCGATAGCTTCCAAAAAGAATTTGCAGACAATGTCGGTTGTGGTGACTGCGGGGTTTCCTCCCTTTGCCTTCGAGCTGACGACAGACTCCAGCTTCTGCTGGTCCCACTTATCCATGGTATCTACAGCAGTAGGAAAGATCCAAGGTGTTAGGAGCTTGGATGTTCACTTGCTTCATTCTTCCCGTGGCTGTTCTCTGTGAAATGGTGCCACAAAACGCTTACCGTTCTTCTTCTCATCATCACGGTTATCAGTGTACAGATCTCTCTTGACAGTCTTGCGCTCGACATTGAGATCGTGCGAGAACTTGCACTTGTCTCCCTTTGTGCATGTACCGGCCTTGTGGAAGGCGCACAGGATGGTCTTTGGGTTAACACCGAAAGGAACCTTCTGTTGGACCTGGATAGGTTTGAACAGGTCGACAAGCTCCTCCTTCTTGGCCTGCTCAGCCCGCTTACGGTCGATGATTGCCTGCTTCTCACGGTCCTTCTCAATCTGTTATCAAGGAATGTCATCCAATGTGGAGTTGTTGCCGGATGAAAAAAGAAGTTACGTTGCGAGTCGATCAGGGTGTCCAGATTGATGGCGAAGGGTGTCCAGGATGGTGCAGAAAAGTCCATGTAGGTGAGCGAGGAATGAATCGAAATGAAGGTTGCTGCAGTTAGATACAAGCACTTTGGACAGCAACGAAGCAGGAAACCAAGGCGAGAAGAACGAAGCTTGCGATTGACTTTACCATGTCTTTCCTGGACTGACCAGCATGCATGGCCTGGTTCTTGACGGTCTCGACATAACGACCGACCTTGGCAGACTTGTTCTTGTTCTTGAGACCAAAGGTCTTGTCCTCGACAATCTTCTTCTTCTCTCCCGTCAGCTTCTTGGGCGGCATGATGATCTTGGTGCGATGGTCTCTTGACGATATGTTTGCTTCTCCAGAGAGAGTGATTGGTCGTCCAATTGCATCTCGACTACACTTGGTCTCGGCTCAGTGGCGCAGTATACCAGCAATTGAAAACATGGAAGCCACCGCCAGCGCCAGCGCCAGGCACAGAATTGAGTCACGAGACAGCTCCCAATGAGAGATCCCTTATGTTCCCCCACTATCGCGTTACAAAATACTGCTACGTCATTCACGCGGTCTGTCTTTTTGGCGCGTATGTTTTGTTTCTTCACCTGCCTCCATTCCTCTCCACATACCCCTCCCAGCACAATACCACCCATTCTCAGACGATGGCCGCACCAGACGACCCCCCATCCGTCACTCTGAGCAGCACCTTGGCTACTGAAGGCTCATCAGTCGCCATCAGCGCATCAAATCAAGTTCCATTAACCTCCCCGGACAGCGTGGAAGATGAGGAGGTCCTCAGAGCAGCAATTGCCGAGTTGGTATGAGATTCAATGCCTCAAGCTACTCCGTAGCTGCCAGTGATTGTCCTAGTGCTGACATTATTCGTTCAAAGTCAATGCGTCTAGTTGACTTTGACATCAATAGGTCTCTTGATACTCTTCGAGGAGAAGCAGCCTGTGATGAGATGGAGGATGAGGACGAGGACGAGGCTGAGACCGCAATCGTCGACAATGGGGCCTCGAACAATACCGATACCGTCCCACTGAAGGAAACGATAGCGGCTTTGGAGCTCCAGTCCCAGGACAAGATCCACGAAGTCCTGAAAAACGCGCTATTCTCGGACCCTTATATACAGGACACGGCGGACGATTTTAGCATCCCAGAAGATGAGGTGATGAGCCTGAATAATGAAGGAAGCCTGGTATTTGTTCTGAAGGCAGATTACTTTGAGGATTGGAAGGCCAGGCATCAAGACGCTATCGGGACCCAGTTCTATCCTCACAGCACGAAGCCCCATGTGTATCAACGCGACAATCCAAAAAAAGGTATCCAGGCAGGCGATATCTGTGTCACATACGATTGCCAGCGCAAACGCGAGAAGCGTCAATTCCCAAACAGGATACCTGGTGGATTAAATGGAAAGCCGCGGGTACGACAGCCATCCATCCTCTGCAGCTGTGGGTCGTCTTTTAGAGCCGTACTTCGAACAGGGACGTTGGTGGGTGAGGGTAGAGTGGAGGACGTCTATCGCATTGAGTATGATTATGGCCATAACCATAACCTGGGAAAAGATGGCGGTATAGGAACTCAACAAAAGTCCCGAGCTATCAAAAATCGGATCAAGGCCATGCTCATGCGAGGAATGTCTATCTCAGCTGTCATGAACCGGTTGACAATGGACCATGCCAGGTTCACACGCCTTTGGAAGACAAGTAACGGCTCTCCGCGATTTTCCAGAGACGACTTCGTGACATACGATGATGTCTATAATATCTTATACGCCATCATGACTAAGCGGATGCGAAAGGACGAGAACCCGACCATTTCGGCGCGGCTCTGGATGGAGGATCTTCGACAACAAGGATACTTTACATACTACGATGATGACAAGGGCGAGTATCATGGTTTCTCCAATCCATGGCAACTGAACGAGCTTCGCAAGTGGGGCGATGTCTTTTGTTTCGATGGCACGCATCATGCATGCGGGTAGGTCAATTTAACGCGCAACATATGAGGGCTGCAATGCGTTGCTGACGTCTAACTACCCTCTCATTCATACAGACGTGATACTTACCTATACACGATAGTCGTCAAGAACAGAGAAACGGGTTTCGGCATTCCTGTCGCGTTCTTCTTGACGAAGATCTCCCAGTGGCAGGTGCTCGAGGGATGGCTCCTTGCTCTGAAGGCTAAGATGGACGAGCTGTGTGAAGGAGAGTTCAAGCCAACGGCTGTCATCACCGATCAAGGTCAGACGGAGATCAATGCTATTCAAGCCGTCTGGCCGCTCGGTTTGCGCATCTTCTACTGCGCCTGGCATATTCTACAAGCTTGGGAAAGGAAGCTGACCCCGCAGAACCTTGGGTCAAGTAACCTCAGTACCATCGAAAAGGACGAGAGGAAGCGGAAGGTGTGTATACGAAGGCCCTTTTGATCCGCCTTTGTGATGAATCAACTGCGCAGATCTCCGCCATTAAGCTACAGTACCACTTGTGATAGGTACGTGCCCAACTACGCGCAATTCTTTATGCACGAACAGAAGGCACGGCGGACACTCTAGTCGAGGCCTTTAGGGACGAATGGCGGGATCTGGCGCCGAAGTTGATTCTGTACATGGACCAGAACTACTTGGATTCGATTGCGGATAGGAGACGGTGGATGTTTTGCCACCGTGAAGGTGTCTCCTTTGCTTGGATCAACACAAACAACTACGTCGAATCCTGGCACAACTCTTTGAAAAAACACTTTTTCAAGAACAAGCAACAGCGGCGCATCGATAGCGTTATTTACATCCTCACGGAGACCGCGATTCCGCACTACCAGCAGATGTGTATGCGGCACATACTGCAAGTTGGCCGGATGACTCCAGGGGCGAGGGAGACCTTGGCCGCCAATCTAGCAGCGTCGAACCACAGGGATCGCAAACGTGCGGAGGATCCTGAAGCGGTCTTTTTGATTCCAACTGCGGACCGGGCCGTGTTCAGAGTTGAGTCGTTCAAAAGTCCTCCGGGTACGTACGAGATTAGCATCGAATGGGCTCAAGGGTTTGCAGGTACTGTCACTAGTTGCACTTGCCCTGTCTTTGTTCAGGTGAGCAAGTGCTGTAAGCATATCGCATTGGCAACCATTGAACTTCCTCACACTGAGTTTCGCCATGCTGGCCATTGGAAGCTTCGAGATGAATCATTCCTCGAGGATCTCTCAGTCCAAGATGCTCCGGCTATGTTGGAGGCTGCTAAACCGCCATCGACAGTGTTTTTCAGACGTTATTTGGAAGGTATGAACAACTTAGCGAGTATAATGGATGATGAGCGTTCTGTGGTTCCCGAGGAGCTACTCAGCTTGATGAAGAGATCACTTGAACTGTTTGAGTTGCATGCAACGGTTCTACCGCAGTATAATCTTAGCAATAAAAGGCAGAGGCAGAGGCGGTGATGAGAGATATAGCCTAAGCATCGAAGTAACAAACGGTATGTATAGCAGCAGAGTCAATGAGATGATGAAGGAACTTGTGCAAATCGACTTGTTCCCTCGACTGGTGTATATATAGAATAAAGTTCGCCTGTGCTAGAGCAATGTAAAATTCAAGGGGATGTCGAGGGATTTCAAAAACATCGACGACTGCCAGGATACCGAAAGTTGTCAGCGCCATAGACATAGTGGCATGCTTGCAATGGCACACAAGATAGAGCAGTGGTATAACTACAGATAGAATGTACTCTAAAGATAATCGGATGCGTTTTGGTACTTGCAGCTCGTTTTGAAGAAGTGCCTTGTAATGCTCCAGCATTTTTCGGCGACTCCAACCACCTCTCACACTTTTTCTGGCAATTCAAAATGCTCAAGAACAACGAACAACGTAGTAATAATGTAAAGCTACCATTGAAGACTTGTATTTCAAGAAACGAAGCAGTTTCCAGAAAGTTTTCCTAAGAGAACAACCCAAAAACAGTGAATCTTTGAGAGTGAGCGACCTTTTTGATACAAGAACTCGTGCTTGACAAAGACATACGCTGAGTAATTGAGCTTGTTGGATTCTCCATCGAAAGCTGCTACTATTCTGAAAGTTTGGTGAGGTTTGGAAATCGCTGCCTCGCTTGGCAGGAAAACAGACAATCACCAGCATTTCAGTTACATCGATGTTCGCCAAGACGCGTCCGTTTTCACACACCACCTATACCAACTCATCAGTTTTTGCTCCATACCAACATAGCCTTCTGGAGAGTTGTAATATAATCATAAGAAGCTACTCAGAGATCTAGAGAGCATTTGGAGACGATCTGAGGGACTTTGCTATGGAGGAGGTGTTTTCTAGGACATATTAGGTAGGATATACTCATAATGGTGGTGGGCGTTAACGTTTAGAAGTACAGACCAATGAGAGTGGCAAAAGAAATGATAGGCATTAATGTTTACTTCAGTCTATTTCCTGTACCGGGGGAACATAAGGACACCCTCCCAATGATGCCTATGGCGAGCAAATATATACAAACACCTCGACCAAAGGGTGCTATCTAAACCCAACATGAAAAGTTTCTCGGCCTCGTCTATCTGCATGCCCGGCACGGTGACTCCAAAGGATCCTTCCGAACATGCCAACACATACTGTAAATAGGTCCCTCTCGGTTCCTTTCTCTTTCCTTCGTTACATTGTCTCGGTCTAGTGGAGTGTAGGGCACAACCCAATCTGCTGAGCCCTGGTGTATCAGTTGAAGAGCGTCTTGATGCAAAGGAAAGCAGTTCAGGAATTCGGCATGGGGTCCAGAGGCGCACGAAGGCAATAGAATACTGAATTATGACAAGTAGACTATATACATATCATTGACATGCTTCTCAAAAGTCCAAGTAGATCCTAATTCACATATTCATAAGACGCGCAAGAGGCGCATGGCAAAAAATGATCGCAGCACTGACCTTCGAATCTTTGTCATGAAGCTGCCAGGAATTGGCCTATCCCTTTATGATGATAACGCAGAGTCGAATAGACGGCGATAATGTCTCCTATGTTGTGTTCTTAGGTGCCATCAGTGCCATGCAGGACGCAGTTGTTCTTGCAAACTGCATTTACGACCTTGTTGACGTCAAGCCCGAGAGCATCGCCGCTGTGTTTCCAGGATAATTACGATCACCGATATCTTAAAGCGAAGGCCATGCTCAAAACCATTCATATGCTTAGTGGTATCATTGGCGGCCAGGCGTTTATAACAGGTGCTGATTTGCATCGGGGAAAGGGACTTGGGCAGGGTTCTCGCTGATAGACTCATATGCTCTTTATTCTTGGCAGATTTCTATTTCTGTCGTTCTACCGAGTTGATAGAGTACTGTATCTGTACTTCTGGAAGAGTGGAGTGTCTGTCTGCACAAGTGTTCTGAGCGGAAAAATAGTTTCATGAAACATGCCCTGAATTGCTTGCCAAGTACCAAGGTCAGTGGAGGTGAGGGCGACCTGTGTCGTCCATCCATATGCTCATACAACGGCAACCTGCACCGGACTCCTTAGCACAGCTCGGCCGTATTTGTTTATATTGAGGAATGGATCGACAGTCCTGAGGGATGGGAAGTTCTTTTGGGGCCTGCCAAACAACGATTTTCAGCCCCTTCGCTGGCACATAAACCTTGCTGCGCGCCTCTCCGGAGCCCCGGGTTGATGAGGACTACATGAGCCCAGAATCAGTTGCTGCTTCTTCCCAATCTGATCAATTCCATCCTCCGTTCCATTCCACTCCATTCCATTCCACTCCATTCCACTCCACTCCACTCCACTCCACTCCACTCCACTCCAATGCGGCTAACAGCCGTAACTGCCTCGGTGCTGGCGCCACTCCTGTACCTTACGGTTGCAGTTGTCCCTGTCTACAGCCAAGATAACGTGGTGTCGGTTACCGGTCCAGCATTCGCCCGCTATGACACAAAACTCTACATTTCTGGGGGAGGATATACCATCAAAACCCAATACATCAACAGCACCTCCCAATTCTTCTATCTGGACCTGGCAGTGGCATGGGAGGCAACGTCGCCTGCTTGGCGACTCTTGCGCAGTGGCCCCTCCAACACCAATTCTCCTGGCGCCATCTCTGGTGATGGCAAGACCATGATTACTTTTCTCGGAGGAGACCAGGCTTTTGCTTGGCTGTACAATGTTGAAGGCAACGCATGGACCCACTCCAAAATCATCGTGCCGACGAACCTGGCGGGCCTTTATGGCGTGACAGATCCCACGACGGGTCTGGTCTACGTCCCTGGTGGATATGACAATACCAAAAACAACTCCCTCACGTCAATGCTCACCTATCACTTCAGCACTGATACCGCAACCGTTACAACTATGCCTCCGAATGGACTTGTGAACAGGTGGCATTATAAGGCTGCTTGGTGGCCAAAGGGAGAGAGTATCCTATACTTTGGAGGGTACAATTATCCGTCGACAGATCTGGCATCGACTGCCATTACACAGTACTCCCCGAGCACAAACACATGGTCGCAATTGGTATGCCTTTTGCTTATTGAGAGACTAAAGCTTTCCTGTTTACCCCACTACGCGCCAAATTGCTTATACTATTGCAATTCACTCCCCGCGAGCTTAGACTACTACAAACCCAGGACCATCAGGATGCGCAGAGTTTTGCATGGAGATTTGTAAGAGAGACTTGATTTGATTTCATTCTGGTGTGGCAACAACCGAGTATCCCTAACATATGCCTCATTATTAGCCGAGGACGGATCAAAACTCGTTATTTTCGGAGGCAGAGCTTTCATGGGCCCGAGTTGGAGACTCACTAACGAGCTTTACGTGTTGGACCTGGATACCTTTACCTGGTCTAAAGGGCAAAGTTATTCCGCCACACGAACAGATTCCGCATGCACCATCGTTGGATCAACATTTATATCATGGGGCGGTATGCTTTTTTTTATTTTTGTTAGCGACCGCTTCTTTTTTATCACCGTTCTCAGCAATTCTAATTAGTAAAGTTGTGAAAATATAGGGCAAGATGAGCTGTCGACAGCTCCACTAGCGCCGGTGTTGTACGACATCAACAAAAACCAGTATATCACCCGTTTCACACCAATGGCTACTCATGTGGATCTGGCCCCAGGTGCCAATGACACTGACAAGCCGTCTCAAAACCTGGGTGTGATTTTGGGAGGTGTCGTTGGCAGTCTGAGTATTATCGCCTTATCCGTTGGGCTCTTCATATTCATGAGACGACGGCAGCGCCGCAGAAACACTGATTGCGGGCCAGAGAACGACGGTGTGTACAGGAAGGAAGACATGGACCCTTATGAACAGTGTAGGCCGCAGGACGGTACGTCTCTGGGCTCCAGCCTGTTTGGAGAACAAGCGCCTTTATCGATGTCACTGGAATCGACGTCAATACCCATGGTGTCAGGGTCACAATTATATGTAGCCACGCCAGGAAAAGCTAGAAGCCCCCATGGCGATCCAGTGCGTTCACTGGATGCCGATGAGCACGTCAGGGGACCGGAGGAAGTCAGAGGTCCACAGGCAGTCATATAAGCAAATAAAGCGCAGAGAGTCTCGCCGGGCCTCGACACCCCTCGGGAACCACAACTAAGAGTCTGGCGCTGCGTGAGTGGACGTGTGAGGTTGTGGAAGACTGTCGATTTCTGGCGTTTGAATCCAGGCGTATGATGAGCTAGAGCCAATCCCTGTTTAACATTAACGCACAAATAAGGTGTGTGTGTGTGCTAGGGTGTTCTGCTGTGTGGGGCGAAGGGATTCGTACAAGAGGGATTCCACTTTTACATCTTGATCAAGCATCCATTCCTCAACTCGATCGCCATGGTCTGTCAAACAAAGTCAGTGTTAACGGCAGCAGCTGTCTACGCTTTCTCGCTTCTCGGTGTGATCTTTCTGACCTCGACCCATGCTCAGATACCAGTCTCGGGTGCAGCATACGCTCGTGCTGGAACAAAACTCTATATTTCAGGTGGTGCTGTCCTCGACAACCAAACGTATTCCTCATACCAGAATCAGTTCCTTGCATTGGATCTCTCTGTCGCCTGGGATGCGGACAAACCAGCCTTGACTGTTTTGCAACAGGGCCCGTCCCAGGTCCTATTCTCTGCTGCATTTTCAGCGGACAAACGAACGATGGCTACCTTTCATTCAGGAGGCGCATACTTTTGTTGGCTGTATAACACCACATCCAATAGCTGGGCTTATTCCAGTGTCAAAGTCCCCAATCCATCTCTGCAAGGGGTTTTTGCGGTGACAGATCCCACAACCAACCTTATTTACCTTGCAGGAGGATATGAGGCCAAGACTCTGGATCAGATGCTGGTCTATCGTTTTGATACGGACTCAACAAACACATACAAGTTGCCCTCCAGCAGCTTTGTAAACACTTTGTATTACCGAGGCGTGTGGTGGCCTCAGACAAAGAGCATCCTCTACTTTGGGGGCTATGTCTACCCGTCGGTTAACAATGTATCAAGTGCTTTAACCCAGTTTACACCAAGTACTGGCACATGGACAACTGTGGTACGACGCCTTTCTGACACCAGGATCTTGCTTCTGTATAATGGATCGTAAGGTGCATATTTTGACTGGTCTTTTGATACTCTTTTCTTCTGACACAGTCAACATCAGGAAGAGCACCGTTTCCGAGAAGAGATTTCTGCATGGAGATCTGTAAGTTCAAACGTCAATTGTATTGTACAGTGATGCTCACTGGATGGTTTCTGAGACCTTTTCATTTCTGTCTGCCTTAATCATCCTAGCTGAAGATGGCTCCAAAGTTATAGTGTTTGGAGGCAGGGTGTTGGGCCGTAGAGATATTATCAACTCGAAGAGGCTGTACATACTGGATTTGAATACTATGGCCTGGAAAGAAGGAACAGCTTCTCTTACTCCGCGTAGCTCGGCCGCCTGCACCATCGCAGGCTCATCGTTTGTTGCCTGGGGAGGTAAGAAAACAACAAACGTGGGCTGTGTTCATCTCAACCAAGTCCTTTTCATCCACTGAAAGTATCGTTCATTGTGCAATATACGAACAATTAGGCCAGGATGACTTAGGTACGGCATCAACTGGTGCAATCATCTATGATATGAACACGGACAAGTATGTGTCTCAGTACAAGCCAACAGGTGCTGTCTTAAACCCTTCCAGTCCTGCATCGAATGGTTCCACCAATATTGGAGTGATTATTGGGGCGATCGCTGCCGGCTTACTCGTGCTCGGACTGCTGGTTGGGGCGTTTTTCTACTTCAAACGACGACGAGGTCAAAAGTGCATGCCAGCCTTGGACAGAAATGGCCAAACGTCCGCGGGAAGTTCTGGTGGCAAATTCGAGGAGCCACATGGCAACAGAAACAGTGCAAGCGGTGACTCTGGATATTTTGCCCCGTTAGTACCGTTTCCTGCATATGCAGTGCAACAGCCAGTTTCAAGCACAGGACAGCCTCAGGGCGTTGGCGAGACATCTGCATGCAAATATCAGCTACCGTACCAGCCGGTTCAGACCCAAAGCGACAATTTAATCTGCCAGCGTTGGCCCAGCTTACCGCCGCCTGTGCCAATGGCAAGGGCATCTACCGACACCCATGGGCGGCTGCAGTTCATTCCTGATTCTTACGTCGATTGTGAGCCGCACCACGAAGTTAGAGGTCCACATGCTAATGTACTTTGGGAGTATTAAATTTATTTATTTTTTTGTTATTCCTGGGTTTCTTGGAAGCCGATGAGTTGCGGACGATCCGAATTACGAGAGATGGTCAAGTCTATGACAATGGAATGATGGTGAGCGGTGTCAACACTAAGTTTGTGGAGGTAGAGAGATTGAGGCGGTGCTAGGTGCAGGATGCTGTGTTTGAGCACAACGAGAGGCGGTGCTCCCTGCAAAATGTGCAACATGTGCCCAAACATGGCTTTTTGTTTCGCGACGTACCTCAGACTTGTACCGAGAGATGGATTGGCGAAGTCGCAAATCACTCAAGGCAGAAAACAGAGTTGCAGGGCGGACAACCAAGTTGAATTCAGTTGAATCTTTTCTTCATTCCATGCACCTCACACTCATTCCATGAAGTCTCTGGTATTCACAATCACTCTCGGTACCCATACACTCTTCAGTCTCTTGCACTTCGCGGCGCCCATTCAGGCACAAAAACAGAGTATTGTTCTTCCCCTCATTTCATCAGCATATGCACGCTCAGGGTCCAGCCTATACATAGCCGGAGGCTGGGTCAGTGGCAACTTGGCTGCAGACTCCAGCCAGTTCGTAGCTCTTGACCTGTCGGTACCCTGGAATGCATCCACCCCATCCTGGAAATGGCTCCGCAATGGTCCCACACGAAGCTCATTCCCCGCAGCATTTTCCTCGGACGGCAAGACCATGATCACTTTCCGCTCAGGCGTGCCCAATTTTGCACTTTTGTACGACGTTACAACTAACCTCTGGCGGCCATCTCGCATTGGAGCTTCAAATCCGGACCGCGCTGGTGTCTATGGAGTCACTGATCCGACTACAAACGTTGTCTACCTCGCAGGAGGATTTCAAGCCGATGGCCTATCCTACACTCCAATGGTCGTATACCATTTCGACACTGACAGCTTGACCGAGTTCACTATTCCCCAAGTCGGGATGCGAGACACTCTTTTCTACAAAGGTGTCTGGTGGTCGACATCAAAGAGCATCCTTTACTTTGGAGGCTACAATTACGGGCTCGGATCGCAGAGTCCAAGCATCATCACACAGTTTACACCAAGCACAGGACTTTGGTCCATACTGGTAACGCAATTTCGAATGCTCCTCCGTCGCTTACGGCACTCTGAATTGAATTTACAAAATTTTTTTCATCCATGTCTAAACAGTCTACAGCAGGAACAGGCCCTGCCTCACGAAATGACCACTGCATGGAGATGTGTGAGTGCACACTTGAAAGATTAGGCAATGAACCTCACGGGCAAACTTCTAATTCGATACCGGGTTTACTTCAGCGGATGATGGGTCAAAGCTGGTTGTTTTCGGCGGCAGGTTTGTTACAGGGATGAACTCGACTCTGGCCAAGTCAATCTTTGTCCTGGACATGCACACGATGGCTTGGACCCGCGGGCCAGATCTGCTCTATGCCAGGCTTTATGCAGCATGCACGATCGTAGGCTCGACATTTATTGCCTGGGGAGGTATGCGAAAGCGACTTTATCTACGTGTGACAAATGTAGCTGTCATCAATGCTCGAGGCTAACCTTTTTCACGATGTGTCCATGGTAGGTCAAGACGACTCCACTGTCGCCTCGGCTGCTTCCAATCCACTCATCTATGATCTGAACACGAACAAGTACACGACCCAGTTCACTCCACCTCCTCCTCAACCCAGCTCCTCAATCACAGAAACGGCATCTCCCGCCTCTTCAACGACTGCCCACAGCGCAGGGGATAGCAACGCGGGATACACGGGCGCAATCATTGGAGGAGTTGTTGGGTCAATCGGATTGCTTGGAGCAACCCTTGGGTTGCTCTTCTACATGAGGCGCCGCGATCTGAAGACTCACACGGACTCTAATGCCAGCCTGGTTATGGATAGGCTCGATGACACCACGGATGAAGACACACACGCGGGTTCGTCAAGAACAGGCGTCTATGAGCGCGCAGACTCTGCAAGCACGAAATCAACATTGATTATTCCTAGTCAAAGAAACCCGCAGCCCTTCCCGCATAACCACCACCAAATTGAAGACGCGAGCGAGCACCGTGCGCCACAATTCATTCGTGATTGTTATGCCAAATACGCACTCCCGGATGCAGTTCCGGGAGCGCCGCAGCAGATAGTCTATCTGCCGTTGCAAACGACCGAGCAATAAAGGTCGACATCCTTTAACTCTACTGAGTAATGTGGGAGTGAGGGCGAGGGCCAGTGTATGAGAATTGCTGCACAGCTGCATGAGGAAACCAAGTGGGCTCTACTGCAAGAGCCGAATGCGGGTTGTATATACACAGGCAGAGCTGGAGGCGACATGTTCCAGCCTGAGGGCGAGGATCCAATTCGACATCCATGCTCTTCTTGCCACATCCCATTGCATTGCTGCAGTGCAATTCCGCCACAACGCCCGTCTTCATCCCCTTCATCCTCTTCATCCGCTTTTCTCCTTGATGGAGCTATCGATTCCACTTAGCACACTACTTCTAGGTGTCCTACTCTTCACCGCACCAGTATTTGGCCAGGATGCGGTCACAGTCGTCTCTCAAGCCGCATATGCACGCTACGGCACAAAGCTGTATGTTGTGGGAGGAGGATACAGCCGTGAGGTGAAAGCAAAGTGGAACAGCTTTAACACTGACAACGAGTTCATAGCCAGTCCTGACGGCCAGTTCATGGTGCTCGATCTCTCCGTCCCTTGGGACGTCTCCGCACCAGCATGGAAGCGTCTCGCCAGTGGACCAAAGCAAGGCACGTTCCCGGCTGCCTTCTCAGCCGATGGAAAGACCCTGGCCACATTCCGCTCTGAGGCCAATGTCACCGCCTCGTCACATTTTCTATGGCTCTATCACGTCGACAACGACACCTGGACCCAGTCTGCAGTCACCGTCCCAGACCCAGGGAAGCCTGGCAGGTACGCGGTGACAGATCCCACCACCAACAATGTGTACCTGCCCGGAGGCTTTGAGAAGGAGAACTCGTTTCCGATGTTGATCTATAGCTTTGACAAGGACTCGACAACGCAACCACCTTTGCCTGGCCGTCTTGTGGATGTGTCCCACTACAAAGCCGTGTGGTGGGCGCAGAAGCAGAGCATCCTGTACTTTGGAGGTTACGTAGGTTCACGATATGAGCACACTGCTCCTTCTATCATCCAGTTCACGCCGAGTACTAACGCTTGGACAACACTGGTAAGCTACTCCCTCTCTTGTTTTTAAACTCGTTGGTAAACCCTCACTTAACATTGGACTCAACTAGACTACAACAGGAAGTGGACCTTCTGGACGATCCGATCATTGCATGGAGATATGTATGTGAGCTGCCCACGCACGTCCTGATTATGTACACTTTCTAATGTCGTCAATCGTGCTTACACCTTATTCTTTATATGTGTTCGCATGGCTGATCTTATAGCTGACGATGGAACAAAACTTGTCGTTTACGGAGGCAGGATTGTCGAGTCATTCAAAACGGTGTTTAGCAGCGAGTTGTTTGTCCTGGATCTGCCATCCTTGCAATGGACGTTGGCAAGGGACAGTGGGAAGCCAAGACTTTATTCGGTGTGCACCATCATCAATTCCACTTTTATATCATGGGGCGGTATGTTCAAGAGGCTCGCAGAAATGCGTGTTTGAAAAAGTGAAAAGCGAAGACGACGGATCCTAATGGTATTCTTCTTTGTCGCTGCAGGTCAAGATTCTCAGGAGACTATATCGGCGCCTCCTATCCTCTACAATCTCAATGGAAAGAAATATCTTTCAAAGTTCATGGACCCAGACGGCGATACGCCCGCAAAAGTTTCTACTAGCGGTGATGCAAACGGTGGTATTCACACGGAGGGACTGAGCGCGGGCGCCATAGCAGGAATCGCGATTGGGAGCTTAGCAGCCCTCATCTGCATTTGGTGTCTTTGCTGCAAAAAATGGAAGCGACCGCAGTACGCCGAGGAACATGTGGACCCCCTCAAGAGTACTTACAATATTCAACCAACGCCGATCTCGAGACCTACCACAAAACCTGGAGCAGTCAAGGTCACTGTGACAACTGTTTCACCAAGACCACAGATAGGTGTGTCGACTGCCGTGCCAGCGTCGACCGTGACCATGATTGAACCTTCCGGAAGTGGTTACCGACAATATCCAATTATGCCTACGCACCAAGGATCCCAGACTGTGGGCTCGTCAAATACGTCTACGTATCCCCCAGGGCGTGGACTGAACCCGCAGAGCCGACAGAGCTATCCACTGCTCCAATCTCAGCCAAGCACGAGCACAAGGCAGCATGCGTATCCGATGACGGCAAGTCCTAACCCGCAGTATTCGATACCAGTGGGATCTTCACAGAAGTCTAGTGTCGGCATCCCTTCAGAGGCACTTCCTACATACTCTGCGGCATCGGCTAGGTCGTCGCCTCGAGCGCCGCAGATGCTCCTAGACTACGAAGGTCAAGTGGCTGTGGGGAACTCGGAAGTGAGACGCGAGCCTGGAGCTCCGCAACAGAGAGAGTAGCGCGGCTGACTCGATTGAAAAGTAAAGTGCATTATTAGTTTCGTTGAGCTCTCACTTTTGTTCGGGAATGCTCTGTGATACTGTACACCCGTAATTAAAGTGCCGTAGAGCAGGGCTGAGGCTGCATGATGGGATAAAAAAAAGGTTCAAATTTCAACACCGACACCGAGCGGTGTGCGAGCTGCTATCAGCACGGAGAGGCAGGGGGCGCACGCCAAGGGACTAGCAACGATGGTGGGGACAAGGATGACGGGCAAGTGGCAATGCCGATTTCGCATCTTGTCTCCCATCCTCCGACCCATCCTCCTCATGTTCCTTCCATCACAATCCCTCAGCTTACTCTCCATATTTGTTCTGCTTAAACTGGCAGTGCCTACCTTTGGCCAGACCGACCCTATCCCTTTGACAGCCCCAGCCTCGGTACGCTGGGGCAATACTCTATACATCAGCGGTGGAGCCTACAGTAGCAACCTAGAGCTCCAGAATAGCTACAACCAATTCATCTCCTTGGACCTGTCGGTGCCTTGGGATGCCGCCAACCCGAGCTGGAACAGCCTGAGCAGCGGTCCCCGACAACGCATGTTTTCAGCGGTTATGTCGAGCGACGGCAAGACTATGGCGACTTTCCGCACGGGCGAGCCAGCATTCTCATGGCTGTACGATGTCGCCAAAGACCTGTGGCGGTCCTCCCAAATTACCGTGCCAAACCCTGCACTCGAGGGTATCTACGGCGTCACAGACCCTACATCCAACTTGGTCTATCTTGCGGGAGGGTATCCCCAGAACGACTCGGTTCTTACGAATATGTTAGTCTACCACTTTGACTCGGACTCGTTGACACAACTCACCATGCCCCCACAGGGACTTGTGAACCGGAGGTATTACAAAGGTGTATGGTGGCCACGCAGCCGGAGCATCATTTATTTTGGAGGGTACTTGTATGGCGCAGGCGCCGGCACAGGAGTGCCTGACGGTCTTGTCCAGTACACACCAAGCACCAACACATGGGCGACACTGGTTCGTAATTCATACTGGCATGGAAAAATACCTGTACGGGTCTGCGCATCTGTCAAGGCTCACCATCGCTCAACTCAACACTCAAAACATAGACTACAAAAGGCACAGCACCAGGTGGCCGTTCTGATTTTTGCATGGAAATTGGTAAGAATATGATGACGCGCTAAAGAAGAAAAAGGAGCGCTCTAAATATCTGACGAGATGTTAGATATGCTTCGTTACACGAGACCCTCACCTTCACTGCCTGTTCTTCTTGCCTGTTATTTCTAGCTGATGACGGGTCAAAGCTCGTTGTATTTGGGGGCAGGGCTTTTTCAGGAACAACTTTTACAACCACTGGCGATCTTTTCGTTTTGGATCTCAACACGTTGATATGGACTCAGGGCTTAACATATGTCACTCCGCGGACATATCCGGCTTGCACTATTGTTGGATCGACATTCATTGCTTGGGGAGGTATACAAATGGTCTAAGGCGTTATTTGGCACCGCGAAAGAAAAAACAACCAGTCTTTGCTGGCGTAGAAGAATGTATGCTGACTAACCATGACATCTTTGCATATCAGGTCAGGACAATGTGGCGACAGTGTCAAAGGCGGCTATCCTTTATGACTTGAACAGCAACCAGTTCATCAGTCGCTTCACACCAATCGTACCACCATCCCCAACCGGTTCCACAATTCCAGGCGGCAAGGAAAGCACGGGCAACACTGGCGCCATCATCGGAGGAGTTGCTGGAAGTATAGCCGTTATCGCCATTGCTGGATTGATTTTCTTTTGCATGCGACGAAAGAATCGGCACAGCGCTGCATCGAGAGACCACTTATCCTTGACTACCCTGGATTCTCCCAACCAGTACGAAGCCAAGGTCGACCGACGTGCCAACAACGGAGATACTGCGATGCCACCAGTGCCCTCGGCGGATTCAACAATGTCGACAGGACCCATATATGCGACTGATTCAATGCCAGCAGGTTATGTATCCCCACCGCCATCAAAGCCAGGTTCAGGACCTCAGCAGTACGCCTATAGGACGGTACAGACACATGATGCGCTTAAGGATTACCAGGATGAAACGCAAGGTTCTGGAAACTACAGAGGGCCGCAGTATATCCCAAATGCGTATGTAGACGAAGGAGGACACAATGGCCAAAGGGGACCACACAATTAAAGGGTCCGAGGACAGGGGTTTCTTGCAAATCTCACTTTGAACGCCAGTCCTCGAGACAGGTTGGGGTATATATTTTCACAACCTTCAACGCTCGAACACTAGTTATCAGGAGAACTAGGGGTTTATTGACGGCCAGACTGGTTTCTGTTAATCAGCAATCCTGAGCTTGAACTCTCGACCTGAAAGTTTCTTTAGATGTCGAGACGAGGGGGGCAGCCGGCAGGTCGTCTGTCGCAAACACCCTGGGGTTCAACATCTTCTCTGGTAATAATAGGAGGAGGGCAGCCGCCGGGTCTAGTGGCGCAAATGTTGCTAGGATCCTGGACAGGGTAGGCGTTCGCGGTAGCCAGGAACAGGGCAATAGTTGCCAAAATGGTGAGGTAGGTGCTGCGGCTTGCCATGGCTTGAATGTGTAAGGCTGAATGTGGAAGAGAGATAGCGAAAAAAAAGGAGAAAATCCACGCTATTTAAGGTGCGCCAGTTCCCGGGCCGTACTCAGTGTTGAACGTGCACCGGTACGATCCATTCTGGGAGAGCAGTCAAGATGCGTTCTCTTGGTTACAAGTGCCGTTGCGGCTCTCGATGCCTCCTAGTAGTCTTTGTCCTCGTTTGAATATTCGTCTCCATCCAAGCTGTACAGTATCAGCACAAGATCATAATGACAAGGAACAAGAACGACGCGACGGAAATGTGAGCCCCTCCTTATTTGTGGATTACATGTGTACAGTATCCAAGATGTATGGACAACCGCATCAACTTGAATTTCTTATTCCACGTTACACGACAGCGGAACTGATCCCGGTAACAGGCGTTTTGGGGAACGTCCTTGTTCTGAAACTCAATTTAAAGCTGACCACGCTGGCGCGAACTAGACCACAGATCCCCTCAGTCCTATAAGATTGCCTCCTTCTGACTGGAGCATCAGGCACTCAGAGCAGGCCCGAGTCTTCCTATCCTAGGGCACCATGGAGGTATGTATGGGTCGAAGGCAAAAACTATACAGAGTAACTGCAACACAGCACAGCTACTGCATTTTCAGTTCTGCATGCAAGGCGTCAAATACCGGCCCTTGCCCGTTTTCTGTACAGCCAATGACAAAAAGAGCGCAAAAGCAAAAGCTCAGGACTACAGTGCTAATTCAGACCTGGTGCCACATGTAGACTATCGCATGCTGGTGCTCGGCGTCTTTGTGATCGTGAAAACTGTTGTGCTCGGTAGAGCGACACACCTTCGTCTGTTTGTACTCCAAGATAGAGCCAAGGCAGTTTCAACATAGAAGCATAGCGGTACAGTCAAGTCTCGTTTACCGCGTTGATCGAAAGTGGCAGAAGGCGAGACAGTGTATTGTACATAGACAGTGCAGTTGCGGGGAGTGGGATGTATGCAAGTACTGATTGCATTTCGGCATAGTCATTATGGCCGGTCTGGTAGAGATTCACACCCCAAGAATGACGCGGCGGTAAGTAGACTACAGCAAATTTAGAAGCTTCGGGTCACTGCACATCGGAAAAACGAGCGCCAGGCATTTCAGAGTTGGACACACAGCTCCATCCTCCGAAAACAAGAGACAAAAAGGCCAGCATGTGATAGTCTCCTGCTATTCATCTGCCGGTTTACCTTGTGTTTGTGTAATGCACTTCGCGTCGTTTGAGGATTCAACCAATCATCTCCTGCGCGCCTTCCCGTGAACGCGAACGCAGACACAACTTGAATTTAACCACGGCCAGTGAGATGCACAAGACAAACACAGAGCTGAAACTGTGTTCCTTTCCTTTCCTTTCCTCTTGTTCTTGGCGCTCAGTAAAATACAGAGAACTATAGACTACAGGTGTCTACTATGGACTGAAGGATCTCTCAGCGCTTGATTGACACTGCTTTTGATGACAGGTTCAAATCACTGTTGAGATTGAACCGTGCCTGAGAATATAGCATACGTCTCATTGGTCCTTGTCTCTTGGTCTCCCAACAGACACAGACGTTTACTTCAAAACACAAGAACCCTGTACAATGGCGTTTAGTAACCTATCAGACTCTCAATGCAAGGGATATCCTGCCTATTTTCAAGATCGAGCTGCGTAGCCCCGGTGGATTAGTTTAAATAGATCAAACGTGGACTTCTTTCTTGTGAACCATTTCATCAATTCTCAATCGCAGCCATGCCCGTCTCAACAATCACCAGCCGGGAACAATACGATACGATCCTCTCCAAGTCAGAGGCAACAAAACTTGTAAGTGTTTTCAGAGCAATCGGTATCGCCCTAAGGATTTGGCTTTGACAATGCCTAACGTACTTGTCGTCTTTATCAGGTTATTGTCCAGTTTACCGCAGTATGAACAATGTTCGCTCTCTCTTTATGGACAGGCTCGCAGATATGCTCGACGTAATATGCACTGAAAATCCTTATCTTGTATTAGACCTGGTGTGGGCCATGTCAGACTATCAAACCCTTTGTGGAAAAGTTCTCTGAGACGTATCCTCATGTCTCTTTTGTCAAGGTAAAATGATCCATCTGCAGCTACGTTTTTTGTTCAAACAATACATTACTATGTATAATATGTGTATATCTGACCTACTGTATCATTTTGAAGGTCGATGTTGACGAATTCGAGAAGCTGGCGGATGATGCAGAAGTTACAGCCATGTAAGAATATGACAATGGTTACGAATGTTGAACCATAGATGCGATGGTTTCCGACTAACATATGTTGGTGCTTTCAACAAAAAAACAGGCCTACATTTCAGTTCCACAGGGCCAATAAAAAGATCGCAGAATTGAAGGGAGATGAAGCGCCAGAGCTGAAGGCTCTCATCGAGAAACACCAAGCGCTCACTGAGGAACAAGTTGCCGTTGGAGGATCTAAAACGTCGGAAAACCACAAATAAAATAGCGTTGGGTCCCAAGCAACGTCCTCCTTCTGTTTCTGATACCTGATCCATCCGTTCCTGAGCAAAATATTCACATCCTTGGGGCGTCCAGTCTTTGTCTGCTATCGCAGTATGAAACTGGTACTTTGGCTGCCTCGAATGGAGGCGTGATCGGACCCATATCGGCTAGCACTTGTTGCATTGTCGCGTGGTGGACTATGCGCTCAAGTTCGCCTCCTAACAATCCAAGGGGAGGCGCACGCCAAAATGACAAGCAGGATTTACGGCTAAGGAAGAGCCGTGCAGAGCCGTTTACATTCCGATTATATCCTAAAACCTATTTTGCCACCTCAACTGATGAACGTGTTGTTGACGATGGTGCAGACGTTCATACACGTCCCGTAGAATGCTGTGGTCCTTGGTCCCGGTCATGCGCGCAATGCCCAGATTGAAGAATTCATAGGTCTCTGCCAATGACTCGCTTATTTTGCAAACATGCAAACATGCAAACCTGCAAACACTACAACCTTTGAGCCATCCTCGCCTGGTCGTAAAAACATTGTAGCGTTTAAAGAGGTCTGCGCCTCGTAACGTCTTTGGATCAACTGTGCAACAAAGAGCATTGCACTTGCGGCAATGCAACTGAGTGTCCTGTGGAGGAGCCAATATTGCTAAAATTCGTTGTCATCAAACATGATGCATGTCATTAGCCTTTGCTATTCTCGTAAGTCATAAGAGCAACGTCTTGTAACTTGCACAGTCTGTACCCTTACCAGTGCGTCCCATGCCTCGTTCCCAGGTACAAACTCCGTACACATTCCAGGGCGGAGGCGGGAGTCGTTATCCTCGTGCCCACCAAAGTAAACGATGCTCCTCTGCGACTTTGGATATATCCTGTATAGTGTGTTCGAACCAACATTACTCCCTATGGGAGGAGAGGGTGCTAGAGTCAGCACTTATGTACTCGTCCGTTCGCAAACACATCGGACCATTCCTCTTTACTTAATTGAACGGAGAGAGTGGCAGAGACGCTTCCTCCTTCTTCAGGATCATGGTACGGCGGTAGCACTGCGGTGGTGCACTGCCTAATTTGGAGATCACACAGAGCCAGGGAGACGGGCAAGCTCGGCGATTGTACACAACTCTTTTTTTATGACCCTCTTGCTCAAAAGGATAGGGCAAAATGAAAAAAAGAGTGTCGCGAGGACAGGGGCCACGGTTTAAGGACAGGGCACCAAAGAGAGAATTCCTCTCTTTCTCTCCACTTTCCGATTAGTCATCTCTTTACTATACCGACCGAGATATTAAAGTGGCCGAGATCGCGTGGGGCCTCTTCCCTTCGCGCAAGTCCCATTATCTTTTTTTACATGAGAGCGATCGTGACCAGTGATCACAGGTATGGTTCATCCAGGCGCGGGCAAGTAGATCTAGATCTCGCATTCATGGTGTTGTTTTGGCTTTGACACGAGAATACTATTGTACATTAACTCGTCGGCATGCTCTTCCGGGTTGAGAAGATCTCGGGGGTTGGACTAAAGACACTGCGCCCTCAAAGCTGGGTCTGAACGATGTGCGCGATCGTTCGTGTAACAAGGAGGTCGAACCTTCATGCTTCAGTGCAAACAAGCCGAACCATTTCCTTTCTGCTTTGCTTTTCTCTCTTTTCCTGCCTCATCCTCAACTTCGCTTGAACGGACTGGTAAGATTTGTCCATGCTATCATTTGCTACACACTAAACGTATTCCCCTCACAAGCTTCACGTTACTATGAATGACATTTCTGATCGTTGGCATTGCCCACTCTAGACCCAAGAATGCTTTTAACACTGAGCTACCCAATCAGCAAGCCGTTCAATAAGACGTATACCGCCATCATCGTTGTCCTCTTTCTTACCGCCCTGACTGGTATTTCAGTATGGACACTAGTTACCAAGAAAGACTGTGTGCCATACACTTCTCCAAATTACATTCAAGACACATGTCAGCCATATAACCTCTTTAACGGAGCCGAGGTGCGACAGAGCCGTGATGGAATCACGCCTTTCGTCTACAACGACAGGATTTCGGGGCTCGCCTCGGACTTCAAGTACAAGAACACTGCCTACTCATGCCTGAGTATGACCAGTTACCGCATTGTACTCAGTACGGATAGGTCCACTCAGATCAACTACAATGCCTCATGCTTTTTCCATGATGAGACCAATGTCAATTTCAACTTGATCGCGAGCACCGTCTCCAACGACGTGGGGTTTGGTTGGGATTCTGACATGGGTAATTTGCATTGTTCTCATGGCCGACCGTTCTATTTGCAATCACTCATCTTTGCCGACAACGATGGAGATGGACCTGGGATACCTTTGGGACTCGACATCTTCGACAGTTCATGCTCCCTCTTGGTCTGGCATGATGCCAACAGCAAGATCGCCATATTTCGCCCCAACAATCAACCAAATTCCAAAATTTCTCAATCTCTCCAGTCCTACGCGCAGTACAAGCGCGAAATGGCGAAAAAGTTTGCTATTAACAGCGATATGAGATTTGCGGTGGGCTACACTTGCTCCAAATGCTCGCGCAAGGTTGGATGGGACCTGCTGTTAACGCTCCTGACGTCGTTCGGCTCCCTTGGCGGCATGGTGTACACTGTGTTGATTTTCCTCGGACAGCGGATATATACACGTAGGCGGGATGCCAACCCTTACGACACCCTTGACTTGGAAAAACTCACCCCAAATAGTGGAGATTCGAGCCGACGTGCAGCACATTAAAACTATGGTGGGCATACCCACAGTGGTGCCTCTTCAATTCGCAGCTACGAACTAAGTTTCGACCCGAAAGTTCTTTCTTGATAACGTTTGGGCTCAGCATGAGCGCCGTGAGTGAGAGAATGGTAAGCATTTTGGAAGCATGATGATCCGCGGAGAGGAGCAGACCATAAAAAAATTGCCACCTTCGCAAACAGACCAAACCGCACTGCAAACAGACCTAATAATTGGCCAGAACCATCTACCAAACAGACCAAACTATAGGCTGGATATTTCTTGCACAGGAAGACTGAGAGGAAGAGGCACAGCACCTTGCAATTAGAGATATCAGCTCAATCGCCGGTACATGGGTTCGACTCTGATACCATTCTTTCCTTCGATACAGCCATGAGTTATCGTCTTTCATCCTTATAAATACGCATATACTACCGAACCTCAACCGTTTCGCTTCCTATTCACATAAGGGTATGGCCGCCTACGCTATTTTGTTTTATCGCAGACGTTCTTGGTCGGTGGCCACTCCTAGATCACGAAGAGTTTTGTGTTTGAGATCTATTTGTTGGGTGCGCCCCGAGCCCTTGGAAGACGAAGTAGCCGTCATGTTGGCCGATAAGGACAATTGTAGTCGTATTGATTTTTCTGGCAGAGGTCTTCTGAGTTGGAGGCTTTAAGTAGATACCGGTAGAGTTCATTCGGTCACTATCCAGTCGTTCTGATTCAGATCCACCACGTCCCCATTCCAACTCGAGTTGCTTGTATCCATATTTCCGACCACATGGTGGCCCTCAGCAACCCACGACGGGTTGGCCCAATTTATCTCTGCTGGTGAAAAACTATCCCGATCTGGTGCATCGGTCGCAAGTCCAAGCTTGTCCAAAGCAGCGCTTGCCTTCTTGAGGACAATCTCCCTCTGCTTGGCCGAGCAGCTTCTTGACATTACAGTAGGTCTGTGACTTTAAGGCGCCTTTTCTGACAGATACGCGATCTATAGAGCCCTCGACAAAGTCCAACGGGGTGCTCATGCTCGCTATACAAAAGACAACGGCCATCGTGCCCGCTATACAATAGACAAGGGCCGCGGGGTCACCGCTTCCCGCTATATCAAGTAGAAGTGGGGGGTGCGACGACATATCACCTCCGCGTGAGTGCACCCTGGGCGGCTAAGTGCTTCTCTTTGAGTAGTGCCGAGCTGGCGAGGAGTCTGTCGTTAGGTAGTAATAAAAAAGTTATAATTTACAAACCAAACTGCATTGGGATGGACCGTGCGTGCGCCTGTGTCTGGTAGACTTGGGCTTTGACCACACTTGGACTTTGGGAATGTGCGGGCTTTATTCTAAGGCCTTTCTTCGAATCGCCGCGACTCTTCTTCGTACTCTGACTACAATGTGACCAGAGGGACCGTGGATGCTAATGGATGAACTATAAAGAGCATTGGTGGAAGGTGTTCCTGTACGAAGGCAACAGTGCGCGTTACGGTTCCTCGTCTGTTCACATTGGTGCTTGCTAGATGCAGCCGTAACCTTGGGATATCTAGTATGTTGTTTCAAGCTTGAAAAGGTGCTGTTGACCTTTCATCGACTTGTCAAGTTCTCTGTGCATCCTCCTCCTCCAGCCTTTCCCTCTGCGATTGCGCGTTATGGCCTTGTCCATTTTTACCTGCCAATTGAACTGTCGATTCTTCACCATACACAATAGTAAGCGAGTTTTCAAACACCCTCGATCTTGCTTTGGTTTTCTGGTGTGTTTTGCCAACAAAAGTCCGTTCAGTTCCCGAGGAACATCGTTTTGGGCTGACAGGAGTTCGAACGTGGCCTGTGGCCCATTTTTCTGGCATCCGTTTTGCCGCCCTGTGAATGGCCCAAGACCTTGAAAATATTTATAAAAAAAACTTGAGAAAGGCACCTCCTCGATTGAACTTTGAACTCGCCGGAACGACATTACCTGCACCCAAGACTCAACAGCGATGACCCTCTTCAAGAACTTCTTTGCCACACTCAAGAACCAAACAACATCTGCGGCTCCTTCGACCGCCAGCTCCCCAGCGCAGAGCCCACGCACGTCCGTTCAGGAACCGCGACCTAAGGTTCAGCTCACGATGACGATAGATCAGGCACTTGACCTGGCAGTGAAGAGGTGTGCAGCGACTTCACAGGTGTGATCGAGGGGCGAACGCACGCTTGCGCCATAGGCCCTGTTGCAAATACAAAAGTCATTTTTTTTGGAACAAACATCTCGCATTAACCCTTGGTTTTGCTTTCGGGTGAATTGACAAAGTGATCGCCATGACCACCAGGTCCTCTGAGCAAGGTTCGAATCACAGGGGGTCAATGATCTAGCCCCCTCTAGGCCGTCCTGGTGATGAATGCAACCGTGTCTTGAGGGATGTCACGCGCGACGGTGACACCAGTATCCCCTTTCTACTACTTCCCGCAAGGGTGCGCGGGGCGGAATGACCTATTCCTCTCTTTTTCTCTCTTTCCCTCTCCTTCATCCCCATCTGGCTCGCATTCCGGTCTGCATTCACCTCCTCACTTTTCCTCCTCTCTCAGCTTGCATTCCTTGTAATCAACACGTCGTGCAACGGCTCTGGACTCAAACCTACTTTTAGCACACCTCGTTTCTCACACTAGTTGTATATCACTCTGCTGTGCTTAAACAACGGCTGCTATCTTCCACTATTCCTCGCCAGTTTTACACTTTTGCTGTCTGCTTGTTCTTCTCTCTACTCCGGAGAGGCCTTCTCGCTTCTTACTCTTGATCAAGCCCAGCCATGTCGGATCTAAGGTCTATCCTCGACAGACTGGTGCAAGAGAACCTTCACGGTCCTATCGATCCAGGGAACCAGGACACAGTCAAGAACCATGTGATCCGACAGGCCAACCGCGACCCGAACAACCCTCAGGACGACATCAATGGCTCGCATGAAGACGAGGACATGGACGGTCATGACCCGAGGTATTTATAAAACGGCGCGAGAGTACTGTAGCATCTTTCTCCAGAAAGCGCTATCGAAGCGCAATGCCTGTATCGTCTATTCACCTCACCTCGTTCTTCATACTGACTCAGATGGCGCCAGTTGTTCCATGAGTTCTTTGTATCAGATCAATCTGACGATACCAACGACGATCTACTTTTCTATGTTCAGCGAGTCTCGGACGAGGTCCAGAATGGTGGACTGGGCGTGGATCCCGTCTTTGTAAAGCGTAAGGTGAAGGGCGGGCAGCGGGTCCTGACGCCGGAGCAGGAGGCTGTTGTCTTGTGGAAGGACACGTTCTTCTTGAACGTCATTGTTCAGGTGAGAGCAAGGTTGATCTTGGGATGTGACGATCGATTTTTTTTTTGTCAGTATGTGCACTTATGGCTAACCTAGTGCCAACCAACGCAAAACCTGCAGCTTCAGTGCAAGTTGACTGTGGCGGTATGTTCGCGAGTAGCAGAGACAAATCCGGTTACAGGCATTACCAAGACGAGCATGACATGCACGCGGACACATGTTACGAAGCGGGTGTACGCGCTGCCAACAAAATCTCGCATGGATGTGAAGCAGGAATCTGTCGAGTGTTCCTGGCCCCTGATTTACTACGTCATCGACGACTTTGAGGACATGTTTGAGCAGCTCATGGTCCATGAGAACGAGTACCTTTGTGTAGAGCTGGCTGTCACCCTTCCTGCAACATCGGGATCTCGCCCACAAGGGTATCTAGTGGAGCAGGAGGCATCGTGGACTCAACCGCCATCCAGGAGCCACCACCATAACGATGCGGTGCAAATAGGAAAGCCTTTTCCGAGTACATCCATTCGCGGCGGCAGTAAAATCACCTTGTTCCAAGGCGCTGCAGGATATCAAAATCTCCTAGGAATTTACCAGCAAAAGGCGGCATCAAAAGTGGGAAGGAGGTTCAAGTTGGGACCGCATACCGTCCCGACAGAATTTGTCATGATGCGTGGGCCAGGAGGACGTGGACATGCACAGGTACGTTACGGGACTGAGCAGAAGCGTCTTGCCGGTTCAATTGGCGAAAGCAAGACAATATTGCTCGAGCGAACCCTTTGCTACCCCAAGTCCTTAGCTCTGATTCCTTTATGTTTCTCCTTTCCTCTTTCTAGGTTGCAATTACAGCTTCTAATATCAGGGACGATTCTTCGTCCGAGGACAAGGAAATAGGTGCCCGCTCTCCAACCTCGCCTACATCACCCGCATCACCAACATGGCCCAGCTCGCCTCTCAGGGATGGGATGTCAAGACCCGATAGACCCATTTCCCGACGACAATCTGGACAAAACGAATCTTCAGAAAAGATCCTGCCTCCCATTCCAAACCAGAACGGACACGGACATATTCACAGCCATCGACAAGAAGTCGGTTTTGGAGGCCGCCATCAATTCCCGCAGCATCCACCCACACCGCCAACAAAAGTGCAGATCACGATCCCGACATCATCACCGCCACCCGTACCTTCAAAATCCAGCACAGCCAGCCCACCTCCTCGGTCCTTCACCCCGGGTTCATTCTTTCAATCCCTGCGTCGGATATCATTGGCGACCTTGGCACAGGCGACAGGAGGAAGCTACGAGGGTCATGGCGCAGACGGGGAAGGAGGCACCGCTTACCAGAATCACGTCCACAATGACAATGGCAACAACAACAGATCCACACACAGCCTTGGATCCGATCAAGGGTCACAGGCGTCAGCATCAGCAAACCGTCCCGGCTCGTCGACGTCGTCTACGAGAAGTGGGTTCCAGGACGGGACGGGGAGCGGGATGATCAATGCTGCAGGTGTTGGATCAAGACAGGATATTGAGGCGCTTGTCAAGCAGCCTCAGAGTCTACGGTGTTGCATGACCTTTGTGAACGTGCCCTGGACAGGGATCGTGTCCATGCTTTTGGACCATGCGTACAGTGTGAATGCGGGCCCTGGTTCGACTGGGCAACGAGCGGGAGTTCCGCAGGGGCTGTCTATAGCACACAGGCAGCATCGCCAAGGACCTCAAGGATGAGGCACTACGGCCTCCGTCTCTACTTCACTATTCTTTCCCCATAATTAAAGGTTCTAAAGGTTCTTTTGGATATATTCTTTGATTGCTGTATGGTCAAGCTAGGCCTTTCGACCTTTGGGGGATCGCCGGCTCGATGTGGCACCTTCAACCTCTTCAATCTCTTCACTCACTTCCTGTTGCTCCTGCTGCAAAAATGTCTCCTTCCTCGCAATCAGACTGATGGTCTCATGTGAGTGTGAGAACACCCTCGTGCGTCCATACTCCTTTCCTTCCACATCGTTGCCATCTCCCACCAGCACAATATCTTCTTCCTCTTCTTCAACAAAGTGCTGCTGTCCCTCATTGTCATCCTCGCCTCTCCGCAGCAAAATATCCCTCTCAATTCTCGATCGACTCCAGCCAACCATAAACATCAGCCATCCGACAACGACCAACCACCATGTCCCGATACCTGTCCAGACGACACTAGGCCCGTACAACTCTGCGGTCATGAGGACCGAACAGCAACGGAAGACCCAGATCCCAAAGACAAGGCACCGAATGTACCATGTCCGGTGGTAAGGTCTCAGTCGATGTGGGTTGGAGGGCGAGTACAGATACCCAGAAGGTGTGGCGCATAGGGTGAGGTAATACAAGAAGATGACCAGGTCATAGACGACCGTCCAAATCGTGCTCATCCATGTGTCCGCCATGGGAATCCACGTACCTCCTACTCCTCCTGAGCTATCGTACTCATCGTTTGCTCTCGAGGGGACAAGTCGTCCCCCTGTCAAAGAGGAGAGCGCACCCGTGAGTACACTCAGAGGTTCCTGAACCCTTGCAGGTCCAGCAGCGTCCAGACTCGCTTCCCGCAGTCCACCGCCCAAATGTCCCCCTGCATGTGGCAAGTAGATTCCTTGAAGATAAAACCATCCTTGACCTTGCTCGCCCGCGGACGGAATAAAATTGCCCCAGAACTGGGGTACTGTTACAAGCATGAGTGTAAAGATGAGGGTCGTGTAGAACAAGATGGGCTGGGTTGAAAAGTGGACGAATCGGAGGACGTGGGCATGGATTGTGTGGTTGACGAATCGGTTCCAGAACTTGTGGCGAGAGGAAGCAGAGGAAAGGGTCGAGGAGAGGCGGTAGAGATGGCGACATTTTTCATCCAGCCATGCATCGTATCCATTCTTGAACTGTGGTTTGTCCTGTTGATGCAATGATGCCTGTGCATGCGACATATTCATATCAGTCGCCACTTTGGTGTATTCCTGAGCTGAGGAAGGTGGCGGAGATGTCTGCAGGTAGAGAGAATAGAGCTTTGGCAAGACCAATAGGACGAGGGCCACAAAGAGATATCCTGTCGTGAAGAGGGCCTTCAACTATATAGTACCGAAGAAAATAAAAACAGTGTGTTAATGGTGAGGTATCAAATATCCGAATCGCAAAATTAGGTGTGGTGTTGCCCAGGAAAGCAGGACCCACGTACAAGCATGGCAACATTGGCCCACATGATCCATTCTGCAAATCCACCATTCATTTCCGATCGCTCTCCATCAACCCTAAAGACCGTGCGACTGCTGCCTAGGCGCCCAAGTCTATCCACAATCTTGATCTCCAGCTCATGATCCTTTCCGTCGTTGTAGTCCTGAGGATTCCATGCGGAGACATAGAGCGGAAGAAATTCCTCGTCCTTTGTCTGATCTTCTGCTGTCGTTCCAGCAAATCGCGCAGGCTGTTCGTGCGATTTCCCGTCGATCCTGATCTCAATTTTAAGATCCTTGCGCACATGTTCATGACCATCGCCCGCTGGAATTTGGTTGTCTGTCCAAGCCAAAAACCGAATATGCGTGCTGGTCCCGATCCGACCCACTGGCTCGTGCTTCGGAATCAGGTAGCGCGAGTCCTTTGGATTTGAAACTACAATGATGGGGTTCGTGGGTAATCGTGGCCCAAGAACCGGACGCCTCTTTGTCTCCTTCTCGCTTAGCTTATCTGACGCCGTCGAGTCCTCGTCCAACACGACCTCTTCCTCTGTCTTCTCGTGTTGCTTGATATTGGGCATGATGGCCGGTGGAATGGTGGTCAAGGGCATTGACACATCTGTGAAAGAGATCATGTCATGGTCCACAACCATAATCCTGTAAAGTCCGTTCTGCTTCATGTCCCCAACCTCCAATTCTAGGAAATGTGTTGGCTGATACGACTGCAGAGCCTCTCCTAAGCCTATCAAGTTTGGGAAATGTAAGGCCGTTAGATACTGACCGCACTACCAGATGATCGTAAATGAAGCAATGTCGGGGCACATACCCCACTTGAGTTTGTGCAAATGTCCACACATGTACACGCTAAAGGACTGTGAGAGATCAGCAAAGCTTTCACCAGACGATGTCTCTCCAAAGACGGTCGTGGTTACTGGGTAATGGGAAAACTAGGAGGAAAAAAAAACAAGCAAAGTCGAGTGAGCGTTGCATGTGGTGAGACTGGCCACCTCCGTGCTTGACAGCGGCAAGTGAGTTGCTTCGAACAGCTTTCCTGTCACCTACTACGAACGTATGGTTGTTTTCCTTGCTTAGTGTCAACCTCTGTGAGAGATAGTCCATATCTGGGGTCTCAAACAGCCCAAAGAAATTGTAAGGCCGCGCAGGGCCAGGCTTGGGACAGGCGTCGATTCCGATGAAGCCATATTTGCCATAGTCCGTGCTGACGTCGAACATGAATCCTGGAGCCTTGGTGGCACTCATGTCTGCAAACATATTTTCCTTGCTGTTCCAGTCGGGGACATCAAAGCAGTCGTGGTTGCCCCGGAGATCGTGCCAGAAAGTGCCGTTTCTTTTGGCCAAGACTCCTGATTCTTCCAATGCGTCTCTATACGTGCTCCATTCGCTGAGATACTGCATGGATCCCACGAGATCCTTGTCCTTTGCATCTGTCAGGTCACCCGTCACGACGACGAAGGCCGGTTCTACCATGGGAAGGGCCGTTGAGAGGAAGGTGTAAAAGTTGGCGGTGCTTGCTTTCCGGAATGCGCTGATGTGCAAATCCGACACCTATCAGTGGGCATGCGGGACGAGTAAGGTCAGTCTAACGTATTTTGGGAGCTGAGGGGACTATCCATGCTGTCCGTGCTGCATCGTGGGCAAGGGCTGTGCAACCCCACCCGTGTGTGCTGGCGCACTCGCATTGTGGCGCACTGGCCAAAAGTCCAAAAATAACCCATCAGAGCCAAAAGTCAACAACAGGACAAGGTTGTGTAGAGACATCAGAAAGAGACGATAGGTCCCTTTGAGAGGGACAGAGGTGGGGGGGGACACCATGTGAACAGCTAAGGTGTGGACATCAGCAACAACAAGAGTGGATAGAGCCTTGCCTGAACAAAGTAGAAAATATTGTCCTTGCTATCTCCGATGACAGTGCTGTCCTGATCAGCCCGAGGGTCAGCAGCGGTCTTTGCTGCATGGGCTATTTTGGCGCTAGCCTTGGAGCGGACCATGGACTGGTTGGCAAGCGTGTCGAGATGGAGCGCATAGAGCCATGCGGAGATGACGAGGGTCAGGAAGGGTATGAATGCGAAGGCCGTTCTGAGCCATGACCGCCTGGGGCCGGTGCCCGAGGCCGAGGATGTGGACGGGGCTGAGGCAGCGGCGGAGAGTGGTCTCCGGGACATGGCGAGACTATGCTGCGATGCTGCGGCTGAGGACCGAGAGTGGGTGAGTGAATGAGTACGTGTACAGGTGTATGGGTATGTGCGTGAGTGTGTGTGTGTGAAGAGTATGGACTGTGTGAAGAGACAGACAGACAGGGGGATGCGAGGCACGAGGTGGATTAGGATGCAGAGAGGTGTTGGACAGGGACCCTTGGCGTGTGTGGCATACCGCAACGTGGCTTTGTCTCTGTCCACTCACACACATTTTGATATTCCACGCTTGCACACCTGCACACTTGCACACTTGCACACTTCCATTGCGCTGATCGCTCCACCTTGCGTGCACCCAGCCGACCCATGTCCTTCCTCGACTTTGACACCACGGACTCCAAGGGCAGTGCATTCCTGCTGCCCTCGCTCGCCGCGCCCCATCCCTCGGCGCAATCAACCGAAGCCAGAGACGCCGCAGACGAAGATGCTCTTCTCGCCCAATTCAAAAGCAACCCCAAGGCCGCCCTTGCCCTCGCAGAGAGCTACATGACCGCTTCGCAAGCACCTCGCCACGCCATGACCGACATCACCCCTGTACCAGGATTTGTGGTCCAGACACTGACCACAGGCGAAAGCAGCAAAGTGCCTATCGGATCCAAGATCATGAGCTTTGGAAAAGACACGGCCGTGTTTATCAACGTATGCTCCTCAGATTTAATGCCGAAGCCGTCCAACACAACTGAGGCCGAGATCCAAAAAGCTATCAATGCAGAGGAAGGAGCTACATACCAAGTGCCGTTTCAGTTAAGTCCACCTCGGGAGTATAGAGATCCAGGTAAACAGAAATGTTCTCTGCGACCGTTGTGCAATACTAGCGTGTATAATAAGCATGATTGAAAAATTGTTGTAACACGGAGTACTCCTCGCACGGTTTCGTAGCTGCAAAGAGCTATCTCGCTGTAGATGCATGTATTCATACGGAACCCTACAAGAGAGCAGAGAAGGATTTTGACTACAAACTGTACATCATGGAGCTAGCCATGGAGTGGGTCGAAGAAAAGTGTCGTGTCGAACTTAGCAGGAGTAAGTCCCACCCTTCCTCGCACTATCATTATTCAACGCACAAGATAGACTACAGCAACATGACTATCAGACCCCAAGCTAACCGAAGGCTGCTTTAATGTTGCATTTTTTCCGACAAGATTTTCAACTGCCAAACATAAAGTCAAAGGACGAGCTGAAGAAGCGATCTGTGATTCTCCCGAAACCGCCAGCTATCCAAGAACTCGACAATAACCTCAGTAACATGAGCGACAAGAAACCAGTGACGACTCAACCAAGACAATCACCACCAAAAATATCAGGAAAGAGTACAGTAGTGGAGATCGTCCAGCCCAAGGATAGCTCTACTTTTGTGCCTTTGGCTGGAAAAGACGACATTGTACCGGCGAGTCGGCTCTCGCCATGCCCCAAGGGAACCGTGGGTATTATTGTCGAGATTGAGTTACCGAACCATGTAAGCGATGACCTCGTGAGATTTGTCGTCGGCAGGACTGGGATACGTCGTGTGTTCTAGACACAGGACAGAAACATGTTGGCTAACATCATGCCTTCCCATCTGGCCCATAGGCATCTATGGACGGTGTTACCCTGGACATAGTCTTACCCGACAAACTGATACTGCACTCTAAAAGCCAAGGACAGAGCCTAGATGGTGGCAAGGAATACCATGTGGAGGTGGATCTACCAAATGAGCCCGTAGACTTGGACTCCGTCAAAGCAGAGTTCAGCAAAGAAAAAAAAGTCTTGCGGATTTACACACTCAAGAAGAAGCGGAAATAAAGAGGACGATGCAGGAAAACAATGCCGAGGACAGGAGTGATGTACATGCCTGAGTCCGTGTTTTTTCCAGGGAGAAGTTCAAGAACAAATCGTCATGGACAAGTCCTCCTGGGTATTTTCGGACATGTTCTTGACATGTTTTGCATGAAGCAAGAGTCTGAAAAAGAAACAACTGAGCTCCCCTCTCACATTCACAAGCCTAGAAATTTCTGTAGAAATTTCTGTTGTATGTGCAAACTGCACTTGACCGGCTAGTTAGCCGGTATTTAAACACCACAGACTTGTCTTGGTTCCGATTCCGCTGTACTGTACTTTATAACGATTAATTGAGCAAGATGCCACGACCAACGCTCCGTGATTGAAAGCAGGATGCAGACTAAGATCGTTATCTTCCGCTTTCAACCATTGAGACTAACCTTGCTGCATCCACGGCTACTCTATCGGCTTAAATTTCCGAAGGGTGTGCATCTTGCGGGCACGTGGGTAACCAACGATGAGGCTATCGATCATGGCCCATGAACTCTGTGAACTATGCAGGGTAAGATAGGATGCAAAAACCAATATTCTCCTCTTCATCCGATGGTCTTTTGGAAAGCTCGATCAAAATACACCGCGCATCGACGATTAATACATGAATTGAATCTCATCGTTGTGTGCATGACATATATAGCACCTCCACCACCACCTCCACCGCAGCTACTCCTGAGATAATGATCACCAGAAAGCCATTACAGAGGATATGGTGTCTGGATCCAACATTAGAAAGTTGCGTCATGGCGCTGTATGCAAACTGGCAAAGGAAGATGATAAGGCAAGCCGCATTCGTAACGCCGCAGCCATATTCTGGGATGAGGCTGTTATGCTGCATCGCCTTGCTTTCGAGGTCGTAGACCAGACCTTACGCGGCCTCACGGAAGTAAATCTTCCATTCGGTGGCAAGGTTGTTGTATTGGGAGGAGATTTTAGCAAACACTTCCTGTGGTTCTACCCTTTTTACTCAATATAAAGCTGCTCTAGCCTATCTAATAAAAATCATCTTCCGTTCTCGTCGACATCGGGACCCCACCATTCCCACTGATATTGATGCGCTGTGCTTCAGAGGCTGTCAAAATGTAAAGAAATGAAAACGATAAGTCCGTAAGCAAACACAAGACAGACTTCTGCCTCCACAACCGAAAGCACAGAAAGCGATAGCATCAGCATACCCGCCAACTCTTCCTTGAGTGTCGTATTCAATATGTCTGAAGCTTGATGTTGTTGTGCGACCTGGGGCAGCATGGCCATTGCATGCTCGCGCTGCAGGCAGCTGAAACTCCAGTATCTACCTCCCAGACAGTGTACATAAGATTTCAAGCTCACGGTCAGTGATGATTTCCAGATCGCTCCGCCCAATATTGATAAGAGTTGCTTCAACTTGACGCCAGCATTTTTTTGTAGCGTGCAATGAGGTATGGCATGATGCCTTCTGTCCGCGTAAGAGAATTTCATCCTTATAGTCTACTTATGATTGGTGTAAAAGCAGATATCAAGGCCGGAGACGAGGCCGCCATTGATTATAAAGGGTTTACAGCTCTATCAATTATACGGGAGGACGCGATCGTCTGGCGCGCTGAATGACGAATGGGTTGACCGCAAGGATATCCTTGTTGTGTCAGACACTTGCGTCACCGTGGTTCTCCACCAAACTGTGGTGGTGGCAAGGTTCGGTCGCCAGATTGACTAAAGCTCATATGGGATTTAATACGGTCGCCAAGTAACGTATTTTTAATCGGTCGCCAGATAGATTTTTCGTTTATGATTATGCTGTTCGTTGGAGGGAGAGGTCGAATAAATAACAATATGTATGAATATCATTTCATCATCCCAACCGCTCAAAGTTCTGCTTGACAAACTTTTGCACGATTTTGTTATTGGCGTTGACAAGGTTGGTGGAGAGTAATTGAGCCAGGGGAATGAGTCTTGCGCCAAGGTCACGGTTAGTCAGGATTAAAGCCGAGTCCTGTCCGTCAGCAAAAGTGCTGAGCAAGGCGCAGAGCGTCTTCCTGATAACCGTGTCCTTCTTACACATGTCAATGCAGTCCTGCACCGTCTCTCTCTCCAAAACCCCCCTTTTGCCGTACTTCAACACATTCCTCGCGATAGTGTTAAAGATGGTTCCTGCAGCCCTCTCTGTCTCCGATTGGGATTTGTCGTTGTTGGGTATAGTAAAGATGCTGAAGGGTTGGCTGGCGTGGTTGGCTGTGATCGGGCCTGTCGCGCGGCACATGAGGTAGGTCGAGGCGTGATAGAATTTACTCTTGACTTGGCGCAGCTGGTACATGCGATTGCTGTTGCTCGTCTCCATCGTGCGCTCGTCCTGGGTCATTTCAACCGCTTTTTCCACACATTCCCAGTCCAGAAATATCCTGACCGCTTTGGATGCAGCGGGGTTGTCGAGAACCAGAGAAGAAGTCGATCCCCCTACTGAGGGCGGCTCGACCCTATCAAGGCGCATGGATGAGGTGACAAGACCGTCGAATGACTGTGTCCCGATCACGAGGCGGTAGCCATGGTCCGTTGGGAGGCTGGTGGGGTAGACGTCCTTGTATCTTGTCCAGAGAGGGTTAGGAAGGGATGTGGCTGTTGCAACGTCTTGAATTGTCCCGAGGCGCTCGCGATGCGCATCTACCATAGGCGTCCGACCATAGACTTCTACCGTATTGATCATAATCGTCTGCCCGCTGCGGGTGTCGAGCAAAATGGATCCTGCGAGCATTTGTGCGCACGCGTAGCGATACTGTGGTCTAAGATCCCAATCCTCGTTCAGAATATTCGCCACAGCAGGATCAACCTCGCTGAATGTTCTTGAGCGCAAGACGGCTGCATATGGCGATACACGAAGGATGTCCTGAAGTCCGCCTTGGGTCTCCTTTGCGATATCTTTGTCTTGGTCGTGCTCGAATTTCATTCGCCTCTTCTTGAGTTCTGGTTGTTGAACCGAATACTGATTCTGGCCCTGACTCATACCAATAATGACCGAAGGGTGTGCGAGCGCATATCGGCCGTTGCCGAGAACATCCTGAAGAGAAAATGGGATGAGGCCCAACCACTCCGCCATCACGATCGTCCGAATCTTGTCCTCCTCGCTCGCAAACGAACGATGACAAGCGGAAAGAACTGCCTCGTGGTCGGTTTCCAAGGGGGGCGTCGGCCTTTTGGGTTTTGAACACACTGTTGCAGGCGCGAGTGCACTGACTGTGTTTGGTGTGATGAGTACATCAGTCTCTTCCTCCTCCACCTCCTCTGCCAGAAGAGCCTGGCATTCTGTCTTGCTTTTTGCGTGTTTCCATAGTCCAGAGTTGGTTTGATATGTCTTTCCACATACTGAACAACGATACAGCTTTCCCTCGTTCGATGGTGCGGCTGGAGTATTGCTATTGGTGCTGGTGTTGCTGTTCATGTTGCTCCCTCCTTCCATTGAGGCTACGGTTTCTCACGAATATTCGACATTCGACATTCGACTCGGGTTGATTCGACTTTTCGAAAACGAATGATATGTCCATTCGACTCGACAGCCATTCGACTCGGCTCTCATTCGACTCGACACTCACTCGACGCGGTCGTCATTCGACACGAGAGTCATCCGGCTCGACGGATATTCGACAAATAGATTGAATAAAGGTCGAGTCAAGTAACACAGCTGGTGGGATGAGCGTCGAGTCGAGTATAGATCGAGTCAGTTGAAGGTCGAGTCAAATATCCGTCGACTCAAATGACAGTGGAGTCGAGAATAAGTCGAGTCGAATGATTGTCGAGCCTCGAGTTGAAGATGGTCGAGTCAAATGAGGCTGTCATTCGACATCCGTCCAGTCGAACGTATTCGACATTCGACCCGAGAAAGTCGAAATGGAACCCGAATGGGGTGCATTTTCGACTCGATTCGACGTTGTAATTGAGGCGTTCCCGGACGTGCCAGACACACGGGCAGACAATGAACAGAATCAATGTAAAGGAGGGGGAAAACCCCCAGCGCGTTTATTTGTTGAAGGGGCCGACAATGAAGAGACACAAAGCGGTCGACGAATACAACAGGCAATTGGGTGCAGAACAATTGGTCGGCATGGAGTGGAAATCAATGGAAATGGAGCAGAAGGCATGGAATGGCAATAATGGAAATCAGCACGGAAATAATGGAAATCAATGGACATGGAGCAGAAGTCATGGAAATCAGCACGGCAATAATGGAAATCAGCACGGAAATAATGGAAATCAATGGACATGGAGCAGAAGTCATTGATATCAGCACGGCAATAATGGAAATCAGCACGGAAATAAAGGAAATCAATGGGAAATGGAACAGAAGTCTTGGAAATCAGCATGGAAATAATGGAAATCAATGCAGAAGTCGTGGAAATCAGCACGGAAATAATGGAAATCAGTGGAAAGGGAGGTCATGGAAGCACAGCAATGGAGGTTGTGAGGATTGCCGCTCTTGTCTGGCCGTCTATGAAGAAAGCAAGGCTTTACGATTGACGTGGACAAGTGCTCCAAGATATAAAAGGGAGATATTATCAGGATCCAAGGCTCACTGAATTGTTTAAAAAAGATATGCAGCGGACAATGCGAGCGTCCTTGAGCAGGTATGGTATTGAGTATGGCGTTCTATCACTGTGGCGGTAGTGGATGTGGCGGTGGGACATATCCACCATTCACCTCGGAAATCATAGCCTGGCTCTGCCGATCGCCTTCTACATATCCAGGCATGCTAGCCGTGTAGTATACCCTCTCATCTTGAGCCGGTCGTTGCGAGAGAGACACTTGGTTCAATGGTACGATACCATCAGGCATCGTCATCGTCGTCGTCGTTGCCGCGAGACTACTATTGGCATTGAGGGTACTGCTAGTGCCGTCCGAGACTGTCGACGCATACGTGCTATAGCCGGCGGCATTGGTTGGGACGGGCATTGGTTGGGTCGAATAAATCTCTGCGTTGGATGTGTAGGCAGGCACGGCGTAGGTACTGTTGTAGGGGTAGTGACCTGAAGACGAAGATCCTCCAAAGGCACTGATGTCCTGACTAATAGCGCCAGTTGTCGATGGACTGTACTCCATATAAACCTCGCCGTTCGTGCCGACCACATAATTATTCGCGGCGAAGGGTTGGTCCATGGCTGCCAGTGCGCTAGGTGGAGTGAACATTGTGCCTGGCGTATCATTCTTGGTCTGGCTAATATAATGTCGCTGTGGGCTTGGGATTTGATAGTTCATCGAGTGAATATCCTGAGGATCGCGGTGTAGCGCCTGCTCGTTGTTATGATTGCTGTTCTGCGGACTTCTAGCCTGCGAGCCATTGAACTGTCGATTCTGCATCACTGACACTGGCTCTTCGGGCCGCTCTTGCATGCATCTGTCCTGGAGTTTCTGTTCCGCTGCAATACCGTACTTTTCCTTGTCCTCTCTCCGTTTAAGATACAGGTAGACTATCCCTGCTAATGCAATGACAAATAGAGCACCAAAGGTTCCTCCGAGAATCGCTCCCAAGTTGCTCGTCGAGTCTCCGGACGACGACGACGATGTTCCAGTCGCTGAGCTGGGTGGGGCGCCTCCTGTGATAGCGGTCGGTCTTGCGGCGAGAAACGCTGGAGGTTTATACTCGATGGCCCACTGATTCGTGTTGATGTTGAAGATCACCGGTGGTCCTTTGATTGTGTTAAAGCCATCCGACCCTCCCCAAGCGAGAAATTGATCGCCCACAAGTATACACGCCATATAGCCGCGGACAGTTCCAACTGGTCCCGCGGTCCATTTGCCTGTAGGAACATCCAGGATGTGAATGGTTCCTGTAAACTGAGTGGGTGGGGTGGTGGTTGTGTCGGGCTCAATGCGTCCTCCGTATACAACGACTTTTGTGCCTTCATCATTGGAGGTCATGCAAAAATCTGCTCGAGGTACTGGCGGATCACCACTTGTGGGCTACAATCCAGAAGGAAAGACGGCGGCTGGTTAGTTGACGACCAGTTTAATCGACACCAAGAGTCGAAATCTGACGAACTAGTCCTTACAAAGTTTGACCAAAGGCCCGTGCTAATGGTGTATTCAGTAACATATGTGGCCCCAGGATCCAGCTTGATACTGGCATTCAAACCTCCATAGTACAGGATCGATCCTCGGAGTTTGTTGTAGGCCGCACCTGAAAATAGCCTTGAAGTGAAGACATTTGCCGGCATAGGCTTGAGGGTGACGGCCAGGCTGGACGGGTTGAGCACGTCCATATTGGACCAGGCATTCATGTAAACCAGGCCAGTATTGGGATCGATAACGGGTCTAATGCCCTGTCGACTCTCCTCGGGAGGAAACACGGTTTGAGTGCCGGCCCAGCGGTCTGTGGCGATGTTATACTTGTCAAGTATCAGAGAGTTGTTGACGCCGACACGAATGGTCAGGAAGTTTTGATTGTCGGGGGTCACCACGCCGTTGAGAAAGTATATGGACTGTCCAGGAGTGAGGGCTTGCCACACTGGGGAGTTCACCTGCCAGCCGACGGAGAGGTCGAGAGAGAAGAGCTGGGAGGAGAGACCGACCCGCACGCCATTTTCGTCCTGCTTGCCACCCTGGATATAAAGCTTTGATCCAGCGCGCGCAAAGGCGAACTCTTGGACAGGTGAAGGAGCGACCTGGGCCTGCGCTGTGGAGAGAAGTGAGACGAGTGCGAACAGGAGTCTGAATGAGCCGAGCAGGGGTGGCATGGTGTTGATTCGCATACCCGGGATGGAGTGAATGTGAATGCTGCAAGGGCAATGGGACAATGGGACGAGAGGAGTTGCAAAGAAGAGAGCGGAGGACACTCACTCGCAGACAAGGTTATCGAATATCACACATGGAAGGATGGATATCGGACCTGTGCATTGATGTGGTTCTGGACCCTTCTTCTTCTTCCTGCGGAGGTCGTCCATGCCAGGCCGCTCACAACCCCAGGCCGCTCTTTTACCCGAGATGTTCACCCCCAGTTCTCTAATACTTGCGGCCACTTCAAGGGCATGTCGCCATCGTCAGTCGAGAGGATGCTCTCAACTCTCTCCTGTGGATGCGGTTGTTGAACTATCCAAGAAACTGCTCACTTGCATCTCTCCGCAGGTGGACATGTGTACAGATTCTGAGGTGAGGAAGAAATTGGCGAGAATGAGAGCGCCAGCTGGCCTATTGTGGTCGCACAGGAGGGGGGTCCCGGGCTGGATCCCTTCAATATTCAGATTACTGCGCATATTCTGTCTACTGAAACGGCATGTTGCGAGGAGCTGTGCGGTGCTTGCTCGTTGAGAGGAGTGATGTTGTCATTGACGTTTCAACCCTGTCTTTGACCCGCTCGCTCGTTCTTACAAGGTATGGAAGTTGCAGACCAGTACGCGACGATACTCGGCGAAGAGTTTATAACGGTCCAATTTGGCCCCCGCAGCCAATTTGGCCCTAGTCCGAGGCTCTCACCAAAAGAAAAACAACACAATCATACACACTGCGCTTACTTGTGCTTACTTGCGCTTACTTCTTTCGCAATTGCAGGAGACTCATTAGTGTTCCCGAAAAAATAGTCCGGAATCAGAATTGGTCCTTCATGAACGTCGTGGCAGATGACGCGAAAATCAAAAGACGACAACTCTGAGCAAGCACAATCACGCAGTTTTCAGCTTTCTCCTGGGCTTAAAGACTCCCCTCCAGAGCCAGCAGTCATTGGAGATTTGTACTAGTCGTCGACTTGACGACAATAACGGGGGGCAAATCCCAGCCATGACTGTATCAGTTGCGGACAGACCCGAAAGTAAGCAGGATCGCGTTCATGGATTTGTTTAAACTGTTGTAGTATTCTGATTGTCCTATGCTAATCACATAGCTACTCTTCTCTTTCTACTCAAAGTCGTTAACGAGACAGGGGCTGAAGAAGCGGGCGAAGAATCATTTATGTTCCCAGGGCACACGGCACTTTGATGAACATCAAGAAGGCCCTTGATCACCTTTGAAAGGAACAGCGGGGACATCAGGCACCCTATCTAAAGACAAAACAGAGAAGACAATTGTCACCAACTATTGCCCAACAACCCATACTCGCTCACCGCGTACGTGAAAAGCAACTCTGCCTCACGCCTTTCTCCTTTTCCACTACGAGCACAGTCCAAGGATGATCCTCTGCTGTTTAGGCCCACAATCTCCGATTCTTTCCAGCCCTCATCGTTGTTGAGCTACATCCCTGCAAAGATCACCTCATTTCACGCCATCTCGACGCTGAGCAAGCGCATCGAAAAACGCATCCCCTCACTCTCCTGAGAAGCACCGGTTTACTTAGTACAAGTGAAAGCGTTTTTCTCACAGCACGGCATTCTCATGGGTCCATTGCGAATTCCCATTTCGCATCACCTTCTGAATCTCACCTTTTTCATAGCAATCAACGAAAACGCATCCCCAGGTCTTGTTCTCAGATACCACTTTGCTTAAGCCAGGCGCAAGCGCACACCTTATAGTCTGATATTCAGAAGAAGCTTTCATTCCAAGCCAATCACCACTCAATCGTGACAAAAGGATTTCAAGGCTCTTACTAACACGGACACCTCACTGCTACCTTTATTAGAAGACACCCCAGCGACACTCCGCAAAGTAACCATCGTCAATAGCGATGTTGCCGCTGATTGATTTCTTAGAAAATAAAGACCAAGACAACCTTCGCGGCCTCATCAGAACTGACGGATTTCGTAGTCAAGTATTGGCTCTGAAGTTGTCTGAGTTGTGGGGTGGGTTGAGGTGGGGTGGGGTGGCAGGACATAAGGAACTGGACATCAGAACTTGGACGTCAGGATTTGGACTTCAGGAGCAAGGACAACTAACCTCTTTTCTTTTCATTTCTTGGGTAGTGTGGGTGGCAGGGACAGGACATGGATATCAGGAACAGGATTACAGGATGTGGGGCAGGAGGGTGTGCAGAGGATCGTTTTTTTGGTGTTCGTTCTCTCTTTTAGGTCCGTCGGCAAGAGTCATGACTCTTCGGGCGTTGGCGGGCGGGTTTGTGGCAGCCACTAGCTCGCGTACCCAAGGAAAATCTTGGTAAACGAGAGCCGGACTCATGGGTATAGTAGAGACTTATGAGAACTGAAGTATAAATATGGACTTGTGAGATACGACATGAGATCGGCATTGGATGTAGCATTAAGGCTGGAGAGGCTTAATGTTCAGCTCTACTGAATACAGTGCATGCGTCCAAAACATGCAATTTCCTGCCAAGAAGACGCGTTGCTATATTCTTTGGCAGTTTGACGCAGTGCTTGAAGGCACAATCCGTCTCGAGTACCTCTTCCCAGTGTTTCTCCATGCTAATGTGGCACGTATGCTCTCTCAAACACAGGGACTAGGGTCTAGTAAATACTTGAAAGTCGCACCGCAGTGCTAGAGTAGAGATCCGAGAGTACTGGGAGCTACTAGGTTCTAGGGAGTGTACTTGTCTAGTCGCAGACCACTTTCCTTTTTATCAAAGTTCATTGAGTGTATAGATATCCCGTGGCAGGACACCAATAAAAGAGTCCTGCCTCGGCAGACAATAAAACATCAACTCTTTGTCTCCTTGACTTCCCCTATTCCACTCTACGTTTCAAAAGCCAAGTGCCAGGCAATTGGAGGTGTGCAGTTACACCAAGAGGATGCTAAAGGAGTTGCCAGAAAAGGAGGACGATATCGACCATGTCGTAAACGAGTAGGATCCCCATGGATTCGATTCTTGGATCCATGGTTTCGAAGATGGGCTACTTCTTCTTGATCCAGAGCTTGCTGATCAATCCATTGATGGCGAGCTTCCTGATAGGGACTACGATGGTGAGGCGGAGTTCAAGAAATACTGCAGCGAGCATGTTGTTGTCTCAGCATCGCAAAAGACGCTGTCTATGCTGCGTGATCCGTTGGAGTGGTGGCGTGCGAATAAGCAGCGATATCCAAGGCACTTTATCTTGGCACGTCGTTTCCTCGCGATCCCTGGCACCTCAGTCCCCTCAGAGCAGATCTTCAGCGATGCTGGTAATGTCGTTTCTGTCAAGAGAGGACAACTTGCAGACCACATGGTTTCTAAGCTGGTGTTGACCAAGAAAGCGATGGACTTCTTGGAGCCAAGCGATCATTGAGGGGGGTTTTTTGGTCATATAAATTTTATAAGTGCTTCTGTGAAAGGAGATGTGAGAGGAGCGCAATGAGTGCGAGCATATTATGATATTGAAGTAGACTGATGGGCAGGACTCTACATACAACCATGCAAACCAGGAGGGAGAGGAAGTAAAATTAGAGGGATGAGAAAAGGAAAGAAAAGGAGAGGCAAGAAGGGAGGGGGAGAGGCAGAGACCAAGAGAGAATGAGAGATGGAGAAGAGGAGATGTAGAGAGAAATAAAAAGCTGCGACGATCGCTGTTGAATGTTTGTGGTCATTTACATCGCGCGCTGTAACACGAGAGAAACATTGCCCTATCATCGGGAGACAATGAAACAGCACATCAATTCAGGGACCGAGAAACAAGCGCACGCATTGCATGTAGCCGGCTAAAAACCGACTCGACTGCTCTCGGGGATCGTAGTTATCAAAAAAAAACCCCCGCCCCGACTCGACTGGTATCGCTACTCATTCGCAACGTTGTCTTTGAAATGAACCTCAGAGCATTGACCGTCTCGACATGTAACTTTTTGTGCGAATGCATAATAGCGCATAGTAGCGCGTAATGCTGTGCCTTGCCAAGATGGAGATTCACTCCAACAACATTAACCGCTTTATCTTCCTATCCTATCCACCTTAGGAGCATCAGAGAAACACAACAATGAGCAAGAAGAGCTATTTTGCGTTTTGAAGAGCTAGCCAGGAGCTGGAAAAAACCTTGGTATAATAGGTTCAAAGCGAGTATGCAGACCTACAGCATGTACCGTGAGGGTCTTGAGCTTGATCCACTTCACAACGGCAACAGCAGATTAAAGTTGAGCCCTTAAGTTTTGTCGATCCTTTTTTTGAGGTCCAAGCTCAACTTTTCATCCTGCTCTCTTTCACCCACCCCTCTTCACCCACCTCCTTTGCCACCAATCTACAATCACTGTGAGCATCCCCCTCCCTACTTTCTTTCAATCCTCTGACCTCAGGTCGCCATGGAGAGTCCAAGGAAGCGCCCAAGAACGAGACTCACGTCCCGCACTTCCGCCACTTCGCCCCCGCCCCCAACAGAGCCGCCCCCGGTCTCGCCTCCTGAACCCGGACCCGAATCTGCAGCAGCCAGCACATCCCAGCCCCTGCCCAGCTCCAGAGAAGGGTTGCGAGACTTCTTGGTTGTCTCTGTGAACGATGACGACAGGTGGATGGATTCCGCGCCCACGGTCAAGCCCGGCGATGAAGAGTTGTCGGGGCGCTTAATAACAGCATATCGTCAGTCGCTGAACTCCACATTTAACGAAAATCTCAAGCTAACTCTCCGGCACTTGCTCCAATTTGGCATCATCGTTGAATGCGCTACGAAGCTACCTACCACTGCCAACATCACCGCCACCAACACCACCGCCACCACTACCGCCACCAACATTGCTCATTACATCGCACAGACATTGTTTAATCATACGTCCGGCGCCGATGCATATCGCTTCACCTTACAACTTGCAGCAAACAAGAGCTTAACTATTCCCAGTCGCAGTCGTTACATTTTATTTTACTTGTCAGTACGACTGCGGATCAATATCATACTCTTCTCAACGAGGGCGAAGCCTCACCTGTACGACGTAGGGGATGCACAAGCAACGATCGCGTTTCTGGAGAAAACCGACTCGTACTATGGTACAAGCGAGTTCCTAGTTCTAGGAGCAGCTAGGACCGCGCCCGCCCATGACTTAATAGGAGCCGACGTATCAGCGCCTGGGCCAACAGTATACGCATACCCATCTGCTACCACCAGGACCCAGTTTCGAACCCGCCACCAGTATGAGATCATGGTTCAAGACTGCAGATCTGCTATTGAATACGCCAGGTAAGGAATATGACTACCATACAGAGGCTTTCTTTCAACTCAGCGGCTCGATTGACAAGTTTCTTTCTCATATTCGTTGAACATATTAGCCCCATCCGGCTCTCTCAGATCCTTCAAGCCGCGGCCGAAAAGCTTGTTAAAAGACGCGAGCCGCCGAAGGGCCTCTTCCTGGAGCAGCATTGGGTTGAGGTGCGCCAGGCATTGTATCAAGAGGAGGTCGCTCGACAAAGGTTGCCCAGACATACCACGGAGATCGCAGTCATGCGTATACGAGAGCTGCATAAGCTGGATGACACCTTCACCGTTCAAAGTATGCATGCCATTCAAGGCAAAGATATAGCCCTCAACATTGGCATTTACCAAGGAATTGTCTCCAGCAGATTCACTAGTCTTTGGGAAATTGCACTCGCGAAGGCTCAGCAAGAGGCGCAAAAGGCAAAAGGCAAACAGAAGAAAACCGAGTCGACTGGCAAGGACGGTGGACCCTCAACGAGCAAAAGGGATGGCGGAGCTGAGGACGGTGGACCCTCAACGAGCAAAAAGGTCGACGGAGCTGAGGACGGCGAGAACAGTGACGAAGAGGACGATAATGAGCTCGACAAGGAGAAAGAGCGTATCAGGACGTGTACGATATCGTTCAGGAACATACTTCGAGAGGACCTTGTACATCTACAGCAAGAGATCCTGGAGGCCTTTCAAGTGAGTCAATGCGAGGTAACGGACGACATATCAGAGCTGTCTGTGCTGGTACAAAAAACAGTTTTGTCTGTAAGTGATCATAATATGTGTACGTATACTCACGACCAAGTGTAGCATTAAGCGCCTTCACATCACACTAACGACTGGATTGTTTATCGCCAAAATAGATCGCTGGAGGAGCTGTGTATGATGGTCGATGGCAGGCGGACCCAAAGGACCCCAGAATCTTGGATGTGCGAGATCTTTTGCCTGACAAGTTCCAATCCAGAGCCGAGCATGTAGACCCAGTGCTGCATGTAGCAAGGATCCCGGATGGCCTTCAAGATGCCATTGAGCGAGGGCTGGATGGAAAGGAGTGCACCCCTGAAGATACTGATCTCGCCATGATACAGTCCCAGGGGTTTTTACAGCATCTGCACGCCAGCTTTCTCGGTAACCGTGGCACAAACTCGGCCAGCAGAGACCGCCATCCAATTTGGGAGTGTCTTGTGCAAGTGGTCGCCACTTCAGACCAGCCAAAGGCACCGCGTGGTCTCTCCTCAACCATCACTGAAGCACTGCGGGAATTCTGCACGGCTTTCTGCAACTTGTGGGAAGGCAGTATCTACTCCAAGATGCTCGACTACGCCCTAAGAATTCTTCTCAGAGTGCATCTGGCCCCGCAGAGAGAGGAGAGGACAAGAGAGACCAAGAAGAAGATGGCAGAAAAAAGAGAGGCGCAAGCGAAAAAGTTGGAGAATGGGGGTAAGACCGCAAGAGCCCGCTGGAAAAACAAAGTCAAGCTGCTCCTCGACCAACTCAGTGACTTGTTGGAGAGTGAGGACATGGACCTGCTTCTCAGAAGAGTACCGATTCTCATTGGTTTGCTCGAGGATCTGACAACCAGGCAGCCGGTCCAGGGAGTTCAAACACACCTGCCCCCACTAGCGAGCAAGTTGGATCAAGATGACGAGGACTCAGATTCGGGAGACGACGACGACGATAATGACTCCGTTGTAGGGGTTGCAGTAGGGGCACAACCTGTCGGCGTGAAAGGTATGGTCAGGAATAATGTAGACTTTGTGACTTACAGATGAGAGGACTAACTTCTTATTGCTTCTTAATATAGACAAGAATGCTCCTAAGGAGCCATCTCGCGCAAGACTACGATCTCTACAGAGCGTCTTGAGGGTCCTCCTGGAATCGAACAGTATTCATGGCCAAGTCAATCGAGCATGGGTCCACAAGACAGCGCACAAGGACAGTGATTTCACAGACAAAGAGTGTGATGTGGTGGCGCATATAGCTAATGTATTGAGGCCATACATTCCTAGGCGGAGGCCTGGCACAGACGGCGACAAGTCTAGGGCATCACTTGGTCATGTTTGTTTGAGGGCTCCGTTGGTCCTTATAGCCAACACGATCCTTCAAATGACCGGTTATGTCGACTTCACCCGGAAAATCTCGCCGCAGATCTCGATTGGCAAGCCGCACGCACTCTCCATTGGAGCCTCGGGGATGTATGAGGTCCTTTGCAGTGAAAGGGGCGGCTTCAGCATCGAGGACAGCCGTGGCAACCAAATAACAAGCCGCCCGGTCTCTATGGATCTTGAGATGAAAAACCGGATCTTTGGATCATTTTTTGATTTGAGCAAGATCGAGAGTGTGTGCAAGCACCACGGCCTACAATTTCGACAAAGGTATGACACGTTACTTCTGCCTTGACCTCATTTTTTCTAGGCGTAGCGAGAAAAGTCAGCGACTAACTTACTCCCAACAGATTGACGTTCTTGGACAAGCATACCGTGCGGCTGATCGGCACCGTCGAGGCCCATGGTCCAAACAGGAAGGGATTCCCTGTTGTCAGCCACCTAATGGAACGCAAGAACAACAAAGGACATCGGACCGCCGTCAACCATTGGACTCGAGAATTAGCAGCGCTGGATATGACCTCTACTGAGGTTGCAGCAGCCGCAACTCACTATTCCGCGGAAAAGAAGGCTCATGAACCAAAGTTAAGAAAGGCTAAGGAAGAGTTGGCCGTACTCACCACGCATCAAACCAAAGCCCGTCGAATCTTTAGCACCAACAAGAACAGCAAGGATGCCTACCAGCAATTGCAGGAAACACGACGAGCAACACGCGAGATGAGAAGAAGGGCGGTACCGCTTATGAAGGAGCAGGCTAGATTGAATCAGCAGTCGTACCTTTGGAATAAGCTCGACAAAGCTGCAAAGCCGAGTCAGGATACCAGCACCAGCACCACCAGCGCGCCAAAAATCACCACATTCACCTGGGAGAATTTTGCTATGGAAGACGATGTACCCCACACCAACATCGACCCTCTTCTAGAAAACCATCAGGGGGAGGACAGGCAGGTGGTGTTCTCGGGCACCGACTATGGATTGGTAAAGATGAGCCGGACTGTGCCCGTCTCGAAGACCAGACTGGCAGAACACCAGAATTATTTTGGTGTGCTCGCAGGTACGCTGATCTGTTACTAGCTTGCGCATGTTGCTGTACGTCTGGAAGAAATATGCCACTGTCTAATACATTTTTTATTCCATCTGGTGGTTGTATTTCATAGAACCCGCAGTTGAACGACCCGCTCATATTCGACCCGTACCAGAGTGCTATACCATCACAGCCCAGCAAGTGAATTCAATAACTCATTCGACCAAGACAGCCGCTAAGCGTACCAGGCGCCTTTCTCGGGCCGGGCAACAAGTTAGGGACGCCATGAAAAGCATGACCAATCCCCAAAACTCTCTAACCAGAGCCCTTACCCATGAAGCAGTCGACAGGGCATCCCTTGCAAGGAGAGAGGTTCGGGGTACAATAAGACACTTTGAAATAGCGGGAACGAAGGACGCAAGGACACAGAGGCTGCGAACAATACGAACGTGGAACAAGTTAGGAGCTGCAGAACGACGTTTCGTACGAGATTGTGCGAATGAAGACCGCAGTAAGTAAAATGGATCATCTCTGACATCTCTTGGTATCTAGATTAAGAGTTACTAATGTCGTTTTTTTCGTCGGATAGCTGCCTCTCCACTGCTCAATGCAGAAGTGTGCTCCATTGATGGCTTCTGTGCCTCCTGCAAGTGCCACCATATGGCGAACAGACCCGAAAGGATGTATCAGCACATCCAGCATTGTCCGAAGTCTACACCTCGTGTGCTTCCGATAATGTTCACAGGAGATGCTGGGACTTGTGTGGGGTCACGTTTAAAGGGACACCAACGACGCGGCGGTCGAAAGCTCAGGATCGAGCATATGGCCAATGTTCCCGTGATCTTGGTAGATGAATTTAACACATCAAGGGTTTGTTGCTACTGCAGCGAACTGGTAGAGCAGGCGAAGGGCCGGAGACTCGTTGATGGAAAAGAACGAATGGTCAAGATACATGGCAGCCTAGAGTGCAAGAATGAGGGCTGCCCGTCGTTCCGGGCTGGGTACACCCAGAAACCGAGGGACCCCCATTCAGGATTGGCCATAGCGATCGCTGGGGGTTCTTCGGTCACCAGTCCCAGGCAACGTCCAGCGCCCTTTGCCCGCACCAAGGCAGCACCACCACCGGCCTTATCAGCAACCAACAACCCCAGATCCTCGGACTGGTTGACAAACACTCCCCCGACATCGATGAAGGACTTGTCCGCAGATGCCACGGAGGACTCCTCGCAGAGCGGGGACTTATGTAAGTATCGACTAATGCATTTGGAGCTGAGCTGCCTTTGAAATCACGTACAATAGACTAATGAGCGACTATGCTTTCTAGGACAATAAGGCTTGCAACTAGTTAAGCGACCCTGGCTCAACGCGCTTTGCAACTTGCTCACTCCGTTATACTGAAAGGATGTTTATCCAAATGCTGTGCCACCTTTGGCGTAACATGCGGATCACATCCAAATCCTCAGCAAAACGATCTTATATGAACGTCCCTCTCTTCTTGCTCGACATCATATGCTTTGCGATGAAAACATTCGAAGCGTAGCCTGTCAGACTTATTCGACATCCAGCAACTCCACGAGGCTCCTGGGTCCAAGATGGCCACTGGATTTACCTTCGCCTTGCCACGGGGAAAGACGAATTAAAGGTGTTCGCCTCAATGCAACAGCCTTTCGTCACAAGGACTAATGACGGTGCACTGTTGGAGCACTGGCAGATGTCCTGCTAGCTAAATTCTGGATATGTTGATAGGTCGATGAGGAAAATCTGCCAGATTTCGCTGATCCCGATGAGTGGAGCAAGTACAAACTTCTTGCGGACGGCGCTTCTCCTCAGGAAAAAACAGAGAGAGATAGGAGGGTGGCGATCTATCTTTGAACACAAATCAGATCAGCTTCCGCCATCAATAGGACATGCGAGGTCTATTCAACAAAGGTGACACCTGGTGGTCGACATGCTGGCACCTCGGAGGCGCATCAACTCGGACTGGACCTAAGCCATATCCGGCATCTTGGGCGGTGATGGAGCAGAAGGAGAAACCTCTATAGCCCTAGGAAACCTGTTATAGGTGCCTACTACATGGCGCATTTTGTCGAATGGCACCTGGTGAACCCCTCCCCCTCCCTCCCATAGATCTGCAGCAGATCATCTCCTTGGATCGAGAAAGTCTTTGATGGATCACAGATGAGGAGATTGGCACCATATTATTCTGCTATCTTTGATCTACTGTGCACACTGTATGGGGAGGAGCGTGTAAGAGGGACGAGAGATATGGCAAATGTGGTACACGAGAGGAGGTCAGCCCTCGATCCAGCACAGCAATTCGCGTGTGGCTTTTTTATGAGCACGTGTTTTTTTATTCCGCCGAGCAAGGCTTAAAGTGGTTGTATTCCATGCAACCATCGCTTTGCGCATTCGATATACTTAACCTCATCCAGGAGAGCATTGCGACCACTGCAGGAAAACAACCACTGGAAACGAGGATCGTATTGTCAACACACATATACCTGTCCTCACGATACCCCTCCCAGCAGCCATGTCAAAGTTCCAAACATCCATTCATGAGTACCTCGAGACCCTGCCACTTCAGACCTTCAACCGACTCTATCAGAAGCCTGCAACATGTCTTGCGATCTTTCGGTAAGTGCACTCGCTGGAGGTGCTCTCACACCTCTTCTCAGCCATAGCAAGGACTCGTGTATCTGTCGCATTGCATCCCCTCATGCCAATGAACTAACTTGGGGTTCAACCTGATTATTCGCTCTGCCCCGTGTTCACTAGGCTATTACCGCCACTTGGAAAGCAAATCGTCATGTCCAGCCTCTACGTAGACACTCCTATCACAGTAACAGACATGAAATTGTGGTTCAAGGGAGGCTCTGGATCAGCGTATGGCAACCACTAACTGCTGAGGTTTCTTGCATTGTTGGTGGCAAACGTGTTCGATCCTCAGAAACTGACCTGGCTGGTCCATGCGTTGAATGTTCTTCATGAATAGAAAGCACAAGGAGGCGATGCAGAGACTCAAGGCGCTCAACATCTTTGCGGAAGAGCGGGGGAATTATACAATGAATGCCACGTTCTTGGAGCAGTTTCGCAATGCCTTGACGGGAGGGTAAATGTCCGCCATGGTTTATCAGCTGTGCGCACTGCATCCGCAGTAGATATTGTCTAAATGTCGATGGATGGCTGACAATTTTCACTTTTTATTCTGTCAATGGTCACAGCGGCAACTCTCAGAGCTTTGGACTCGCCACATCCACTCCGGACAAACATCACGTCGACGTTGCATTTTTGGATGAATTTGCTACCAAGCAGTGGGAGGCCATCTTGCATTACATGGTTGGCACCACACAAGGCAGTGCTCCTTGCGCTGGAGTCATGAATCTCCTGCTCCGGAGTGGCCTGATGACAGGAGGTCACCGAGGCGAAGCGGAAAACATGGATGTGATGGACTTTGCAAGTCAGATGGCACGGCAGGATCTGGCGCCCAAGATCACGCACAAAGGATTTCAGTTTCTTCTACAGGACATTAACACACAAGTCTGGGCCTTTTTGCTGCAGTACCTGAGCATGGCCGAGAGTCTGAATATGGACCTGGTGGAGGTTCTGACGTTCTTTTTCCAGTTGGGATCACTCGAGCTTGGCAACGATTACTCATCAGAAACATTGACGCCTACACAGACCCAAATGTTGGAAGATCTGAAGGCTTATGGGATTGTTTATCAGAGGAAACGAGGAAGCAGGAGATTTTACCCCACGCGGCTAGCTACTACGTTAACATCAGGGACCCCTGTCTTGCTGGGATCGCACCCCAGCGCCTCAAGGAGTGCAACTGGCTCCGCACGCAAGTCGGAAGAGGAAGAGGAAGATGACCATGGGTTCATCGTTATGGAAACCAACTACAGGATCTACGCCTACACTGGTAAGTTGAAGGTGTTGCGGACTCTTCTAATACAATGGGAGAGCATATTAAAGCAAAGATGAAGCTGCATTTGTTAACTATTCTTCTCCGTATTTGAATCTAGATTCACCTTTACAAATTGCTGTGCTCAATCTGTTTGTCCACCTTCGAGATCGGTTTCCCAACATGGTTACGGGCGTGGTCACTCGTGACAGCATTCGGCGTGCTTTATCCAAAGGCATTACGGCGGAGCAAATTATCACGTATCTCAACGCACACGCTCATGCACAGATGCGGAAACACTCTCCGATTCTTCCCCTCACTGTGGTTGATCAGATTCGACTTTGGGAGATTGAAAAGAACCGACTCCGGCCTCAGGCCTCATGGCTTTACTCGCAATTTTCTCGACCGCAGGACTTTGACAGCACGCTTCAGTATGCGAGCGAGCTTGGAGTGGTGTTGTGGTCGAATCCAAAGCGGAGACTCATCGCTATCACGGCGGAGGGTCATCAGGCTGTTGGGGCGTATGTGCGCAAGCTGATTGCTCGGCACAAGGAGCAGCAGGCAGCGCAGACACAGCAGCAGCAACAGCAGCGGTATCAGCAGCCTGCCACGTCCGTAGTCTCTTAAGGCTTTCGCATTTTGAAAAATAAAAAAGAGCCAAAAAAAAAAGTTGATACAAAACTACGGTTTGTGATTGTATTGTAGTTGACGAATGCACTTGCTTTTTAAGGTGCTCTCAATCGTCTTCGCTAAAATCGCCGTGGTTGTCATCCTCCGAGTCTTCTTCTTGGCCTTCATCCGTGTTTTCTAGGTCGTCCTCCGAGTTTTCTAGGTCATCCTCCGAGTTCTCCAAGTCGTCCTCCGAGCCATCCTGACCGTTACTTGAACTTGAATAACCATCAACGTCAGGATCACTCTCTGAGCTATCAATATCACTATTGGTACCCATGTCTTCTGCAGCAGAGTCGCTGTCGGCCGAGACCTGCTCGTCCGAAGACTCGATCACCTCTTCCTCTTCCTCTTCATCGTCGTCACTCCTGATATCACTATGGCCGCTATGCTGAGCTTCTTCGTCCTCGCTCATGTCTGAAGGGTCACAAGAATAGAGGCGCGAATCATTCTCGGAGCTTACAGAGGTGTCCTGATCAGAATCGCTCAAGAGCGGATGCGCCTCGTCCTCGTCCTCCACCTCTGACTCCTGCTCCACAACGTCCGACTCGGATGCCTCCAGGATATCGCTGTCGTCGCTCCCTTCGGATCGATAGTTCCAGAGACCTGGGTCCGGCTGCTGACCCAGATCACTATCGGTATCCATGTGAAGTAGCCCAGGCTCAATCGATGCGTCCGAACTGGAGCCGTCAATGATGGACGAATCATCCATTTCTGAAGGTTCGTCGATGTCGGATGGGTCGTCCAGCTCTGATGGAGCCTCTATGCTGTACGAGTCCTCTGTATCGTACGGGTCTCCTCCGATGCCATATGGGTCCTCTATATCGTATGGATATTCAATGCCGTAGGCGTCCTCCGAATCGTATGGATCTACGTCATCGGATGGGTCTTGGATGCCGTATGGGTCCTCGAGGTCTGAAAGTCCCTCCATGGCCAACGGAGCCTCAATGTCGGCTGGGGTATTCATGCCCGCCAGGTCCTCGCTATAGTATGGGTCGTCCTCACTGTCGGGCTGATGATCGCTAGGGAAGGGTTCGTCATTGTCTGAAGGCGTTTCATATGAGAAGCTGGAGTCATCGGTCAGGCTGCGTTGCAGAAGCAAACTTCTCTTCCGTTTATCGGAGAGTAGGATCTGCAGGTTGCGGTTGATGGCTGTAAGATCCTGAAGCAATGACGGTTCCACAGCCTCTCTGTCCAGCTTTAAGACTCTCAGGCGTCCGAGGCGAGTCGTGAGCCAAATGATATCTCTCTTGGAAGGTAAATGGATCCAGCCGGAAATGTTCAATGTGGATAACCTGTCAAGCTTCTCCAAGGTCGCTTGTCCCTTGTCAAAGAGCTTCCAGTCGAAACGTTGCTCGCTCAAGTTCAATGTGTGAAGGTGCGAAAGCCTTCCCAGCTGTCTGTATAGGACGTCGAGCTGAGGGGGGTGATCTCTAGAGGGATGGCCGATACCGTTCATCACCAACACCTCCAGTCCCATGCACTCCCACGCTGGTTCCTCAAAGACGTCGAACGTGACTCCGAAGCAATGTCCAATATCCAGCGTTCGAAGATTTGTACATGATCGGACAATGTTAGCCACTCCGTTGGAAGTGATGTCCGCAGTGCGGACAGAAAGGGTCTCCAGGCGTATGGCCCGCTCCGAAGGTGTCGAGAGCTTCAACAGAGAAGCGTCGTTGGCAAAAGTAGAGTCCAAATTCACATGAGCGAGAAAGGGGGATGCCTCAATAAGAGCCTCAAAGCCGGTCGAAGAGACATTGATACATCCTCCAAGGTTGAGCCGTGTCAATGACTTGCAATGTTCCGCAAATGCAGTTAGACCGGCAGAGGAGATCTGTGTAAAGTTCGGCGCCGTGAACTCCTGCAGCTGTGTGGAAAGCCCTCTGCCTAAAGCGGATAACGCCTCGTCATCAAAGGGCCTAATCGGAGGAAAAATTGCTTTTGCTTGAAAGAAGGCAATAGAGGTCAGGTGTGGCATGTGCGATCCTGCAAGAGCGTTGAGGACATCAGAGGTCGCGCAGCCGGTGAGCCAGAGCTTCCTGAGAGCCACAAGTCCCGAAAAAAGATCTGTTGCATCCATAGAGGTGATGGTGCTGATATCTAGGTTGAGTTCTTCCAGTTGGTGCCCAAGTTGAACCTTGATGATCCTGGTCAGCGCTGCGACGGTATCGACTGAGCCTTCGACTTTGAGATGCACGTGGAGCGACCTGAGACGAGGCATGCGCGTTAGGAGACGAGTGAACTCTGTGGGCACGATCGAGTCGGAGCCATCGGAATTGTCCAGATAGACATCGAGACTCTGGACGTGGCACCCATTTCGTTGCAGCTGGCTAAAGAAGCTGGGCGAGAGGCGCGGGGCGACAGGTGCGCGCCAGAGGACGCGAATGGACGCCTCGTGCCATGCACGGGAGACGGTGGATGCAGCGAGGAGGGTGGGTCTGTCGACGTAGGAGAGGATGATGGAGAGTGTCTCGGGGATGGCAAGAGGACAGGCGGTCATGGTGCCGATGCGTGCATCAGGCGGTGTGCACTGGGGACAGGGGACAGGGGACAGGGGACAGGGGTGTGCACGTTGCTCAGGCAGGACACAAAAAACAAAGTTCTGGTGACAGCTGGAAAGCACAGTCCGCCGTCGATGGGCTGCGCAAGGCCCGATCGAGTTGACCGCGTGCGCCACTAACCAGGCCAAACGAGGAGACGCCCTTTTCCCTTGTCCCTTGCTCCGCTTCTCTCGCTCTTTCTCTCTCTCTCTTTCCTGCCTCGCTGTCTCTCTGGCTCTCCTGGCAATAGTCTTCGCTCTCCGACAGCGCCCTGCCCAATCTCGTTTGACCCGCTGCACCACTCTTGTCCTCTCCATTCTCCAATCTCCATTCTCCATTCTCTATTCTCCACTCTCCATTGCCCATTACCCTTTGGCCTCCGCCCTCATCAACCCACCTGTCTACCATGCCGCCAAAAAAGGCCTCCGCCGTGGTCCCCGTCAGGTCCACCCGCTCCAAGCGCAGCCTGTCCGTCGCCTCGTCGTCCGCTTCGTCATCCACTGCCCAGGATGCCCCAGAGTCGGCCATGACCAGCCTCGTCAACTCAGAGTCCTCTAGCCCCAACACAAGCATCTCTCTGCAAAAGCTGGATATGAACAGCGATGTCGACATTGATGACGACGACGACTTCCTACCATCCACCGTCGTCTCCCCCAGCGCGGTGGCACTTGGAAAGCGGCGCAAGATCGAGGTCCACATCCCACCACCAGAGCCTTCCACGGTCAAGCGAACCCGTAGCTCTAGAGTCAAGATCGAGGTCATCAAGCGAGAGCAGGACCTGGACGATTCCCCACTCTCCTCGGCACCCGATTCCTCAGCAGGCTCCTCGGCCTCAACGCCTGTACCCAGCACAAGATCCCGTCAGACCAGAGCAAAAGCGGCTCCTTTAGCCAAACGCACCTTCAAGCCCAGTCCCAAGGGATCCACTTCTTCATCACCGTCGTCGTCCTCCAAGGGTCGTGCGGCTACTATAAAGGCCTCTGCAGCTCTTAAGGCTCAGTTCAAAAAGAGCGACAGTGACGACGATAGTGAGGATGAAGGCAGTGATTTCGGAGTTGTTTCTGATAATAGCGATGATGAATCGGACGACGACTCTGTCAAGGCTGAAGGGCCTTCTACCGAAAGCTCTTCTGAATCGGATGCTCCTGCACCTCCTGTGCGTCGTGGTCGTGCCCCTCGACGTGCCCGCGCCCCCACCATGACTTGGGTAAGATCGCGGGAATCTCTATGAACCAGAGTAAGGCATGCGTTGTTAATAAGACTTGCGACTTGAACTGCATAATATAGATGGAAAAGGTCAATATGCAACTCCTCGAACATCACCCTGAACTGGGGCATGTTTGGGATGATCTCGACAAGGTCACCGTTTTCAAACCTGAGCTGGCAGACCAGCCAGAGGGATTAAAGCTAAAGCTCCTGCCCTTTCAGAGAGAGGGGCTGGGTTGGATGCGGAAGCAGGAAAACACACTGGTGAGCCGAACTTCCTTTGGTCTCTTCTTTTGGTCTTTAGAATTTTCATGTTTCGTCGTGAGGCATCTGCTAATTTTTTTTCTGGTCATTCTTCTGGTCCGATGCTAGTTCAAAGGAGGAATTCTTGCAGTAAGAATCTATGGATAGCTTGCACTTGCCACGTCTGAATTCGATGATGCGATGGTACATCGTATACACAAGTACTCACATCCCTCTCTAATACTCATGTCTCTTCACCTCACGTTCGGCGAAACTCTAGGATGAGATGGGTATGGGGAAAACGATTCAGATGATTTCGCTACTCCTTACAGAGCCAGGAAAGCCCAACTTGATTATCGCGCCTACCGTAGCCATTGTACAGTGGCGGAATGAAATCACGGACCATGCTCCTTCTCTGAAGGTTCTCATATATCATGGTCCTAATCGAACGGAGAGCATGAAGGAACTTATGAGCCACGATGTCGTGTTGACCACCTGTAGGTTGTTGATGCAGTGGACGCCATTGGCATCGCTTGATGTCCGTCGCTTGAGGTATGGGCACTGATATTGTTCTCCTGTTCTAGATTCTATCATTGAGAGTGGATACCGAAAGCAAAAGTATGGATTCAAGCGAAAGGGTATGACGGTCAAGGAGGACTCTCTTCTTCACCGAATCAAATGGTATCGCATCATTCTTGATGAGGCGCACAACATCAAGGAACGCTCGTGTAATACTGCTAGATCTGCTGTAGGTATCCTCTGCTGTTCTTTATCTAATTCTGTCGAAATGCAATAGATCTTCATTTTACTCACACCTACTACTTTACTTTTTTTTGAATCTCTAGTTCGGTCTTCAGTCTGAGAGAAAATGGTCTCTCTCGGGCACACCGATGCAAAACCGTGTCGGAGAACTGTACTCTCTCATTCGATTCATGCAAGCGGACCCCTATGGTTATTATTACTGTAAAAAATGCCCCTGCAAGTCTCTTCATTGGAAATACAGCAACATGAAGAACTGCGACGACTGTGGTCATAGACCTATGGAGTAAGATGGATACCGTTGTCATGAACGTGTATGTTGAATGCGCGTATTCAATCTCACCTCTTTCTTTTCTTTGTACGCAGTCATTGCTGTTGGTGGAACAATGAAGTACTCAAGCCCATTCAAAATTATGGTAGTCAAGGTGCAGGAGAAAAGGCATTCCAAAAGCTCCGCAAGTTGCTTGATCGCATCATGTTGCGTCGAACCAAAGTTGAGAGGGCTGATGATCTGGGCTTGCCTCCGCGAAAGATGACAGTTGCGCGTTACCTCTTTAACGAGGAAGAAGAGGATCTATACGAGTCATTGTTCAGTGACACCAAGCGCAAGTTCACGACCTATGTGGAGCAGGGGACCGTTCTTAATAACTACGCCAATATCTTTGAGCTGCTGACAAAGATGCGACAAATGGTTGATCATCCTGACATGGTGCTGAAAAAGGTGAAGCCAGGCGAGGTTGGCCTCCCTGAGACTCTTGTGTGTTCGATCTGTCAAGAAGAGGTATGTAGACTCGCAAGCACTTCCGTCTTGGTGTTTAGTGCCATGAGTCGAAAAAGTTCCTCTCATTCTGAAAGGGTCCACTCTCTTTATTGCTTAGGCGGAAGATCCCATTGTCAGCAAGTGCCACCATTTGTTCTGTCGTGAGGATGCAGATCAGTACATTACATCGTCTTCGGTTGAGGCACCAGAGTGTCCAGTTTGCCACATCCCTCTCTCCATTGACCTTCAACAGCCCACATATGTCAAGGACGAGACTGAATACGATGCAGAGGTCCGACACAAGACATTCGCCCGCACATCTATTGTCAACCGTATCAATATGGATACGTGGCGCAGCTCGACCAAGATCGAGGCTCTTGTTGAGCACCTCTACAATCTTCAGCGTGAAGATCGCTCCACCAAGTATGTTCCTAGCACGCGTGTTATTGTTTGATGTTGAAAAAGTCTGGAACTTGTACCTAAATATCATTGTTTTTGCTTTAATAGGAGTATTTGCTTCTCTCAGTATGTTACTTTCTTGGATCTAATCAAGTGGCGCCTGGAGAAGGCGGGATTCAAGGTAATTGCTCAGCTGTCACTGTTGAAGCGTGGCTGTGGTGCAGTGGATGCAATGTTTATTTACATTATGACGACGCTTTCAAACACTTTTGAATAGTGTGTCAAACTCGATGGACATATGACACCGTATCAACGCGATGCGTCTATCAAAAAGTTCTCGGACGATCCTACAGTAACTGTCTTCCTGATCTCACTCAAGGCCGGAGGTGTGGCACTGAATCTCACAGCGGCCAGTCGTGTCTTTATTTGTGATCCTTGGTGGAATCCAGCTGCAGGTATGGCCCACATCTGCAGTGTTTTGTCAGATATATGCATTGGTATCCCTTTTCTGTAACTAATAGCGCGATTGTTTTTCTTCACACAGAGTTACAAGCCATGGACCGTATTCATCGTATTGGCCAATATCGTCCGATCCTGATCACGCGTCTCATCATTGAAAACTCCATCGAAAGCAGAATCTTGCAGCTTCAAGAAAAGAAGCAAGCCATGGTCGATAGTACCATTGGTAGGTCATTTGGTCTTTTCTCGATCATGCATGACAGTTGGAATGATGTTTCTAACTAAAAAGCAACAATTTTTGCCATATTCCTTTCAGGCAATGATCCAGCAGCGCTTGCTCGCTTGACGCCAGAAGATTTGCGATTCCTCTTTGTCAACTAGAAACGTCGTCGTCAATGCGACGTCCTTCGTCACCTAGAAATGGATGAATAAGTGTTACTCAATGAATATATCAGTAAAGCTTTTCGGACCGCGATTTTCTCAAACTATTGCCCTTGCGGGATGAGACCGACCATCCTGTATCCATGAACTTTGAGACTCCTTGTCAATTCTCTATTGTTACATTTTTTACTCTCTTGTACACGACACACTTTCATACATTCTCCGTCCCTATTGTTTCAACCTCGCCTATCATGCATCTTTCCTATTGTTAAGCCCCTCACTGTCATGCATCTTCCTCATTGACATATGTAGCAAGAAACCCGCGGAGGATCGCAAGGTCCCTGATTCAGACTTGTAGGATGAACATAAATAGGTGTCGGCAGCCCACTTGGCATAATCACCTCTTCCTCCAGTTCCCACACTCTCAGTTTTCCTCCTTGCATACCTCTGCTCCAAGAAGTCCAACTTGGCTGAGGCGGGCCTTCATGTCGATAGATAGAGGGATGGATAGATAGATAGAGAGGCGGTACAGTGCTCCCTTCCTGTTTGCAAAACTAACTAGCGACCAACTTCCTTGGATCCCTCCTATTCCGTGCTGCATTCTCATTCTCATTCTCATACTCAATTTTCAATTGCTATATACATGTTATATCGCAACAGGAGGGGTTGTTTCCTAGAATCCTTGTTGGTGTAGAAGGGAGCGTAACCTGTTCCAGTATTTCCAAGTCCTATCAAAAGGGGGCCTCGTACCCTTACCCCCGCTGCTGCAGAGATCTTCGTGGACCACCTCAGTACCCGCCCACTATCCCACTCGATGGACCGATCCTGTCAAGTGAAGGAAATTCACCCGATAGAGGGCTGCAAGGGTAACAATGTGTGGACCTTGCTCTAGTGAACCTCATCGTATCCGGGTCTTCATCCATCTCGATGGCGCCATAAACACCGAGAAGGATTACGCTCATGCGGACCCGACAGACCGCAATACAACAAAAAACTTGGACGATCTCACCAGTTTGCAAACCGGAGACGAAAAAGGTGATCCCACCTACATCAATAAATAAGTTCATGCCCAACGCACGTCTGCCATTGGCCGTTTGATGTCATTGTATGGGACGTGAAGTACATGAACAAGACGATCCAAAGATCCGCGATCTGACTGCGTGCAGGGCGGGTACATTGGGCTGAAGCAGTGTGCACTGTCGACAGGAAGATCTATTACACTACTTCTGTAGAAAGAAAGAGAAGGAGAGAGAGAGACAGAGAGAATGTGAGCAATCCTGGTAACGCGAATGCGTCGATCTGTTCCGCACAAGGTTCTCTCGCGTCGGTGCTAGCAGTCTAGTCTAGTCTATTCTTGGTGCATGTATGAGGGAAGAGCAGCGGGCAGGAGAGTTGGCCGGGTGTGCGTTTTTCCGCCAAAGAGCGGCTGTCTCGCGACCCCAGGGCTTATTGGCCATGGTCTTGCATGGTCTGGCGTAAAAAGAAACAGGGTACGTCTCGATGACGAGGGTGTCTGGCCGAGAGAGATGTTGGGTCCGACTGCCTGACTGTGTGCCTGACGGTGTGTTTGTTTGTTTGAGTGTGCTGCAGAGAGAGAAAGAGAGAGAGAGCGAGAGCGAGAGAGAACGAAGGATGAGGAAGGTCGAGCGTATTGCAAATAAGCATAAGCATAAGCAATGGGGACAGGTGGAGGAAAGAACGACGGAAAGACGCAAAGAAGATATGAATCTCCGACTCCACAACAGAGTCCATGGAATGGAGAGAGGCGACGAGCCTGTCGATGGTGTGGTTGTCCGTTGCAGCAAACGTACAGCAGACAATGTACAGTAGTAGATGGACCGAGTTGCTTCAGTGCCACCAACCGGGCACCTGTGATCCCTATTCGTCATTTTGCCGACTTCGTTTGCACACACACACTCTCTCTCTTTTTTTTTTTCCCCTCCCGCCACTCTCATCCATCTCACAAGTTGGGTCTCTCTCATTCCTCAATTCACTCGATGTCCTCATTCAATTGATTGAATCTCACCTGATTCAATCCGCCTGTTCCTATCCGCTCCAGCATCCCAATTCCGCCCTTGCGCAGTGTCCTTCGCCCTTGGCCAGCAAGTGGTAGTGCACACCCACACACCCACACACCAGGAGACCCTCATTCACCCTTGTCTGTCTTGAGCGAGTGTCACACCCCCTCTCTCTCTCCTGTCTGTCTTGTCTTGTCTCTCTCCCTTTCTCGTTCTCTTGTGTGCTCTTCCTGTAGCGCAACTCTCTCGCTCTCTCTCGCTCTCTCTCGCTCTTTCTCTTGATCGTGATCTGCGTGGTGTGCGGCATAGAGCAGCCGATACAGCCCTTATCCCTGCCCGTAGACACTATTCCACCTGTTTCTTCTTTCTGTCCTGTACTATTCTGTCATATCCTTTTTCACCCTCTCTCTCCTCTCTCTCTCTCTCTCTCTCTCTCCACTCTCTCTCTCTCTCCACTGTCTCTCTCTCTCTCTCTCTCACACACACACTCTCTCTCGCTCTCTCTCACTCACCCACACACTCACACTTACACTCCCACTCCCACTCACACTCCCACTCACACTCACCACTCACCACTCACCACTCACACTTACCACTCTTTGTCGCACCGCCTGCTGACCTGATCGCATCCTACCGGCGCACGGTCCCCGGGAACTTGGCCACTGGCTCGCCTGCCCGCTCGACATGTCCGACTACTCCACCCGCTACCTGGTGCCGACCTACAACGGCCTGATGGCCCAGATTGGCCTCAGTGCTGGCGTCAGCGTTGTCTGCATCGGCGTCTTTGAGTGGAACCGACGCAAAAAGACCCTTCAGTACCTCTATTCGCCGCGCTGTCGTCTCAAGGTGTAAGTAACGCACCGGTCATCGGTTGACCGCTGCATTCCGTTGTCTCCTTTTTACGATCATTTTTTCTGTGTCTCCTAATCGTTCGGTGTATACACATGCACTTGGCTGCGTGATACTTTATCGATCCTCGAGACTGTGCGCACTGCATTGCATCGCGCTAACGCTTTTTTGTCTTGTGTTGTCTTGTTTTGTCTTATTATCAACAACACTAGCAACCCAACACCACCCATGTCCATGAAATTCCTAGGCTGGATCAAACCCACCATCAAATTGCCGGAAGAGTTCTATATCGCCAACGTCGGTCTGGACGCCGTCATGTTCCTGCGCTTCCTCAAGATGTGCCTCCAGTTCTGCATATTCAACGCCATCATCGTCGGCATCATCCTGCTCCCGATTCACTACTTTGGAGACAAAAATTTTGTGGAGGTACCGAGGTTCAGCATCCTCAACATCCAGGACGACTCTAACCTCCTTTGGGCCCATGTCTTGCTCACCTACGTCGTCACAGTGAGCTGGATGTTTTTGCTCTTCAAGAACTATTGGCAGTGGATGGATCTTCGACGGGAGTACACACTCCAGCGGATCCGTCAGGGCGAAATTGCTGAGCGATCTATCTTTGTCAGTCGTTTGCCCTCCAACCTGCGGTCAGACGCGGCTCTCAAACAGTATTTTGAATCACTCAAAATGGGACCCGTCGAGTCTGCGACAGTTGTACAGCACTGTGGACGGCTCAGCCAAAAGATTGACAGGAGAGAGAGTGCACTCAACATGCTGGAAAAGGCCCATATCGACCTCGCGCGCGAAGTGCTCGACAGTATCAAGCACGGCAAATTCCTCATCAGCTCACCCGTCATTCCCACCACCCACCACCCGCTCCTGCAGGCGGCTTCAGCCCCCGGCCGTGATTCTGCCGCCCTTCAGAGCATCGACTTTTCGACCTTGGGAAAGATCACGCATGAAATGTATCAGGACAAGAAACTATTCCACAAGATCCGCAAGTCCATCTTTGCCCGCAAGCGGATAGCACATGCCCAATCAACAGTCGCTCAACCCCAGCTCAATATCCCACTCTCCGCACTTTCACAGCACTCGGACATTATCGACGTCTATGTCCATGGGGAGGCAGAATCAGACTCTCATTGCCTGCAGCCCAAGGGCTCCAACATGTCCCTGAATCAATCCGGGATCGTCACGATCTGGAATATGTTGGCCGCACTAGACCGCCGGTCCTTGGATGAATACCAGCCCACTCGGACAGTAAAGCGGTTCAAGGGCGGAGATCGCGTTCTATCGATCGATTATCTCGTCAAAAAGTACAACAAACTGGATCGCAAGGTCGGTGAGTTGAGAGACGGTTCTCTGCGCTACAAATCAACCTCTTATGGATTCGTGACCTTCAAGCACCACCTTTCTGCACAATTGTGTGCGCAGGCCAAGATCGATTCTCGGCCCCAGGGTTTGAGTGTTCGGCAAGCTATGGAGCCACGGGATGTCCTTTGGAGCAATTTGACAGCCAGCTTCCGGAATCAGCTCTCGCGCACTATAATTGTTAACCTGAGCATTTGGTGAGTTTCAGCAGATCGTGTGCTCGTGAGAATATTTCTTCTTTCATTTTTCAATATCAACAAGGATTTGATTCCGAAAGCATTGCTAATTCACTTCCATTGATTTCGATATAGGGTGTTGATTATATTCTGGATCTTCCCAACATCATCCTTCTTGCTTCTGACGTCCGTGGTCGCACTTTCGGAAAAATTTCAATTCCTAAAGCCGGTTTTGGATGCTTCACCATTCATGCTCTCACTGCTGCAAAACGTGCTACCCATTGTTTTTGTCAATATTTTTCTTGGACTCGCACCTGTTATCATTGTTGGTAAGCAGATGTTACCACGCAGATACCGCTCTCTTCAAGCAAAATATCTCCAGGAATACTTACGACATCATCTCTGTTCCCTGTCTTTCGATGTAGAGATATCAAAGCAGGAACTACCGGTGTCCTACTCGGCATTGGAGGGGAATGTTTTCCGTCGCTACTACCACTTCCTGATTTTTAATGTTCTCTTTGTCTTCATGATCGGAACCGCCATTCTCAAGTCAATTATCACACTGATCCAGGTTCCAACCAACATTTTCACTATGCTTGCCGAGACGCTGCCCTCAGGAGCGACATTCTTTGTCTTTTATATCGTCTTCAATACCTGTACCCACGCATTGGAACTTGTCCAAGTTTGGGCTCAGCTTGTGATCCATGGCTTTGTCACGGCGCGGAAACTCACCCCGACACCCAGGTCGTTGCAAAGGGCAACAGTGCCGTGGTGTTTCCAGTATTATTATTATTATCCTCAGAATATCCTCGCCATCGTCATCACCATCATCTACTCGGTCATCAATCCCCTGATCCTTGTGGCAGCGGTACCATTTTTCGCATTTGCATTGCTGGTCTTCAAGTACCAACTCGCATACTGTTACATCCGCAAGTACGAGAACAGCGGAAAGTTCTTTCGCCACGTATTTCAGTACACTACGGATGGCTTGATCATTTTTCAATTCACTATGGTCGGCGTTCTTTGGCTCAAGCATGCGCTCGTCGGTGGATTTGTCGTCGTGGTCTTGATCGGCCTGACCGTGTATTTCAAGATCCTATGCGGCAATCTGTTCAAGTCCCGGACAAAGTTCTTACCTTTGGATACAGGACTGCGGAACTTTGACGACGACGAGTCTTCCTGTGCCATGAACGAAATTCCCGCTCCCTCCGAAGTTGCGTTTGGCAACTCAAGTGCCTTCATGGACGACTCGGTTGGTGGAATACGACATCGAACACTCGGATTGTCGGACGATGGCGAGCAATATGACGATAACCATGAGACCACAGCTCACGCAATCGATGCCAAGTCGACTGCGGCAAAAGAGTCGGGAGAGTACGCAGGACCATTCAGGAACCTGCGGAAATCTTCTCAGTCAGACAAGTACGAGAAAATTGGCCACGACAAGGAGGAGGACACCAATCTTGTTCCGTTGGCTGGCACTGGTGATATTTCCAGCAGGTCTGGTGCCTTTGAACCAGGGTACGATGTAGGAGCAACCGCATCAGCACAGGGCTCCTCTAACATCTCAGAAAGCCTAGAGGAGATCAAGGAATCCAAGAGCAATCATTCTAGAAACTCTCTGGCGCTCAAGATTCAAACCAAAGATATGGTGGACCCCACGGCATCGACTTGCTTGAACTCGCCCTCGCCCTCAAAAAGGAGCCTCACCAAAGAGATCACACTGTTCACTGTTGGAGACGAGGCAAAGCAGGAAATCCACTCAGAGGAACACGTCCCGGAGTTAACTGGCGAAGCAGGAGCACAGTTCCCTGCTGGGTTCTTGGATGAGCACGGGTTCTACCTCGAAAACTACGGCATGCGGAACTCTGGAATGACTTGCCGTCCGCTCGCCTCCCACTTTGAGCATTCGCCTTCAAAAATATCATATCAGGATCGAACCTCGGACTTTGAGACATACATTCATCCAGCCCTGCTGAAACCTCTCAATCGCAAGCTCTGGCTCCCAAGGAACCCCCTTTATGAGCACTGGGATATGGACGACACGGTCGAGATTGACTTTGCTTTCAACAGCTCTTCTACAATGGGCAAGTTGGAGTTTAGGGTAAAGGAGAAGGAGGATCTTTACTACAGTCATAGTCCAAGGCAGCAGAGCATCGATCAGTATTCGCAGCACCCTCCACGAAGGGGCACCGCTGGGTCCAATTTCGAAAATGGCGCCGCTGCATTGCCATCGCCATCCAACTGGCAGGGCTGCCTTGCGGATTCACCGCCCAATACCGCGGCTCCGGCGACTGGATCTCAGTGGGACAAGTTTGATGAAAAGGGAAAGTCGTATCATGCAGGGGATCATCTCAAGGCTGTGCATGGCTCTGCAGGATCTCCGGTCGGGACTGGGACATATATCCAGGCTCCATCCATCAGCAGCGCAAGGTCTCGACACGGGGAGCAAGGGATGCAGCATGTGGTTGTTAGTGACTATGACGCCGTGGCAGGTTCGCCTCGACTCTCGACTACTTCGCCAAAGTCTGCACACATGACTCATTCGACGTCCATGTCAAGCATGAGATTCGCGCCGTCCTCCCCTCGACCAGTCTACAACCAGCAGCTCTCACCACATGCCCTCTCTGGCGAAGAGCGCCTCGAGGGCTTTCCTGGATTCAATACTCGATATAGGCGCAGCGCGTCCATGCCCCCAGCGCCTTTGGCACCTGGAGAGCTACCTGGTAGTGCCAGTAGCACTGCGCCAACGTCACCACACCCTATACCCTCACCGTTCCTGAGTGTCCGATCTCATCACCTTCCACACTCGCCTACGGCCATCAGAGGGGCCCTTCACAACAATCAGGGCCATCGACACAATCTGGGTGCTTCTTCTGGCCAAGGAACATCTTCAGCCAACCAAAGTCCCAGAGTGTCGTTTGTGCACGATTCCGCCAACGGAGCAGTTTCCTCCACGCAAACACCCTTGCATGTCCGATCAACCATGTTTTCTGGACCCTTGACCCATCGCCACACGATCAGTCATGGACAGGGCAATAATATCCACCACGGTCCTGGTAATCGAACGCCGGGCTCGATTGCTGCAGGTGGCAGTGGAGGCTTTTTGGCCGGAGCAGGTTCCGGTTCTGGAGGAGCGTCGACCGGTCATAACGGTACGACTTCATCTCGCAAAACTCCCACCAGACGAGGCACTGCAGGAGCCTTCTTCAATATGCTTTTTGGCGATCCTGACGACGATATTCTGGATGCGGACGAAAACCCGCGCTTTGGATATGAAACTGGTGGGGTGTGGAATCGTCGACGAGGAAGTATTGACAATCACGATGACGATGATGACGATGATGACGACGATGAAGAGGACGATATTGAGGTCGTTCAGCATTCACGGCACGGCGTCGCAGACAGTTCACATGCTTACACGACGATCAACATGACAGGCTCTGGACCCGGAACTGGACATGATCAAGGTGCCTCCTCGGTTATACCTGGAGAGCTTCGGTTGGCGCTGGAGCAGCCGTCTCATCTGGACCTGGCGGAAACAGCGATGGCGACGGGCGATTTTAGCAAGGACGGCGCCCTGGTTCAAAGCCCAAAACCGGTTTAATAACATCCTAACAAGATGGACCCAGCCGGCATATTATACTGTAGACTACTACCCGAAAAAAAAACTATATAAGATTCCTACTGGCGTTGAGAAGCGTCTCTCATATAGCACGATTTTAGTGAAAGTTTCAAAAACCGTGTCCAACCAACTTATCATCATCATCATTTCACAGTACGTCTGAGATACGATTTGCCAACTATTTCAGGAAGGATGAAGACATCACGCCTTCAGACAACGACAAAGAATCTCTGTCAGAGCCGAAATACTTTATGCATGACTTTGCAAATCAAGGAACGGGACACAAGCTTAGTGAACTCCTGATGGGACTTTAGTTTGCTAAGAGGAATCAACTCCAGTATGCGTTTAATGAAAAGTCGTTTGTCCACAACTTTCGGCAGGCGGATCTGCTGTGGTTGGGAGACCTCATCCGAGGGCGGTACCCCCACCCGAGTGGGGACTCATCGGCCAAGTCTTTGACATGAATGGAAACAATGGATACTCTTCTATCATTATCGGAGTCGCCCATGCATACGCGCAAACTAACAAACTCGAGCTGCAAGAACCGCTCATCTGGTTTGGAGGACGCAACAGTTACCACTGTCCTGAAGGATGATCCCAGACTAGACCCGACCTGTTTAAGGCATATTTTTCATTCTTCAATGCCACAAGGGACCTTCAGGATCTGCTGCTGATGAATAGAGAATTGCCAGGATAACCACCAAAAGTCGAGCAATTGGAGCGCTTGTCGATTCACATTCGATTGGGGGATACCACACTATCAGAACAACCTGAGACGAACCTCAGAGTCATCCAAGGCATGAGACGGCAACTCTCGATACCTCTACACGAAGACCAGACCCATTTTATTTACTACCAACTATCGACACCCTAACTGGTGGGGGGGGGGGGGACAACAGGCGACTACAGGATTTGAAACAGGCTCCCCCTGGTGACCACTGTTATAACATCGAATCTGGGGAGGAGATGGTACGATTTTTTGTCGCCTCAGGATATATGATGACCTCTGGAAGTAGTTTGATCTATCTGGCAGCGTATTTTTTGCATCCAGCGCCATGTCGTGAGCACGATGCTCAAGGAACACTCTGGATGGAGATGACCGAGGCGCATCTTCGAAAGGACCTTTACTTTATGTATGAGTGGACGCCTTTCATTCGCTACCTTCATTCGCTACCTCTAACATAACGGGCAGTGGAAAAGTAGGCTGAATACATGTACATGAGGATGCAGTGGAATATACAATCATTGTTTTTATGCAGACACTGCAGGCGACCTTACCCCTCAGCATAGTGGCACTCATCACGACAAGGCATCAATATATTACCACCCAAAACATGGGTCCATTTTGCATGGTTGGGCTGTTTTGAGTGTCTCGAAATACTTAAATTGTTCTGGCTCAGAGTAAAGAGCGATAGTATGGTCCCATTTACGGTCTGCGCGGCATTATGGAGACAGTATGTCACGATTGATTGCCAAGTAGAAAGACGCTGCAACTTATGACTGTGCGGGTGACGATTCGAATCAACGCGCTTTTCCTACAAAGTAGTTGTAAGGAGCGCTAATGCGTATTTGTTTATGCAGTACATATTTTTTATCCAGAGGTGTTCTGCCATTCACCGCAGGCTTCGGAGGGAGTCATGGAGCGCAATTTTCGTATATAATTTGTCCATGGTTTGAGGAAAATACACCGTTCATTCAGCTACACTAGCAACACACGACTCTTAGGAGTCAACCAAAACCAACCTTCTTAAGGACCCAAGCAACCCATCACACAACATCTCGTGAAAAAAACCTTGCAGAACACTCAAAAGGCTCTATACAAGACCTACCACATCTGTACCATCTCCAGAACGTTCGCAGGAGAATTTGCGATTAGAACCAAAGCCTCTCGCTAGTCTCCTTTCCTTCACAAGGTGGGACAGTAACAATATATTGCAAAAATGGAGTATTCTACCTGTTCTTCATCAATACCCATTTCTTCCGCACCTCGTCTTCTCGCTACATTTGGAAGCAGACATCTTCGAAACTATGAAGTTGACTAGTTGGATTTCTTCGTTACTTATCATGAGTTCAGGTTGTATGTCAAGCCCATTGACACTTGAGAAGCGAGTAGTGGTTACCACTGAATTTTTGTGTATGGCTGGCAGCAAGATCAAACTGGGAAGCGTCAACCGATACCAGTCAGGAATCTGTTTAGAGGTGAATGCATTTTACAATGGCTGCTCGTGCATTCTGACTTCCTCTTGCAATCATAATAGTTGGACCGCCTCGTATTGTGTGGGCAGCAACAGTGCTGGTTCTTATGCTCAAATTTCTTATGGTGGGACACTATATCTCATGAAGTACAACGAAGTGATCTCAAAGTATTACAAATATCATTGCTTCTCTGTGGATATTTTTGATTGAATGGACCTTTTGACGGCCATAGACACAAGGGCCACCCTGGGTCGTCTAAAAATCGATATTCAACGTAGCCAGTAGCCATCCCCTCTCGCTAATATAGGAGAGAGAGAAATGACTGAAGAAGAGGACAGAACGCACGACTTGTCAACATGAGTCAAAGCTTTTTTTTTTCGGGAAGCACAGAGTGAACAAGCGTCCTACAGCTTCAACCAATGTCCGAGCCTGGTGAGGGTAGAAGGCTCTTTGACGGATTTCCATGCGCAGGCTGAAATGATGTAACTTCGTGCGGAGAATGGATTTCGTACAAAAATGAGGAAGCGTCATAAAGGGCGGAGAGGCCAAAGTCGTTTAAAGTTTTTTCAGGCACGGTGTGTGCGCTTTGTATAAATACCAAGCGAAATCGGCCTTGTTCATCTCGCTACGCACATACCCGCACCTAGACTCACTCCCTCCCTCCCTCTACACTCCTCGCAGATATACCCCTCTCCTGCCTCTCGATCGACCCTATTTTGCACTATACAGTATGGCTCTCTCCAAGTCCTCCATGCCCAACTCAGCCAAGATGCCCTTGATCTCCAAGATCTGTCCGCAAGAAGTCTTTGACAGCAAATTGGACAGTGCGATGGCAACGATTGTGGCTCCACCTAGTCCAAGCTTGCTTCGTCACCTGTGCTGCCGCACTTCTAAAGGCAGCAGCAAGCCCGAACTTTTCAGCATTTTGTAGCAACGTCAACAATTTTAGACCGTGTAAATGTACTCTATTCTATAGCATCGCAATATTAAAATTTAATATCCTTTCTCTTCATCCTTACAACTTTGCCTTCTTCAACCGGAAGCTCGCGTGCGCCAATGGATCAAAAGCAATAATGAAAAAAAGCAGCGCATGAATGTTTGTTAGGTGTCACGAACATGCCCGCAATTTTTTCTTTTGGAATGATTTTGTGTTCATGATTTATCCGCAAAGTGCGTACAAAAGAGAAAAAAAAAAAGAAATGGGCGTGAGATGGGGTCAGGACTAAGGCGGGACAACGAGGCGAAGAATAAAATTGGAGACCCAATGAGGACCCATCTTGGATTCTGTCTTCATCTCATTCATTCACCGTTTCCATTCGCTCAGAAAGAAACACAGACCATATTCACGACTCTATCATGTCAACTGAGTCTTCTGAAACCAAGAGGATGCCGACGGTGCTCATATCAGGCGCAGGACTTGGAGGTCTGATGATGGGGGCACTCTTGGAACGCATCCAAGTTCCGTACCATATCTTTGAGCGTGCGACCAAAGTCAAGTCTCTCGGTAAACAAAAATGCAATGGGTATGAGAGAGACACCATCATCTTTGGACTTTCTCGAATGTACTGACGCTCTTTACCTGCAAATGCTCGGACATGTTGTACTGTGCATACATAGGTGCAGTGATGTCCCTGAGTGCCAATATCTTGCCGGTCTTTGAGCAACTCGGGCTGCTGGACGAGCTCGAAAAGTTCTCTTTGCCGTGTCCAAGCCATGACCTCTATGACGGGAAATTGCAGAAGCTGGGGTCTGTTCACATGAGATGTGAGAAAGACATGTAAGTCGCGCCTCTCGCTCTCAGGAACCAGTTCCAACCAACCACAGGTAGATTTTAACAAACACAAAAAAATCGGCCCGATTATTATTGTGAGGACAGAACAGGGTATGAGAGTCGGATCTTTGCTCGTCCAAGACTGCATGAACTGATGTTGAAGCAGATCCCTGAGGAGAAAATCACCATGGGCAAACGGATCCTCCGCACGGAAGAAAAAGACGACCATGTGTTGGTGCATTGTTCAGACGGCTCCACCTACCGGGGTGATATTCTTATTGGCGCAGATGGCGCCTATAGCGGTGTTCGACAGAGTTTGTACAAGAGCCTGGACGAGCATGGGATCCTGCCAAAGTCGGATCTCGAGGACCTTTCGATCGGGTACACTTGCATGGTCGGCGTGGCAGAACCCAAGGACGTGAACAAGTATCCACAGCTAAAGGAGCCTTACGCCTACCTTTCCTCGGCCGTTGGAGGAAACCGTCAGATCGTAAGCGAGGAACCTGACTTGCTTGACATTACAACGCTTTTGAACCCTTACCTGACCGTTTTTGTCTTGCTTTGACCAAAAACACACAAAAAAAGTGGAGCGTCAACAATGTCCCCGGGAATCAAATCTGCTGGGCGTTGATCTACCAGTTCAAGAGCGTGGCAGAATCCAAGGAACAGCAATTTCGCAACTCGGAATGGGGACCGGAGGCGAACGAGACCATGATCAAGCAATTTTATGACCTGCCTTGTCCTTATGGCGGGGTGATGGGCGACCTGATCGACGCCACGCCAAAGGAACTGATATCGAAAGTGTTCGTGGAGGAAAAGATGTTTAAGACGTGGTTCCATGGTCGTACGGTGCTCATTGGAGATGGTAAGCCAAGAGTGTCTCTGACTGACGATAGCGTCTGCTCAAAGTATAGACAGTTGGTTCTGATCCTGACTTTTTTGTTTCCTCCATATAGCATGCCATAAGGTACCAGGCGATTTTGGGCGTGTAGGGTGACGATTTAACACCATTACACAAAGCTAATTATCGTACTTGTTTTTTTCCTTGATCCACCTTGAACCTCCCACAGATGCTACCGGGAGGCGGCCAAGGTGGGTGAACTACCGCGCGTACTGAACACGTCTAAAATGTGTATATTGACTCTCCGTTTTCATGCACGCCTCACTTTACTTAAATGTCATCTCGTTTTCTAGGAGCGGTCAATGCGATGCAAGATGCCGTGATTTTGGCCAATTGTCTGTATGACCTCGTTGATGTCACGCCCAAAGGCATCACCGCTGCATTCCAAGACTACTATGACCAGCGATTCCATCATGCAAAGGCTATGCTTGAGAACAGCCAGTTGATGTCTCGCGCAATGGGTGGTCAGGTAAAAACTTGACGCGTTTTGCCCTGTTCGCACGCCTTAATGCAATGCAAATTGAGGCTGGAAATGCTCTATTCAAGTGTTGCTAACAAGGGACGCCCTTTTTTTTTTTTTTTTTTGCCGACGGGGGGGATTTAGAACTTACTGGAAAGGTTGTTCCGGCACGTTCTGCTAAACTATATCCCTGAATGGGTGCAACAGCGGAGCTTTGAGCAGAAGTCCGAGTACCGACCGCAGGCTGCTTTTCTGCCACTGGTTAAAACTCGAGGTACAGGACAGGTCCTTCCTCAGAAGCCTTCTAGGCGTTATAGAGAGGAGCAGGAGGCATCCCAAGGAGCCGTGAGTGCTTGAAATGGGCGTCGTAGACTGTGTACGTCGAATAAAACGCGTCAGTCTTGTGAAGAGGGGTTGCAGGGCTTAGCTCTCGGACCGCATTTTGCCGAGAGATCACAGGGTCGAGCGTGAGAGTCTTGATACAGGACATTGTACGCGTCCGTGTGCAGGGGTGGACACGATTGAATGTGGGACGTGAGAGTGCGGCTCACTGGTTGCCTATTTCTGCTTTGTAAGGTCCTGCATTCATTCGTAGCAGTGTGCCTCCATCTTGTCCCTTCCTCTTCGACTTCCTCCTCCTCCTGCTGCTCCTCTTCCTTCTCCTCCTCACAGTTATTTTCGGGCTGCGATTGGGTTTGCGGGTTTTGCGGGACATGATCTTGGGCGATGCAGGCCCAGTGGTTGAGAGCAAATGAGTAAAAAAATGTTTTTTATTCTTCAGCCCCGTCTGTCCAGCCAGCCGATTTTTTGTTTCTCGACTGACTGCGATGGGGTGGAGGTGGATGCTTCTGCAGCAAGACTGAAAAGGATACATGTTCCAAGCAGCCCCTCGTTGTGTGCAGGACAGCACCCTCTCTCCGCCCTTGTTTAGTGTTGTCTCTGTGCCACACCTGTGTATGCCATGCTTTGTATCCATGCTTGTTTGTAGGGTGAAGAGCAAGAAGACCGAGGGCCATGCACGCAGAGATTCCCATCCAAGGCAGGTTCAGGCACCGACGCCCGATCGCCTTGCCACCCCCGTCTGGCTGCCCATTTTGCACACCCCTCGTTTCCAAGGGCATTTGCTCTTTACCTTTCACACTCCTTCGTCCCTCTCCTTCCTCCTTCTTCCTTTCCCCTCATTCGCTGCTTCGTTCGTTCTCAATGCCTTCCTGTTGACCATTTTGCTCTCCACTCATCCCCAGCTCCCCCCATTCCTTGATTCCCTAATTCCCTAATTACCCGTTCCATAAAACGAGATCACCCCCATGGGCCGCGTCACACAGCATCCCTCAAAACGAGGGCTGGCACCCGCAGCCTCGCTCCTCCTCAGTCTTCTTCCTCTACTCCTCGCCCCTGCTCTCTTCACACCTCCGTCCTCACACCTCGCTTCAGCTCAGATCCCAAACTCTCCGCTGCCAGTTTCAGCACCAGCAGTAGCAAGGACGGCAACGAAGCTCTATATCGCCGGAGGGAATTATACCAACAGCCTCCTAAGCCAGTTTTATTCTCTTGATCTGGCTGTGCCATGGAACGAAACTCAGCCTGCATGGACGCGACTCGCAGACGGCCCAAAACAGGAACTCTTTCCTGCCGTCTTCTCCGCCGACGACAATACCTTAATCACGTTCCACTCTGGAACGCTGTTTGCTATGCAGTACAGCGTCGACACAAACACCTGGACCTCTGCGACTTGTCGGCCGGCAGTCAACTTCCAGGGCGTCGGTGCTGTGACAAACCCGAACACGGGGCAGGCCTACCTGGCCGCCGGTTACACGGGTCGCAGGGACACAATGAGTGTCTACAACTTTCTGACGGATAAGTTGGTCTCCTTGCCAGGGGGATTGCCCGTTGCAGATGGACTGTTCCGAGCACGGGCATATTATGGGAACGCCTGGTGCAAATACCGGAATAGTATCCTTTACTTTGGAGGATATGACGCGGCGCTGAACACCATCGTCACTGAGAACGTGGTGACTGAATACCAGCCGGCAACGAACGCGTGGAGCACAATGGTAAAAAAAAAAAAAAAAAAAAAAAAAAAATAAGGGGGAGTTGCAGAGCGACATAGGCATTGTGCGCTTTTGTGCGAGGTCTAAGGGGAAGGAAAGTGAGCTCACCTTGCTAATCTTTTTTTTTTTTTTTTTTTTTTTTGCGATTGGCATATCGTGAGCGTAGATGACAAGCGGAGCACCGCCACCTATGAGAGCAGATCATTGCATGACAGCAAGTAAGAATTTGGATGCCGTCAATGCGAATGAATGTTGTGGTTGGGGTAACCGAGTTGTTGGATCCACCCTCTAACCGAGACCCGCCCGTTTTGTAGACGACGATGGCACCAAAATTGTGATCTATGGCGGACGGCTCTCAGCAAGCATGGGATTTCTTAACGATCTCTATATCCTCGACACTGTGACCCAGACATGGCGCCAGGGCGTTTCAGGACCGACAAGAGTCTATGCGGCCTGCACTGTCGCCGGAAATCAGCTTCTCCTCTGGGGAGGACTCGATGAAGCAAAGAATCAAGTGGACGCTACAGTGCACATTTACAACTTGGATCTCGACACCTGGGGCTCGAGTTACACTCCACCGGCATCCTACGTGGAGTCTGCAAAAAGACCACCACCACATGCGGGAGACGGTGAACAAGGTGCCGACGAACAGACGTCGTCTGGATCAAATGTTGCAGCCATCGCAGGAGGTGTAGTCGGGGGTTTGGCAGTGATCTTCGCTACTCTTCTTTTCGTCTTTTTCCGCCGTAATCGGGGTAACGGCCGGCCTCGAGGTGCAAAACTTGTCGAAACTAGGGAGGTAGAAGAGTCCCAGGGGGCGGGCAGAAATAATGAGCTCCAACATTTGCGTGTGCAGTTGGAGAATCAACAGGAGGAATTAGAGCTGCATCGGAGGCTCCTGCAACTGCAACAGCAGCAACAAGAACAGCAACAACAGATGCAGCAGATGCAGCAGATACAGCAGATACAGCAGGGGAGACCCCTTTCTGTCTTTGGGCAGCAAGTGCCGGTTGCATTTGCACCTGTCTCTGCAGGCCCGTCAGATCCATTCAGGGCAGTGGGATATGCCTACACGGGTGATAGCAAGGCCCCAGCAATGATGAGCGCCGCTGCTGAACCGTCTTCATCTTCGTCCTCAATGGGCTATCATCATCTGCCCAACTCGACGCCGTCGTCCCCCATCTATGCAGCCCATCCATATCAGCCAATTCCGCACTCTCCATCGCCAAGGCCTTCTGTACCAATTTCTACTCTGAGTGTGACTTCAAGTGCGTATAACTCTTTACACAATTCGGCCGCGCCAAGTCGTGTGAACTCTATGCACGTAGGAGGGTTGAACCAGGATACCACCAATAGTTCTGGGCAGGGCAGTGTTGGCAGTCAGAGAGACCCGCCAAAGCCCTCGGGTCCGCGAGGGAATCCACAGCACGGGGCAAGGGAGCGATAGACGATAAAGGGGGTTCCCTTTATTCATGAGCTGGACGTCGTAAAAAGTCTGTCAGCTCACTATACTAATACATCTTTTACGATTGACACGACTATGACGAGCTGTCGATGATGTTGAAGATCTGTCAATTCTCGCGATAGCCAAAAAAGGAGTGCTGCGGAAGGGGTGGCATCAAAATGGCCGCAGTCGACGGTGAAATGTATTATAAAGTAGAGTAGCCCATTCACCACATGCACTCACTCACTCGCACCACAACCACCGCAGCCATTTACAGTGACATCCAAGCTAGAAGACCAGGTATTTTTTTCAATGACTTCTTGCAACCGAGTGAGACTCGCAAAACCCCATATCTGTCCCTCTTATATTTTGTTTCCCAGCTCTAGCAAAAGCCATTTTACGAAATCGAACAACCGTCTTTAGGAAACACACGCCAGATGAATACCCCAAAGCCATCCTCGAGGCATTTGCCGTCACGGCCCTCTCGTTTCCCACAAGTGGTTCCGGCTTTTCAGGGATTGAATCGTGTCAAAAAACTGTTTCTTTGGTCAGAATCAGAGCTGCTCTATGTCCCTGTGGCGAGTCTCTTCCTGGTCTGGCAGGACGAGGATAGGTGTGACATGGTGGCGTGGAACCATCTACGGTTCCCGGTGCAGCTGTCGGTCGAGTATTTTATTGGACGGAACGATACGCAGCAAACGGAAACTCGGCTCCTTGCCTATAATCAGTCCTGCACATGGACTGTGGAAGGTTGTGTCAAAAGGGGGCATTGTTACCTGAATGTCAATGGGAGTAAATCAAAAGGCGAGGTTGACTATACGGTAGTACATTATGAAGGCGATGGAGAGGGGAAGTACTTTAGGCGGCCATGCTTCTACGATATTGGACGTGAGGCTACGAGGGCTTTGCACGCGTCCATGCAGACTAGAAAATAATCAACTATAATAAATGACGACGAAAGTGCTTTTGGTGTATTGTTTTTCTATTTGTCCATTGCCACAGTGACATCTTTGTCTAGGCTAGTCTATGAGTGGCAACATGTATTTTTATATCATTGTTCAAAGTTCGTCTTCACTATCTTCGCTATCTTCGTGCGTATTGTCGACTAAGATTGCACGACAAGCCGCCGGTTTCTTTGTACGATCTGGAAACCTGATGAAACGCACGTTCGGATCAAATCCACGCCTGTATGCCCCGCCCCTGGATAGACAGCCGCTCATCGATACACTTCACGGTTCCACAACAAACGGACACTTGGGCATTGTGGGCACGTTTCGGCTTGCGGCCATCAGCTACTTCTGGCCGGGCCAATATGAGGACATCAAAGCCGCTGTCCGGAGCTGCGATGCATGTCAGCGCTTCCAGAAGAAGGATCCCACCAGGTACCGTGGCATCCAGATTGCGTTCGTTTTTTTTGTGCCCTCTGTTGCCTGAAGCGCTGAAAAGCTTCTCGGAAGGCACCGAATTAGCTTGGACGGCGTGATACTGCCAGGCATGGAGTGACGTTCAATGGAACTCGTGCCTATGCTTACTCCATCATGCTAAAGGATTGTCGAACTACATTTTGCTTCTCTCATTATCGTTGAAAGAATGTATAGAATAAAGCAGCGGCTCGCTCCTGATTTTCGAATCGGTGCAGTCTGTGACGGTGTCAGACTGGAATTTGCGTCCTTGAATACTGATTCATGCCGGACTATGGCAGAGTAACGTCTCTCCCGTGGTTGTACTCCAGCTTGCTTTGAGCCCATGGTGTTCATGTTACCCTGGAGTACCATATGTTGATGTAGTCGGTTTAAATGTTTTCTGTCCAGAAGAACATCCCCCGTGAGTATTGCTATTTCGTCGGTTCATCTGATCTCCTGCAATGACGGCTGAATTGATCTCCTGATATCGTGGAGTAGAGTTGAATTCTGCTTTTACAATATGGTCAATCAAATATTGAGCATCATGACAACAGTTGTCAGGTTTCGATGTAGTGTGTTTTATATAGTACAGTAGTGCAGAGACTGTGCCGGGATATCGCGTTCGCTTACCTAAATAGCAGCGGTCTCTGTTCTATTACAAGGCTCGCTGGACCTGGATGACAGCCGATGTATGCTTGTTAACATCAACTGACCATGATATTCGATTCCCGGTTCCTGCGCAGAGTAGACAGAGTCAGTACCTTGCGATGTAAGTAACAATTGCTTGTCGAAGCCTCTGCATGAATGCTGACGAATGGCAACCCACGCGATCGAGATGCGGAGCGTTGCAGGAACGCATTCTTTTGCGGAAGGCCGAGTGATGCTAAAACGAGAAGGGAGATGGATGTGCAACCTACCTTGCCATTGCGCAAGGGTCCTTGACCCGAGCATGCGAGAAGTGGCCGAAATGGTCTTCTGAATGTGGGTGTGACGAAGATGACCTTTGACGTGTTGACGTGTCCTTGGTGCTGCGACCACACCCAGGCACCGAGGTCGACTCACGCGCACGTGTGACTTGCAGCAGCCCCAAATCGAGTTCCCTGCGCCGCAGAGTCCTCGTCCTTGTCTCTCCTGCCCGCGCGTCCATGCCCGCTCTCGTATCTGTCTGAACCATCTTATACCAATGGCGTACAGACCAGATTCACCTCGGCAAGCGCGCCTCATCCTCGAGCTGGCCTACGATAGTCTCGTCTGCTTGCAACAGCAACAGCAACAGCAGACCCAGGACCTGCATGATACTTCGTCGACACAGAGTGTATCGAGCAACACCTTGCTGTTGCCTTCCAGCCAGACCATCTGTGATGCCATCTTGACCCTGAAGGACAAGGGCATGCTGCTAGGAATACAGGGCTTCTTGGACCGCACTTTTACTTCGTTGCACTGTGAGTGTTTAAAGCAGACATGCATATAACGGTTGGTGCACGGTCGCGCCACCAAATTCACACCCTCTCCTTTTTTCAACATAGCCCAGGTTGAGCTACTGGTCAAGGACTCTGGCGTGGATGTCAGACCACAGCTCGCTATTATGGACAGGATTACACACGCATGCTACCGTGCATCGACCAATGACAGGGGTAGTCTCTCTACCTTGGATCTGGAGTCGATGATCTTTGAGCGGACACTCGTCGACCTCCTTCATCCGATCTGGGCAAACCTGCACTCAAACAGCCAAAGGGACAACACTGGCGACCATTCAGAGACCTCTCGTCGGATCAACGTACTTTTGCAGGGTCGGTTTCTTTCAACTCTCTTCAATGGCTGCCCAGGAAAAGGGGACAATCCTCTAACCTGTAACTTTGCTATATAGTGGAGGGGCTGGTGGCTTCCCTACTTGTGCGCTTGCACACGTTCCTGTCGCACAATATTGCCTCCCGCCTTTCATCACACCTTCTGAGTCTGGTCATGATGGTCCTGCGTGTCTATGACGAATGTCTACTTCCCGAACATCTGGTAGGAAACATGATTGATCAAGCTCTTGGAAGTAAAAAGAAATATTGAAGTCTGACTACAGCTTTTTCGATACAACTCTGTAGACGCCATGGTGCCACGTCGACACAACGCTTCTCGTCACGGGAATATTGGCCCTGCTAGAGATATGTAAACTGCTGCGTGGTGTCGTCTCGATCGGAAAAGCTGACGAGCACCTCGTTAGCAGACTATGTACGCTCCGTTCCGCAAATCTTGGGTCACTCTTGAGTGACGGTGTTCATGTTAACGATACAACCAACTAATCAAAACTTCATCAGGCGAGCATGGTATCATCGACCGTGTTCTACAAGCGATCCATACCTCAACCTCCCCTCACAACTCGGCTACATGCAGGGCATTCATTATGACCCTGGTAGAGTATAGTGGGATATTCCATTGCAGAGACCCCGCAGCATCCTCGGTTCTCCCTGGAGATTTGGTCCCTTCGGCCGATCTGCTGTCGCAGTTGAACTGTACAGTAATCCAAATCAACATTACCATCACTCATGATTTTGCGAACTCCAACACCTCAGATCATTATTAATAACCTAGATGTGTGACCATAGGTGCCAATCCACTATTTCATTTAACGAAGCGAGGGGATTCAACAGACTACTCAAGTCTGACGCGCAAGGAGCAACAGCGATGGATCATCGCCTTCCTGTACCTGAAGTTCCTGTACAACAATCAGTCAGAGTAAGAACAGTGGTCGATAGCAAACAGGGAGCTGTACACTACGAGACATTCTCGCCATTTTTTTTTTTTTTTTTTTTTTGGATTTATAACTATTGCCGTGTGTTCGTTTCATAGTACACCGACAGATTTAGGTCAAGTTGTGATAGAGTTTCTCAACGACGAAGAAGACCTTGACCAGTTTTATGGCAGCAGCTGGATACAGCTCGCTTGGATTTTCGTCGTAGGTTAAACGCAACGTTGACTGTAAAAATGTTTCCAGCAAGAGAAAATCGATGATTCTTACAGTCGAGCTCACGACAAATAGCGAATCATTCAAGCCTCTGCCCCAAATGTCGTGGCGAATCGATCTCGTGCGCGTTTCAAGCTTCTCCATGGCCTGAAGATCTCAATTCAAGAAGAGCGTGGCTGGTTCGCAAAAACTCTTCTTCTGAACCATCTGGATGATATCTTGGTCCTGGCCTGGGATGGAGATTGCACGAAAGGTGCAACGATTCGTTCTTTCCAGGAAGGACTTATCGTAAAACTGGTTAGTGCTGGTGAGCGATTAGAAAATGATGTATGTTTATGCTCAAGTTCACCATCATGGCTAATAGTCACCGCTTTCGTAGATGTTGATGTGGATCGAGAAGGTGTCCTCAGCATTCACGGAGAATCCTTTCACCATCACAGCTTGCGAAGACATTGAACAAGTGTCGAATTTTATCATGGCTCATACTGGCGCTCTGACATCCTTGCAGGTATAGTAGCCAATCCACGCTCATCAATATCGCGCCAGTATCTGCGTGGAGTATAAACCATTTCCGTAGATTGTCTTTGTTGATGTCTGCAGAGAGATGGAAACCAGCTTCGGGAAGTTGGATCATAGACGGGGCCAACAACTTCTCCATATCATATGCAATGTGATTCGGGCTGTGGCTCAAATCGCCTCAGAACAACCGATTCATACAACTCGAGCTGGACAGGAGTTCTTCAACGGCATTACCATTGCGACACTGAAGTCCCTGTCAAAGGAAGGATTACCCATTGATGGTAAGGCTTTGTAAGTGACATAACAGTAAAGATATCTTTGATTGACATGGACCCATAAAACTGACAATGTGATAGTGGAGCACGATCTTTGGGAGTTGTCCCGGTCTGTAATACCCCTTAGAACCGAAAGAGCCGTGGAGACAGCATCCGGTTGGATCATCGAAGCACTCGATCCTTCGTCAGGTACCGTGTTCGATATATTACCCAACATCTTTTTCACGAACTTCTTTTAACATGGCAATCGTCGTATTCACGACATAGCTCTTGAACAGCTTTCAGTCCACATGGAAACATTCCAGAAAGATGAATACCAAAACACATGCCTCTCTGCTATCCCAAGGATCGTGGCCAGTATTCAGCTTCTTTTGGTATTTGTGGAATCGAAACGAGGTACGAAACCTCGAGCATGTCCACACTCATTCTTATTCCACTGGCGGAAGAACTACTATATTGACTGAAGATCTCTACATGTCAACCTTTGGTAGATGCAGACCTTTCTGCAATATTTCAGGACAAGTGGTTTCCGATACCAGCCCTTTGGGACTCTATCCAATGCCTCGTTGATAACTGCCTCGACACGGAATGGCTCGCAAAAGACCGCGACTTCTTACTGAAATCAACAGATAGTGCTACGGCAATTTTCGCCGTCAACGGTATCATTCTTCTCAACAAGTTCCACACGCACCTGCCATGTGTCAACCGAATCTCAACAGAGAATCTACTGCTAATGGGCATTTGTTGTCTGGACGTACACGACTTCTTCAAACGCCAGGACACTTATACACGACACTGCCCTGAGCTTGCGGAGGTCATTGTCGAATTGGTGGACAGGGCGGTTGAGAGTTTGGAAGAGAACCGCTCTCACGACAAAGAGCAAGTTTGGAATGAGGTGGACGCAATGCTGAATATGTTGCTCGAGGTTCTTTGTGGACTTTTGCTTGATATGGTAAGCAGCCTGGGTTGTAGTCATCCACCTCCTTCATCGTATAGGCGCATTCTTATCCTTTTCATCTTTGGTTGTTTTATCAATAGGCCAGCAGCTTGGCAGCCTGGAAGGTGTTACATCAATTTCGAGCCATATTCGAAGCTCTCTCATCACTCACACTGCGCCCAAGAACAAACACGACCGGAAAAACCGCCATCGCACCTTCAGTACTAGCACCGCCTTCTCCCTCATGCCCATCGGCGTCGAGGATGGCAGAGAATGGGAAAAGCACAACAGGAACATCACCTCAGCAACGTTGGTTCCAACTCAAAGTCAGGCACCCAAGCTATGATGCAACGATGAACTGTCTCTCTCTAAGATGGAAAACTGAGACTGAAAGCATCAACTGGATTACAGATTTGAATCAATTCAGCAGTACCGTTCCTGGCGACATGACAGACCCTTCTTCAATGGTTAACCAGGACCTGCACACAAGACATGACCTTGGTCCGTTCGAAAATGCACCTTATCGCGCCATCCTGAGACAGGCTGCACTTGATATACTGGCTCTAAAGGCATTGGCAGATCAAGGCTTTACTGGTGACCACAGGACAGACCAGCAATAGGTCCGACTGGTAGCAGGGGCTTTCTTCACCGACACCGGAACGATACACTATGATTGATTGTTAATAGCGCTGCTCGTGACAAGCAGGCTGTAAAGATAGATTTTCACTTTATATTTTTTTCGCCTCAGTAAAGGGACACATCCCGATGTAGCTTGTTAATTGACGATATCAAAATTCTTTAATGTTTGAAATGAGTGCGATGCTATGCGAATGTGTGCTGGGGATGAGGGTATATGCCAAGGGTGTGTATGCGTCTGCATTCCCCTTTTACATCACGGGAAGGAACGCTGACTGTGCATGTGAGGCATAGGAAGTTTTCTTCATGGCCATCTCGAGAGCCTGGTCGACTGTCATGGTCGTTTGTTCCTTCTTGGGGCGAGTCGCTTGCATTGAAGAGCGAGGCGTCTGGACTGGAGTGGCAGCGGCAGAGGCGGTCTGGTTCTTGGCAGAGGCAGAGGAGGACTTGAAGAAAGGCATGGTTGTGTTCGTTGTGGGTTTGTTGTTGTGAGAGACCTGAGAAGTTGGCTTGAGTTGGGCTAGGGTTGGCTTGAGTTGCGTTGTAGTTGTTTGTGATGAGGGAATAGCAGAAATGAGGAGGTGAAGGGTGTCTTTTATACAACTTGTTGATGACCCTGTTGTGGATTGCCGCGTACAGTCATAACTGCTGCGTCTTGGCTGAGAATGATTTCTGTTGTCTGGGGAAGCACTAAAGTCAAAAAGTCCGCCGTTGCTCCAACATAATTTCTCTCCATCTTGTCCATTCATGGCAACCTTGTCATGTGTGACCTGAGAATGCCCAGCTGTGATGTCAACCTATTTTCGCTTCTGCTGTATTTTTCTTATGAGCACTTTTTCTTCTTGCCGTTTTACTCCGCCGTGGAAAATGTCAGTTCTGAGAATGAACAGAATGGAAGGCCCGTTCACGCCCTGGCTTGGAGGATAACTCCGCCACATTCTCCCATGGAGTGGCTCATGCTTTCACCATTCGCCATCCAACGTGCTTGATGATATTTGACCTTCCGAAGGACCGTGTTTCTTGCGAAAATGTCTCACTCGACCACAGGGGTTGTTCGTGTTTGTTCTGAGCGCCTCTTTAGATCTGCGAGAAAGCAGTTGCCTCATGCCTCGTGAAGCATACTTTGGCCTCTATCCAGAGGTGACAACGTGTAGAAGCACGTTTTCTTTTTTACTGCTGAGCCTGATGCGTCGCGTGTGGAGTTGTATATGAAATGAAAGGCATACAATGGAGGGCTTCGATCACTCCATTATCTCCATGGTAACATGTGGCGGAGTCATCCATTAAGCCAGCATGAACGGGTCTTCCATGCTAATCGTTGTTCATAAGACCCTGTCCAAACGGCGTGCTCTAACAAGAATGTGCTCTTGAGAAAAATAGAAGCGAAAATAGAAATCAGAGCTGACATCACCGCTGGGCATTCTTAATCGTCTCAGGTCGCACAGAGCAAGGTTGCCAAGAATGGACTAGATGGAGGGACGTCCCCTGTCGGACTTTTTTTGACCTGTCTCTTCTGACAACAACAAGGGTTCATCCGCAGCCAAGTCGCAGCTGTTATGACTGCACGCGGCAATCCACAACAGGGTCATCAACAAGTTGTATAAAAGACACCCTTCACCACCTCATTTCTGCTATTCCCTCATCACAAACAACTACAACGCAACTCAAGCCAACCCTAGCCCAACTCAAGCAAACCTCTCAGGTCTCTCACAACATCAAACCCACAACCAACACAACCATGCCTTTCTTCAAGTCCTCCTCTGCCTCTGCCAAGAACCAGACCGCCTCTGCCGCTGCCACTCCAGTCCAGACGCCTCGCTCTTCAATGCAAGCGACTCGCCCTAAGAAGGAACAAGCAACCATGACAGTCGACCAGGCTCTCGAGATGGCCATGAAGAAGACTTCCTATGCCTCACATGCACAGTCAGCGTTCCTTCCCGTGATGTAAAAGGGAAATCCAGACGCATACACACCCTTGGCATATACCCTCATCTCCAGCACACATTCTCATAGCATTGCATTCATTGTAAACCTAAGCATCATTAAACCATTCAACATTTGATATCATCAATTGAAAACATTGGGTATAACTGCCTTCGTTCGTGCTGCAACGGATATGCGCAAAAGAATTGGGTTTTCTCCCCTAACGGACCATTATTCAGGATTACGATTGTTGCAATGATGAGAACGTTTTACACTGCTCAACCAAACTATTTCATACAAGAACATAGTGCCCTGAGATATTTAATGAATATATTCGAGAGGCTTCCTATCGCAATCTACTTGAACATGCTCAGATATGCTACCATTGACCAAGAATTCACAAAAAGATAGAAACGACCAATTAATAGGGTAGGCCAAACCATTCTCGTTCAATATTTTCTCTACCTTAGCCATGACTTTGTCAGCTATTTCTTCCCAATCTCAACATATCCGTTGAAGACACCCCTTCGCGAACATTCCGCATGAAATTTACCTGTGCCTGTGGTAAAGTCGTTTCTTCAACATCTACTATTGAAAAGCGTTTTCATAAGGCTGCTATGCATATTTGATGCATGTGTGAACCTGGAAACTACCTCGCTCTGAATCTGTTGTCAACTTGACAGGAATCTTCATTCCGAAGATGCGCTGAAGGACATGCTGGCTGATTCTTATACATGGCCTTGTACGATCGCTGGTTGTGATTGGTGCTGTGGACCATGCTCTTGTTTTTTTGAGGGTAAGTGCCCAATGTTGGTCCAAGCTGTAAGCACGGGAAAATTTGCAGTATCGTGCGCGTAGAAACTTTATGCACAAGGATGTTCTTTGGTTCTTTTTGCTCGAGTGCCAATGGTGGCCTTCCCATTTTACCCCACCCGCAAACTCTGCTTTTGTCTTCTCTCGTTATCTTTTCTCCTCTCTTGCCACCTTCTGCCTTCCGCCACACTTGCCGTTGTCTTCTGCAACTTCAATTGCGACTGTGTTCGCTGCTGCCACTGCGAGAGGACATCAACGTCGTGAACGGATGCATCATTTGAAAGCAAACCTGCTGTCACTTTCCGCATGTCATCGCCCGCTAAAGACAGGACCGTTATCTAGCCGGATGTTGTTATCACCGACAGTGCCCGAGAAGTGTCTGGCGTCGAAGTTTCCACGATCATTGGGTCCCTTCCCATAGGCGCCAGTACCAAAGTCACTATCAAGGACACCTCAATCCGTATACCTGCAGCGTCGTCTAATCTGTGTAAAGTTGACGGAGTCTGGATAAGAACTGTCCACATATTTATAGCTAGGAAGGCCCATGTGGACAGGGTGTGCCCCATAGCCAAGACTGCCTATGTACACTACGATGGCGATGACGTCTACGACTCTGCTCTTACTGAGAACAGCACTGGCATCACCTATGTGACCCAGCTCATTTTTGACAATGCTACCGAGGTGTACTACGTCTACCACCGCTGGGGTGATAGTAACTATGAGTTGGATGGACCCCACGAGACTGTCGATTCCGCCAAGGAAACATTCCATGCCATCTACGAGGAGAAGTTCGATGTCGAGTGGACTGAGCGCGAGAGCACCACCAGCGGTAAGTGTTTACTAATGATCTGAATGGATAGTCGATTGTGTTTTTCATTCTTTTTCTGAAAACGTCTATTTTCGGCCTGTATAGAACGTTGGTTGGACCTACGAAGTCAAGACCTACGAGACCTTCAAGGTGATGGAGGGAATTGAGGAGGTAGTTGAAGAGACTGAGGCCGGCGTCATTGTCAGTCATGCGAAGGAGTGTGTGAACAGACTTCGTCCTGGTTCAGCGGCATCGCCTATGGTGCTGGTGTTATCAAAGTTGATGTTGTATGCAAAAAGAAGCCGCTTGCTGGAGGAACGAAGGGTGGTAGTGTGGGACTCTCCCCTGTTGCCATTGCTGCAGTGATGGATGCATCTCGAATTTAAATACTCTAAGATCCTCATGAAAATGTCTCTGGAAGTGAAAATGTAAGAGCAGCTCAGTAAGAAAATAGGTGAGAACAGATGTGGCAACCACGCCCAAAGAAATCCTCCATGGAATACCGTCGCTTTCGTTGGGGCTTACCCTCAGCGACAGCAAGATCCTTCGTAGCAGTTGAAAGGATTCTTCTGATCTAAATCGGTTATGCTTGAGTGCTCTTTGTTGACTCTCTCCATAACGGCAAAAGGAAACGACGAGGTACCAAGGGACTTACCAATAACCCGGCTGTGGATTGTTGCTAGACAGGTGATGCGCCTCTCATAACGGACTATGACTGATAGCGCTAACTCCTAGCAAGCGGGCCGTAAAGATTTTCACTTTATGTTCGCCTCAGCAAACAGAAACACACCCTGCTATTGCTTGTCAATTGATATCAAATGTTGAATGGTTTAATGCTGATTAGGTTTACAATGAGTGCGATTCTATGAGAGTGTGCTAGAGATGGGGGGTATATGCCAAGGGTGTATGCGTCTGCATTTCCCTTTTACATCACGGGAAGGAACGCCGACTGTGCATGTGAAGCATAGGAAGTCTTCTTCATGGCCATCTCGAGAGCCTGGTCGACTGTCATGGTTGTTTGTTCCTTCTTGGGGCGAGTTGCTTGCATTGAAGAGCGAGGCGTCTGGACTGGAGTGACAGCGGCAGAGGCGGTCTGGTTCTTGGCAGAGGCAGAGGAGGACTTGAAGAAAGGCATGATTGTGTTGGTTGTGGGTTTGTTGTTGTGAGAGACCTGAGAGGTTGGCTTGAGTTGGGCTAGGGTTGGCTTGAGTTGCGTTGTAGTTGTTTGTGATGAGGGAATAGCAGAAATGAGGAGGTGAAGGGTGTCTTTTATACAACTTATTGATGACCCTGTTGCGGATTGCCGCGTACAGTCATAACTGCTGCGACTTGGCTGCGGATGAACCCTTGTTGTTGTCAGAAGAGACAGGTCAAAAAAAGTCCGACAGGGGACGTCCCTCCATCTTGTCCATTCTTGGCAACCTTGCTTTGTGCGACCTGAGACGATTAAGAATGCCCAGCGGTGATGTCAGCTCTGATTTCTATTTTCGCTTCTATTTTTCTCAAGAGCACATTCTTGTTAGAGCACGCCGTTTGGACAGGGTCAGTTATGAAAAACGATTAGCATGGAAGACCCGTTCATGCTGGCTTAATGGATGACTCCGCCACATGTTACCATGGAGATAATGGAGTGATCGAAGCCCTCCATTGTATGCCTTTCATTTCATATACAACTCCACACGCGACGCATCAGGCTCAGCAGTAAAAAAGAAAACGTGCTTCTGCACGTTGTGACCTCTGGATAAGAGCTAAAGAGTGCTTGACGAGGCATGAGGCAACTGCTTTCTCGCAGATCTAAAGAGGCGCTCAGAACAAACACGAACAACCCCTGTGGTCGAGTGAGACATTTTCGCGAGAAACACGGTCCTTCGGAAGGTCAAATATCATCAAGCACGTTGGATGGCGAATGATGAAAGCATGGGCCAGTCCATGGGAGAATGTGGCGGAGTTATCCTCCAAGCCAGGGCGTGAACGGGCCTTCCATTTTGTTCATTCTCAGAAGTCAGAACCGACAATTTTTACGGCGGAGTAAAACGGCAAGAAGAAAGAAAGTGCTCATAAGAAAAATACAGTAGAAGCGAAAATAGGTTGACATCACAGCTGGGCATTCTCAGGTCACACAGGACAAGGTTGCCATGAATGGACAAGATGGAGAAAAAATTATGTTGGAGCAACGGCGGACTTTTTGACTTTGCTTCCCCAGACAACAGAAATCATTCTCAGCCAAGACGCAGTAGTTATGACTGTACGCTGCAATTCACAACAGGGTCATCAACAAGTTGTATAAAAGACACCCTTCACCTCCTCATTTCTGCTATTCCCTCATCACAACTACAAATCAACTCAAGCCAACCCTAGCCCAACTCAAGCAAACCTCTCAGGTCTCTCACAACATCAAACCCACAACGAACACAACCATGCCTTTCTTCAAGTCCTCCTCTGCCTCTGCCAAGAACCAGACCGCCTCTGCCGCTGTCACTCCAGTCCAGACGCCTCGCTCTTCAATGCAAGCGACTCGCCCTAAGAAGGAACAAGTAACTATGACAGTTGACCAGGCTCTCGAGATGGCCATGAAGAAGACGTCCTATGCCTCACACGCTCAGTCGGCGTTCCTTCCTGTGATGTAAAAGGGAAATCCAGACGCATACACACCCTTGGCATATACCCTCATCTCCAGCACACATTCGCATAGCATCGCATTCATTGTAAACCTAAGCATCATTAAACCATTTAACATTTGATATCATCAATTGAGAAGCATTGGGCATAACTATCTTCGTTCGTGCTGCAACGGATATGCGGAAAAGATATAGGTTTTCACCATGATTCAAGATTACGACTGGTTGGCAAAGATGAGAACGTTCTACACCGCTTCTCAGCTAATCCATTTCATGCAGGAACATAGTGCCCTGGATTATTTGTTGGATATAGACTGGTTTCCTATCGCAATCTACTTGGACATGCGCAGATATGTTACCATTGACCAAGAATTCACAAAAAGATAGAAACGACCAATTAATAGGGTAGGCCAAACCATTCTCGCCTTCAATATTTTCTCTACCTTAGCCATAGCTTTGTCAGCTACTTCTTCCCAACCTCCACGCATCCTTTGAAGGTACCCCTTCGCGAACATCAAAGTTCAGCATGGAGTTAACCGGTGCCTGTGGTATAGCCCTATCCTCATCATCCTCTCTTGAATAGCATTTCATGGGGCTGCGATGCATGTGTGCACCTGGACTCCCTCGCTCTGAATCTGTTGTCAACGTTACAGGAGACTTCATTCCGAAGGTGCGCTGAATGACCTACTGGCTGATACTCATGCATGGCCTTGTACGATCGCTGGCTGTGATTGGTGCTGTGGACCATGCTCTTGTTTTTTTGAGGGTAAGTGCCCAATGTTGGTCCAAGCTGTAAGCACGGGAAAATTTGCAGTATCGTGCGCGTAGAAACTTTATGCACAAGGATGTTCTTTGGTTCTTTTTGCTCGAGTGCCAATGGTGGCCTTCCCATTTTACCCCACCCGCAAACTCTGCTTTTGTCTTCTCTCGTTATCTTTTTCCTCTCTTGCCACCTTCTGTCTTCCCCCACACTTGGTGTTGTCTTCTGCAACCTCAATTGCGACTGTGTTCGCTGCTGCCACTACGAGAGGACATTAACGTCGTGAACGGACGCATCATTTGAAAGCAAACCTGCTATCTATCACTTTCCGCATGTCATCACCCCCTAAAGACAGGACCGTTATCGAGCCGGATGTTGTTATCAACGACAGTACTCGAGAAGTTCCTTGCGTCGAAATTTCTACGATCACTGGGTCCCTTCCCATAGGCGCCAGTACCAAAGTCACTACCAAGGACACCTCAATCCGTAGACCTGCAGCGTCGCCTGATCTCTGTAAAGTTGACGGAGTGTGGATAAGAACTGTCCAAATTTTTATGACTAGGAAGGCCCATGTGGACAGCGTGTGCCCTATAGCCAAGACTGCCTATGTATACTACGATGGCGATGACGTCTATGACTCTGTTCTTACTGAGAACAGCACTGGTATCACCTATGTGACCCAGCTTATTTTTGACAATGCTACCGAGGTGTACTACGTCTACCACCGCTGGGGTGATAGTATCTATGAGTTGGATGGACCCCACGAGACTGTCGATTCCGCCAGGGAGACATTCCATGCCATCTACAAGGAGAGGTTCGATGTCGAGTGGACCGAGCGCGAGAGCACCACCAGCGGTAAATGTTGCACTAATGATCTGAATGGATAGTTAATTGTTTTTTTTTCATTCATTTTCTGACAGCGTCTTTTTCGGTCTGTACAGAGCACTGGACCTATGAGTTCAAAAAATACGAGACCTTCGAGGAAATGGAGGAAGTTGAGGAGGTCGTCGAGGAGACTGAGGCGTGCGTCATTATCAGTCATGAGAGGGAGCGTGTGCTCGAGGAACAGACTTCGTCCTGGTTCAGCGGCATCGCCTCTGGTGCTGGTGTTATCGAAGTTGATGTATGCGAAAAGAAGCCGCTTGCTGGAGGAAAGAAGGGTGGTAGTGCGGCACTTTCCCCTGTTGCCATTGCTGCAGCGATTGATGCATCTCGAATTTAAATACTCCATGATCCTCATGATGTGGCTACCACGACCAAAGAAAATCCTCCATTGAATACCGTCGCTATCGTTGAGGCTTACCCTCAGCGACAGCAAGAACTTTTAGTAACAGATGGACTGCTTCTTGATCCAGCATCCGAAACCGTTTGTAATTGAGTGCTGTTGTTGTCTCCCGCCATAACGGCAAGAGGACACGACGAAGTACCAAGGGTCTCGTCAATAACCCGGCAGTGTAGTGTTTTACAGGTGGTGCACCTCTCATAATATACCGTGATTAAAGAGCTGATAGCGCTAACATATGGCAAGTGGGGGCTGTATAGAACTCCCCTTCATATTCGTCTCAGTAAACGGACACACATCCTGATTGATGATATCAAATGTCGAATGGTTTAATGCTGATTAGGTTTACAATGAATGCGATGCTATGCGAATGTGTGCTGGAGATGAGGGTATATGCCAAGGGTGTGTATGCGCGTCTGGATTTCCCTTCTACATCACGGGAAGGAACGCTGACTGAGCGTGTGAGGCATAGGACGTCTTCTTCATGGCCATCTCGAGAGCCTGGTCAACTGTCATGGTTGTTTGTTCCTTCTTGGGGCGAGTCGCTTGCATTGAAGAGCGAGGCGTCTGGACTGGAGTGGCAGCGGCAGAGGCGGTCTGGTTCTTGGCAGAGGCAGAGGAGGACTTGAAGAAAGGCATGGTTGTGTTGGTTGTGGGTTTGGTGTTAAGAGAGACCTGAGAGGTTGGCTTGAGTTGGCTTGGGTTGAGTTGCGTTGTAGTTGCTTGTGATGAGGGAATAGCAGAAATGAGGAGGTGAAGGGTGTCTTTTATACAACTTGTTGATGACCCTGTTGTGGATTGCCGCGTGCAGTCATAATTACTGCGTCTTGGCTGAGAATGATTTCTGTTGTCTGGAGAAGCAAAGTCAAAAAGTCCGCCGTTGCTCCAACATAATTTTCTCTCCATCTTGTCCATTCATGGCAACCTTGTCCTGTGTGACCTGAGAATGCCCAGCTGTGATGTCAACCTATTTTCGCTTCTACTGTATTTTTCTTATGAGCACTTTCTTTCTTCTTGCCGTTTTACTCCGCCGTAAAAATTGTCGGTTCTGACTTCTGAGAATGAACAAAATGGAAGGCCCGTTCACGCCCTGGCTTGGAGGATAACTCCGCCACATTCTCCCATGGACTGGCCCATGCTTTCATCATTCGCCATCCAACGTGCTTGATGATATTTGACCTTCCGAAGGACCGTGTTTCTCGCGAAAATGTCTCACTCGACCACAGGGGTTGTTCGTGTTTGATCTGAGCGCCTCTTGGATCTGAGAGAAAGCAGTTGCCTCATGCCTCGCCAAGCATTCTTTAGCTCTTATCCAGAGGTCACAACGTGCAGAAGCACGTTTTCTTTTTTACTGCTGAGCCTGATGCGTCGCGTGTGGAGTTGTATATGAAATGAAAGGCATACAATGGAGGGCTTCGATCACTCCATTATCTCCATGGTAACATGTGGCGGAGTTATCCATTAAGCTAGTATGAACGGATGTTCCATGCTAATCGTTGTTCATAACTGACCCTGTCCAAACGGCGTGCTCTAACAAGAATGTGCTCTTGAGAAAAATAGAAGCGAAAATAGAAATCAGAGCTGACATCACCGCTGGGCATTCTTAATCGTCTCAGGTCGCACAGAGCAAGGTTGCCAAGAATGGACAAGATGGAGGGACGTCCCCTGTCGGACTTTTTTTGACCTGTCTCTTCTGACAACAACAAGGGTTCATCCGCAGCCAAGTCGCAGCAGTTATGACTGTACGCGGCAATCCACAACAGGGTCATCAACAAGTTGTATAAAAGACACCCTTCACCACCTCATTTCTGCTATTCCCTCATCACAACTACAAATCAACTCAAGCCAACCCTAGCCCAACTCAAGCAAACCTCTCAGGTCTCTCTCAACATCAAACCCACAACGAACGCAACCATGCCTTTCTTCAAGTCCTCCTCTGCCTCTGCCAAGAACCAGACCGCCTCTGCCGCTGCTACTCCAGTCCAGACGCCTCGCTCTTCAATGCAAGCGACTCGCCCCAAGAAGGAACAAACAACCATGACAGTTGACCAGGCTCTCGAGATGGCCATGAAGAAGACGTCCTATGCCTCACACGCTCAGTCAGCGTTCCTTCCCGTGATGTAGAAGGGAAATCCAGACGCGCATACACACCCTTGGCATATACCCTCATCTCCAGCACACATTCTCATAGCATCGCATTAATTGTAAACCTAAGCATCAATAAACCATTCAACATTTGATATCATCAATTAACAAGCAATATCAGGATGTGTGTCTGTTTGCTGAGGCGAATATAAAGTGAAAATCTTTACGACCCGTTTGCCAGGAGTTAGCGCTATCAGCTCCTTGATCATAGTCCGTTATGAGAGGTGCATCACCTGTCTAACAACAATCCACAGCAGGGTTATTGGTGAGCCCCTTGGTACCTCGTCGTTTCCTTTTGCCGTTATGGAGAGAGTCAACAAAAAGCACTCAAGCATATACAATTTAAATAAAAAAAATAAAAAAACCCTTTCAACTGCTACGAAAGATCTTGCTGTCGCTGAGGTTAAGCCCCAGCGAAAGCGGCGGTTTTCCAAGGGAGATCTCTTTGGGTGTGGGAGCTGCATCTGATTCTCACTTATGTTCAATACTATTAACTATTACTGGTATGACATCTCCACTCCCAAAGACAATTTCAGTAGCTGTCTCTTGACCCATACAAAAAAATACGATCTCGCGAGTATCTACATTCGCGATGCATCCATTACTGCAGCAATGGCAACAGGGGAGAGTCCCGCACTACCACCCTTCTTTCCTCCAGCAGGTGGAGTTTTCTCCAGTGCAAAAGGATCGTGGTCCTCGTCAGAGGCAACCCCAGCAGCTCCAGATGCAGCACCAGATGCGACCGCACCAGCGGCAATTGCGCCCGCACCAGCGACAACGCGACGGAACCAGGACGACCCCTGCGAAACCGCAGGCCGTATAAGGACTTCAGTTTCGGTTGTGACTAGGACCTCGTCGACAGTCTCACAGTCTTCCTTGACCACGAATGTCTCTTCCCTGGTCTCGTGGTCAAGAGTGACATCCTCTTTGGCGACGGCAGTCATTGTCGCTTCAGTAATCTGTGTGTCCTCAACCACAATCTCCTTGCTATGGAAATAGGCGATAGCCTCAGCCTCATCTACGACCTCCTCAATTTCCTTCATTTCCTCAAAGGTCTCGTATGTTTTAAACTCGTAGGTCCAGTGCTCTATACAGGCCGAAAAATGACGTCAGAAAAAGAATGTAAAACAAACATCAGCCTATTCATTCAGATCATTAGTGTAACACTTACCGCTGGTGGTGCTCTCGCGCTCAGTCCACTCGACATCGAACTTCTCCTCGTAGATGGCATGGAATGTTTCCTTGGCGGAATCGACAGTCTCGTGGGGTCCATCCAACTCATAGATACTATCACCCCAGCGGTGGTAGACGTAGTACACCTCGGTAGCATTGTCAAAAATGAGCTGGGTCACGTAGGTGATACCAGTGCTGTTCTCAGTAAGAACAGAGTCATAGACGTCATCGCCATCGTAGTAGACATAGGCAGTCTTGGCTATGGGGCACACGCTGTCCACATGGGCCTTGGCAATCATTAGAACTTGGACAGTTCTTTTCCAGACCCCGTCAACTTTACACAGATCAGACGACGCTGCAGGTATACGGATTGAGGTGTCCTTGGTAGTGACTTTGGTGCTGGCGCCTATGGGAAGGGACCCAATGATCGTGGAAATTTCGACGCCAGACACTTCTCGGGCATTGACATTGTTAACAACATCCGGCTCGATAACGGTCCTGTCTTTAGGGGGCGATGACATGCGGAAAGTAATAGCAGGTTTGCTTCCAAATGATGCATCCGTTCTCGATGTTAATGTCCTCTCGTAGCGGCAGCAGCGAAGGCGGTCGCAATTGAGGTTGCAGAAGACAACGCCAAGTGTGGGGGACGACAGAAGGTGGCAAGAGAAGAGAAAGATAACGAGAGAAGACAAAAGCAGAGTTTGCGGGTGGGGTAAAATGGGACGGCCACCATTAGCACTCGAGCAAAAAGAATCAAAGAACATCCTTGTGCATAAAGTTTCTACCCGCACGATACTGCAAATTTTCCCGTGCTTACAGCTTGGGCCAACATTGGGCACTTACCCTCAAAAAAACAAGAGCATGGTCCACAGCACCAATCACAACCAGCGTTCGTACAAGGCCATGTATAAGAATCAGCCAGCATGTCCTTCAGCGCATCTTCGGAATGAAGATTCCTGTCAAGTTGACAACAGATTCAGAGCGAGGTAGTTTCCAGGTTCACACGTGCATCAAATATGCATCGCAGCCTTATGAAAACGCTTTTCAATAGTGGATAATGAAGATACGACTTTACCACAGGCACAGGTAAATTTCATGCGGAATGTTCGCGAAGGGGTGTCTTCAACGGATATGTTGAGATTGGGAAGAAATAGCTAACAAAGTCATGGCTAAGGTAGAGAAAATATTGAAGGCGAAAGTTTTATGGCTTACCCCACTAATCGCTCGCTTCTATTTATTGTGAATGCTTGGTCGATGGTAGCATATCTGCGCAAGTTCCAGTAGACTGGGACAGGAAGCCTGTTGAATATATTCCACATAATTCAAGGCACTGTATTCCTGTATGAAATGGTTTGGCAAAGCAGTGAAGAACGTTCTTATCACAGCAAACAAATCGAAATCCTAAATTATGGTCCGCTGGAGGTGAGGACCTATACCTTTTGCACATATCCGTTGCAGCACGAACGAAGGTAATTATGTCCAATGCTTCTCAATTGATGATATCAAATATTGAATGGTTTAATGCTGATTAGGTTTGAAATGAGTGCGATGCTATGCGAATGTGTGCTGGAGATGAGGGTATATGCCAAGGGTGTGTATGCGTCTGGATTTCCCTTTTACATCACGGGAAGGAACGCTGACTGTGCATGTGAGGCATAGGACGTCTTCTTCATGGCCATCTCGAGAGCCTGGTCAACTGTCATAGTTGCTTGTTCCTTCTTGGGGCGAGTTGCTTGCATTGAAGAGCGAGGCGTCTGGACTGGAGTGGCAGCGGCAGAGGCGGTCTGGTTCTTGGCAGAGGCAGAGGAGGACTTGAAGAAAGGCATGATTGTGTTGGTTGTGGGTTTGGTGTTGAGAGAGACCTGAGAGGTTGGCTGGAGTTGGGCTTGGGTTGGCTTGAGCTGCTTTGCAGTTGTTTGTAATGAGGGAATAGCAGAAATGAGGAGGTGAAGGGTGTCTTTTATACAACTTGTTGATGACCCTGTTGTGGATTGCCGCGTACAGTCATAACTGCTGCGTCTTGGCTGAGAATGATTTCTGTTGTCTGGGGAAGCACTAAAGTCAAAAAGTCCGCCGTTGCTCCAACAGAATTTCTCTCCATCTTGTCCATTCATGGCAACCTTGTCTTGTGCGACCTGAGAATGCCCAGCTGTGATGTCAACCTATTTTCGCTTCTGCTGTATTTTCTTATTAGCACTTTCTTTCTGCTTGCCGTTTACTCCGCCGTGGAAAATGTCGGGCCCGTTCACGCCCTGGCTTGGAGGATAACTCCGCCACATTCTCCCATGGACTGGCCCATGCTTTTGCCAACGTGCTTGATGACATTTGACCTTCCGAAGGACCGTGTTTCTTGCGAAAATGTCTCACTCGACCACAGGGGTTGTTCGTGTTTGTTCTGAGTGCCTCTTTGGATCTGAGAGAAAGCAGTTGCCTCATGCCTTGTCAAGCATTCTTTGGTCTCTATCCAGAGGTGACAACGTGCAGAAGCACGTTTCTTTTTTATTGCTGGGCCATTGCGTCGCGTGTGGAGTTGTATTTGAAATGAAAGGCATACAATGGAGGACATTGATCACTCCATTATCTCCATGGTGGCATGTTGCGGAGTTATCCATTAAGCTAACATGAACGGGTCCTCCATTTAATCGTTTTCATAACTGACCCTGTCCAAACGGCGTGCTCTAACAAGAATGTGCTCTTGAGAAAAATTGAAGCGAAAATAGAAATCAGAACTGACATCACCGCTGGGCATTCTTTATCGTCTCAGGTCGCACAAAGCAAGGTTGCCAAGAATGGACAAGATTCCCCCTGTCGGACTTTTTTAGACGTGTCTCTTCCGACAACAACAAGGGTTCATCCGCAGCCAAGTCGCAGCAGTTATGACTGTGCGCGGCAATCCTCAACAGGGTCATCAACAAGTTGTATAAAAGACACCCTTCAGCTCCTCATTTCTGCTATTCCCTCATTACAAACAACGCCACGCAACTCAACCCAAGCCAACCCAACTCAAGCCAACCCAGCTCAAGCCAACCTCCCAGGTCTCTTTCAACACCAAACCCACAACCAACACAATCATGCCTTTCTTCAAGTCCTCCTCTGCCTCTGCCAAGAACCAGACCGCCTCTGCCGCTGCCACTCCAGTCCAGACGCCTCGCTCTTCAATGCAAGCAACTCGCCCCAAGAAGGAACAAGCAACTATGACAGTTGACCAGGCTCTCGAGATGGCCATGAAGAAGACCTCCTATGCCTCACATGCACAGTCAGCGTTCCTTCCCGTGATGTAAAAGGGAAATCCAGACGCATACACACCCTTGGCATATACCCCCATCTCTAGCATACTCTCAAAGCATCGCATTCATTGTAATCATTATCAGCATTAAACCATTAAATATTGGATACTATACTATCAACCAAGAAATTGTACTGACGTGCGCGTGTCGCTGCAAGGGCAATATCAAGAAGTTGTGTTTGCCAGGGATCGTCTTCTGAGGCGGATTTTGTAAGCAGCTTTCGTGAGGCATTTCCGTGACGAGGATAGACGGTGCATAGACCATGTCGCCAGCCCATCCGAATGGCGCGTGTAAATAATATTTGCCGATACTACTCAAACTCACTCTTCAGTCAGATGTAGGGGAAAATTGAAACATCAAGCGATCAGCACCATGTCAACAATGGCGATTTTCGCCATAGGGTTGAGCTTAGTTGCCTTAATGCTACGACAGATATGCGCAAAAGACGCAGACTTAGCACCACCAACTGACCTTGGATTACGAGTACAACTGGTTTGCAGTGATGAGAACGCCCTCCACTGTTTCTCAGTCAAGCCATTTCATAAAAGTAAATAGTGTGCCTTGAATGTATTCGGCAGTTTTTCTATCGCGATCTACTTGAACATGCGCAGGTAAGCTGCCAACGACAAAAGATAAATATGGACGATTAGTACAATTGGTCATGAACCTCCACGCACGCAATTCTTATCTTTCCTCTCTTTTTCTTTCGTAGTTGTTTTTTTTCCCTTACCCAGAATCAATGCTCCAGCGCCAGTGATGGTTCCAACCATGTACTGCAATGTTTGCAACTTGATCGTCTCCATCTGGGTCCTCAACCCCGCAATCTCCTGTTCAATTCTCTCTTCCGTAGCCCGAACCTTCAATTCCTGTGTCGCGGCTTCATCCCGGATCCGTCCCTTTTCCAGGTTCAGGTCCAGCCTCACGCCGGCCTGGGTCCGCGCAACCTCCTCCCTCAACCGCTGTCGAAGTTTTTCAATCTCTGAAACGAGACGCTCATTGTTGGTATTCGTGAGCGAAAAGTCGTTCTTTTCCAGCATCTGCAACTCTGACTTGAGTGCCGCAAAGTCGACTTTGTAGGTGTACACGGTCTAGATGATATGCAATAAGTCATTTTAGTACCGCAAAACTAAAAAAAAATGAAGCCATCCTCCTGATGACACTCCTGTTCTCCCAGGTTCCCAAGGGTCGAGGGGATACTATACCTTATCCTGGTCAGCTTTGGTGACCATGTTCTTTGTCAGATTGTCCATGCTATGATCATGAAAGAAAGGGTCCGCTTTTAGTAACTCGCGCCTTGGAAGGCCAATTTGTTTTTTCAAAAGCATGCCCATGGGCCAATTTTTGCATCCTGTGCTCTTTTACTATATTACCTTTCCGTGACCACCTCGTCCAGAGCATTCATGATCGCCTCCGACTGCTGTCTCGAGAATCCTTCACGCTCCAGCTTCTCTACAAACCGATGAGTATCAAAGTGATGTCCGTTATCGTTCAGTGCCGGACCTGAAGCTGAAAAGGGTCGGATCTGGTTCCACGTCATGGATGGTGCACACTTTGTTCCTGTAACAATTCGAGTCGAGTTGAAGAACCTGACGCTGAGTGTTGATGGCGCCATGGGGTGTGATAGATTGTAGGTCGTAGGAGAGATTGAGTAGAGAGATGAGGACGATCCTGAGGTATAGTTTCTTCTCACGAGTGACCTGTAAACATTCCTGAAGCCTAGAGGTGAAGGAAACACAGTGTTGCGAAGCCAGCAAGGGTTAGGCTATGCTATTGCGTAGCTGTGAGATCGACGGTTGTCCGTTGAGATGCGATCTACGGCTTTACTTACAGGCCATGTCGCGGTGGGGCACGACGCGCTGTGGGATCTGCCCTGCCAGCATTCCCGCGATGGGTTTCCGTTTTTGAACTCGAGGTGGGTCCTGGGTATGTCTCTGGTACAGGTCGAGGGCGTGGCTCCTGCTTCCTGGTGAGGCGAGTGATGGCGCGTGGGTCAACTGGGTTCCAATGAGTGAGCACTGCACACCTGATCAATGTGCCGAGAAAAGGAAGAATTACAATCCTTACTTCCAACCACAGTGCCGATTATTTCCATGCATGTTTTCGCGGGCTCTCTGCACGATGACGGTTTTGTATTGTATACAGCCAAACTTTGACATATTGTATACTGGCGGTACCGCCAGAACAGTATGCAATGTGAGAGATTGTGCGTTTTGACAAGCAGGGTTACAGGGGTTTAGTAGGGGCGGGGACCAGAGATCCCTGTGCCATGTGTGAGAGACTGAAAGTGTAAAATATCTTTTATGGTTTACAAAGTGGTGTTACAACGTACAAGTATGCTAGAGTACAATTAATGGACAGGGGCCACTGGGACCTGCATGCTAACCAGCGAAGGCGAGACAGAATGCATCTCAGCAGCAGCAGCGGCGGTCGACACCTTCACTTTACCATCCTCAGACTCGACCTCAGTCTCAGTCTCGGTCTCACCATTGGCCTCCTCAGGCTGCTGGGGGCGAGGCCTGGGGTTTGGGTTCGAGACCACACTGGCATCATCGCCCAGATGGTGAGGATGGTAAGGGCACATGTACTCCATCGTGCAAGCATCAATGCTCTTGACCCACTCATCCTCCAGAACCTCGGGCATGAGCACACGCTTGCTAGGATCCACCTCGAGCATACGGCCCAAAATCGCACGGCTCTCTCGGGGCATGAGCTTCAACAGACGGGCCTTGCCAGAGCCGCTGGCATTGGCATAAGCCTCGAACGATGGGTCAATCTCGTTCTTGGCCATCTTCCAGGGGAATCGGCGAAGAGTCATACAGACAAAGATGATGCCCAGAGACCAGACATCGGCCAAACGAGGATCATGCTCGTCGGTCGTCAGAACTTCAGGAGCAATATAAGGGTCTGAACCAGATACGCCTGAGGATACGAAGAAAGGAAGAGTAATGTTGATATCAGGTTAGCTAAGAATGCTGGGAATGCTGAGATTACCAAAGCAAATTGAAAATAAAAAAAGAGATGGGAAGAATCTTACCTCGAGCCATCTGGATCTGCTTCTCAAAGGGCAGCTGGTAAACCATGGAGCAACCAAAGTCAATAATCTTGACAATGCCCTTCTCGCTCATGACACAGTTGTCGAGCTTCAGATCCCTGTGAGCGACGCCCATCTCGTGCAAGTACGCGACCCCGTTGCAAACACCCTTGAAGCAGCAGGCAATCTCATCCCGGCCCATAGCGCCTGACATGACCGATGAGAACAATTCATACTTGGCAAACTCCATCACCTCATAAAAGTTGTCGGCCTCCTGAATAATGTCCAGGGTCTCGATAATGTTGGGATGATGGAAAGTCGAACCCAGGCAGTACTCTGAAGTCACCTTCTTGACATAGTCCCGCTCCTTCTCTGTGGGCTTGCGCTTCCGGAACTGCTTGATCGCATAGGTCGTCTTGTCAGACTCGCGACGGATCAGACGTACGGTTCCTCCAGCACCAGAGCCAATGACCTTGCCCATCTTGCCGTACTTTTTGCGCAAGTTCGTCTCGATCGCATTGCCGTGAGGTCCATGATGGTGATAGTGATGGTGGTGGTGTTGCTTCGCTTCCTGGCTGCTCGTGCTACCGCTGGTCGACGACGTTTTCATCTTGGGAGACAGTGGCTCAAATTGGTTGTCGCTGTGCTTTGGAGGCGAGGATGGCGAAAGCGTTGGGGAAGTCGTTCGAACCTTCAGAAACCGCTTCAAGTCATGAAAGATGCCGTGGGAAGTCTCTCTTGCGGACTTCTTACGTGACAGCTTAGAGTCCCTACGCTTGGCAAAGAACGACAGCTTTCTTGAGGGCGACGATGGTGAGAAAGCAGGCAGGCTGGTCGTGGGGGAAGCAGCAAGAACGGCGGTCGTGGATGCCTTTGCGATCACAATGGGCTGAGTGGCTCCCGATGGCGTGGGTGATTCAGGGACGGTGGTCTCTTTGGCGGTGGCGGGGGCAGTGTCTACGGCCAGTTCAAGGGTATCTTGCAGCTGATCAACAGCAAGATCCCTCTTATCGCTGACAACCTGCGCCTGCTGCTGATGTCTTGGGGCTAGCTGCTGGCGACGCTGGGTCCGTTCCTGGATCGAAGAAGGGTCGTAGTGGTAGTGGTGCGGCGCATGAGGATGAAGGTGATGGTGATGGTGATGGTGATGGTGGTGGCCGTGAGGATGGCTATCGTCCTCATCATCCGAGTTCTGTCTGGAAGCCTCGATGGACGCAGGCATCGACACCAGAACCTCTGTTGTCTCGGTGTTTGTCCTGGTCAGTTGAGGATGCGATGAGACCGAGGCAGCGTAGTGCGCATGAAGATACATCGGAGACGGTGAGTGGAAGCCGCCGCTGGGATAGGTGTGGGCGGTGGATGAGGAGCCAGAGTTCTGACGCTCGTTCTCAAAGTCCGAGGCCTGCTCCAGACTAGAGACGTCGCCATTATCGTCTGTGTATTCGTCCTCGAGGGGTTCCTGCGTCATTTGCGATGCGACAACCAATCTGGACGAGGCATTATCAAGAACGTGAGAGGTGTGCCTGTTCTGAGTTTGAACCTGATTCTGCTGATCGACAGCTACAGCTGCGGGCATATCACTGTTGCCCTCTTCTTCACGGGACGATGATGAGCGGACGAGCGGAGAGACTGCCAGTATCCGTTTAAAGGCGGACGGTGCCGTAGAGGTGTTGATTGCGATGGGCTGAGAGACAAGCATTATGAAGAGTATGTGCGCGGTGATAAAAAGACAATGCCAAGAAAGAACGTGATATTATATACAGTTGAAGCAAGAGTAGAGAGAGGGGAGAGGCGTGCGGGCTGAATGAAAAGCCGGGGTTACTGGAAAGAAGCTCGAGAAGCGACTGAGGGGAACAGGTACAGGGGCTGTCGAAAGAATTGTGTACCGGGCTCCAATGGGTGTGCGAGAAATATCTCTATTCCTGGATTGCTGAGCAAGAGAGGCGAACTGGTTGTCGAAGGGAGCAACGTGGACTCGATCGGCTTTGAGGCATGCAAACAAAAATTGGGCGTGTGCTGTGATGAGTGATTTGATACAGGGGGGGGGGGGTAGTAAGTTGTCGAGAGAACAAGCTGATCTACCCTAGAGTGAGGCTAACGATTGAGAAGGATAGCACAGGTGCAAATGCTTGGTTGATGCTAGAAGAGTTGCACAGACAGAGTGTAGTTCAGAAAATGAGGGCGATGAGGGTGCCTGGGAACGTGAGAGTGTATCGGAAATTAGTCGCGCTGAAGGAGACAGAGAGAGAGACAGAGAGAGACGACAGAGAGGGAGAGTAATGAAAGCAAAGAGCGAAAAACGAGAGAAGAGAGAGAGAGAGAGAGTGAAGAGGGAGTGAAGAGGGAGAGCGAAAACGAGGGCGAAAGATAAAGGATCAGGCAAAGAATGAAGGCGTGCTTTATTTCTGCCGTCTCCGTCTCACGGATAATTGTGCGCAATCCTCCTGCGAGCATGAAGCGGGGGTGTGGCAAAAAAGAGGCGATTTGTTTATCCCTATCTACGTGTATGACAGCATCCCATTCAATCGACCGTAATCTAAAACGGATCTTTTTTTTTTTGCGGTCTCTCGTTCCTGTTCTTCCAGGCGAATCAGCTGCGAACAGCCAGTCGCAACCTGCTGTGTGAGTGGACCTTGCTCCAAAGGGCTTCTCGCAATTCATTCCAAAGAATTACGTAGCGTGGGGGAACCGGTGCTCATAGGTCCACCGCTCAACAGGAAACAAGAGAAAAATCTGGGGTGTATATGTCGATGCAATATATCACAACATTACGCAGGTTACCGCCCTTTGTCTACAGTACCCAACAGGACCTAAAATGCGCTTCTTTTGTTCTTTTTCTGGTCTCTCTTGTCTTTCAAAAGGGCAGAAAACTGTGTCATTGATGTAGTGGATCATATTTAGGAAATGGTAGTGTGAGAATAAATGTGGGAAGATGCCCATCTACTGTACCCTCTGAATTACAAAATACGAGATCAAACTTTTGTAGGGGGGCAATTGGACCTGATGGACCGACTTCGCACACACGCAATCGCGGTTGTGGCAGCGCACTCGCACACCTTTGCACACTTGATCTGTCGTGTGCCCTCGTGTCTGCAGTACATATGTATGCGCAGATCACGGCAGTTATATATTTCCACGTTTTATTCAATCAAAATAAAGAGAGCAGGTCTATTTTAACTTGCAGCGAGGAGTCGACCGACCAGGGCGAAAATATCCCGGCAACGGCCTTTTGCCGAATTGTCCTCATTCGCAAGAATCCCTCGATTTGACGATCCTGCCAATCAGAGTTTCCATACGTTCTGTCGCACAACGGTGTGTACGTGTTGTTGCAATCAGCAGAAAAGATAGCCAAGTGAGCTGGCCGCGCGTGGATCCGATACCCAGCAGAGCTACATCATACAATCATACACTTATACTGTACCGCGTTTGCACGGTGCGTCAGTTGTTCAGCAGGACAGGGGGTGGTTTTTTTTTTTACTGTTTTTATATTTCGGTGGGCATCTGTACTCCAATGGACATCTTCTGATCTAGACAACAAGAATAGCCGAACGCTCTCCATCTCGCTAGATGGCAGGCACATGAAGATCAGGTACACAGGGGCTATCATGCCCTCGCTGACTTTGGATGCTTGTAGTAATTTTTGTCCTCCTGCATATCAAAATGAACATCAGTAATGATTCAAAAAGGATAAAGAGGGGTCAGTTACGAACATCTCGCTCTTTGACACAAGGCATGCAGCGAGCGCTAGGACGAAAAGGCAAAGAGGGATAAACGAGATTGAGCACAGGGCGAAGGGCGAGTACACGCCTGCTCAACAGCAAAAGAACCGCTGGATGAATTATATCGCGCATCGTAGGATTTTTTTTTTTTTGGTCTTTGCCCTCCGATCGCAGTCCAAGAGGAAGGGAAAAAAAAAGTGTCTGCCGGGAAAATCATTTTGCACGCTGAGCAGACAGCCGCGTCTCTTTGCGTTATCACCCACTCTTTTCACTCGTATTTCTGAAGATAACATCGGACAAGGTTTTCGAGCTACTGCACACAACCTTCTTTCCTTTTTCTTTTTTGATCGCAGCAAACCGGTGTTGTTACGCGTGAGAAAGAACGTGCACCCTCTCCTTCGCAAAATTGTGCTCAAGTGAGCTGAGCTGGCCACAGTTTCAAAACCAATGACCCCCCCCCAAGTTTGCGCTGGGAAGCGAGTGCACAGAGCGCAGTTGTGCTAACAGTGAGCCGGTAAGGGTGATCATCCGCCTAGTGTCTCGGTTCCAGTTGGTCCGTCAATCGGAAGGGAAAAACAAGGCACTGACTGACAAATCACTGGAAAAGGAGGACAATTGGACGAATGATAGTATTTTATACATGCAGCGTGGGCAGCGCAATGCCTAACCATAATATTGCCAAACTCACTCGCCCATTTGCATCCCGAAAGACAAAGCCACTCTTGCAGCGAGTTCCCGCCTATCCTGCTCTGACATGTTTCTCCCTTGCTCTATATTAACAAAGTGCATTTTTTTGTTAGTCTTCTGCTGCGCTCTCTGATTTGTCATAGCTGCACGACATTTGTTTCACATCCCTCCATACCTCGCAATCCTTGAAGAGTCGCAATCGTCTGTGACATGCCATCGTCTTCATCGATATTAGCAAACAGTGCCTGATGCATTGTCCTGATGGATTCTTGTTTAGGCGTCGACATGCCATCAACTACATGACCCAAAAACATCACGTCATGATGCAATATTGGTTAACCTGTGGTGTTCCCAAGCTTCAGATTCATTCAACCCGTAGTTGATGCTCCTTACCTCCAAATTTGAACTCGAAATCCGGTAAATCCTCGTCTGTGAATGCTCCTCCGGTCGAGGACGATACGTAGTCTCCAAACTCAAACTCGTGATCTTCGCCCAGCTCGAATGAAAAGTCTTTCTCTAATGAATCCAGTTCACCAGAGGACAACCCCTTGACGCCCAATCCCTTGACGCCCAATCCCGAAGACGCGATTGTCTTCTCATAGTCGTCCTCAAATTCCTTGCCCAGAAACTGTTTAAACTGCCTTTCCAGTGATTGATCGATATCCTTCCGATCTGACCCTGTTGTAGACTCTTGACTGGACCAGAATCCAAGATCGTCAACCTTCAAGGCTTTGTTGTCCTGAGAATCAAAATCAAAGTCATCATCAAATCCATGGGCAGCCTTCTCCATGTCGGCAGCTCCGCCCAAAGTAGCATTTATGGTAGTCGCAGATATCGGATTGGGCGGAAGACCATGAGCAGATCCCGGGGCTGGTGCAGTCGGCGATGCTGAACGATTGTGCAGATTCAACTCTGCCAGAGCCTTGTAAAATGCGCGATCGTCATCCTCATCGTCGTCGTCGTCATCATCATCACCATCGTCCTCGTTCTCCAACATGCTCTCATTCAAACTGTCGAGATCGCCCGCCGCAAGACCGAGACCAGGCCCTCGTAAACTGCGCCGTGAGCTGTGGTCCTTCCAAGAATACTCGCCGGTCATGTCGACATCATCGTCCCGGAACGACATCATCATACTCCTGTCATGCTGATCACGTTTCTTGCTGCTCTTCCGTTTAAGGCCATCCCACATGTGAGCTGCCAATGCTTCCATGATCCTGTCCAGGCCAACGTGCTCATCTAAAAACATCAAATACGCAAATGAGGATGGATCCACGATAGAAAGACCTCTAAGGATAAAAATGGCTCTTACAATAGCCTTAAGACAAGAAAATGCGGTGGTTGGCTTACCATTGATCAAGTCACTTGGCTGATCCTGAAGATCAATGAATTCAAATCCGTTTCCCAGGCACCAGTCGTCATAGTCTTCCACGATCTCGTGCTCCGTATGATCCATGTCCTGGTTCCCGCCCATAGGTGCGTCCGTGGCGACGCAGAGTGTGATTGATGGTTCATGCCGCTCCACGAACGATAGCCACGGCTTGATGTCATGGAAGGTTGAAGGCTATTCACACACGAAGAAATGTGGCTGTAAGAAATCTGGCCACTTATTGGGAAGGAGCAGCACGATACAGCGGGTTTGTTCAAACGCACCTGGTTCTTTGAGAAGCAAAACACGACAGCTTCCACTACGGCGCCTAGATCGTCCAACTCACCACTGTCGATCATTCTCTCCATCTCTGCCCTGCCATGCGCTTCCGTCTCATCGATCCAAAAGTCCACCTGCACCGAGTAATATTTCGTGTCGATGGTCCAGGGAATCGTGACGCCCGAGTGATCTAGTTTGGGTCTTGTCCTTGTCTGAGCTTCTAGTGTCTGTGTCAACGTGAGCGGGTGAGGTCCTAAAGGTGAAGATCCCTGGGTATAATTCTCTGCGGGGGTGAATGAGCCCTCCTGCGAAGAAGACAATTGTGTGAAGAAAGATGACAGTTCTTCCTCGTTCAAAGTCGGCTTGGCGGCATTGCTGGCCGTGCCGCTGCTGTTTACAGTTGGTGGCGTAAAAGTCGAGGGAGTGCCCTGGCTCAAGCGAACGCCTTGTTGGTCATCCGTCAGGATGGTCTCCTCGAGAGTGGGCACAGGAATGGCAGGCAGGATGAGGGGTGAAGAGGGCCGAGATTTGGAGACTGAGGTGGTTGGCACGAATCTTGATCCGAGGATCGCTACGATTGGACCACGGTGTGTTGGTTACTTTTCCTCTGTCAAATGAGTTGTCCCAACTTGGAGCAAGCCAGCCAAGCAGTCAGCCAAAAAAAAAAAAAAAAAAAAAAAAAAAAAAAGGCAGCGCTGCATTACATTGAACAAGAGACAGCTTTCCTACACCACGCCTGCCGACGACGAGGATCTTGTTGCGTGGAATATTGTCTGAGGACAGCATTGTGTGTGTGTGCAGTCAGGAGGCGGGAACGGCGACAGGAGGATGGACGGAGCGAAAGGGAGGAGAGCGAAAGGGGTGCGTTTGACCGTGAGCGGCAACGAGCCGCACTTGAAATATGGATCCCACAGCAGTCACGTTGCGCGTGCGTCTTGACCGGACCACACGCTGTTGAGCATGGCCGCGCCCCCCCTGAGGACCACTGCGACGGCTATCTGGTGCTCCAACGATTGCCACTGCCGCTGCTGCTGCTGCAACTCTCTCATGCTGCACCACAGCTTGCAGCATCTCGGATGGACGATCATGAACAGTACTCGCTCATACATGTCCGCATGTACTCCGTTCAAAGATGACAGACACAATTATAGAGCCTGAAAATCACTCCTCTAATCTTGTTTCCTTTGCCCATCGGCCCGCCTTGCATCATGCCGCTCCGATGGGCAATCCACTTTCCTGCACACCCAGTTCGCGCCTAGGCTGGACTATTCCACTCACCGCAGCAACGCTCAAGGTAAGATCTTTACTCCTCCGCTCTATCCACTACAAGTGCAGTTCAACACAGATATAATCAATATAATCTTTATCGATTGCTGTCTGCGAGTGTCACCGGACGCATGGGCCAAAAGCTGGGAGCAGACCCCGGACTGCATCTTTTGCCGAAGCGAATGGTGGGGAGGTCAGGAACAGAAAATGAGACAACAAATAAGCGAGAAACAGCGAACCCGTCGTTAACAAGTCAAATTTCAGGACAAGGACACAGGTAGTTCGAGGTCTTGACTGCTCCAACAAGGCCAATATCGCGGCATCCGATAGGCCCGATGGACTTGAACATAATTGCTGCTCCCTACAATAGTTTTCATCCATAATGCTAAAACTGTGCCTTTTTTTTCCGAGCTTGTCGAGATTTATATCATAATTACTCCTCTAATAATCTTTTTTCTGCCTCCTGCGCTTTCCTGCTTCCCATCCTGGCAGCATTTCCACAATCAAATTGAAGCCCAAGCCTATACGCTTGAAGCATCCACAATGTATCTATAACGAACGAGAGGAAGAAAAGAAGTAAAAAAAATAGGTCAGGAGAAACAGTCAGTGAACCCATGGAGGAGATTGAAAAATGATGCCATCGTGGCCAGCCAATAATTTCCGCATATCCAACAAAACAAGAACATCGCACTCACCCCTTCTTCGTGATTAAACCCCGGCAGGTGATAAAAGCCGAGTACTTGAGCACAAAGTTGGGCTTCAAGACTCTGGCAGCTGCAGGCAAATGGGGCTGAAGCAAGGATTGGAACGTCTCCTGAGGCAGGATATCGGACGAGTCTCCATGCGTCAACAGCTCAATGCCTTCCTCCTTTGCATAATGGATCAAATCCTTTGGTAGCACACAGCAATCATGAAGGTTGACCTGATCCACTTCGGGAAGGACCAATTGTTCTTGTTGAACGACCTGCTTCAACACCTCAAGCTGCTGCTTGGAGAACTCGGCCACACCTAACCGTCCGATCCGGCCCTGCGCACGCAATTCAGAGAGTTTCCTCCACAGAGGCAACACGATGGTCTCAATCTCTTGTTGAAAGGCCTCAATCTCAGACGCATCCAAGTCGTTTTCGTCAAAAGTCTGGTTCGGCAAGGAGAGAATGAAATGGTCCAGTTTGATCGCGGAGAGTCCAAGAGCCGATTCCAGATCTGTGATGGCTACGCTCAGCTGCTCAACAGACAGTGGCGTCCCCGCTGCTGAAGACGATGACGACGATGAATGGTAAAACATCTTGACTAAAGGGTGATGATATACGCACACAAACAAGGATAAAGTAGGCATCAGAATGTCAGTCAAACCACGCACATATGGAGAGACGACCGAGTGTGCAAATAGAAGACTCCTAACCTGTGATCTCGTATGAAGACCGATCGCCCTCCAGAGGCTCGAGGCTAGTCTCATCCGTAATCGTAATGGTGTCGCCTTTCACGCGGGCAGTGTTCAGAGAATAGAGCAAGGTTTCCTGCACTGCTGAGACCAACTAAGAGCGAACCGTAAAGGAAAAACATGCATGAAAACGAGTGAGAAATCTAGGTCATATCACGATCATTATCTTCATCTCCACCACTCGCAGCATTCGGCAGCATTCGCTGTTGTTTGTAAGCAAGCGGCGCCGCTGTTTGCTTGAAGGGCATACGACAACGAACCCCTCTTTGCAGTGAAGGATCCAAGTCTGCAAATCCCCCCGCTCTCCCTCCAGACCTTCGCACAACTCTGCAAAGGTGTCAACCCCTCAAAAAACGAAAACGAAAGGTCCAAATAAAAGGCATACGCTTTTTTTGTTTCACGTATCCTGCGCCAGCGAAACAGCAGCTCCGCCCGATCAAGTTCCATTTTTTTGTGCTATCCCAAGTCCATGCTCCACTGGCGGTTTTTTATATCTGTTGGTCGTTACCTCCTGGTTCGACTTCTTGAGGCTCGTGTTCAACTGGCCCGTGGTACCTGTCCGCATGGTGTTTCCGGTATAGAGCGTCAAGTGCGAGAAGGTATTGTTGGCCAACGCGAATCCCTGGGCTGGTGCTGGTGCTGGTGCTGCCGAGGAGGCATGATCGACCGATCCATTTCCGTTGATATAGGTGTTGGAGAGTCCGTTCCCGCTCCCGTTTCCGTTGGTGCGGTTGTGGTCGTCTGTTGAGATGGCTGTCATGGCTATTGTCCTTGCTGTTTGATGAGGCCGATTGAAATAAAAAATACAATAAAAAAGAGTGGGGAGGGCGAAGGCGAATAAGAAAAGAACGGGAGAATGAAGAGGTCAAATGAGGAAGAGAGAAAGTACGAAATGATGGTGAGTGAGAACAAAACAAAGTTTTTAAGGTTTTGATTCACGGCTGGCACCGCAGAGGTAAACGACGGGATCAGCGGCGGACAATGGCAAAACAAATGAAGAGCTCGAAGTTTGTGATGAGGCCGGGCAGAGTGTTGGCGTGGGAGAAGAGCGCAAGGTGAGAGTTGGGAAAAGAGAAAGAGAAAAGTAAAAAGCCGCCGAATTTTTATCGATGACCAATCGACCGTAGTAACGCCTGGAGTGAAGTAGATCGGGAGGGTCCTGGCGTACTTTCTATATCGAATCCAGAAGCTCATTATCGACTTTAGGAGTCGCCAGTGGGAGGCGCCGTGCTAAATAGCTGTGAGAATACCACCGCCAAATACTCAATTGAGCACCGCCTTGTGGTGAGCGCAAGCCAATCTGTGCGAGGGTGAGGAGCAATGGTGCCATAGCGGGAATTTTGAGACGATGTGTGCATGGATCACGAACACCTTGTAAACAAACAACGCCGCAAACAACTCGCAAAAGCACCGATTATCGATCGCGACAACTAGGCACGCTATGTTGAGGGTCGGGAACTGCATGTGCTTTTCTACATCTCGATATCTTTCGTGGACTTGACTTCCTTAGGATGCGTGTATCGTGTATTGTATGAGAGGTGTAAATAGCTGTGGGACGTACGCGTACCTCCGTCCTACTGCTGTCTAATAGCCGTTCAATCCGAAGATCGGATATTCCTGAGCACATCATTCTCGTTATCATCCTCATCATCTGTAATAACCAACTCGCGCTCAAATAGGGCAATATCCACGTCCACATCACCCTCCTCCATGAAGGTGGCATCCGACTTGGCCAGGCTGTGATCGCGCTCGAATAGTTGGCGACCTAGGATATCAGAAACAAAGGATAGTAAACCCTGGTCAGATTGCATCCCATCTTCATTACCATTGTTGAGATTCACTGCAACTTTCTTGAAGTGATTATTCACGTACCAGTTGGCTTCAGCATCTTGGGGTCCTCCTTCTTCAATCCCTTCTCGATGCGCTCCTTCTCGGCCATCTCTGCATCAAAGGCTGTCTTCCAGCGCGTAAAGTTTTCTACCGTAACCCTCGTTCCCTCCTTGAGCTTTTCCTCCGCCTGCAAGAAGGACAAATACAAACTTAGTATGAGGCAAGTCTATCGCACATAGTAGCAGCCATATATACAGTCGGATCATAGCCTACCTCGAGTTCACGTTGCACCCGTTCCTCTTCCTCGCGTTCTCTAGTCTCCTTGTTACACAGGATGATTTCTGTCAAGCTGTCCTTGGCTGTTGAGGCCATCGAAAAGACCATGCCCATTCCTATTGCCTCCTCTGCCTATCAATTTGCAATTCGCGAAAACAACACAACCAAAGTCAGAAATTGAAGGTGCGCCTTTGTCATGCTCGGTTCCAATCCCTGTGAAGTCGCCTCTTTTTTTTTTTTCTTGTGTTGTATGAACGAACGCCCAGAATAACCTACCGCCTCTGTCACTTTGCGCAGGATCGTGTCATAATCCTCCTGCTCCAACTCTCCCTCGTTCGTATCGATCGAGAACTCTGGCAGAGTATCTGGGTATGTTTCTGTGTATTTGACATGAAGCTTCAACGAGTCTGTTGTTATAGACAAAAAGAGTAAAAAGTTTGTCAAGGCCATGAGATCAAACGTTTTGACAAATGGAGGCAATAAAACAAGCATGGCTCCTGTGTCTGAAGAATGCAAAACGTACAGATGTCCTCGCCGTCCTGCTCTTCTGGTACGATGAGAATTGAAAACTCGCCAGGATCGTTTGAGATCTCCTCGTATTCATCCGGGTAGATGGACTGGAGTGCCTCCAGCTCGTTGGTCTGTTCTTCCTTGTAATCTAAAGCACCGATTTGCGTGTGTTTGTGAGATTAGGACCAGTCCTAATACTCCTGCAGAGCTGCTTGCATTCCAGGCTTCATGCCGTGTGCGGTACCTGTCATTGCTGTCGAGGGTGTTCCTGTGAATGCTGTTGAGTAAGGTGAGTTCCCTGTCTGTGATCGTTGAAGGCAGGCCAACAGGCTCAACTCCATTGAGGTCCAAAGGCCAAGCCACCCACGGTAGCGACCCTCGCGTGGAATAGACGTGTATTCCATGAAGGAGTTGTCTATGGATGACAAAAAGACTGCGGATACGATCCGGTGGTATCGGGAGCACAGCTGAGAGGGTTCCTCGCATGATAGTCATCACTGCAAAACGTGGTGATCACCAAGAATAAATACTGACTGAACGTCAGCCTTTCTTGCTTTGATCGTTGTGTACTCACCGGGCAGGCGTCATCAAAAAAGCACACTTGAACAGCTTTTTGCCTCGAACGCAATGGTTTTTGATCTAACCCTTAGTTGCGTTCGATGCTCCCAGTGCATTACGAGAGGGGGCGATTTTTGATCGCTGATGTGGCATCATCCATAACAATGCCCCAGCCCAATTGTGCAAGACACGCTTTTATCCCGCGTCGTGTACAGTACAATTTCAGAAAAGGTCATGACTTTTACTAGTTCTTAGGCGGGAACGAAACTGTCCCTCTACAGTTTCCCGTCCAGTTAGAATGCGGCAGCTGCAAAGGCACATACTGATCTCCGTTCTTAACTTTGAAGTACTGTACAGCGTTATCTCGCTCAAGGCTCCACCTCCAGGCTTGCAAGAAAGGCTTGGTCTGACATTGAATGCTGCCTGGATCGCGTTGCGAATACGATCAATGTCCACTTTCGCTCGCTGGTTTGGGAAGATCCCCTTGCGCGCTAGCGCCTGGTAGAGATCATACTTGGATTGAAGCTCGAGACCCTTGCTAAAAAAAAGCATATATATCTTCGCCCTCAACAGGGTCGGATTTACACGACGGGTCCAGGTTCGAGACACAGTTGGGACAGCTCAACCTTCGGCTCAAGAACGCCAATCGATTCGTGCCGCACGGTCAGTGCGCCTTTGTCCATTTGGGAGGTCACTGCCAGACGGGCGGCTACGGTCAATTTGCGCGTAGCATCGGGTTCTTGACTGACCACGTCATGAACTTCCGCCTCATTAATGTCAAGGGCGAGATTATGGACGTTGCAAGGGATAGCAAAGACAAGGAGATACAGGACCTATTCTATGCTCTGTCTGGCGGAAGCCCTGGAAACTTTGGCGTTGTCACTCACGTCGCCTTGAAGGTCCACAAAACCATCACCGCAGGTCCTACGGCTTCCGTAAAATGATTCCCTATAACCGCAAAAAACTTGAGGCTCTGTTGGATTTGCTCGTTGACATGGGTGTGCGGAACGTTTCCGCCGATTACAATGTGGTCGTCACAATGCTGAGCAAGCGTGAGCAGGCGCCGCATCCCATTGACCAGCCCGCAATCGCCGTTTTTGCGCAGTGGGCCAATCTCAAAGGTGACAGTCAAGAATTCGTTGGCAAAACGGACCTCTGGTTCCAAAGAATTCGAGATATTGTCGCGCCTATCGATCCAGACACCGAGACAGATGGTCAACATCCTCTATCAGAGTTGAGCTCCCACTGCCTGTTCCCAATCGATAGGGAGTTTGAGCTACCATACCTCAAGCGAACGACCGTGACGAAGGCTCCGGCTGAGTATCTCAAGGACAAGAAGTGGGCCGATTGGGTTTGCAGTCGAATTGACAAGATCGAGGTCCCCAATCAGAAGTTATTCGTCGCGACTCAGTTCGCATATACTGGAGGAATGGGTGACTCGACGCCTGCCACAGTGACGAAAGACGACGGCAAGACAGCACTCAGCTGGCGTGCAAAAACAGGCGGCAAGGACGATTGTATCACGCCCACGTTCTCGGAATTTGAAGAGCGGCGTTTGCTGTAGGGCTCACATGACCTGGATCTGGTCGCCAACGCGAAATATTATTACGACAACCTGGACAAGTTCAACCGACTGGTTGCGATCAAGAATGCGCAAGATGCAAAAGGAGTTTTCTCACCAAACAAGTTTTGTGTTGTCCATCGACCTGCTGATCCTACTACGAAGGCTGAGACGAGCACTGACTTCAACAGAACCAAGTATAGCTCATCAGACGCCATTTCTGAAGGCGACGCAAGGTATGGACTCTAGTTTACATCCATAGTCTGTATATACGGTATGTCTACATCTCCCCTCTTCTACATCTCCCCGCTGTTCCAAAATAAAATACGCACGAATTGCATATGCCTACATTCCTTTCCAGACACCAGACTTGACCCCGCTACACCGTGTATCTCAACCTCTCTTTGGTTTCCGATTGTTCTTTGGCAACATTGTGTAGTTGTCCTCCTTTTCACACACCACTTGTGGCATCTGTAATCTTTTCCCCACACCTGTCCATCTGTCAGCTTTTTCACCAACACGCCCCTGCATATCTCCTCTTTTCTTTCACACCATCTCATCCGTCATCTTTTCTCCCACAAGGGTAACTGGCTTGTGGCAACGTTCATAGTGACGCTGCTTTTTGATCCTTCGATATCGGGTCTTCCTATCCTATTGAAGCAGAATTCAGTAAGCGTTGGATTGTTCACCCACAAATAGGGAACGTGAGCTGGGTTTAGACCGTCGTGAGACAGGTTAGTTTTACCTTACTGATGAAATGTTGTTGCAATAGTAATTGAACTTAGTACGAGGGGAGCCGTTCATTCGGTTAATTGGTATTTTTGCTTGAGCAAGCAATGGCCCGAAGCTACCATCCGGTGGATTATGGCTGAACGCCCCCAAGTCAGAATTCCCCATATGCTTGATTATTGCGGCCGAGCTTTGAAGCACGAAATTCTCGCAGAAAAAATATACGCACGGTGTCTGGGATTCTTGGTGGAGGCTATCAAACAACTAACACGGGTATGTTACGACAAAGATAGCAAAGATTCCAAGGCATGGTGCTGTTCGGATCATTCTACAAAGTACAAAGGATATATTGCAGGGGAGGGGGTCTTCAACAACCGCTGTTCTATTTCAACCATAAACCTTACGTTTACAACTTTCAAAAAAAAACTCTTCCAACCCATTTGCTCCATGTCCACTCGTAACTGCGCACTGGCCATATCCAAAATAAGCGTTACATTTGAACTGCTTAGCCCCCGTATATATTTTACAATCAAGCGCGTGGTAGCCTAAAACTAGCATTTTCTATTTGTTTCACGCCACAAGTCGTGAAACAAAAAAATTGTCGTTAGCCCATCCAGCTGCATTTGATCGTTTGGAGACCAAACCAGTGATATCGGCTCCCTGACACACGTAGTATCAGATTCTCTCAGATGGCTATGCAGCGCTAGACAGACACCAATAGGTGCACCGCCACACAAATATGCGTTATTCACCGAATGCCTGCATCCATTATCGTGTACTGCCTAGGCCAGTAGCACTCGACTTTTCTTGCGGCGTCGTCTCGCATATAAATACAGTGTTTGTTGCGCATGTTCCCATGCTCCCCAGTTCCAACGCACCGACATCTCCCTTTCAGCCGCTCTCACAAGTATTATGCACTTCTCCAAGACTCTTATCGCCGCCGTGATCACGGTCGCCGCGCTGGCCTCGCCCCTGATCGCAGCCTCTCAACTTCCCCGAGAACTCGAGGGCTCCGCGATCCATGCCCACGCGCCTTTGGCCAGGCAAAGGTCTTCCGGTTGGAACGACTGGAACTGCAAGCCGTCCAGCGATCATCCCAGAGCTCTGGTCCTTGTCCACGGCTTTATTGGAAATGGCATCAATAATTGGCTCTACATGGCCCCTCGATTCGTCGCAAAGGGTTACTGCGTGTTCTCGTTGACCTATGGTCAACTGAATGACATCTCTCTCATGGGTGGCCTCGATAAGATGGAGAACAGCGCCCAGCAACTCTCAGACTATGTCGACAAGGTCTTGGCCGCGACCAACACGAAGCAGGTCGACATGTTTGGTCATTCGGAGGTATGTATCCTTTTGCACAGGAAAAAAAAGGCTACACATGTGAAATCGCGTCAAGACCTCCGCTTATGCTCGAGATCACACAATTTTAACGCCAACTTGCCGGTGCTTTCTTGTCTGATGCTATAGGGAAGCCTCATGCCACGCTATTACCTTCGTTTCCTGAACGGTGGACCCAAAGTTCGTAAGTGAGCAGGAGAATTAAAGCGAAAAACAGACCTCTACGGATAGGATCCCGCCGCAGCAGATCATTGACGACGTGTTTTTTCCTGTCTGTTCAAACCACAGACAAGTTTGCAGCCATCGGATCGGTTGTGAACGGAAGTACCCTGCAGGTGCTTCCGGACTCGCTGGGTCTCTCCGGCCCCGCGAAGAACGTGAGTAGTAATGAATGTTGACGCTCTCAAAGCCGCCATCCTCAACGTCCCTCTGTTACTCATGAATCTATGCCGTTTTTTGTGTCGCATCTAATTTCCTTTCCTTGTAGTTTTTTGAGAGGAACTGCCGGTCGTGCTCTCAGTTCAAGCCGCATAGCGACTTCCTCGATAACTTGAATAGGGGAGGGGACACTGTCCCTAGCGTCCAGTACCTGATGATTGTCTCCAAGTGAGTAAACGAGACCGACCCGTGAATTCCCTCTTTCTGGGTCGATGTTTCAGCACTGACCATGACTCCGTTTCCAACCCTCTTTTGTCCCATCCAGGTTCGATGAGATTGTGAAACCTTACCGAAGCGGCTTCCTCATGGACGATAACCCCAATGTCCGCAACCAAGTCCTGCAAGACTGGTGCTCGCTGGATGTCTCACCACACCTGCTCCAGGCATTTAGTCGTATGTGCAGCCTTGTCGTGCTCTTTTTACCCCCGAGACTTCTTGTGCCAGGTTATATCTGCAAGAAAACGCACTGACTCTGGTTTCTTTTCATTTCCAGCCGTCGTATTCAACGGCGTGCATGCCTTCTTCACGCCTTCCGCCCAACAAACGATCACCTGCGCCGAAATTCTTCAGTAAATTGCGCTGGCCTTTTGTCACCATCATCTCAAGCCTTGCATGTAGCTTCGGATGCTTCTGGCCCTTAAAAGAACTTATTTAAAGCGCCTGACGTTCCTCGAGCCATGAACGTCGTCACTATGTCCCGTAGCATTAATGTCATACGGCAGTCACATAATTTTTTTTGGAGAGATTGCGAGCCATTCAACACAATGCGACAGCAACTTTTGAAAGCCCTTGCTGGTAATATTGCAACCTCGGGCGCCTCTGCCTCGCAGATAATAGGAAGTGCCTGGGAAATAACATGCCCCTACAACCCTGATCCGCTAACCATTCCCGGTCTGCAGGCGGCTGAGGCAACACAGATGAAGGCTTCGAAATGGTACACCGTGGGCGCTCTTGTGAACGACCTCAAAGACTTTTTGTCAATCGGCCGCCCCATAGTTGTCGTGTTCGACATTTTGGGAGACGACACATACAGAAAACTATACATCTTTGGTGACGACACAAAAAACAATGGGATCATGCATATGCCACCGCCACCCGTCCCACCTGTAACCACAGCGCATTGTGTAGTTGTGGTTGGTTAAGATGACAACACCAGGCTTGTCAAGTTTAAGAACTCCTGGGGACCAGTGATGGGCGACCATGGATACTACTATATGCCCCGAGTGGGTTCGGGAAGCGTGGTTGACGGATGGGCAAGGCTTATCGCTGCCTATTCCAGACGACCCAGAGGGCCCAACATTTCTTGAACAATTACCAGAATTCGATCCGAAGGATGTTAAGATCACAGAGGGAAAGCAACCTAGATGTCCAAGCTATAGTAAGTAAAATAGGTTTGATTTGCAATTATTTCCTATATAGTAGGGAAATTGGCGACCGATCAAAAATACGTCACTTGGCGACCGTATTAAATCTGGCGACCGATGAGCCAGGGCTTTGGGCTGTTGAAGTTGGGAGAGCGACCGGCGGACTGCGAAGGATGAAGGACTGTAAAAACGAACGACCCTAGATATCAATGCCAGAGACGAGGCCGCTTTTTGATTATAAAGGGCTTACAGTTCTATCAATTATACGGGAGGACGCGATCGTCTGGCGCGCTGAATGACGAATGGGTTGACCACAAGGTTGAACTGATTGAAAAAAGTTTGTCCTTCTTGTGTCAGACACTTGCGTCCCCGTGGTCTTCCACCAAAACTGTGGTGGCGGCAAGGTTCGGTCGCCAGATTGACTAAAGCTCATATGGGATATAATACGGTCGCCAAGTAACGTATTTTTTAATCGGTCGCCAGATAGATTTTTCGTTTCATGAATAGGCAATTGCTAAACTCACTTGTCATACGCAGCATCGTGCACCTTCTGCGCACGGCCTGATGGATCAGCAGGGCAACCCCAGTCGCCTCTTGGGATCCACCTCACAACCGACTCGGTGCACGCTTCCTGCGGAAACCACTGCTCAAAAACCTCCCGGTACCAATACGCTTCTTTGGTCTGGGGCGTGTCTTTCGGCCAGCGCTCTGCCGCCTTGGCGAACGTCTCATCCGAAACCTTGTGTGCAGAAGTGTCCTTGAGCGAATCGATCCAGCCGTAACCGACCCCGTCTGAGAACTGCTCCTTCTGACGCCAGAGAATCGAATCGGGTAGGTAGGGTTGAGCACTCGGATCCTCCGAGGTGTCAAACGCCTTGCGTAGAATGTGCTTCTCCATCTTGCCCTTGGATGACATCTTTTCCTTGGGGTCAATATTCATCGCAACCTCCAAAAAGGACTTGTCCAAGAAGGGTACACGGGCCTCCACACCCCAAGCCATCGTGGACTTGTTTGCGCGTAGGCAGTCGGCGTAATGCAAATTCTTGACCCTATTCACAGTCTCGGTGTGTAGATCCGCGGCGCTGGGCGCAGCGTGAAAGTAGAGGTAGCCTCCAAAGATCTCGTCGGCACCCTCTCCAGAAAGAACCATCTTCACGCCCATGGCCTTGATCTTTCTGCTGAGAAGATACATGGGTGTCGATGCACGGATAGTGGTGACATCGTAGGTCTCGAGGTGATAGACAACATCTGCAATGGCATCTAGACCCTCCTGGACCGTGAACGTGTACTCGTGGTGGACCGTTTTCAAATAGTCGGCGGCGACGCGAGCTGCAGCCAGATCGGGGGAGCCCTCCAAACCAATCGAAAAGGAGTGAAGCCTTGGCCATAAAGCAACGGCGCCTAAAATAATAATTAGGATCAGTGTCTAGTATGGTTTCTAGCTTTCAATGGAGAGGGGAGTGCGAGTACAATTTGTAGACAATCGACTTACTCTCATCAACCTCGTCTCCGTCGCGGTTCTGAGGGAGCTTCCCGTCGACTATCTTCCCGGTCTCTCTTGCAGCAATTGAAGCAATCAAACTAGAGTCCAAACCGCCACTGAGCAAAACACCATAGGGCACCTCAGACATCAATCTCTTGCGAACTGCCTTCTCAAGGGATTCACGGATGAGGTCATAGTCAACAGGCTGAGACGGGATCTTTTCGCCATCCCACCATGTCGGCTCAAAGTACCGAGTGGTCTTTCCAGTCTCGGAATCAAAAATGTGGCCAGGAGGGAACGCAATGATGCGGTCACACTCCTCGTTCAATGCCTTGAGCTCCGATGCAAAGTAAATGGTGCCGGGTTGTTTGCTGTTCCATCCCTGATAGAGGGTGGTGATGCCGATAGGATCACGAGCAGCCAGAATACGGTTCTTCTTTGTGTCGAGCAGAATCCAAGAGAAGATACCGTCAAGGTGCTTGACGATATCGGGTCCCATGTGCTTGTACTTTTTGAAAACAATAAGAGGTCAGCAACTTGACATATGCAACTTTTTTCTGGTTTTTTTATCTGTGCAATGAAATACGACAGAGCAAAGTGAAGGCTTACAAGGTGAAGAATGACCTCGCAATCAGACTGAGTCTTGAAGTGGGTGCCAGCAGGGCACATCTTGCGAAGAGCCTTGTGGTTATAGATCTCGCCGTTGACGGAGAGGATCAGGGACTCGTCATCATTGGTCAAAGGCTGCGCACCAGAGTCTACAAGTTATAGTCAAGTTAGCATCCCCTGCGAACAGTTCACGGGCGACGGACCGATCGATTACAACATTAAGGGTACAAAGGAAGTTGAAAAGCTAGACTCACCAACACCAACAATGGCAAGACGTTCGTGGCAAAGAATATGGTTGCCAGCTACGGTGCAACCGCTCCAGTCGGGACCACGGTGTCTGAGCCTAGTCGAACAGGAAAGCAGCCGTGATAAGAGATCCCTTCTACGAGCTCTGAAAAAGTGCGCTCCCAATGATCCTCTCTTCTAATGCACATCCTTTGGTTTTGTCGAGTGCTCCTTTTCAAGCTTCTGCATTGCCATCCTGTTACTTCAATCGACATGATCTGCATTCTACAAGTAGTGTGATAAGTCTGTTCATCCCTGTTTCTAGCGCCTCTATACGAGAGTGATCTGTGCGGAAGCGACCTTTAGAACATATTGTGTTTCGAGGGCTTACTTCTTGGAAAGGTAAAGGGCACGTTGGCGGAAGGCGTTGGCATCGCCAGGAAGGTTATATACACCAAAGATACCACACATTGTCAAGTTGACGTCTATTTCAAAATGAAAATAGTATTGTGAAAGGTGCCAAAAGAAAGTGCGCGCTCAAGTATCAGGATGACGAAGTAGGTACTGATAAAGGGAACAAGAGACCTGCCTCTTTTCATTTTCATTTTCCCTTTCCTTGTCACACTGGTTTTCGTTATCACACGATCGAGTGACAAAAGTCAAGAGAGACAGGCAACTCAGAAAAAAAAAACCAAGACCGCGGTCTCAGATTCATTCTGCAGATGGTGTTCAGTCACCTTTTTTCGCGCCCGTGCACCCATGCGACCTCTCACTTAAATGGACGCGTGGCCAGCTGTGGTGGAGAAAAGTGAATGGTCTTTTTTTCTTCCGAGTGAGCCAATGAGCAAGTGAATTCTATGAGCCAAAGAGCAAGCATCTGCAGCCAGGCCTTGTGAAGCAACTGTTGGAGGATGATTCGAAGACCGGTTCGTCAGAATAAAGGGTTCTGGTGACCCTTATGCGATCTGTTTTTTGAGTAGCACTGGGCGAAGATCCGGCTACCGACTGGCGTGACACGAACCCAATCGCACCAACTAAATAGATCTCTTGACGTAAGAGTGAGCGCAGATGCGATCCGCCGCGGTGTTTCAACTGAAGCAAACGGGTCGATCGAAGAATCGTATAAAACCTCGCTCTCTTCGTTTCACCGTATTCACATTCAACCATCCACCACCGCACCTAATACACGCCACGCAATGTAAGCACAGCAGACAGTCGTCCTTCAGTTGTTCTGCCATGCCATCACCATTTTTGCTCACACCTTGTCTTTGGTCACTACTCTAGGGGAAACATCATCAGCGCCATAGGCGGGTTCTTCAGCTCCATCGTCCATGCCATCGCCAATGTCATTACTACAATTATCAACGGAGTAAGTTTTTGCTATGTTCTTGGCTTTTGTCCAGATACCTATCGGAATCATCCACCATACCCGCTCCTTCCCAGTCTTGCTTTGACAACATTACTTATGACAACTCTCCATTCATGACCTCTAGATCACGCGAGTCATCTTAGCCATTTGGGACTTTATCACTTGCCATCGCTGCTCAGGCAGTAGACGGAGGCGGGGCAATAATACAGCGGGGCGGGGCAATAATACAGCGGGGCGGGGCAATAATACAGCGGTAGTCTAGCAACGGATTGGGTTAATGTAACCCTACTCTTTTTATAAATATGACAATCCTTCTTCATTCCTCTAAAAAATGCTGCAATCTCTTGTGGGGCGTTTTTTTTTAGCTCACCACTTCTCTGACCAAACACCTCCTTCAATGCCGTCGGTCCAGTTCTCCTTCATCTGCTCCAAAAAGGCATCCTTCTCTACATACTTCTGAACCACCCACTCGCTCAGCTTCTCTTCATCTTCGGGCAGATCGTCGAGTTGATAGCGCCTCACATGAACGTGAAACTTGTATTCGGGGCTGAGCTGACCAGTATGGACACGCACCAGATCTGGGGGCACTCCAAAGCCCTTGGTCTTGTGGTAATAGGCAAACGTGAAATCTAAGAGCCGTGGTGTATTGAACTGGTTTAGAGATCTTCATCTTCTGTTTTGCACACAGCGGCTCCTTGAAGCACGGAAAAAACCTTACCGTAAACACATTTCACATGAGTTCCTCGGAACTTGTTGACGCAGGCAATGAATCCCTTTGTCCTGGGCATCATGACGTTTGACAGCAGAGGTAGGCCGCGTCCCAGCATGAACTTTTGAGAGGCAGCCAGCTTGCTAGGCGTCAAACGAGAACCTTCCAAGAAACTAGCGACCCAGACAGGCGCTTGGATGTCCAATATCCGTGCAAACATCTTGTTGATCTTGAGCTGATCTTGCTGCCAGTTGCGGTTGATGAACAGCATTCCCATGATCCACATGCCCCATCCATAGAATGGAATCTAGAGAAAAAAACCAAATAAAGCAAAGTTAGTGATCTACGAGATCGCGACATCGTGAATGTTTCAATTGACGGAGGTCCATACTGGCGGAGTGAAAGCCATGGTATGGTGGCACTTACGTATTTCAAAGAATCCTTGGCAAAGTACTGGGTACGTGATGGTTCAGCGAATAAAGGTGAGAGAGAAGGCAAGGTTAACATCAGATCGACGCTACAGTGCCGCAATGCCTAGAGTGTAATACTAAGATTTTTGTACCTTCATGTAGTTAAGCATGCCTCTCCGAGCAGCAACGGTGTGGAACATGTAAAAGTCGACAAAGGATCGGTGGTTACCAAAGACAATAGCACTCTCGTGGTGAGGAATCTTGTCTCCTGAGAAGGTGATGGCGGCCTTGTGCCTTTTCTAGTGAAGGAGGATTCCCAATTCCCGTTATTGACGGCAAGTTCAGATTAGGAGGACAATTATTTTTTTGCGCGGTGCAGTTAAAGTGTCCCTTTGCACAAATCCTTCTCTGATGTATGGTCACGCAACCCCCAACAAGGGCTTTCCCGTCCGAGATGGCCGATATCATCTCCATGACAGTTTCTGCAGTGCAATGTTGGTGAGATCTCCCAACTCCAGCCTATCGATCCTGATCACACACTGCACGTCCACTTTTTCGCTGCTCCTATGGTATTTACCTCCATGATTAGCTATATCAGACAGACGAAAAAGATGTTTGTTAAACGTGTGATGGGTCGGGAGAGTGGGGAGGGTCTCGTTTGTTCTTACACTGCGAGCAGTAAACACAGTAAGCTGGGTCTTTTTACCTGCATCACTTTCCACATGGAGCCGGCCACGCGGGCGTTCACTTCAAAGAAGAGCCTCTTCGAGAACGGCTGCAAGAGTAGTGAGAACACCTGGACCACATTGAGCAATGAGCAGAAACTAGATTTCCGATTGAAGCACTTGTTTTAGTAACGAGCGAACTCCTGGACGTTAATGAGGGGTAGGAAGGGTGAATGCGAGGGTCCTGCGATCCTGGCCGATCACCTCCTCCTGCCCCTTCAGATTCCGAGGGAGACAAGCAGATTCGGAGTGAATGGATCGGACCTGGCAGACAAGTCGAATGAGGACGGGGAAGGAGTGCGAAGGGTGCTTGCGAAGGGAGTGTGCTGGGCAAGGTTACCTGAAGAGGGCTGATCCATAGAGCAGGGCCTTTGTGGGCCGGGTGACGGACTCGAGCATACCGGGCAGCGGGGTGTGTTGGAAAGAATGTCAGAACACAGAGTGTGGAGCAAGGTGGCTCCATGTGTGCGAGAGAGACAAGCGAGGAAAAGATCCTGTTTAAGGGGTGATTCGCTCCCGTGGAGTTGCCTGTCCGCCTCGGGGCACGGCGTGCCGTCTTCCAGCCCACGGAGCACATGTGTGAGTGTACGACACACGGACATGCCAGCAGCCGGCCAGGCCGATTGCCTGCCTGTGGCAGGAGGTGCTGCTTCAACGTAAGGATGAGGCATTGTGTGCGACGATGACCACCCAGCAGCTCAGCCCACGGGAACTGCGGCTGCCTTGCGAGCATCGATCGATGGTTGTGTCGACCCATGGCTCTTTGGAGTTCCCTTGCAGTCCTGCACGCAGTCTATTCTTGTGCAGAGAGGCATGAGAGCAGGATTGGACACGCCATCTCGGTACGCAGAGCAGCGCGACGTTGTCCGTCTTTTCTGCCTTGCCTGCCCTTGTGGCATGCATGGATGCACTATGGCTGCAACCACAGGAAAACAGAAAGCGGCCCGTCCTTGCCTTTGATGCCTCTCTCCTCTTCTCTCCTCTTCTCTCTTCTTCTCTCTCTTCTTCTCTCTCGTCTCTCCCCTCTCTCTTCTGTCTTCCTCCCGCCCTTTCTCTTTCCCTTGCCCTCTTCTGCTCTTCTGCTCCTCTGCCTCCATCCTCTCTTCCCGATTCCCATCCTTCATTCCGACATTCCTCCATTCCCTTCATCACTCGACCGGCCATCAGCTTGCTGACCAGTCCGTCTGGCTACTCCCTTGTCTTCACTCTTTCTCGCACCTCTAACCGTCTTGACCCTTGGGCTTGGCACCGCGCACACACCACCCCCACCCTCCCGGCCCATTCTCTGCTCAAAAGGGGAATAACGGCCTTGTCACCAAACACAAAAACCGCTTTCTGTCAACCCGTCGCAGAGCTTGTTCCACTCACGCGACGACGAACGCGCCTACGCCATGGAGCTTAACCCCCACGTCGACGAATCGACTTTGCCCATCGACCTCGCGAACCTCGCTGCGACGGATCAACAGCAACAGCCGCAGAAGCTATCGCATGGTTCCGACTCACCAGCTGAGCTCGTTGACGACAAGCGTCCCTCGCAGCCAGAGCCAGAGCCACAGCCACACCAACAACAGCAAGCGCAAGTACACACTAAGGACCTAGTCGATCCAGAGAATGCTCCTACCCCACAGCCCAGCGCCGTGTCGGGCAACCCAGTTGCAGCGCCCAAACTGAGACTCGCAGGACTAGTCGATCGCGTGCGACTCGCCCAGCAGCAAGGACACCTGGATCCGGCAGTAGCAGCAGATCGTCGTGGTCCTCTTCTCTCGAATGGCACAGAGTCGTCATCAAGACGCACGGGAGATCAAGGTAAATAGCTGGTGACACTCACTAGTGCTATACTAACGTGGCACTGCAAAGCGCGCGAGGGCCTATGTGTCTTGGATACGGGTTGATTGTTGACACACTCGACGGTCGATGATTCTACTGTGCGCGCTCTAATGTGTCGAGTGTCAGATTGACAATGCCGAAATATTTCATTCTCGACTGAGACGACTTTCTTGCCCCCCATAACTCGCGCACTGCATCAATGGCATGCACCACAAACTCTGATCGGATATATCACCTCGACGCTGATATGTGCTCATCCACATGAACAAAATCAAGTGCAAGGCTCTGACAGGATCGAGGTGCGTTCGCAGGACGCGAGACGACCCTCCTCGGTTATCCACAACGTCATCGAGGATCCCGAGGTGAGGAGCCAGCACCAGCGTCACCGCCTCATTCACCACGGCGAAGACAAGGACGGAGAGGGCCAAGAAGCGGCGCACCACAACCCATTCAGCATGTTTCCAAAGATCTTTAGTAAGGAAGGCGTTCGAAATGCACTCTTCCTCAACAGCGCTGCAACCGCATTCACAAAGTCGAGTCGAACCAAGAACCTTGAGAATGTCGATATCCCCGTCATGTCCTTGGCGGTTACCGGATCCGCTGTCCCAGCACTCTGGCTCCGAAGAGACGACAAGGGCCGCCGACCGGTAAGCTGCTATTTCTTTGTCGTTTGGAGTGTGTTATGGAGTAGGCATACTGCTTGCTCTCGACATCGTTGTTCCACCAGAGTTTGTGTTTATTTTTGACAGCTGCTCTTGGCTAAGCGCGGCGGAGTGCCGAGTGGCGATAATTGCATATTGTGTCTCTGTTACCTAAAATGGTGCTTCATGTCAGCTGGACTTCAAACCCACAGGCTAACCCCTTGTTGTCTAATACAAACCATAGCCCCCTGTGCTCTTTCAGCTGCTGAAGGTAACTCCAACATTCATCAAGGAGGTTCCACCTGCAACAGCCCACATAATATGATTTCAGAATTGACCTCTCCTAATCTCTCCTGCGGCGATAGATTGCGGTGGCGGACTCGGAGATCGATATGGGTGTGAGCAAACAGATCATCTTTAGAGTAGAGCTACAATACGGCGATGTCAAGTGGGTGATCCGCAGAACCTTCTATGACTTTTACAAGCTGCATCTCACTCTCACGGCCAAGCGCTTTGAAAATTTGCCGAAATTCCCTAACCCGGTAAACCTGTCGCATGCTCGAACGCATCCATCCGTATCTACGACCCGTAGAATATACTATTAATACTATGATGACTTTCTGGTCACGTAACTGACACGGCTTCTTTGACTTAGTACACTTACGCCTTCTCGATGGCGAAAGCGAATCTGGGAATGAAATCTGAGGAAAAGGTCAACTACCTCCGAGAGACAAACCTGGCCCGCCGCCGCGCTCTTCAAAGCTATCTGCTTCAAGTGCTCCAGCAGCTCAACTGGACGATAGCGTACGACCTGTATGAGTTCTTGGAGATTTCCGCTCTGTCGCTGACAAAAGACATGGGCTGGAAAGGCAAAGAAGGTTACGTGGACATGAAGATCACCGACAATGTGCATTCCATTTGTGGATGCGGAAGCGTCTCTCGCTGGGCAAAGAATTGGGCGCTTCTGCGGGATTCCTATATTGCATTTAGCCCTACTGTTGGGTCAGATGAACCATCAGACGTGTTCATTTTTGATCAGGACTTTTTCGTCCGACACAAGGAGCACGCCTTGGGGTTAAACATGCACCATATCGAGATTGGAAACAAGCACCGCAAGATTGAACTGAAGGGCGACCACAACCGCGATATGTTGGAGTGGATGGACCACTTTCAAAAGATGAGACAATCCAGCCCATGGGTACTCAAGCACCGCTTTGGAAGCTTTGCGCCGCAGCGCGAGGATGCCAAGGCTCGGTACTATGTGGATGGAAAGGACTATTTTCATGCGGTCTCGGATGCCATCCTTGCTGCCAAGACAGAGATTTACATTTGCGATTGGTGGCTGTCCCCAGAACTGGTACATATCCTCGCACTTGATTGCTGTTGAATGGTGAACTGCGCTTTTGTATGTGAGATGCTGACAATAGCCATCCTCTTTTTTTGCCAGTACCTCCGCCGTCCCCCAGAGAAGAACGAGGAATTCAGACTGGACCGACTTCTCAAAAAGAAGGCTATGGAGGGTGTCATGATCTATATTGTAGTGTACAAGGAGGTTTCCCTTGCACTTACATTGGATTCAGCCCACACCAAGATCTGGCTTCAGGATCTGCATCCCAATATCCAAGGTGAGCTTCATCATAGGTTTCAAAGACATTGCTGCTTTCCATCATTCCCGAGTCACTAATACGCGTGCGTGTTCTCTATATACTAAACTAGTCCAACGCCATCCTGACCATCTGACGGTCAACGCGACACAGTTCTGGGCTCATCACGAGGTATGTCCGTTATAGCTAGCCTTCTCTTGCCTATTTCCAAGCTGTGCTCTTGTAGGCGATCCTTACTAACACTCATTCCACCGCAATGACCTCAGAAAATCTGTGTGATCGATTGTCGACTCGCGTTCATTGGCGGTCTAGATCTGTGCTTTGGGCGATATGACAGCAGAACACACCAGTTGTCGGATTATCACCCGTCAGGTCAGGGAACCATCTGGCCCGGAATGGACTACTCCAACCCCCGTATCAAAGACTTTGTAAATGGTAAGGAACATTTATGGTCTACACCGCGGCCATTGTGGACCATGTTTTTGATAATGAACACCAATCACTGACATCTTTTCATATTGGCTCTCGAATGGCGGTATGCTCCAATAGTCAAGGACTACAACAACGACCTTATCGAAAAGAAACTACTTGCGCGCATGCCTTGGCACGACGTTTCTCTAGGTGTGGCTGGACAGCCTGCCCGTGACATTGCGCGTCATTTTGTCCAGCGATGGAACTTTGTCAAGCGCGAGAAGGGCATGAAAAAGTCGCACATGAAGTTCTTGACACCTAAGGGCGAGTTTGTGAGTACAAGGAACGAAACTGGATGGACCGGAAGCCAAAAGGTGCAACTTTTGAGGAGCAGCACGCTGTGGTCACAAGGCGTGGACATGGAGAGGTCAATCCAGGAAGCTTATCTGTCGAGCATCGATAATGCTGAGCATTTTATCTACATCGAAAACCAGTTCTTTGGTATGGGAAAAAAAACCGCGTCCACGCTGACTCCTTGTGTCTGACGAGAAAAAGTCTTGCATGTTGTGGAAATTAGACAATAACAGCTTTCTACTGCCATAATCATAGTCACTCTGGCCACCGAGAACGGAAACCCCGACATCAAGAACAGGATCGGAATCGCTCTCGTCAATCGAATCATTCGAGCTCACCAGGAAGGTAAAAAGTTCCGCGTCATCGTGGTGATGCCGCTCATGCCCGCTTTTGAGGCCGATATCATGTCAAGCGAGGCTGGCACACTTCGCAAGGTCATGCACTTTCAGTATGTGTCCATCTGCCGCGGCGGCAACTCTGTTCTTGAGAGGCTGATCGCGAACGGAATCGATCCAGATCAGTATATCGGATTCTTTGGCCTCCGCAGCTTTGACCGTATCAAGCACGGAAAGTTTGATGCCATTGTTGAGGCCATCAAGGAAGCAGAGCAAAGGAGAATGACAAACACCACTGAGGCCGAAGGGTCTCAACAGCCAGAAGTCGATGGGCAGGTTGAAGACAAGGGAACCAACACCAATGATCCTCATGACACCAGGCCCGGTGCTGCGCAGGAAGGAGTGTCTCAGGGCAGATCGTTGGCCTCCAAGTATCTTCTGGATCCACTCCCCAAGGACGAAAATGAGGCTGCAAGGCTCAAGGCGATCGCAGATGAGCGCAGGGCGATGGATGTGCTTAAGACCTGGGATGAAAGTATCACCAAGAGAGCCATGAACCCGGCCTTGAAAGAGCTAGGATACGTGCCCGCTGCGACTGAAAACTCAATGGCGGATTCGGAGCTGAACGCCCAGATTCAAAAGGACACGACAGAGGCCGAAATCAAGGCTGGAAGGGCTCATTACCAATCGACAGGGCAAACAAGTCCTCAGGTTTTGGACGGCATGGGAACCTTAATGCGAAACGCAATTGAAAAGGTGAAAGGAAAAAAGGACCAGGGAGATCTACAGCCCAGGCATCACAGGATCACCAGAGACTCACAAGGCCGACACCACCTTCATCGCCATACTCACGGATACGACTCGGACGACCGTGACTCGGCTGAGATAGAAGCAGCCTCACAATCGGCCCCTGCTGAGGGCCGAAAGTACGCCAATGCTGAGGAAGATGTCGGCTCGGTGAGAGAGGAGGCGGAGTTGATCATTGAGCCCATTCCTGGACAAGCGGACGCTGATCGCGAAGGCGGTGTTCAGGATGGGGAGACAGCAGGCCCCAGAGAATTTCCTATTGCAGATCAACCTGGGCCGGTCGAGGTGGAGAAACAAATTGTGGACGATGAGTTGGATGATTTCGTAACGGAGCAATTGTATATCCACAGCAAGCTCATGATTGTGGACGATCGCATCATTATCTGCGGATCAGGTATGTGAATGCTTTTTTTTTTGAGTGGTCGTGAAAGCTGTCGCAAGACAGCAGTGAGGCACCGAGTTACTACAAGGACCCTTACAATTTTATTTCATGTCTTGCTCCTTAGCCAACATCAATGATCGGTCGCAAGTTGGCTACCGTGACTCTGAGATCGCCATCATTATTGAAGACACAGAGATGGTACCCTCGCGTATGAATGGCGAACCTGTAAGTAACCCAAGTGCCTTGCTCATCGGGTGGAGAATTTCTGTTGTGTTGTGTGTGTTTTTTTGTATGCTTTTGAGCACTCTATTGACCAGGTTTTCTTTTTTGCGTTCGCACTTTTTTAGTATAAAGCAGGCAAAATGGCACATGCGCTTCGTGCAGATCTGTTCAAAGAGCATTTGGGTCTATTACCTCATGTCGAGCACGATGTCGTTACCAAGGCTAGTGTCTTGCCCGTGGACCTGGATGCACCTCATAAGGATCCTGAACAAGCGCGCATGGAGTTGATTCAGAAAGCCCTGAACCAACACACATCCCAAGAGGACTCGCGGGAACAGCAGCGTCAAGGTCACCGTTACAACGAAGGCACCGGTCGATTGGAGGTGTTTATCCCCAATGAGGAAGAGACCAAGGCGACGGACGCATGGCAGTCTTCTCATGAGCAGCATAATGCCAAGAAGGCGGTGGCCGACGATCCGGAGGCAGCGAACGCGATTGTGATGGATCCGCTGCACGATGAGTTTTATGACAGTTGGTGGAAGCGCGTGGCACGGACCAACACTGAGATTTTCCGAGAGGTCTTCCGATGTGTCCCGGACGACTCTGTCAAGACATGGGAGGAGTACCGTGCCTTTGTGCCCAACCCAAAGAAGATTCTGACGGGCCACGTGGCGATGGAAGGAGCGACGGTGGAAGGGGTGAGGGAACGACTTCAGAAGGTGACAGGACATTTGGTCGAGTTCCCGACGCGGTTCCTGAAGGATGAAAATCTGTTGGGTGGGGGTGTTGAGGGGGCTGTCGTGCCGATGGAGATCTTTACGTAGTAGGCGACCAAGCTGGGCTGTATTGTTTTGAACTATTTCTACCCTACCAATGAATGGTTGTTTTTGTTTGATAATGCTGAGAAAAGGGCTATTTGTCGAATGAATTTGTGGTATAGACAAAGATAAGAACAGAGAAGAAAGAAGACGGGAACTGAAATATAAAAAAAGAAAATGCGCTCAACTCTGTCGCGAAGCCGAGTCCGAGTAACTGACAGAGCCATTCCTGCTCCCAGATGCGGAATGTGGTTGCTGTTGCGGGTGTTGCTGTTGTTGTTGTGAGGATGCGGGTGGTTGCTGGGCTTGGTAGGCTTGCTGGTATTGCAAGTAGTGCTGGAGCTGGTCATGCGAGACTGCCTGATAGAACTGGGGGTCAATCCCGTTATGCGAGTAACCAGCCAGACCTCCTGCTCCCTGCGGATAATACTGTGCATATTGCTGTTGCTGCTGCTGCTGTTGTTGTTGTTGGTGGTGTTGTTGGTGTGGATCCTGCTCATCGTAGACGTCTGCTGCGCCTTCCTCTGCGTCTACGGGCGAAGGATCCTCTCCTCGCGCCGAGGATCTTTTCGAAGGCTTGGACGGTTCCTCACGGGGGACAATATCGATCAAGAAATCAAATTGGTCAGATCGAGAGACAGCATTGGCGACATCACTCCGCTGCAGGGTCCTGCGCTTGTTTTCCTCCGCATGAAGCCAGGCTCGGCGGGTGATTTCGCAGATGAAGATCTCGCAAGCCTTGGAGAACAGGATTGGAGCCTCAGCCGAAATCATCTAGTGGTGGTTATAACAAGGAAACAAAACGAAAAAAATGGTGAGTTGTCTCCGGGGAGGGAAGAGTTTTCCAGATAGTGAAGCAAACGAGTTTCATGGAAGACAAGCGTTTTTGTGGTTTTGCTAAAGGAGTAAGGTGGCGGCGTAAGGTGTAGGGTGTTATGGTGCAATGGTGTACAGTACCTTGACTTCAGGGTCTGACTTCATGACTTTCTTGATACGAGCCAAGGGCAACGGGTGGTTCTTGAAGTCCGAGTCGAACTGCTCGGCTGTTTGGATTTGTTCCTCCCAGAACTCTTGTGCAAACTGCTGTTGCTGCTGCTGTTGTGTCGTGGAGGATGCCTGCGCTGAGGCGGACGTGGTGGTTGCTGCTTCAGCTGCAGCCGCTGTGCCGTTGGTGGGCTGCTGTTGACCTGTGCGAGATGATGGGTGATGTGTCTCGTACATTGTTCGATGTGTGGCAGATGTGAGATTAGGGCCGAGATTAGGGCTGGGGGGTAGTCGTTCCTGTGCTGTTGGGTGGAGATGTGTCCTTTTGTTGGAGTGCTGTTGAAGGTCGAGTTGATGGGAAAGGGGACAAGACGAGACGGCTTGCTGGGTGAGTAAAGAGATGCGGGGGTGGTGGGAAAGTGAGGAGTATTGTTGGTCGTTCCTGACTGTTTCAAGCTTATTGCAGCTCAAGGCAAAGCAAGCACGCCTTTTCAGAGGTGCCGGTTCCTGGAAATATTAAAGCAAAAATCTTTGTGTTGTGTAGCAGCACACCTCCCCACGTTCAACAAGGACACCCAGACTACGGCTAAATATGCTATGTGCTTGAGCCGACAGCGCTTCCCCCTGAGGCCTTGCCTCGTGCGTTGCAAGCCCTGAAGAGACTAGCCATTTGTTGGCTATTTTTTGGAGATTGTTGAGTTCTCGCCAGAGGAGACGAATGCCGATAAGGGTGTCCTTGAAGCATTGAAAAATAATGCGAGGCCTGAAGGACAGTCTTCGTCGTGCATATCGGCACGAGGCTGTTGAAGAGCTATGCTCAGTATCGTGTTGGTCTCCTCCGTAGAGACCACACAGGTTGATGTTTTCATATGTCCAGTAATAATATAGGCATTCTGGCCAAACTCTTCTTTGAACAGCCGGACTGTTGTGCTTGAGCTGGCCCCAACTCACTACGGAAAGCCCGCAAATGACTAAGTTGACTTGAGTGTGCTTTGATGTCATATTGACGCGCGCAAGTTTTTTTTCTAATTGGTCGCGCCTTTTTTCTCTTCCGTTATGCGACGGGGTGCGCTGGAATGCGATTTCCCGATTCCATCGATGACATCTCACCATCATCATGGCTAACTGGCCAGCCGTGAACTCCATATAAATGGCAGAAGAGAGGCGTCTTTTCTTGAAAAACATCAATCTTCATATCACCGCCAACACCCCTCCACTCCTAATCAAAAGCACATCATGTCTACCTCAAGAATTGCCAACTCTGTCAAATCCGCCCTCGGCGGCGCCAAAAAGACTGTCGGCTCAGCCCTCGGCAACGAGTCCATGCAAGCCTCGGGCAAGATCCAGCAAGCCGAAGCCCAAGCCTCCAACCTCGCCGCTCGCGCAGAGCAGCAAGCCAAGGGAGTTGCTCATGATGTCAAGGGCGTAGCACAAAAGACCGTTGGCAGTGCAACAGGAAACAAGTCGATGGAAGCAGAGGGACACCTCAATTCCGCTCGTGGAAAGGCCGAACGCAAGGTTTAATGCAACTTGACATCTTCTCATGTATATACAGAAACCCTCCCCTCCCCATCGCGCAATAAAAGCGCATAGATCAAAAATCAACCTCAAACGATTTGCGATCCTAAGTGAACTACACTTTGATCGGAGGAAGAATGTTGTTTTGATTGCCATTGGGGTCAGACTCTGTCGCAAATTCATCTGAACAGAGCCAATGGCCATCGACGACGAACTTGAAAAGCTATGTAGATGTAGTGTTGTTGGGAGGTTTTTTTTATCTTGCATTAGAGAAACACCCTAACCCTTGATGCAATGCGAGATGATGCATGGTCGATATTCAACTTACAATCTTCCTTGACCGGTCCAAATTCACAACGGCCTCCAAGTGGTCCCCGGGCGTGGGCTTTAGCTTGATCGATTCTATTCGGTGATACAGGACAGGCAAGTTTTTTTGTTTTGGTTAGTCGATAACCACATGGACTGTGCGAGAGGATTGAATGCCCCTGGCACTCGGACTCTTTTTTTTTTCTTTCCTCTTTCTCTTTTTTGCCCCAACAAAAAAAATAATGAAACGATCATGGCCAAGGAATAACAATAACATTCTTCTCCACCCCCGGACTGAATCCTCATTGTCCTCATTAGAAACTTACGCTGCCAGTCGTCAAAGGTACCGGTAACCATGACATTCGCGCCGCCTTTTCTCCATTGGAACTATGAGATATAAATTATGATGCGACGCGTCAGTTTTTGATTTTCTTAATCACCAGCCTACAGATAAGGTTGTCGATCCATTATTCAATAACGAGAGCACGAACCCGATGGGGCACGTATTCGGGCGTCGTCGTCGTCGTCGCGTTAACGTTCTCCTTCTTTTCCTTAACCGCATCCCCCAGTTGTGGCGTCAAAGTGGCCTCGAGGTTCTTGTTGACAGCAGGATCGTGGATCTTGCTGACGGCCGGTTTCGCAGGCTGGGTCTTTTGTTGTGCCACAGCGGAGGACTGGACGGGTCGATTGGACTTTGCGTTGTTGGGGGCCTGAGCAGGTGCTGCTAATCCAGGGGCGATGGCGTTGGGTGCCAAGGCTGGCGATGAAGTCTTCATTGTCTTTGCAGGTGGATTTAAGGCACTGGCTTTGGCAGCAGGTGGAGTCTTTTTGGCGGTGCTCATGTCGGTAGAGTTGGTGGGGCAGGGTGCGGGCTTGGAAGGAAGAGGTGGTTGAGAGTGGAGAGAAGGTGAAGAAAGGTGGACAGACTGGCAACCGATCATTCCATGGGTGATAAGAGAGAGAGAGAGAGAGAGAGAGAGAGCGAGAGATAGCGAGGCGGTGTCAATTGAGAGTGGGAAAAAAAGGAAAGGGCACGCGTGGGTGGATTCGTATACGTGAATGGGACGGGAGTCAGAGGGGCGAGGGAGGGTGAGAGGAGAAGAATAAGGGGTGACAACATACAAGGGTTGTTTGTTGTTGTCGAGAATTGGGGTGAGGATGAGCGGGCGCGTCAATTGGTGTTTGGGCAGTGAGAGGAGTGTACTAACACGGCTCACTTTTTGGAGCAAGCTGTTTGCGCACGGGGACTTGCATGGCTACCATGTGGTTTCCTCAGTGCTAATGTGCTGGTTGCACATACAGTAGTAAACTGCATGTCGTAGTACGTGATGCAGGAGTACTTGCGCCTGCGACCAGACACGACAGGAAGCTATGTGAAGCGACATGTGTTTGCTGCTAAATCTGGCCAAGCGAATGCAAGGGGCGAGGGGTACGTGTGGGAGCGTGAGCGTGGGTTGTGCAAAGAATGCGGTGCCGGGGAGAGCGGGGGGGGGGGGGGGCGATCGCGCACGCAGACACTTGGACACACGGACACCATTGCCATGGGGATGGCATGCGTGACCCCCCCCCCGTCCAAAGGATACACGAACACATCTGAGATTGCAGTCTCATTTTCAGCTCGCGCCATATCGCCGCGTGCTGTGTGGCCCACGCCCGCCTGGCCTCTGTTTCTTTTTTTTTGTATTTGTTTCCTCGCTGCCACTCTGAGCTACTCTCTGTCTCTCTCCTCTCCACTCTGCTGCATTGCGCCCCATCGTCCCCCACTCCCGCCAATCGCCCTTTGCCGATTACGCCTCCCGATCACTCCTGCCGATCACTCTTGCCAATCACTTGTGCCTCTCGCTCCTCCCCATCGCTCTTGCCGAGCGCTACAAAGTGCTCCACACCAGAAACTGAGCTCTCTCGCAGCCAGTGACAGGGCAGCAGGGTGAGTGACTCTTACGGGGGGTGGCCAGCACAGTTGCTGCTGCTTTGCTTCCCTAGTCCTTGTGCTCCTTTGGTCCTTCCTTCCTTCCTTCCTTACCTTCCCTTCCCTGCCTCTCCTCTCCTCTCCTCGCCCGCCCGTTCCCGCTCTCTCTCTCTCCTGGCTCGTTGCAATAGAACGCAAAAGGACACGAGACAGCGCCTTTCTAACAACAGACCGCGCTTCTTTCCTACCCCAGCCTTTACACGCAAACACACAATCACCAAAATTCCAACGTCGACCTCTCAAGCAGCCGCGGCGTCGTCGTGGACCTCGATCGCAGTGAACATGGTAACCATGGCCACTGGGGTGCTTTTGTTTTCGTGATGTTCGCTGCGAGTGGATGCAGTTCAAAACCAACTAATGATTACCCCCCCACCCCTCCTTAATTCCTCATTTCGTCTGGGCTACTGTGTCGATCAGACGGACGGCTGCGGGTCCCCGACTGGATTGGAGTCCTTTGCACATTTCGCACCCCAATCGCCCACTTTCGACGTAAGCATCGCACCTCCTTGTTTCCTTAAAAATGTTCATTCCTCTTGCTCTTGCGCCTGCAAGCGAGGAAATATCGACCGCCGTTGCCGTGCGCCTCGCACTGCTGACACTATTTTTTTTTCTCTGACTCTCGGCACTCCATGTCTTGGACGGTATCAGTTCTCGTTCTTGTCCTCACATGACGACTTGAAGGATCACCACGTAGGTTGCCTTCTTTCCACTCTTCGTGCCTCGTATGTCCTCCCGGGTTCCTCCAGGGTCACTGCGGGCAACTTGACTAATGCACTAGCTTGCGTTTGTGTTCAATGACGCTATAATCGACTCTAGGTGCCTGCCATCTTCAGCGCCACCTTCCCCGACAACATGCTCTCCCTTGGGCTCACGGGCGACACACACATGGACGACCTGCTTGCAGCAGAGGACCAGAATACGCCGCGGAAGCGGGATCGCGGCGAGCGCATTGTTTGGACACCAGAGGAAGACGAATATCTGCGGGCGGCAGTGCAACTCTATGGCGACAAAACCGAGAAATGGGCAAAGATCGCAGCATGTGTGCCGGGAAGGACCAACAAAAACTGTAGAAAGCGGTGGTTCCACTCGTTGGACCCGAGTTTGAAAAAGGGTGCATGGACAGAGGAGGAGGATGAACTACTGAGGACCGGCGTAGAAAAGTTCAAGGGACAGTGGAGCAAAATTGCTGAGCGCATCCAGGGACGAACGGACGACCAGTGTGCAAAGCGCTGGCGGGAGAGTCTGGACCCAGAGATCGACCGTGCCGCTTGGACGCCGCAGGACGATGTGGTCCTGCTGCAGAAATTTGAAGAGTTTGGCAGTCAGTGGCAAAAGATCGCATTGTCGTTCCCAGGTCGACCCGGTTTGCATTGTCGGAATCGTTGGCGAAAGATCCAGAGAAGCCTCAATCATATGCAGAGGGCCAGCAAGCGGCGGCGTAATCAATTGGACAATAAGCAAGGACAGCATGAACCCCACACACCAGACTCGAACGTGGGATCACCGTCAGAGGAGGCATCGACAATGTTGTCGGAAAGCGCTGGAACTTCTTCGCCCTCGGACGATGTACCCCCACGAGATCCCATCTTGGATGAAGACTTTGATGGTCTGGAAGACAGTGGTGACTCTGGAAACACGGATCCAGACAAGGACGAGAGCAAGGACGATTCAAGTCACGAAGAGGAGAAACCCTATGGCTGCGCGATCCCGGATTGCAACTTTGAGAGCTCCTCCCCTTCGCTGCTGTTTTACCACTTCAAGGCGTCACATCATGGGACAACAGTTTTGAAACCATTCAGGTGTACAATGCCTGGATGCGAGGAACGGAAGCGATACAAGAACATCAACGGGCTGCAGTACCATATCACACATGCCAAGAACACTCCAGGACGCTCGGGGCACACTGGACATGGGAATACGCAGCAGGAAGGCCAGCAGACAACTAGTTCAACGTCAAACATGTCCTCAGGTTCAGTATCGGCATCGGAGGTCACTGTCGGCTCATTTGTTGGACCCTTTATCAACCCCTCCAGTACGACGCTTTCAGCCCCGTTTCCAACACCGGCCGAGATTCAGTCTCTCTTTCCACCACCAATCACACCACCTTTGGTAACACATCAAGCCTTCAACATCCCACATACCCCAGAGCGGCCGGATGAATCAGCCTTGTCGGGCTCACCCATGACCCTTGATATCTCGCACCCGCTCCCATCGCATTCTCAGTCGCTCACACCACTGCTGTGCCCAGAACTTGGATGCGGACAGAGTTTCCACGTCATTAGCATACTGAATGCTCATATGGCCAACCATCATGGCCGTCAGTCATTGACCATGTCGAGCAACGACACGACCTTTGTTACGGATTCAATCTCAATTCCAGAGAATGGTTTTGATGATGTTGACATGGACATGGCCTATCTGGCCTCAGAGAGCGCATCGCCCATGGACATCACCACTGTCAACAGCATACTACACCAGGACGAGGCGCAAATGCGATCTCATTTTGACAACCTTACGCACGATCATGGAGCTTTGAGTCTTGGCGATACGGCGACCAACTCGGACAATGCTGGCACAGCCCACTCTGCAGCACAGGAGCTTGAAATGCTTTCAATGAACGAGCTGCTCTTTGCTCATCATGTGTCTGATGCTCTGAACGACTGCGGTAGTTCAGCAGGGTCCTTCAACAACAGGATCCATTTTGGAAGTCATATCAACATCAGCGCGAATGACCCGTCGCTAACCGCAATGGCTTCGACTCCGACCCCGTCTACGTCTGCCAACGCTAGTCCTCGAATCGGTGCCATGGGTTTCAATCATCCACAGCCGCTCATATCCATGATGGGAGGCACCACAGGGAAGGCGGTCGTCCTCAAAAAGTTCCCGTGCATGGTCGTGGATTGTCCTAAATCTTATGGGAGCAACACTGCGTTGAAGGCTCACGTCCGGCACGACCATTCTGGGCTGAACCATACCCGGACCATCAAACCCGCCATTGCCAAGGGACCTCCTCCAGCGTCAGTATTGGACCGTGTGGAAACCTCCACGAAAGGCACGACAACCGCGATTAGATCATTAGCGGGACTCGCTGCTAATGGCACACGATCTTTATCGATAATGCCTGGAGCGACCATTTTGCCGGCGCCGGCGCAGGGCGAAGTGAGGCCCCAGGCTGTGAAGCAGAAGCAAAACAAAAAGTCGGACGATCAATCGGACAAGCCCTACAAGTGTCTGGTACCTGGGTGCGGCAAAGGATATACCAACATTAATGGACTCAAAAGCCATCTTTTGCAAGCGCATGGATCGACACCTAGCAAAGGCACCTAAGGATCTTTTGCAGCACAGTACAAAAACGATCAAAATAGCGACACTTTATGCTTGTAAATACAAAAGAAAATAATTGGCTTTTTAGATGAAGCTGCCGTGGATATGAGCATGCAACCATGCATGGTGTGCGGCGGCGCATATAGCCAGTGGCTAGTTTTTGAGTTGGTTTGGTTTGGACTCGCGTTCTTCTATACTGCAGTCGCTGACCCAGAAGACGCGGCATCCTGATCTTGTTTGGCCTTTTCTTGCTCAGCTGAATAGCGCTTGGATGGCATCTGTGGCAGGACCTCCCCTGTTCCGCGAGGTGGGACCTGAGGCAAAAACGACGCCTGTGGACGATAGGCCGCCGCTTTGATAAAGTGCCGGCTTGCCACCCAGCTTGGGAGGTAGTTGAACATGATGTTTCGCATCAAGCGCTCGGAAAATGTCTGGCGGATACAACACACAGTATCATCACGTCAATAGGAAAGTCCGAGAAAATTTGGAAGGCGAAGATTAGTTAGGTTGTCAAAAAGACGCAATAGAGAGGAGAGGTTAGTTTTACCTGGCCAGACATGAGTTTCATCAACATATCGCTCGTCTCGACGTGCTTTTTGGCCCACGGGAAGCGGTGGTTGTAGTAGGTCTGGAAGGCGGTCCGGATGTTCTCGACCGTTGGCTCGCCCATCTCGTACAAACAATTGGTCAAGATGACAGCGTCTTGCATCGCATTGATAGCGCCTAAGGCAACGAAGAATAAAAAGAATGAGTATTTTTGAGAGTAGGCGACTGAGAATGAGAGAGATAATGGTGCTGTGGGACACTGACCTTGACCACCTTGTGGCAACATCTATCGCAAAAGAAAGGACAAGTAAGTCAGCACTTTTGTCTCGAAATTGTGAGCACTATATCCGCGCCTTAACCATACCTTGTGGCAAGCTACAGCACGAGCAGATGAAAAAAAATGGACGCGGTCAGCTACTCGTCGAATCTCTACCGAAGCGCAGAGCGCGACCATGACAAACAACTTTGTGCACGAGAAACAAACCCCCCTTTTTCTAAGGCACCTACCGTCGCCAATGAGACATGTCCTGCCGTCGAACCACGTCTCGAACAGCTTCTGCTCATAGTAAACGAGCGAGATCCTGTTCTTGGGTGTCGCATCAATGAGATCGCCCATCTTGCCACCAAAGGGACACGCGAGATCGTAAAACTCTTCAATCATCGCGGCATTCGACTCTGGCCCCCATTCCGAGTTGCGGAACATCTGAGCTTTAGCGTCACCCGAGTCTAGCTGGATGGTCAGGCGCCAGCAGATCCGGTTTTCAGAGATGGTTGCAGCATACCACTGTGGTGGTGGAGCGGCATATTTGTTCCATTGTCAAAAGTAACAAAATATCATCAGTAAACACGAATACGATACAGTGAGCGAAAACATGCAACCTTCCTCATATTGTTTTCGGACTAAAAACTGACCGAAATCCGCTGCTCGCCAACAATCTGCCGAAAGTGCGCGGTCTCGTCCTTCAGCTCTGGATACTTGTCTGGGTCCTGGGGTGTACTGACGCCCACCATGGCCAGATAACCGGCCTGGAGGCCCTCGCCGTCCGCCTTTGGGAGCTGGTTCTTCTTCTCAAGAGTCTTGTAAAGCGCCTGACGCACACCGCTGTAGGCGCCATCGGCTCCAACAAGAATGTCGCCGTGATAAGTCGTGTTGTCGCTGCATCGGATCATGACGCCAAATTGATTCTGCTCAATGGAAAGGATCTTCTTGCGCATGTGGACCCTGTCTGCAGGGATCTTTGATCGTAAGAGCTCGTAGAACTCGGGCCGTGCAAAGATGATGCCGGGGTACCCTGCACTAGATATTCCATAGAAAAACCCCCGTTGTCAGTATGATGCTCGGCGTGCTGAACGGGAGGAGGCCAGATTATGGGATTGGTACAGGTGTGCTTTTTACATGGATTTGTAGTCTTTGACGCCGATGGCGCCGATCTTTGTCATATCAGAGCTGTACAGGTCGAGAGCTGTCATGGGCTTGGAGAGTTTCATTACTTCGTCGAGCAAGCCCAGCTGATCAAAAAGTGTGAGAATGTTGACGCTCAGGGACATTGCCGAACCTAAGATTTGGGGCGGGGATGGGAATTTTATGAGAACTCACGCCTTCTGCATCGGAATGGTACAGCAAGTCCTGACGCGTTCATAACTGCTCCGCCTTTTGAAACATGAGCTTACTTACCCAAGGGCTTGACCTCCGCTGCACGTTCATAGATGCTGTAAGGTACGTTGATGCGGTCCAAAAGCAACCCCATCAGTAGGCCCGCTAGCCCAGCACCAACAATCATAACATGAGGGACCTGTGCTTCTTTTGCTGTCATTTTCCTTGTCCTTTTATTTCACAGAACGAAATAGCTGAGGTATGACCTGACAAAGTTGGGAATGAAGTGAGAAGGAGAATGAATGTGAATGAGGATTGGGGAAGCGATGAGGATGAGGTATGTACATTTTACCCGTACCCGGGCGGCCAGGCCACTTTCCCAATGTGCTGTTTGCACTACACCGGCAATGAGACACAATCTGGCCATCGACGGTAGCACAACAGTGCGCATCAAAACTCCGTCTGTACTTCACACACGCGGCGCATACAACTGCCTTGGGCATTGTGAAAAAGAAAACCAAATGAGCCCAGTTCTCTCTGTCGAAGCGTAGGGGGATCCTCAAGGGCCCTCTCGATCATTTTTTTTTTCCTTGTATGAATGAATTTTTTTGTTACAAAAGATCGTACACGATGGATATATGGATATTGACGAAAAAATAGGACCTTATACTTTCCTAAGGACGCTCCCTGCCCACCCAACCACAAACACCGAGGGAGGCACCGCCTTCTGATCCTCCACGACCTGTGCCAGAGTCTCCAACGTTGCATCCATTGCCCTCTCGTTCACACAATGCGCATTCTCCACGATGACAACAGGCACATCCGCAGGCCAGCCCAGCTTGGCAGACCGCATCAGGTCCGAGATCTCCTGAGCTTTGCCAACTCCCATCAGAATGACAACCGTCTTCTTGGCATCATACGTCGGGAAGTTGTCGGGGAGGACACCACCCTTGGCTTGAGCTGTCGTGATCACCACCTGATCCGCCGACCCACGATGTGTCAGCGGGATATTAGCCGCCAAAGGTGCCGAGAGCGCGGAGGAGATGCCGGGCACGACCTCTGCCTCGAATCCATGTTCGCGAAAGAAGAGGATCTCCTCTGCGCCACGACCGAAAATAAACGGATCCCCTTGCTTCAACCGAACGACCGTCTTTCCCTCCTTGAGTCCCTGAAGGCACCAGTCATTGAGCTGGTCCTGAATATAATCTGAAGTTATGGTCTTGGGCAACGACTCTTGATCAGACTGTTCTGGCTGTTGTTGTTCAATTGGAAGAACGGTCCGTTTCTTGGGCGCGATCCGGACCTCACCCTTGGCCAGATCAATGACCTCCATCGGAATCAGTCTATCGGCCACGACCAGATCTGCGGAGGCCAACAGACGGGCAGCCTTGAGCGTCAACAACTCAGGGTCTCCGGGTCCTGCACCCACAAGGATCAATCGAGCTGCGCTCTTCTTGTTGGAGGCGAGGAGAAGGTTGTTGTCCTGCTGCTGGGAAGAATTGCTTGGGTCTTGTACAGTGGACGATGCAGCAGCAGCAGCAGCCTTCAACTTGTCCAGAACCTGGTCATGCGAGTACACGAGATTATCCTTGAAACCATCCAAGACAATTTGCATGGCCGTCTCATCCAACGTGGCCAGGTCTTCCATCTTCCATTGTTCACACACTCGACTCATCCATTGCATTCTCTTGGGGCCGACTTCGGGTCCTGGGGCGAGGGTGCGGAGTTTGGCCCTCAAGATCCCGACCTGATCAATGGCCTCGCCTACCCTGTGAGGCAAATGCTCTGCAATATGCCTCCTCACCAAGTTGGCCAATTTAGGACCCTTTCCTGACGTCGAGACGGCGACTTGAAGGCTCCTATCCCGATGAGTCGAGCAAAAGTAGAAATCGCATTGTGGGGGCACATCCGCGATATTAACTGGGATGCGAAGTCTTTTGGAAAGGTGGTAGATATGAGTCGAAAGAGGGATGTCGTCAATTGCCGAGAGAACCATGTCCACTGCTGGGGGGGAATCGTCCTCGTCACTACTACCAGTGCTACTGCTGTTGTTGTTGTTGCTGCTGATGGTGGTTCTGGTATCAATCGTCTGGTCGGACAAATCCTCTTTATGTTCTCCAAAGCGTGTGGTGAGATCAGAGTCTTGGAAGGGCCGTCGCACCAGTCGAGTGGTCTCTGCATGGTCCTCAAGATGCTGCGCTACCATCTCGGAGAGCTCTTCGTTCTCGGGACAGATGATGGTGACCCTTGCGTCCGCTTCCAAGACGTTGACTAGACCTGTGGGGGTTTGTAGGACAACCGGTTTTGTTAGAACCCCCCCAGAAAATAACAAGAGGACCCAATCAATTATAGCTATGAGACAAGGCTTGTGTTGGAAAACATACGACCGGCTGCGACAAAGCCTCCTCCGATGATGACCACATGCTTCTGCTTGATCTGCCAGGCGAGGATCAAGGAAGCCCCTGGACGGATAGGATCGATTGCTGAGCGGACCATGGCTGGTGGTGATCGGGTTTGGTGTTCAGTGTCTTGTTTCAAGGGAGTGTGGAGCTGGCCGAGCGAGAATGGGGATGCGTGTGAAGGAGGGAAACGTTGAGGAGAACGAGAAGGAAGAATGGTGAAGGAGGGACTCAGGACGACGATGGTGTGATAGAGTGCGAAGCCGGCTGAGTGACTGTGAATGGCACCATCCCCTGCCATCCGCGAATCAGTGCTTGCACGAGGTGGCCAATCAATTATCGCAGAGGAAAAATAAGGTTGGTGGCAATCCCATGTTTGCTCGATTGCTTGCTCGGGTCCAGCCGCATGGGATGACTACATTGTGGCAGAGGTAGCTTAGAGCCCAGTGGCATGTCCCGCACAACACCTCTCCCAGCAAGCAAATCTAGTCCACCTTTCTCGATTCTTCATCACACCTACAGCTGGGAGCGAATCGTGCCAGCAGCAGCGAGCATGTACTTACTACCCTTGCACTCTCAAGCAGCAGGTTCTATCTGCCACTGCCGTTACAGAGAGCAACTCTTCGTCACACCGCGTTTCTTAACGCGCCAGCTCATAAGTTCCAATAACAGTGTAGCTCCTTTTTGCCAGAATCACACACGTGCTCGCCAACCAGTTCACACCAGGCCATGAAGATCCTTGGAGCAGGGCGAGCCAGAACTCCAAAGCGTCTACCTTGACGTTTCATGCTTTCTGAAAAGTATTTAAGCAGCTGCATCCATGCATCCAAAGTCATTCGCCTACCAGACACAATCCTACTTTTCAGCAAAAATAAATGAAGTCCAACGCTCTCAACATTTCGAGGTTTATCCTCCTAGCATGCTCAGCTCTTGTGGCGGTCTCTGCAGCGCCCGCTCCTGCACCTCCTCTAGTCCCAGCTTTGATGGGCCTTCAAGGCGCTTCTACTACGGCCAACTCTACCACTTCGGTCTGCGTAGAAAGCTCGGAACCTCGCCCCTTAAAGATGGTGTGTAAAACCGCTAATGATGTTGGCTGCCCAAACATCTCTTCTTGTGTTTCCGCTTGCTATGGCTTGAAGTTCAACCGTGGCGCCTGCGCTGAAGATGGTCACCTCCAATGTGTTTGCTATAATGTCTCTGAGGCCTGATCATGCCTCAACTCGTACATAATAAAATATGGCCGGTTTTATGGATCATTCACATCCCAGAATGAAATTCTTCAGCTTACCGCGTCTCCTCCTGTCCCGAGCCAGCTCATCAGTCTGACAACAGTGTTGCTCCTCTTCTCTAAAATGACACCCGTGCTTGCTAGTCAGTACATAAGATCACTGAAGCAGTGCAAGCCGGAACTCCCTGATATTGGCTTGGGCACTGTAGTTTGGCGCGATGAGTGATGTGCGGTAATAAATCAAGCGTAGGCCTAGAGCCATTTACCTTCTTTCACAGGAACACCGCTCCCAAACAAGCAAAAAATGAAAGCAGCCTCCTCCGTAGATTCACGCCTCCTCCTCATCTCTGCAGTTCTTGCAATGGCTGCAGCTTCACCTGCTTCCCCTACTATGCTTTTAGCCGTAGATCCAAATCCAAGTGGCCTCAAGGTCGCCTCTCCTAGTCCTACGGTTCAAAATGACATTCCAGACGCTTATTGCCCAAACATATCGTCTTGCTTTAGTCACTGCTACTACCTCCACTTTTCTCATGGTGCCTGTGCTGGTGAAGGCCATCTCACATGCTACTGTTATGACCTGTAAAAAATCTCTGAGATTCTCGTTCTCTCCTGAAGATGCACCGTCTCACAAAGGCGACCTTGCGCATTGATCCCTCAAAGCTGATCAGTGTGATCGGGCAGGCATGTTAGTAAACAAGAGAATGCTGATGGACATCTCGCGACAATCGATCCCCTTTTCAACTTGAGCTTCTCCAGTCGATCCAAACACACTTACACCTTTTCGGATTATTTTGTTCTCGCATCCCTCCGATCCATCCACAAAAGAATGAAATTCAGCGTATCTGTCGCCTCAAGCTTCCTCCTCATGGGTTGTAGCATCCTAGCCTTGGCTGCAGCCGCCCCGGCGCCTGCTCCTCCTGTGAGTGTGCTCAAAATGGAGACCACTCTGGTTGGTTCTTATGATTGTCCTACCAACGGGGAAACATGCAATCAAGCGTGCCGTGCCTTAATATATGATAAGGTTCGTGCCCTCACGTGGGATAAGGGCTATTGCAATGGTGCGCAGTGCAAATGTGCCACTTTCTTCTGAATGAGAAGAGACGCCGTACCAGCAGAGTGACAAAATACTGTCGAGCCCAATCGAAAAAAACACAGCTTTCGTCAATAAAACCTTGGGATGCCATACAATTCGTGGTCCGTGAGTAAACGGCGCTACTGTAATTTGTGGAACGGTGCTTCACTTTTAGTGCATTTCTCTCTCTCGCTCGCTCTCTCTTTCTGTCTAGCGTAACCCGGAATTGTCAAAAAGACTGGAGTATTTAGCGTGGGCAGCGCCGAATTATATTTCTTCAAGCAAAACGACATTCGTGCGTCCCTCGCTTTCATTACACTTACCAACACGCCGAGCACATCTACACATCAAGACATGAAGTTCCGCTTCCCTGTTACCTCAAGTCTGGTCCTTCTAGCAGCCATGGTCATGGTCAAAGGCTCTCCCGTTCCACCGTTCTCAGTCGTAGATCATGACCCGTTTTCTGCGCTTATCAAGCGCGACCACGGATGTCCATCCACTCCCTCTTGCAGTAGCGATTGCAAAAATTCGGGCTACACTGGCGGCTACTGCAGCGCTAAAAACGGTGATAATCATAAGTGTCTCTGCTTTGGAGCCTAGAACAGCAGAGGAATAAATTCTTTACTCTCATTTCAGGCTGATTTCGCGTCTTCAACTAATTCGCCACAACAATGCATGTGGCCGGCACCCTAGGTCTTTCGGTCGAACATGCCTCAGCACTACTAAAGACCTTCAAATAGTTGTACGTTCGTAGCCGTTGATGTGGTATCTGGCCAGTTGATATACGGGAAAGAACAGCAATCGTTGGTACTATAGAAATAAGGTCGTCTCCTTGTCCCTTTTTAATTGAAGCAAGCAGAGAATTGAGCAACGATAGCTTGCACTCTCAGTTGGAAGGACTGGCGAACACCCACACATACAAAGAACACATGAGGCTCACATATTCTATTCCACTCACCATAAACCCAACCTTCGATGAGAGACTCTTCCGGTGTCACTACACCCACCAGGAACCATACAATAGGACGTTCATCCTCTGTAGACCCCATTCAGACTCTGGTCTCCGGGTTCGAAGCTATTTCAGTTGCGACTCCAGTCCTCACTGCCGAGCCACGTGAAGCACCCACCTCACATTGAGGCAGCATACGAGGAAGTAAGGTCAAGAGCCGAAGACCTTCACATGCCTTGATCTAGGCTATCAATCATCTTGACTGCCGGGTGGTAAACAGATGCGATGTGGTAAAAAAAGGTAAAAAATGTCGTGCATAAGGCTTTGTTAGATGCCATCGTACCATGATCCACTCTAAATGCAGTATCATCTCGGTTCAGTAACACGAAAAAGAAGCGCAACCCTCGCTTGATGAGGGAGATGGCTCAAGCTGCGTATCCGCTTTGGCAGTAATTTGCTCCAGAATTTATATATTCTTTCTGCCTTGAGTAAGTGTCCTTATCTCCTTGCTCTTACCGTCGTGACCCCTATATCGACTACCATATCCACATGCGAGTATCCAACGTTTCTACGATAGGGCTGGCACGTTATGGAGAGTGCACTCCGTTTACCACTCAACTAGCCCATCCTGCTCATCCGCCCTGTTCGAAATAAATATGGTGATTTGTGACCGAAGGACGGATTTGATAAATATAGGCCTCCTGAACGTTTTTCCCGTACTGACACCCTTCTCTTCAAATCCGCTGGATCTCACAACGGCCGTTCAAGTCTCTGCTGCGTCTCTTCATCATAATAAAACCAATCCACTATGGCGGACAACCACCAAGAAATGTCCGGCCCTCACCACGCAACCCATATCGTCCCGGCTCACCTAGAGATCAGCACTAGGGATGCTGTGAACAGACGCCATTTTCAAACAGAGTCCAGTCCTGAAGCTAGAAAAACCATCGAGGATGTTTATGATACCCTTCCACCCGAACTTTTAGACTATATCCTCTCATTACTCGACCATTCAACACTTTGCAGCTGTGCAACTCTCTCGAAACGATGGTCCCATAGAGTGATTCCTCATCTCTGGCACTCACCCTGGATGATGTATTACGTTTCTTGGATGAAACTACTTCAGACTATCAGCACATCCCACTACAACAGGGGACCGGGTAGTAGGGATGTTGAATGTGGACGACGCGCCGGAGATTCGCCTGAGCGCTCTCCTAGCTGTGGCAGTACGTCAGACAGTAGTGAAGGAGCCAGCAGCCCTACAAGCTGCAAGGGGTCGTCCGATGCAAGTTACGACTGCTTTTCGGACATGGAGGACGAAGATCCGTCGGGAATCTTGAGACTTGCCGAGAGCCAACGCCATGACCAAGTCCAGATAGGGTGGGGCGGTAATTGCACCAGCGATCGCGAGTGCTCTACAGCAGGACCCTTCTCCTCACACCCGCGCAACCTATTTTCCAGCGAAGGCAGTTTGAACGGGCACTCAAAAAAGACATTGACAGAGCAAGGAAGCCGTCGTGTGAAATCAACATCTCATTCCATAGCCAATGCTACAACAAACGGCAACTCTGTGTCGCCTTTTTTTCCAACAACAACAGCAACAACAACAACAACAACAGCAGCATCAACAACCGTGATCCATCGTCAGCAAGATCACCATCATCGTCACCAGCGCCCTCGACCTAGATTAGATACAGCTCCTTATCCAGGTCCTTCAGCACTCTATACCCGCCCAGCTTATGGGCAATTTATCCGCGCGCTCGACTTTTCCCACCTTTACTACATTATCTCGGACAAGTTCCTCACGCACCTATTCCCGCACACGCCCAATCTCCTGGAGCTCGTCATCAACTCGCCCAAGCAATTCTCCGACACGTCTCTCGTCTCTCTCTCCCAATCGTGTCTTGCTCTCCGTCGGCTCGAATTGCCAGGATGTACCAAGATCACAGACAAGGGTCTCTGCTACCTTCTCGATCGCTGTCAAGCCCTGACCAATTTGGTCCTTTCCAACGGTGCCTCTCAGAACTTGACGGACCGTTCACTTCACCAACTGGCCTGTACTTTTAGCCAGTCCTTGCGAGTCTTGAACCTAGCCAACGCCAGCTCTTCATCATCCTTGACGGGTCAGAACCCTGGTTTGATGACGATTGCGATCTGGTGTCAGAACCTGGTCTCGCTCAATATCTCTCATTGCAATCTCGTCACGGATGGGCTCCTCTCAAGGCTTTCAGAGTCCCTACAGAGTTTGAATGTGGCGCATTGTTTGGAGATTACGGATGAAGGGTTGAGGATGCTGGCGGGAGCGTGTCCGGATCTAAGGGATTTGGATATCACGGCCTTGAGTCTTGTCACGGACCGAGGTGTTCTCGAGATTGGACAAGGTTGCAAGAACTTTCGGCGATTGGTGATGGATGATAAATATGGACGCGTCACAGAGACAGTGTTGAGGTGTTTTCCTTGGGGCGCCGAGGTCGTCCAGCGGAGGATGATGCTTGGGTGGCGGTACTCGCGTATCTTTTAAGATGGGGGGGGGGTCAGCCAAGGGAATGAACCAAATAAATTAAAAAAGTCGGGTAGATGTGTGTTTTTATTTCGTTGCTCTGGACGCGGTTTTCTTTTTTTTTCTTCTTCGTCTTCATACATGTACACTCTACAGAGTCTCCCGCCAAGTTCCATACTGGAAACATCGTTCAGGAGGGAGATCGTAGAAGAGACGGAAAAGAGAGAGAGAGAGAGAGATAGAGAGGGGGTGGGGGGTAAAGAAAGGCTAACATAAGAAAAAGGTGAAAGAAAAGAAAGAGTAACTATGATACTTGATACAAAAAAAAGAAAAGAGAGTCGTCATTGAGTAGTGTACAAAAGTCCACTCGTATCAAACGAGATGGTAGAATCATAATGCATATGCAAAGAATAAAAACAGGTGTGAGTGTGAGTGGTTGAAGGAGAAGATATGGGTGTGAACATGAGATAAAGTACAGAAAAGGGAATGTTAAAAGAGTTGTTGCCTTAGATGCCAACAACATCGATCTCATCCTCCTCCCCAAACTCAACTCCAACCTCATCCACTGCAGTAGCACACAGGATCACTTCCTCTGCAGCGACAGCTCCTTGCTGCTGTGAATACTGCTGCGTGGTCTCGTGGTATTGATCCTTCTGTATCCTGCGACCCTTGCCCGTGCCACCTCCACCAACAGCTCCCGCAGCGTTGCTGCTCGAGCGATTTCTCCTGGATTTGGATGGATGACCAGCCGTCCAGAGCGCATCCTGTTCGATGTCGTCCGCTGGCTGAAAGGGGGCAGGATATGGCGAGTGGCCTGGGCTACGCTTCTTGTTGCCACTGTTCGATCTTCGTCGACCCTTCATGGGCGAGGATGGGATACAAGAAGGATGAGGGGGTGATGGCGAGCTTGAGGAGCCCGACGTGTGGCCAGGCGACAGCTCTGGTGTTCTCTCAGTATAGAGCTGGGATCGTCTTGACTCCAACGCAGCTTTCTCAACAGCAGCAGTCGCCATAGCAGTCCGCTTACGTTCCTCGGCAAGAATGGATCCCATGGTCTGCATGCAGCATGTCTCCACGTACTGATAAACTTGAACCAAAGTCGTCTCGTCCAGGCATGATAGATCCACCTCCATCTCCTCGTCCTCATCATCGCCGTTGGCATGCCCGTTGGAGCCCTTCAGAATCTCAAAAAGTCCTGCCATGTGCTCGGGGCCGAGGTCGTTGCTGATGCGCGCAACCAGGGCCTCCTCCATGCGGCGCTTGTTCGGATCTTCGGGCTTGCTGACGGGAGTGGCAGCCTGCTGTGAAGTCTCGGTGTCAACCGCCATTGCTTCAGTGGTGAGGGCGGGCAGCTGAGCTGTAAGGGGCTCGGTGATGGCCACCATAGAGACTGACTCCGCCTTGTCACCCATAATGTTCTCCTCGTCCTCGTCCTCCTCATCCTCAGAATCAGAACCAGAGTCCGACTCGAAGGCAGCGGAGGGTTCGGTAAAGCCATAGAGGTTGGCAAGTGCCAGGTCCTGATAGGTACTGACACTAGACATGGAGAGATCCAGAGGTGAGACGGACGAGGCGCCTGCTGCGGTAGCCATTGAGTCAGGTCCCACAATCAGGTCAGCGACGTCCACGGTCGTGGGCGTCTCAAAGGCTGAAGGTGACAAGTCAAACACGAGCTCGTCGTAAGCCTGGTCGACTGGAACGACACTGTTGTCCCAGATGGGTGTGTTACCAACCAACCCGTCCAGGCCAAACTGCAGCCCATTGAAATCCGAGTAGTCTTGGCTTTCAAAGGCACCGTCGCCACTGTGGAAAGCCAGGTCGCGGGGTTTTGAAATATGTATGGAACAGTAAATGGTCAGGCTCGTATTGGCAAAGAAAAAAGGCACAGTACGTGACAAATACGACAAGGGCTCTTACGTAAAGTCGTTCAGATCATCAGCACTCTGCCAATCCTCCCAGACCTTGGTCTGAAGACCAGGCACCAGAAAGTCAGAGATGCAGAACGACGGTCCAGCGTTAGTGGTTTGGGCCTCGCTAGCGATATCAACAAAGTTGCTGACAGCAGAGGCCGCTGTCACGGCGCTGCCAGTGGGAGCCGAGGTGGCAAAGTTGAGCCAGGCAAGGTCCTTGAGTAGGGTAGGGTTGTAGAGACCGGTGGGGAGCGCGAGACTCCCCTCCGGGTCATCAGGGGGACTGTCGGCTAGGGTAATTCTACGTGGCGGAGTGCGATGAGAGGAAAGATACGCATCGTGTGAGAAAAAAGAATTATACACAGAACACATATTTTTGGTAAGGAGGGATGGGCTCGCGGTACGACGGTCTGTGAGGAGCAAAGAAAAGAATGGGGACCCAGGACCAGACGGGTTTGTCCCCAGCACGCCATTTCGTCGAGGGAAAAAGGGGGGGGGGGGAGAACAAGTGTATCGGGGGTCCCGGCAATCAACCATGGCTCTCTGCTGACGACGCGGCATCAGTATGAGGACTAGGTATGTCGCCATATCCACCTCGACAAGTGCACACCAGGCGTGACCAGTCAATAGTGGTTCAATTGGACATGCGACATGCTAACGAACAAGCACCGTTGTTTATCCCGCCGCAACGGAAGACGAGGTGTCTGTGTTCTATCACACTACTCTCACTTTTAGCGGTGTGCTAAACAGGGTACAAAGGATGCACCATTGGGCGCGCCTTGCGTGTGCAAGGTGCGTGCGTGCAGCCCACAGAACGAGGCCAAGCTCGCATCTCCCTCCTCTTCTTGCCCAAGGAGGCGTACGACAGAGCCAAGAGCGATAGCCATTGTCGCCTGAGATGAGGACAGGGACCAGCAACCCTTTTGCTCACTGGACAAACAAGTGATGGCCCTGTGGAACGTCTGTGGGGGAGGGAGAAAAATTTTCATCCCAAATGTCAACAAACACACGCTACCCCTTTGTTCTCTGCTCGCCGTGTAGACAGCACAGAGGGCGAGATAGTCCACTCCCATCGAACGCGATGGACGAGTAGAGCATCCCATGCCGCCGGCAGAGGAGGCAAAGGAGAGAGAGATAAAGAGAAGGAGCGAGAGCTGCGGGCTCTCGAGTGTGCGAGAGAGAAACGAAAGAACAAGAAAAAGAAAAAAAAAAGAAAAAAAGTGTGACTTACCCTCCCATTGTTGCGATGAATCTTGAAGGATCAAGGTAGGAAGGCTGTGATGTGGGATATTGCTATCGATTGCGTAAAGGGCAATGGGTAGCGATAGCGAAGGTATGATTTTGAGGAATCCAATGTGAATAGAAGGAGTGGTGTTTTTTTGCCTAGGCAAAAAAAGGTTGAGTCAGCTCACACGGGTAGGTATGAGGAGACTCGGGCGCGAGGTGGTGTGAGGCTAGAGGTTGTCTCTCAGGCGCGGAGGAGCGAGAATCGGTGCGGGAGGGGAAGGATGTGTGAGTGTGTAAGAAGCGAGATCGTGGGCGGTTGATTGTGCTGAGCAAGAGAGATCAGATGGATGGAAGGCGTGAATGCGTGCAGGGTAACCCTTCGTTTGCTTTTTGACAAGGCTTGATGTAGCGAGCAAAAGGCGTCTGAAGGAACAGAAAGAGTTGGAAGGGAAACAGGTGAGAAAAGGGCGGTGTGCAATTTGTACTGGCGACTCGCATTCTTTGATCTCACACAATACACACGCCAGTCACCTAATTTTTTTTTTAATTCAAAGTATGATACAATGCAATTATCGTCTTGCAGCCCAGCGCGCAATAATCGTGGGGCAGTCTCGGTGCTTGAGGACCACGTCCGAGATCTGGCTAGAGTCCAGCATCACCCGCATCATCCGGTACTCCTTCGGACCCTTGCCAGAGGCATCCGCGGGCCGCAGCAACTCAGCCTCCGCCAAGTGCTCAAACGCCTAAACGATTGATCGTCCATAGAACGAACGTGAGTGGACGTGATTTGCAACAGTTTGTTGATGCAAACTGCGGCTCCTATGCAAAAGGGAAAAGCTCATTGGATTGGTTACCTTTAGTGCCACAGCCTTCTTGTAAAGACGTAAGGAGACCCCGTCCGAGGATACCATGGATCCACCGCTACCCAACCCGAGAGTACTTGTTGACGATCCACGGACAACGGCTGTGTCCATAAAGTCTTTGTACTCATCGTACACCATCTCAAAGTTGAACGATGTCATCTCTCGCTCGACCAATTGCTTGATCGCAATCAGGAGCGACAGCTCTAGAAGGGAGATGCCCTTCAGGAGCTCCGTCTTGTTGTCGACTCGCTGCTGAAGTCCGGATTCGTAAAACTGAGAGGGCAGTAGATAGGGGCTTGTCTTTGATAACTCCGCTACTGGTCCGAACTGTTGGACACAGACAACAAGAAGGGATGTTTCCTGGATTAGCACATGAATTTCAAATGCATTTCTTGCTCATCTCCACCCCCTTTTTTCTCCTTCTGCATGAATCATGCTGCTGCAGTGCACGTACACAAAGACGGTAGAATCCTCGGACATCCTTCATTAGGTCGAATATCCGCTGCACGACTTTAGCAAAGCCACCGTCCTCAAAGAGCATCTACGGGTGATGGTGAAACTGTTAGCGCGATGGTGCATATGAATGTGCGATACATGCAACAGCGCTCACGCTGCTGTGACATACGTTCACTCGTTGGTTAAAATCTTTAATAAAGACCTCCTTGGCTTCCAGATCTGCTCCCACAGGGAGGCCATCTTCCAGGTGAATGTTCAGGTCGTCGGCTGTGAGAAGCAGAGCGTTCTGGCACACCTCCACATAGTCGTGGTACGAACTGGGCGGGAATGTGTAGTAGTGGCGATGTGAGAACCGAGACTTGACACGTTTCTCCAGTAACTCCAGAGCATCCTAATTGCAGATTAAGTAGCCCAGTAACGTTAGGAAACGGTTTCATGATTGTCCGCAGCTGTCATTATCTTTCCCATCCCACCAGGATCGTACCATCCGACATGTAACTCCAATGACAGCGATTGGCCAGTCTGCACTCTGAGCAACGTCGAATAAGTTGTAAAGGAGCGACTGCTTGGTGTGTTGCGCAAAGAGGTCAAACTCGTCAAGAATAAAGATGATTGGGTATTGTTCTCGTGTGCCAGCCTTCAAAAACGTGAGCAGTGAAGGCAGGGAGTCCGAGAATGTGGTCTAGAATGATACATTTAAAAGTAATATTGAACGGTTATTGCGAGAACCGTCATTCGTCTCGACTATTTTCCTCCGCAAGTACTCTGACAGGATTCTCACATTGGTTTCGCCCATATCTGATTCTCCTTCACGAGAAAGCTGGCGCATGATTTCCTTCAGAGCCATTCGATCGTCCGTTTGCACCATCCCGTTTAGCTGAATCACCATAAAGTCCTTGCGTCCATCATCCTGCTCCATGGCGTTGTCCGATATCCGAAACTGTTTCTCTAATTCCGTCAGTGCCTGGCGTACAATCTACTGGATAGGGTTGGTTATATAGCACTTAGTATCTCATCAGATCATGATGTCCGATCACTTGGCTCGTTAGCATCGCGCTTCCATCGTTTTACCATCGTCTTTCCGGTGCCTCTTGGTCCAAGGATCAGGCATGAGTTGCTCTCTCCCATTTCTATGGTGCGTTTCATCAAACTTAGGACTTTTCTAGATAGACACATGATTGTATGAGTTGAATGCGTAGCGCCTTGTGCCCTCACCAGAGCAACAAAAAGAGCATTTCAGCAGAGAGGCGTCATGGGGCATTTGTGTCCCGTGCGTACTTGTATTGTTCCTCCAGGCCCACAAGGGCTGGTGGAAGGGATCGCTCCGCTAGACGCGCTAAGATTGCGTTTTTAGCGAGCGTCACACATTCTTCCGTTGCCATGGAATCCACTTCCTCGGTTGTGAATACGAAGCTGGTGCTTGTTCGTGCGAGTCTCCCGGATGGTGCGGTACTGCGAATGAGAAGACGGAATGGTGGCAAACGAACGCGATGTACAGAGTAGAATTGTTGTTGTGGCTGGGCGTGGTTCAAGCACAGTCACTCTGCAGTTGGCAGCTCAAGATCTGGTGCAACAATCGAAAAAAAGAGCCAGACACATCTCAAACTCGTTTGCTCTATTGGCACAGTGAAGAGGTTCTGGTTTTCAACACTCTTTGTCCCAAATGCAGAGCTTTCAGGTACACTTGGACCTGCCTTGGTTTTGCCGTTTACATGATTTTCACCTCAACGGTCAACGAACAACAACTCCCCTCACGGAGAAATAAACAACATCACAAGAGCATTACGGGGTAAGTCAAGGAGAAAAGGAATCATTGAAGATTGACGATACATGATTTCGGGAGCAATTGAGCCGTAAAAGGATTGATTGCAGCTATGCGTGGGCTGCACTGCCAAACGAGCTGCATCGCGGTTGAGCAACTGAGGATTGATCGAGTATCAAGCCCAACAGGGAGCGGGCGTGGGCCAAGATTGTGGACTGCAAAAGAAAAACGTCCGTATTTGGCTGTTTCCGTCGAAAACGATTGAGCTCCGCTTTGAAAGAGCGCCCGTGAAAGAGTGTTGAGGTTGGCTGCAACATTAAGCTCACTCGGGCCAAGGCCAATCCGCCAAAACCAAATCCAAAAAGTCGAGAACTATCCGAGGTGGAAGGGACAAAAATGGAAACAGAAGCACCGCTCATCATCACTGTCAGGCACTGGGCAAAGTGCGCCAAACAGAAGATGAGGGTGGGGGAAATGCGAATGGTGTGGGCAGACGCAGGAGGAGCCTTGAGATATCGACCTGTGTGGCACCACTGACCTCATTGTACCTTCGAGTGTGTTTGGTGTCCGCTCAACGAGCGCTCATCCTCCCCGTCTTTGCCACATCCTTCTGCGCACTGCGACCTGATTGAAGGGTGGCCGTGGAGTTCAGCTTGAGCGCGGGTGATCAACCCAGTTCCGGGACACGATCCAGCAATAAAACAGCGGGCAGCCTGTCCTGGCACGCTCAATTGTTGTGTCTGCGGTCTCTATTTTTTTTCTTTTGCGTCTCACCTTTGACTATTTCTCGTTCGTTTTTCCTTTCACATTCTCATTCCATTGCTCTACTTCCTCTCGCCCCATAGACTTTACTTATTGCACGCCTGCTTCTTCTCGTCCGAGCACTTACTTTTGTTACGACTCCAATCCTTCTCAACACTCTGATTGACATTTCACATTTGCACAACTGCAAAACGACATCCTTTCATTTGCACACCCGCACATACTTTACTAGCCTGTCCACACCAGTCCACAAGCGTCCTCATTCAAACCAATGGCACTCAACGACAGCCCGAGCCTAGCGAACACCACGCCTTCCTTGACCCTGTCTCCTCCTCCCCCAACCTCGACCCTCCCCTCCGCCGTGTTAACCTCCTCCAACGCCGTATTCTCGCCACCGCCCTCGCCCCCTTCCTCCCTCTCCCCAAGCAACTCCACAACCACCTCGCTCACCTCCACCGCTTCGAACTCTGACGATCACATCTATACCACAAAGCCCCGTCCTACCGAAGCACCGCCCAAGCAGCGATCCAAGAATGGCTACGTGGGCCGTGTTGGGTTCGACACCTTTGGTTGTGATGACACGGCTGAATACGTGTTCACGCTTCAGGCTCGAACCGATCATTGGCACAGGACCAAGACTTCTCGGACGTTCTTGGTCGGCACCGATCTGAACGAGTACTCTTCCCACGCACTGCAGTGGGTCATGGAGAATATGGTCGAGGATGGCGATGAGGTAAGGATACACAAAAAGGATGCAGAAACAAACAAGAGGGATTTTCGGCATTGGACAGTCTACTAGTGTTGTTCATTTTATCCTTTGTCCGTGCAAATCCCCTCTCCCAGCCCAGCATACAGGGTTGGAGTCTCTTCGTCTTCTTGTCACTTTACGCATGGGGCTGGCTGAGGAACCAGACTGGAGCCGTGTGCTGACAACATCTGGGCTGACGAACGGGGTTTGACGCCCTGCCGGTGTCTCATCGCACTGTTTTATCGTCCAATGAGTTCAGTGGGCTGAAGCTCTAAAAATGAATGCGACACGCATTATGCTAATTTCAGGACAAATTGCCGAGGGGGCTATTGTTCGTCGGGAGTCAAGGTGCTTTGAGTGGTATCAAGGGTAGTTGTTTGTTGAAATGGCCCCGCGGCCCCTGTCATGTGTCTTTCTTCCACTTTGGGGCGTCCACAAGCTTCGATCGACCCACTTTTGGAAGCCAAGAAGGGGTGTTGGACAACCATCTGAAAAGGACAGGGTTGAACGATCCGGCGGGGCATGCATGCGTGCATGAACATTCACCCGTGAGCGTAGCATGGCCACAATAGATAGACTGACAACCCTATGCCTCTTTGAACCTGTTCGCTTAGATTGTCGCCTTGCGTGTTGTGCCTATGGAGCTGCGGGACTCTTGTAGGTTCATTCTTCATTGATTATATTTTGAGTTTCATCGACCTCTCTCCGTTCCTCGTGATGCACTCTGCTCCAATTATCAATTGGCCAGGTGGTATCTGGCGACCACTAGGACCAAACTACTACAACTGTACCAAATGCGGCTCATGCCCAAGAGGGACAGGGTGGCGAGTGGTTCGGCACTTTAGCCTAGCGCTTTGTTTGTTGCATAGTGCACCACCTCCAAGCTCTCATAACAAGCACATCGATCCCACGCACACCTGTTTTCGCCTTTTATTTACACACTCGGCGGTATTTGCCGACTTGTCAATCCTTCTATTGACCATAATTCATCCGCTTGCTCCAAAATAGTTGCCAAGTCTGGCGTTCCCTCATTCCAGGGTCAGGAAAGAGCAGCAAGGACCGAGGCACTCAAGATCATGGACATGATCAGAGAAAAGAATAAGTCCAAAGAGATCAACATTGTTGTTGAGTGCCTCGTTGGCAACATCCGCGACTCAATCCAGCACTTGGTAGGTGCATTAAGTCATACACCTGCGCCGTGGGTTTGCATGACTTGAAACAGGAAAGAAAATAGCAAATTGACATAACATACCATCTTTCCCTTGTAGATCAAAATGTACGAGCCAGCCATGCTGGTCGTAGGAACGAGAGGTCGCAACTCAGTCAAAGGATTCTTGCTCGGAAGTGTTTCCCGTTACTGTTTGAACCACTCGCCCGTGCCGGTGACGGTGGTACGACCAGCCAGCAAGTTGATCAAGTCTAAGAACAAGACGAAGGGCATCTTTCGAAGACGCTCCTCTGCTATGCAGCTGGATGGAGCCTCTCCAGAGGAGGAGGATTCACAGCCCCAGTTATTTTACTCTAGTCCTCTCTCACGACAAACCTCGCGATCATCCCTGGATCCAACAACAGCGGAATCTTTCATCACTAGTGCAACAGCCAGTGCACGGAATTCGGCAGAAATGGATCGGAAACGGACCAGGAGCCCAGAGCCCTTGCTGCAGCCACCGGCGCCCATCACTGCAGCTGCCAAGGCGTCTGCAGCAAAGCGCCCCTCCATCTTTTCGGCCGCCACGACGTCAGTCTTCACTCCGCCTTCGCCCGCAGCATCGATTACATCTTCTTTGAGCTATGCCTCTGCGCTCTTGTCGGATGATGCACAGCCGACAATTGCATCGTCGGGGCATAGTAAATCGCCACTGTCGCCAGAGGGCATGATCAAATTATCAAAGAGTTTGACGAGCGACGGGACTGAGTCCTCTTCAAGCAATAAGAAAGTGTCTGGACGTCGGAGCTTTGGCAAGCTTTCAGGAGCCATCCTGCTGGGACCACTATCACTCGGAGGCAGCAAGGACAAAAAGAGAGCCTCTCAATCATAGAAGCCATACTGACAATTTTGTATATTATTTTCGTCCGCATCTTCGCAGATACCATTTTTTTTTTATTTCATCGCATCGCATCTTGTAATAAAAAGTAGTAAGAGAAAAAAAGAATCCTGATGTATCTGGACAGAAGGTATATAGACGATTAAGACCATAGAGGAAAATAAGAAAGTGTCACCATTTTTAGATGTGGCACGGCTGGGCAAGCATCTTGGCGGCCTCGCGCTCGCCCGACATCATGGCTCCATGGATGCTTGCAAATCGCGACGATGAGGTATGCTCTCCTGCAAAGAACACCCTTCCGCAATCTCGGTCGTCTACAGATGTCAGTACTGGCGATCCAACAGAGTCTCTATCGTCGTTGTTCTTTGTGTTCCCAGTATCGTGTTCGTAATCGTCATCTTCGTTCAAGGCAGAGTACATTCTTGCCCCAATAGGGATCTGAAAGGTCTCCAGATCGCTGGTCGAAGCGTGGATGGGAATGCCTGTGTACGATCCTCTTGCGAATGGATCCTGGTTCCATCTGGACATGAATGAGACCTTGGGCCAGAGCGCCTCTCCTCTGAGAGATTTAGGAGCGGCCAGACCAACGCCATTGGCATTGTCATGCTTATCCAGTGGGGGCTGATACTGCTCAGGAATAAGTTGTGGAAAATAGTGGGCCAGATGGCAGACATAAACCATCCTGGCCTCCTCATCCGACAACTGCTCCATTAATTCTGCAGCGCGGTTGGTCGCATAGCCGATGAGGATGGGTTTCTGGTAGAGTTGTACCATGGAAGAGTAATTAGCTAAATCTCTCATATAGGTTGCCAAAGCCTCGATCTGACGATCATTCAGTCTAAACTGCGCCGTCAGCTCGGGATGTGGCTTGATGTCGGCAGGGGAGGACAACGTAGCGGAAGACGTGGTCGGGAGAAAGTTGAGAAAGTGATCCTTGGTAGGCCAGAAGCACGCCGGGAAGAAGAGGATAATCTTGAACATGGTTCCAAAGCTCAACCGCTCGACCGCAAGCTCCTTCGAGACTGGGAGCTGAGGGGAGAACAATGTCTTGGACTGAGCTTTCAGGACACCCAGTGGAAGCGTAACCAAGACCTGGTCAGCCATAAAGACGCCGCGGTTCGTGGACACCCTGACCTCGGATTCTGTACATGGTTGTTTTTCAAAGTGGGGTTACAAAAGGAGTTGTGATTGCTACCAACTTTTCATGCCCCGTTGTTGGCTGCTTACCATTGTACTCGATCTTGTCGACAATGTGCTCCAACAATACTCTAACGCCCTTCAGCTCACACGCCATGACCTTAATGATCCGGTCGAACCCATTGACGACCAGGCTGTGGTCTCCAGGAAAGACTTTCTCTGCATCTAGGAACTTCATGGACGCCTTTTCGACCGGGATAGCGTTTTCGTCTGCCCAGTACATGGACAGCGCCGGCACGATCTTTTGATCCTGCTCGCTCATATAGTTGTCAGCCTTGGGATCTTTACTCTGACGAGACTCAAGGTACTGGAACAGCCACTGTTTCAAGGACATATCTTCAGGAATATGTTCGCGATTCAGTTCTGCATATTCGCGCGCATAGTCCAGGAGGTCCCAGACGACGCTCCAGTAATGATTGCTCTCCTCTGTGGGTAGCGGCACCGCAGATTTTCCTTGTTGATTTCGGTCCAAGTACACAATGTCACTGTCTGTGTGGTAGTACTCTACACGCCCTGCCTTGACGAGACGCATGATCGGGTTGGACTCATCGACGCCATGGATCCAGGATGCCCCAAAGTCGAACGCGATCTCGGAGGATCCTGGAGGGACCACACCGGAGGACTCCATCTCTGGCGAGATCAGGTTACGGTGAGTGACAATCCGGCCACCAAGTCGGTCTCGAGCCTCAAGCAAGGTGACATGAACGTCGGGGTGCTTTGACAGTTCTCTGGCTAAAACATGTCAGTTTGTGGTGGGGAAAAAAAGAAAAATAGAGTTTTTCATTAGCTTCGGTGTGCTTGCGCACCCCCTTTTTTTTGGTGCTTTGTTTGTGTCATAGGTCAACATTGTATTATAGGCTGGGGCAGTTTGGAGTCGAGGGACAAGACTGCTGCATTGTTGGGCGAAGTGGTCATTGTTTATGCGGACATTACCGGCACCCAAACCGGCCATTCCTCCGCCAATGATGAGAATGTTTTGTTTCTGCACGGTCATGACAAGGACGATGTCAATGAGGAGTGGGTAGTGAGAGTGGTGGTTGTGATGAAGAGGGGGTTATTTGCTGATTGAGATAATCGTGGGACAAGAAGCGAGAGATTCACTCCTCTCCTTGTGCCCGGGCAGAAGCACCTTTATATACGGGCGCAAGCCGAGGAGGGGCGAAAAAATTTTATACGCCCGCCAAGTTGCCGGGTCGGCAAAGCAGGATGCTCACCCTATCTCATAGCACACGCTAACAAGCTGAATGCGGGTACATGTACTTCTTTCTCGGTTGCTAGAGCTTCTTCATTGAAGGCAGTTTGTCTAAGCTAGACATATAACGCTCTAAGTATTTAGCAATGGGCTTATCGAGGCACACCTTCCTGATTTGGACCAGACAACGTGCCTGTCGTGTGTGCAACCTATCATCGATCGGGACAATCACTCCACCCAACCCGTCATTTTCGCCCTAGTCTTTTCCTGAAGCGCAGAATGAAATCGCAAAAAACACAAAAAGGAATCAGCTTTTATGGACTCTTGGGTCATTACCTCCTCTCTCCTCTTCACCGCTCGCCTCCCCTCCCCTCTCCTTTTCCTTTACTTGTTGCCCTCTTCACTCTTCCTCGCCTGTCTGATTTCAAATCACACCTCCACCTCTATACCCTCACACCACTGCGCTTTCTCCATATTAGCCCACAGTCATGACAGTCCCCGACAACTCACACCTGCAGCAGCAGCAGCAGCGGCCCGCTCCCCCTGACGTCCCCCAGGATCGTCTTGGTGTCTCGCCCATTATCTACGGCACATCTGCCTTTGCGCAGCTTTACAACCCCATAAAGGCTCATTGGCCCGCTGAGGCCTGCAAGCGAGCCATCGATGTCGGCATCAATGCCTTTGACACCTCCCCATACTACGGCAACTCTGAACATGTTCTGGGCAAAGCCCTGCTGTCCATCTCGGCAACGCACCCTAGATCCAAGTACTATCTCTCCACCAAGGTTGGCCGCTATGGGCCCAAGAAAGTTGACTTTAACTATTCCAAGGAACGGGTGCGAGAATCCGTGCAGGAGAGCATGCGCAGGATGCACACTAACTACCTTGACATCGTTTATGCGCACGATGTTGAGTTTGTGTCGGTCGACAAGGCTGTCGAGGCCGTGGGAGAGCTTTTCCAACTCAAGGTAAGGAGATGAGGGGAATACAACGCCGGATAAACAACGGCACATATTCATGTCGTTTGTTGCCATGAAATGGCATCATCGTGCAACAGTTATACAAGGGATCTGCAGGGACTGACAATCGACTGTATTGTTTTCTGCATTAGGCTGAAGGCAAGGTCAAGTATGTGGGTATCAGTGGTACGTTGCATGTGGCTTCTTTTCTTCGTTCTATGCACTATACATGGTTGCATCTGCACCTGCTGACCGCTCTTTTTTCGTTCGTCGCTACAGGTTACCCCTTGCCCTATTTGCTTGCCTTGATCCCGATTCTGCACGAGCGACTTGGTCAGAAGCTGGATATCATCTTGACGTATTGTCATTACAACCTTCACAATACGCTTCTGGAAGATTATGTGGTCCACTTTAAGGATCTCGGGATTCAGACCGTGTGGAATGCTTCACCTGTGTCGATGGGTCTGCTCCGATCTCACACCCCCGCACCAGCATGGCACCCAGCGCCGTCCCGTCTGTTGGACGCTGTTCAGGACTGCATTTCGATTGTGGACAAGCATGAGCGAGGCAAGGATTTGACTGAGGTGGCTGTCAAGTTTGCGATGAGATGGAAGGGGTGCGACGGACTGCTGCTGGGGATGTCGAATGCAGAAGAGGTAGACCAGAACATGCGCTGGTGGGCCGAGTGCCAGTCCGGGAAGCCGGATGATGCCCAGGACAGGGATGAGAAGGCTGTGCGCGCACGGCTGCAGCCCTTTGAGAAGATGGAGTGGGCCTCACCCCCCATTGACGATTGCTAGCCACTCAGATAGCAGTACACCTTGCATTGTAATACACCTTCGCACATGTCTTTCAGACGACAAGTCTTAGCACAGCGACAAACGAGTGCGGATGAGACGGAGCGGGAGCGGGGTTTTGGCGAAAGATTTTTTTTTCCTGGTCCGCACCGGCCAAACTGTTTTCACGCAATCCGCCCACCAGAGGACTCTGAGGGCGACGAACGCCGTTCTTTCGCGAGGCCGTGCCCCCCTATGCGCCTGTTGCCGTGGGTCTCTCCTTCGCACTTTCCCTCTCTCTCCTCTCTGCATTCTCCACACTCCTGACCGCCCCCTCGCTTAGATGCCAACTCCATCCCTCATAGCTCTGACAGCCCAAGCCTCACTCTAAGACCACTCATCCCTCACACCTGCACACATCGCGTACGGCTGGAATACTGCAAGCCCCCGCCCGCAACTCATTGCTCCTTTGAATCCAGCTGGTCCCGCCCTCACAAACATCAGTCATGGTCGCCAGCTCCACATCTAGTGAGAAGACAGTGCGGCTCGACGAGGAGTATGACATCGAGATCCCCGCAGGAATCGCCTCGGATGCCTACTATGACTCGCAGCTCTCGCCGCTGCGCGCTGCCTTGCGCCGTTTTCTCCTGCCGTACATTCGAAGCGAAACTCCTATTCTTCACTCCATGCAGGTATGCAGCTTTTGCTTTGGGAGACACAGCACAACCGTGTGGACGGTGGTTCTTTGCACTTGAGTGGGTATGCGCTGTTAAATCTCGCTACGCCTCTGACGCTACATCGTTTTGCAACAACAACCTCTACAGCTCAAAGTACGGCACCCAATCCTCGATGTTTACTTTACGACAACGGCCTTTTCTGGCAACCATACTTTTTTCATGATTGCCCTCCCTGTCCTCTTCTGGTTCGGGTTCTCCGAGATTGCTCGCGGGTAAGCGCTGCCCCCTTTCCCGAAGCGACAGTTTGCACTGGTCGTTTGTTTGCTAGCTTTGTTGTTATTTCCCTGATCCGCACTTGCATGATCCATGGCCAATTGTTGAAAAGAGAGGCGACAAAGAGACAAGCAGATAAACGGACAAAACTGACAAACAGATAGTGGATGAACTAAGCAATTGAGACGCTGACCATTCCTTCTCTCTCTGGGCTTTGTCTGCTAGGTTCACCTTGATTGCAGCGATGGGAGTTTATTGGGCCGGATTCTTCAAGGTAACCATTTTCAAAGTGGAGTTTGGCGCCGATATTATCAGGAATCACGATATGGGAGCAAAAGGGTTGTTGCATCAGACAGGGTACCAAGGATGACCACAAAGGACAGCAGAGTTGAGACAGACAGCCTTTGTCTCTTTCGTATGACTGGAAACGGGAACGATTCAACCCTGCACCTTTTTTTTGGCGTTTGTTTGTTTGTTTGTTTTGAGAGCCAACCCACGCTGTGCAACACTCAGCAAGCATGTGCGCAGCAACAGCTGAACGGTAATGGCTGTGGGCGAGTCAGTGACACAAATGCACGGAAATAGGAATCAGCAACAGCCATCGATACGAGCGCAATTGACCATGGAACAAGTGACGGCAGAAGTGTAAAGGGCGTGTGTCTACCCATCGCAACAGGCGCTAATAGATCCTTGACCACCTTGTAATGTAGGACTACTTGTGCTTGCCTCGTCCATTGTCGCCACCAATCGTGCGTCTCTCTAGGTCAAAGTCGACCTGCCTTGAATACGGATTCCCCAGTTCACACTCTACCAACGCCGTTTCTGTCGCGCTTTTCCTCTATTGCCACCTCCTGACTACTGACCCAGCCTCATGGAGCCCATATACCCGCGAACTCTCAATTCTGGGACTTATCGTTTACGCAGTCTCCATCGTCTACGGTCGACTCTACTGTGGCATGCACTCGATCACTGACTGTGTAGGAGGATCACTCATTGGACTCTCCATTTGGGCTGTTCAGTGGACGTTCAGACACACCATTGAATACTACATGGTGAGCCCTGTGTGGTGGGTGCCCGTCTTCGTGGTTGCAGCAGGCATCTTTATGGTCTCGATCATTCCAGATCCAGTGGACGATTGCCCTTGCTTTGACGACTGCGTGGCCTTCATCGCTGTCATTATGGGACTTATCCCTGCCAGCATCCACTTTGCTTCGACCTCCTATTCTTCCAACTATCCTGTACCCGCCACCATCCCCTATACCACGGACTTGGGAGTTGTCAAGAGTGTGCTGAGACTAGTCTTTGGCGTCGGAACCCTGTTTGTTTGGCGGTTAGTGGCCAAGAAAGCGCTCTATGTCCTGCTCCCTCCAGTCTACAAGCTCTTCAGTCTGCCTTATAGACCCCACTTCATTCCTGCCAGCACTTACAACACCCTCTCGACGTATCCAATTGGCAAGATGCCTTCGGTCATTGACCTGCCCAGCATGTCAGGAAACGCAGAGATTGTGGGACTGCAATCGTCCATGGACGTGCACGAGAAATTTTCTCAGGCAGCGGCAGCTCAGAAGCAGGAGCAAGAGGGACTTGCTATGGGATTGAGAGCACGAAAGGGGCAGGCGGCCACGCATGAGGAAATCACTATGGAGGAAAGGTGCCCCTTGTTGGGCGATCAGCATCAACATGAACGGGACGCGTCCGCTCTCAGCAATAGCTCGACAGAGTGCGGAGATGATGGCGCTCAACAGAATTATGGTCACTCAAAGGAGGGTAGTCGTTTTGAGGACGAAGCCGAGGCACTGTTGAGGGTCGAAAGGATGCACCCGCCTAAAAGCCGGTTCGATGTCGACATTGTTTCCAAATTGGTTGTCTATGCAGGCATTGGCGCGTTGGCCGTAGACGGGATCCCAATCTTGTTTGACCTAGTCGGCCTGGCTGCCTCTCCTGTCCGCGTTTAGCGTACAAGAGAGAGAGAGAGAGAGAAAAGAGGCAAGAAAGTAATAGTCTCAATAATAATAGTAATCTTGATACACCATGCTAGTTTGCCACAGGTTGACGGGCCCCATCTACCAGTTGTTCGGCGCCTTCCATGTATGATGAGAATAAGGCATGACAATGAAGAGCACTAGCACGCGCTGGCTGGCTCATTTTGTTAGCTCAAAGACTTCATCCTGCTCCTGGATTTTTTTTCCCTTGGGTAATCTATTTAGCGTGACAGACGCTACTAGCATGGTGCACGGTGCAGGCGCAACAAGGAGAGTGTCGCAGCAAATCTACAAATAACTAAACTATGGGGCAACCATGGAGGCGCTAAGCATGGACGGGGCGGTGTTGGAGATTAGATCGCCGCCAGCTTGTTTTGGACAGTCAGACTACAAATGGATCGATGGCAGCACCGGGTTCCCATCGGTCGGACTCGCCGCCTCTAAAATCTTTGGAGCGTTCGTGATAATCGGGATGCCGTCTACAGCGACCTAAGCCGGATTGCTTTCATGGCTTCTCTGAAAACGCGACGGCATTCTGAACGAGGTAGATGTTGGGTCATCGACACCTACATCAAACGCGTGATATGAAGATCCCTTGCACGCCTTGCAAAGCAGGAGTTGCAGGTAGTACGACAATCAGGTTTACCTTTGGAGACTAGGCATGGTATCGACGGCAATGATCGTCTCAATGTGCTTGTGGTTTCGCTTCAAGGAAGCATCCGCCTCTCCCTAACGGCTCTGGCGCTGTGTCCACAACATGCAAGATGGAATTCGCCATTTTATAAGAGAAAGCAGAACCTGGAGGAAAAGGGTCAGTACAATGTTGCATGACTTCAATCCACTGTTGCGATGAGGTTCCAGTATGCTCTTGAAGACAAAAGTGAACCGCGCTAAAATGACTTTGAACGAGAAAAGTGAGGATAGATAGGTAGACGACGTCAAGTGTGAACACCTTTGTGCAACAGTCTTGGACGCGGACGATGTCATCAATGCAGACTTGTTACAGCCGCGCCCTTCTTCTCGACCACCCTTCTTCGCGACTAAACCTCAGCCCGACTCACCTTCATAACTCATGTCTTGGGCACACTGCAGAAGACCCGACCAAAGCAGAGCGTCTTCCCGAGAATATACGTTTAGTGTAACCTTCACCCCACGGTCCGGATCTACATACTCTTACCCCCTTTGTTCGCCCGTCTATTCATCTGTAGTATATTTCTGGTATCCTTGTCTCGACTCTCTTGCGCTCACTATGCTCTCTTGCGCGTCGGGACTTGTAGCCGCGACCTTCTGAGTCTCCTGTACGCTCCTGTAAAAGTATATCCGATCAGCTCAATATCCTTCCTCGCTCAGTTACAGCGCAATCTCTCCCCGCACGACTCACACGCCTTCTCTAGCTCATTACCACTTGCCTCCTTTCAATTTCTGGTTGCATGCATCTTTTCTCTCTTTCTTTCTAGTCTGCTTGGCCCAAAAAAATTTTAATATCCTCTTGATCCTGGCTCCCCGCACGTCCACCAGCTTGCTTCATGTTTATTTATACATCATCCGTGCGCTGAGTAATTTTTTGTCCTGCTGGATCGCCTTTTTCGCATGGTGACCATGCAGCTACAAGGAAGACCCTCCACATCCGCCTCCTTGCTCCCCCCGTCAATTATAGTTAAACATACTTTGCTTTCGCGCTTTTTCTTTCTTCAAACTCAGTCTGTTGGCCGTGCCTTCCTTTTTCTTTTCTAATCGTTCATACGAAAATCGATAGTACCCCGTTGATCTGCCTGTCTTTTGAATCTGTGAGATCGATTTCAACCCGAGGTGTGCTCTTTTGTACACAGTTGTTCGAACCATTTAAATACCAAGGCACTCTTTATATGAGATCCCTCTTTTCTTTTCTCTTTCATGTTCTGCTTTGCTTTTGTTTTGTTGTATCCCTGTATAATATTCTTTGTACTTTCTTTCTAACAGGATCACCCTTTTCTGGTAAACAAAAGCCCCTATCTCCTTGACAACGGCATCCCTACCCCATCCTGCACACCTCACTGGCATAGACGACGGAAAAAAATGTACCATTTGTACCACATTCGTAACTGAATTCGCGAAAGTTTTGACGTCGTCCGAGTTCACACTAAGCGACACTTGAACGTCCTTCCTTCCCTCACTTTCTGTGCCGTCATTTTCCGTTTCACATTCGAACTATGCGCTCTCCTTCCACTCTGTGCTCCAACTCTTTGCCTGCTACCTTACGCTATGATACAAACAGGACTTCATCTTGGAAGCTGTATTTACGAATTACTATGCCTCGCTCCATGTTTATAACAGCACATGCACACAGTAGCATGGTCGGAAAACGCGTTTACCCACAGAGCACCTCAGCATTGGACATTCGCACTTTCCTCTACCTTGCCTCAAGGATCATGGCTGACGAGAAAACCCAGCGACGTCCTTATCGCTAACTCCTTTCATCATCTCCTCTCTTATTTGGCATGCGCTGTTTGTCGAACAGTGAAATAGGTGAATAAAAAAAAAGATCTTGACAGCATTCCACGCCGTACACGACACCCTCCACCATCACACACAACACACGTACACAACAAAAGCACATTTAGCATCTTCCCACAGCCATAAAAAAAGGCATAGCATGACAGTTACAACCGCTGTATCACGCGGTCACTCTACAAGTAGCTTGCAATCCTCCTCATCCGCTTTGTCGTCATCACGAGCTGCAGGCCAGCAAAGTACGTCTACCGCAACTTCCATACAAAACTCAAAGTCTTCAACAAATTCCGACTGTCAGAATGGATCACCGTCTGGGCAAGGGACACCGCTATCCCAGGACCCGGAAAGAACCATGGGACTCATAAGCGCTATTCTGATGGTAATGACACGGTATGAATATTACCACTTTGCGGAAAATTACCTACTATATCCCCCTCTTTCTCTATCTATGTGTATCTCCCCTGTCTGCCTTACCCCGGTCAGACCTCACCCTTCCACACACCCACACCATTACCTGACATGTTCAATATTTTCAAATTTTTCAAAAAAACTACCCCATGGCGATCCAGATTATTGGAACGCTAATAGGAACAGGTATCTTCGCGTCTCCAGGCCCACTATTCGACTCTGTCCATTGTACCCAAACCAGCTTCATGATCTGGGCATTCGCGGGCATTGTTTGTACGGTGGGTGCATTCGCGTATGCGGAACTCGGGACCATGTTCCCGGAATCTGGGGGTGATTTCCAATATCTCTCTCGCGCCTACGGGAAAAAAGTCGGCCTTGTCTTTGGATGGTCTTTTGTCACCATCCTGAACCCAATTGGAACCGCAGGCATCGCTGGAGTTCTAGGAAGATACTCGGTCGACATGATGACCTATTTCAGGACCGGCACCAGTGTAGGCATCGGAGGCGCAGGCGCTTCGGGTGTTCACACGACAGGGTTCTCTGGACCGGGCGGAATCGGCGCTGGGATGGCATTGATCGCGGCTGGAGGTGGAGCTAGCATGTTGAACGGGACTGGATTTTGGGCACCACATGCGCATTCGCCCTATGGGCCTGGTTCACCCGCCTTTTTTGCATCCTTTCCAAAGGACCCGCTTTCGAGTAGTCATATGGGTGCAGGCGGTGGCCATCCAGAGGACATGCCCTGGGTGATTCGGGGGTTCTCGATTGGCGCGATTGTCATCATGGGCCTCATCAACATATTTTTCAAGGAGGGAGGCAAGTATGCCAGCAACATCTTGGCGATTTTCAAAATCGCGGGGATGTGCATGCTGATAGTCATTGGGTCGGTACAGGCGGTCAAGAACCATGCTCGGTCAGAGGCGCTGAGTATTCCAATCGGCGAGTCTAGTCAGAACGTGCTGGATTATGTGAGCGCGTTGTGTTTTGCCTTCTTTGCTGTAAGTCGATGAGTGCCCTGTTTTTTTTTCCTTGATCCGCTTTTTATAACGCGTTGGTCCATACTTGTTTATTTCTATATATCGCTAACGGTGACTCAATGTCAAAATGGATAGTACAACGGCTTCAACAACATCAATCTCGGTCTTGGAGAACTTCGTGATCCCGAACGGAATCTAAAGCGCGCTGTCTGGATCGCCATGCCCTTTGTCACACTCCTCTTTCTTCTGGCCAACTTTGCCTTCTTCTCCATCCTTTCGTCCTACGATCTTCGACATGTGCATTCACTCTCGCTTCATGCAGGACACACTGTCTTGGGTCAACCGGGTGGGTTTCTAATGGCAGGAACCGTCGTCGCCTCTGCTCTCGGTTCCATCAACGCCAACATCTGGGCTGGCTCGCGACTCTTGGCGATCATGGCAAAGGATAACACCGTCATCCCTACCCGCGTGGGCAAAGTCTGGAGCAGGACAGGAACACAAGCGATAGCCATCCTGATCTTGATCGGCCAAGCATCCATTCACGCCATCATCAACCTTGATTTCAAAACCTTTTCCAAAATCTACTCGGCAGTGGGCTGGTCCTGGTACGGTCTTAGTATCGCGGGCTTGCTCTATCTCCGAAAGAAGCGTCCTTTGTACCCACGGCCTGTCAAAGTGTTCTGGCCACTGGCGAGTGCGTTCGTGCTGGTGGCGTTCTTTTTGGTGGTTGGATCCTTGACCTTGGCGTTTATGGGCGTTAGTGCACCACCACCCAAGGGAGGGGAAGAGGAAACAAGTAGTGTGGACAGGTATATGCCTGTTATCTTGTTCAGCGCCGTCATTCTCTTTATGACAGGCGTCATTCCAGCATTTTACCTGACACGATACATCAAGCAACGCGATCAACAGAAGGACACCCAACGGAACCCACGGAGCCGCAACAGCAGCGGTGGAGACAGCATGAACGGAGGCGATAACCCAGATGACCGCCATCAGCGTCATGATATTGATGACTTTGATCGGATCCGGAACGAGAAGGGGTTCTTGCCTGAATCACCATTTGGAAAGCATGCCTTCGGGAGCGGAGAGCAAGATGCCAGGTCTGTTAGGCGGCTCTCGACTGCATCTTCTGTGACCCTAGTGGGAGAATCCAAACGGGAAAAGAATCGCCGGCGACAGGAGCGTCAGAATCGGAAAGAGAGTCATCATCGAGAGGAGGAGCAACAATATGAACAAAGTAGACCAGGACCCTCTCGCACCAACAGCCACAGCCACAGCCACCTGAAGGATGAGATGGAGGAAGATGAGGAGGAGATGGTCAGGATCCAAGCTCTGCGAGGTGCTAGGCTTGTTCGTCGAAGGAGTATGGAGGGTGCAGAAGCGGGCGAGTCCAATAGGAGTAGCATGGACGATTGTGGGTACTTTTTGACGGGAGGATTGAGCAAACAGTGCATGTCGCCTTACTCCTCAGCCTGTCCCTCTGAGAACGGGACACCCTTGACATCCGCGTGTCCGACTCGATCACCCTCCCCCTCGCCCTATGCGATGGACGGCGGGTGGCAGCAACAGTTGCTGGGTTTACCCAGCGGGCTCAGATCAGGATCGCGGTCTTCGGAGTCGACCGTGGGTATGGAGGCGGACGACTACTCGCAAGAGAGGGGGGTACATTGTTATGGAAACGAGCAGCAGCAGCGATACCGGCTGGAGCGACACCCATCGGCGGACTCGATTGAGGAACTGACGGATCAGCGGTCAGCACAGCACGTACCAGAGATTCTGTTTGAGCACTTCACACCAGCGATTGGGGTCAATGCGACTTTGCGTGTTGAGGAGAGTGAGTCTTCAGAGATGGAAATGGGTTCGGATGCGTCTGTGCTTTGTTCAGACAGGATTCATCCTCTGTCGAGATGTCCCGAGGAGCCCTAGTTGGCCTTTCATTGTTTGCATATGGGTTCGGTTCGAAATAAAACACTAGGACGCGCAAACACGACGCGAACTTGAACGCGTTTTAGTCTGCTTGAGCAAAGCCACTTTTGATGGACACCTTCAATCCAAAAAAAAAAAAAATCACACCTCGCGAGACTCGCGCGCCCCTCCTTGGCGGCCCTTCTCTCATCAACATTGTCGATTTTCCTTTGCCTCTTCGCCATTCGTCCTCCTTCGTCTCCACACACCATCGACATCCCGAAGGAAAAACCATATCCATCTCATGACCTTCTCGCCACAGCTTGTCGCGGCAACCATTCAGGATGATCCAGATCTAGCACAGTCGGTGCAGGATCTCGTTGTCGCGCATCCGGACACAGCCCCCGTCATGGCACGCCTCCTAGTTTACATTCAGAACCAATGGACTTCCTCCTCCGGACAGCCCGATGCAAAGCGGCAAAGACTGGATTCGGCCTTGACTTCGTCGTCGCCACTCTCGACTACTACACCCAGCGTTGCTGCCCCTCCACAGCCAGACCTCGGCCCAGAGATCTACTCAACCACCCCACTTTCCTTCCTCCACCCAATCCGCAAAAAGGTGGTCCTATCCTTCCACCAGTCCGACCTCGCCCTCGTCTCTACCACCAACAGCTCCGAGATCCTCTGCCGCGCACCCTACCATCTCATCCACAGGGTCATATCCGTACCCTTTCTCGAGCGGACCAAAAAGCAAACTGCCGTCATTATCTTTTTCAAACACTCACCCATCACCCCCGCCAAGGACGCCATCTGGGCCGTCCCAGTCTCTGACGACGGCAAGGATATGAACATCCAATTCCATGACCAGCACAAACATCTCGCAGGTCTCGACCACGACTTGCGCTCCCCCTCCAACCCGCAAAAACCACCTGTACCTCTTTCGTCTCAGAATCGACCCGATCAGATCCTGGTGTCGCTCCTCTCCTATTTTATCCAGCGCACCAACCCTGCCGCCTACAGTTCCTCAGTCGACATGATCCCGAACCCACCTTCGCCTTACCCTCACTTCACTGCCCATCTGAAATCCAACTCGGCGACCATCTACCTCCTCCCAACAGGGATCTTGTTTGCGTTCCGGAAACCGCTTCTCTTTCTGAGGTCCAATGCGATCGAGGCTGTGGGTGTGCACTCGGTTATGTCACGGACGTTTGATTTTGAGGTCGTCATGGACCCCAAAGCCGCACCGGAGGATCTGGAGGGCGTTCCCTTGGACTCTAAAGATGGACGGCGCGTGGTAGGGTTTGGGATGGTGGACACGAAGGAATTTGCGAGGATGGAGGATTGGATCAAGAAGGCTGGGATTCGGGACAGGAGTCTCAGCGAGGATTTGAAGGCAAAGGATAAGGCACCTGTGTCATCGGCCACTCATGCCGGCAGTGGTGCAAATGCCAAGAAGCGAGATCGGACTGCGGATGATGATGATGATGATGATACTGATGGGCATAATGCAGAAGGCGGCGCGACCACGGTGGTGCAGGGCAGCCGTGAAGAGGATGATGATGATGAGGAGGATGACGATTTTGCACCCGAGAGCGATGATGAGATTATGGAAGAGTATGATTCAGCGGCAGAAGGAAGTGAGAGTGATGGAGACGTGAAGGGGTGGCCTCTCAAGACGCAGAGGCAAAGAGCTGAAGAAAAGGCGGAGGAGAGTCTTGGAGAGGAGAGTTTGGGAGACGATAGCGATGAAGAGGAGGAGGACGATGAAGAAGAGGAGGAGGAAGACGATGAAGAGGGGGAAGAAGACGAGGCGGAGGAAGAACCAGGTCATAGACATGGAGGCGAACACGAAGACGAGGAAGTGGATGAATTGCAGGACGATTGAGACCTGCAGATTTCATCGCTGTAATATAATAAAATTAATGAGAAGTTGACAAGAGTCCAGGGCTCTAGAAAAGTACAGGGAATGACCAGGCGCCAAAAAGAAGTCATTAGCAAAGTCGCCTTCCAAAGCCGAGATCCCTTTCAGAGAGAGCCCTGGGGTACGCGATGGCTCTCGATGGCTACCTGGTGGTTTTGGTATCAGTGCCAGGCACTCAATGCGATTCTCAAGGACTCATTTTGGCATGGTGTTTCTACAGCAATTTATTTCATTGGCACAGCGCACAACCAAAAAAATAGAACAAAGCACTGGCCAACTGTGCCTGAGATCCCATATTGGCCGTATCTCCCATATAACGTCCTCATCGGCGCCTCCCATTGGCCGATCAGGGCCGGTTGCTGCAGATGCTCGTCGAATAGTGCCGGAATAATGGTCCTGATGCGGTGCGACCGGTATGGTTGGCTTGTCCAGAGCGAGCTCGATCGTCCGAGCCGCTTGAACTGCAAGCTCAAGAATCTGCAAGATTCTCCTTCGTCAAGGACCTTCCTGCCTTAGTTGTTAACAAGTTATGATTCAGTTCAAAGGAACCCGCTAAGGTTGATGGTTCAGTTCCTAAGTTCCTAACTATGGCGCTATGGAGGAGCAGTTGAATCGTGGTGCTATAAGGAGCATAACTATGTGCCTGTGAGGGCGGCTGCCTTAGTTGAACGGGTCGATTCCGCTGCTCAAAAAGCGAAGATGTATTTAGAATTTGTTTACTCAAAGTGAAAGTCAATACAGATTCCTCTCAACGTGGCGCGTCTCTCCTGACCCGCTCAAAAGGTTCTCCTCTGCATGACTCACTACCACTCCAAGTCCTAGGCGTGTCTCCAGCTTGCGCCACCATTTCTGTAGTTTCTGTTGGCGCGCAGTTCTACAAAACAACCGCTGGTGGCGATCGAGGACATCGGGTCTGTCTGCGTTCATGACAAAACGACGGAGGCAGCTCTCACACGTAACGACAACAGTGTTGTCGAGGACTGGTACATAACTGGGACCGATGGATAGAGTCTGTTCATGATCTTCAGAGGTATAGTAGGTCGGGTATCTTTGGATTGGCTGGCTGACAAACGAGGGGATGTTAGGCGGGTAGAGATCATGCAAGTGCGGATGGCTGTTGAAGAGGCGATGGTGACGGTACGGGTGGCTACGATGTACATCCTCCTCGACTCGATCGCTGGAAGGCTGACATAGGGTGCTGAGATTGTCATCGTTCGCCACTGTACTATCACATCCTTCCTCCACGGTGTGAAGAGTGTTGTATCGGAGGCGGTAAGCTGCTGCATAGTTTAAGACGCTGTGTGTGCCATGCATGGTTGACCGATTTGCAGATGATGTATTGTGAGCCGGACACAATGTGTCTGCGTCTTCGACAGTTAACTGGCCCCAGTTGCCTGAGGATGCACTTTTTGTGTCAAGTTCCGCGACGATCGTGGTTTGGGTGCTTTGCCCGACGATGTCTTCTGCTTCACTCTCTTCAGAATACCCGTCGTACTCGTTCACTGTAACCTCATACGAAGAGTAGCCCGAATCTGATTGAAACGACACGGCCTTGCTCAAGCTCGTCGTCAATTCTTTCCTTCCAAGTGTCTCCAAATGCCTCAACGACTCGTCAGTACAGTGCAATGATCTCCGTATCCGATTGGCTAACCGTTCCATTGACTTGAATGCAAACGGTCCGCCGGGTCTGGTTGTCAGCTGTAAAATTTGTCTAATCGAAGTGCGGTCGGCTCTTGATGAAAGAGTAGCTGTCTCTGAAGGCTTGTCAAGCTCCTGCGTGAGGCTGCCGTTGTTCGATTTGCAGATGGGCATTAAGACATCGCAGGCGTTCACTCTAAGTTGGTCCTGAAATGACTTAGCTCTTGTCTTAACTCGCCTCGACACCGTCTCTGATGAGTTATTGATCGACGGGATGCTGCCTCTGTCTACTTTCCCAGCTCTTTCCTCATCGTCTGGCGAAAATGGGCACTCTCCAATTTGTGTCGAAATGCCTTCATTCCTGTCGCGATCTCCTTCTCGCTTGTCCAGGTCCAATTCTGTTATTAAATCTTCGTGGCGATGCTCGCCCACTGTGTTATCTGAACTGTGCTGACCCATTGAAACCTGGAACCATGGATAGTATCTGCCTTGTCTCATTCTCTCAATCATCGCTCGAGAATCGGCATTCATCGTCGAGCACCTCTTCCATCTCTTTGAGTTACTGGACGCCGCTACAGTCGATTCTGACCCGAGGCAGGGCTCGTCCTCCTCGTCCGATGTAACAGGTGGGTTGGCAGTAATGTCGATCTTAGACAAATGGATGTCTTGGAGTGAGTGATCAGAAACTGGAGGCGCAAGCTTTTGGTTTCTATGCAGCGATTGATGCCGAAGCTGCCGAGATGGCTCTGGCTTGTCAAGCCTTTGTTCCCTCATCCACCGAAATGAGTGCATTGGATTCAATTTTTGTTTTGAAAAGACTCGCTCATTGCATGCAAAGCCTGAATAATCGCCTGTGACAACAACGCGCCCGTGCGATAGTCTAGATCGCGACGGTAAGGGTGAAAGGCTTGGGTAGGACAGAGTCGGGCATTTGGCGACGAGACACGGCGCGTTATCCGGAGAACTCTGAGCTGTAGCATGCATGAAAAGTCCTAGTTTTGTTTCGGAGGCAGGCGGCGATTTTTGTCCGAAATTGATCTGTGAACCGTGTCCGGTCTCAAGGTCCTGCTGTTGCGATCGGTATCTAGGACCTTGAAGACATTATACAGGGACAGAACGGGCAAATGAAAGGGGAATAAAACATAGCGAACATACAGTCAGAGTTCCGATGCTGACACGAGAGGCGAAGAGCTGGCGAAAAAATAGGTACGTGTCAAAGCTCAGACTGCACCAACGGCAATGGTTGTCATAGTCGCATTAGAAGGTGTTCAAAGCATGAAAGACTCTTCCATTTCTTTGTATGATATAAAATTTATCTTTTGATCCACAGACACATTTCTTCATCGCAATGGCAAAGAGTTTTACAGGTCGTAGATATCTCGCACTGTACTTTTTGACGAATATTTTTTTTCTAACTTACCGTGGTCAAGTAGAGTCGTAGTAGAGAGACTTTGGAGTTCTGTATCATTTGAACGGCCAACAGTCCTCAGCAGTAGTGGAGAATGATTGAACATGACTGAGACGAGCTAGACGGGTAAAGGTGTGTTTGAACGGCTGAACAGTAGTTGTCTGGTCACCAAAACCAACAGTCAAAGGTAGCAGAGTATGTTGTAACAGCGCGATGGCCGTGGCGATGAGGATGCAGGAGTGCGAGACAGATTAAAGATGAGAGTAGTTGTCGCAAGAGTTCTAAAGTGAAGTCATCAACATCATATATTGTTTTTGCTGAAGGTTGCTCGAACGCGTACCACATAGAATACGACAAAAAAGGCGTTAGAAAGATCGTCCCATCAAAGAACAAGCAGTTCAAGATCCTTGTCTGAAAAGGCTGCTCGACAAAGTCGCCTGCCTATCTAGCCTAGCTCAAGAGAAGCGGACGACAAACGCAGGTTCTATGACTCCCACTCTCTGCGACCCACCTGCTTTCCTAACCCTCTATCCTTTGCCTTACAAAATGGCGAAATTGAGCGATACTCGCTGGATTTTGTCTGCTTTAGTGACAGGTCTGTTAAAAAAATATACAATGATCCGCAGTTCGATCCGAGCCGAATGGTATACCCAGTTTTCAATTCGCCTTGCTGCATGCATCAATAGTAGCCTAGATAAGTGCTTCCAAGGCAAACGGGTACACACCTTCAATCACTCTCGGCCACTGGCTGGAACAATCGCCCAAGCTGCAAGGGTTAAGTTTGTTTGACAGGTCTTTGAAATCGCTTTCCGTTCAACTCATGACCCCTTGACATCCCGCCAAGGCCACTCCCCCATTTCCCCCAGAGACTAGAGCCGTTATAGCAGACCACCTCGAGGGCCAAGACCTCTACTCCTCTATCCAAGTCTGCCGTGCCTGGTACGAGATATTTCATTCCGTACATGTGGGCTTTTATGCACGTGAAATGCCTATCGCAAAAGCGCCCATGCCTAGCCACAGCTCAATCTTCATGGTACGTACGCAGTTGGCCAGTCTCACCAACATCCAGGAATTGAACATCTCTCTCAGTGGGAGTCGGCATGTAGGTTTGACGGCACTAAGTTTTCAATTGGACATAGGACTGAACATTTTGGCTGGTCTGAGAGAACTCAGGAGGCTTCAAGTCTGGACACGCATCAATACCTCAGGGCTGAGGATGCAGAGTGGATGCCCAGTCATTGGTCTCTGACCTCAGTGACTGGAGATCTGCACCCGCTGGAAGAAGATGAAATTATCCTATGCAATCTTGCTATGCTAGGACGACTACCCCGATACCCTTTCATATAGGATTTCGTACCATTAATACATCTCGATGGGAATTATAGCCTCTAAAACTCCTCTTACAGAATACCTATGCAGAGTGGGCGTAACTGCTTACCACTGAGGTGTGAATCTAAATATCCATTTCCACTCTTTGACGTCACATCCCAACACCACGCCATATCAGCCAGAATGGGAGTTATTGTAGCGGGTTACCTGGAGAGCCAAGACCTGCGCCCTTGTAGCCGAGTGTGCCATGCTTGGCTTGAAACACTTTCCACAAGGCTATTCAACAGGAAAAGTTATTATTTTCAGTCGATGTGTAAGCAGTGCTCGAGGACTTTGAGACAGAAGAGTCGAGACGTGGCTCTTTACCCATAGATCGATGTGGTGTTAATAAGCGCGCGTAAAGGCGAGGTGATCGACATTACGCTCAAACACTCAGGCACGCCCTGTCATTGGCTACATTATTTTTTTACGCGACCTTCAAGCTGCGGCACAATCTTGCGTATGTGGGGGACCAAGTGTCACAAGGTTGAGCAATGCGCAATCTGAATCTTTGCATTACTTCCTTGGCTTTTCTAATTCAAAAACTCATCGTCGAAACTTTGGGCATCCTCCAATGTCTGCTCCACCATTTCTCCCCGAAATCGGAGCCATCATAGCAGACAACCTGACAGGTCAAGCCCTATGCTCGTGTATCTGTGTCTGCCGTGTTTGGCACCAAATTTTCATACCCTTCGTGTGGGCATCTGTGTCTGTGCTGCCGATATCGCCCTACCAAAGAACGCCAACCCTATCCGCAGTGGAAGCTCATGCCCATCTCATCCGATCCCTTACAGTCAACAGCAACAACTGTCTCCGATTCCTCTCTACAGGTTGCCGGCAATTACAGACAATACACCTCAAGGATATTAGCAGTTGGGGTGTACCTGACAGCAAAGCCCTGCAGAATGAGGTTCAAGAGTTGATGTTGCGGATCGTCTGTGATAATCCAGCTTTAAATACGATTTGTCTTACAGCATGCGACATATCCACAACTACCGACTTTTGGAAGGCGTGTGTGGAACGACTCGGTCAGCTGCATCATGTAAGCTTAAATCAAGTCGCCCTGGACGACAACGTCTCCCCGTGGTGCTGGGCGGCACTTTCACGGTCCAGGAAGGTGACCGTCTCATTATCCCAGTGGGGTACCAGCAAGCATTCCCTAACCACTGGAACTGTTTCCAGTGGGCAGCACCTCCCCCTCGCATCTCGACCTATCACCCAAAAGATTGAAATTCGTCAGCTACGCAACATTTCTGTTCAGCAGCAATGGCGTTTAATAGCGCAGTGCTCGGAGGCAACAGCGATCACTTGGCAACCTTGTCTTCTTGAGGATCCAAGTGCTGGCGAAGAATCTTCCCTCAACTTGCGACAGATCATCCATCCAGGGTCTTGGCCTCGATTACAGCGACTGGATCTCGCTAAATCAACGCTCTCCGATGAATCGTTCTCGATCCTCTTGGAAAACCTGAACCCGCTTTTGCGCCGTCTCGATGCGCGCGTCACTCGCTTTGGAGCGCTTGCCACGCAGTCGCTCTTACTTCGGCATATAACAGTATTACAATCCCTGGATCTGTCCGGATGCGAACAAGTGGGGAGCCAATCCATCCAGCAGATGTTGACGTCCGGTGTTAATCTGAGAATGTTCAAGGCATATCGATTGAAAGTGAAAGAGCTCGAGACCCCACAGAGCAGCCCGTGGGTCTGCACAGGGCTCACGTACCTCTCGCTGTTCTTCGACACTCAATCCCGAGACCGGCGCATGGCGAACGAGCTGGTATTCAGGCAACTGGCCAGGCTTTCCCATCTTGAAACTTTGAACCTTTCACTCTTGCGGCCTCTGGGGCGATGGACAACAGTGAGTCTCCGACTGGACATGGGACTCGACCTTTTGGCAGGTTTGAAAGACCTCCGGTATCTTTATATCGTGAATTTGGATCAAAAAATCGAGACGGAGGATGCGGAGTGGATGGCACGACATTGGAACTTGCAGAATATTAGAGGGAACCTTCATTGGACCTTGGATAATAGCAGAGGAGACAATTATGTTATGCAGAAAGAACATAACACTTTGTGGAAGATTGCGACGCGAACTCTGTAACTTTTTTTTTCGTGTTTTTTTTCATTGCAAATACATTTCCGCGTCCTCCTCATTTTTAAGACCGTCGAAGTAACCTTGACCATATCCACCATAGAGCCATCTGCTGAGGCCATTTGTATAGGAATGTCAGTTTGAACTCTGCGCGGAGCCTCGACGCTGAGGCTCAAACAGGACAGGAGGAAGAGAGACATTGCTGCCTACCTGAAAAAAAACTCTGGCGTATTCTATATCACAAATTCTCAACAACATGGCATCTGACCCATATTCAAGAACAACTTGGTTTCGTAAAGCGGATTAAAAAGAAAGGAAAGGTATAGAAAATTGTACTGCAACGATGATATTCATATCTTGCAACCACAAACCACACAACGAGTTTGCTTCTTGAATCAAAATTGCATTTTAATTTCGCGGTATACTCTCATTCAAGAACTTTGATTGTGTCCCATATATAGGGTATCCTCCACAGGGATTGGATGGCTATGTCGCCTTGTGTCTCTAGACGAGTCCACAAGGATTGAGCTCAAAACCCCGGGGGCCAGAAACTCCAACTCCCACCCTGATGAGGCGAGGCGCGGATTTCATAGTCAAAAAGTCTATGGTCAGAGAACTGGGATGGAAAAACGACTTAGAGGACTTCGGAAGAGGCGTCCAATAGCAAGATCTTGGATATTTTTTTTTCATGGCATGCTCGGTTTGCTCTACTCACCTTGGCACCATGTATCTCTATTTCGCTGCCTACGACAAGAGCTGGCAGGCTATTTCGCTCCTGCGCGAATAGAAATACTTTTCGATAATCGCTTCCATCGATGATATAAAACCCCATAGCATAGTCTGGAGGAAGGGGCGGAGTATGTCAAGTTTAAGGCAGCTTGGTTTTGTGCATACCTATCATACTGCGAATACCGTAGAGATATTCTTACCTCTAGATCCACGCATGCATCTAAAGGGGCGGTGCGTGAAGCCTATAACTCGACCACTGACGGAAATATTTTCTGCAGGGGTACCCTGGAGTGAGGAAAGACGAGTGCGATTGTGGATAGCAGCATGACGAAGAGGAGCCATCATCATCATCATGAAGTTGTAGTTGCACGCCGCTGTCAGCTGTACCATCCCCTGTGTCGCCATGGCAAGGTAATTGAATATCGGTGGAAGGCAATGGAAGGATGGGTATAAGAATGCGGAAAGAAAGATCTGAAAGAGGTGAACAAAGAACAAAAAAAAAAAAGACTTGGCGAAGGTCTACAGAGAATTTATATCTGTGCTAGTCGAACACAGAAGAAAAATGGCGAAGGCGTAGCAGCAAACTGCTGTGTTTGTCCAAGTCATGCGTCCCAAGCAGATTCATCATGCATCCTGCATCATACATCAAGGAGAAAAGATGACACTTGCAAAAGACAGTTTTATCTACACGAACAATTCCTTGGAGCTGAACATCGACGGGGCGTAGGGGAGGGCACGCGTCAAATGACACAATGGTGCATCCATTTTGCCACTCTAGACCGATATTGCCTCCGCCACATGAGCCTCCTCGTCCTGTCCTGAGCCAGCAGCAGATCCTTGCAGCAGCAGCTGCCTCTCCGTCAACTCATGGTCATCCCGATCGAGGGCCGCTGCTACGGTCACCTCGGCTCCTCTTGCAAAGCACAGCGCCGGTTTTTTCCCAAGCGCCACCTCCTTGTCAACCACAATATGTTTAATGGACGAGCCTGGCGCCTCATACATCACATCCAGCAGCAGGGACTCCATAATACGACGCAATCCTCGAGCTCCCGTTTGCTTCTCAATGGCTTGATTGGCAATGGTATACAGTGCCGCTTGAGAAAAGTGGATCTTGACATCGCCAAGGCCAAACAAGCCCTGGTACTGCTTCACGAGAGAATTGCGAGGCTCGGTCAAAATGCGGACCAATGCTGCTTCATCCAAGTGGTTCACAGATGCGATCACGGGCAATCGTCCGATGAACTCTGGGATCAGTCCAAACTTGATCAAATCTATGTAGAGAATATACAGCATAATTAATATATCAGACCTCAGTACAATTTTAGAGGCTGTGAATATGCTAGTTCAAAAGGACATACCAGCGGGGTCGGCCTGTTCCAGCAAACGGCTAACTTGAGACGAGGCACCCTTAGAGGAACCGAGATCTGAAGACGGTGCTCGGACCATTGCATCGAATCCAATTGAACCCTTCGATACTCGATCCATAACAATTTTCTCCAGTCCAATAAACGCTCCACTCAAGATGAATAGAATGTTGCTGGTATCGACTGAGTACACCTCGCCCTTCGCCCCAGGCCCTCCTCCGCCTGCACTGGGTCCGCCAATGCCCGGCAACCCACCCCTGCGACCGGCACTTGACCCATTCCAATTTGAGCCGTTCTTTTCTGTTACATTTACGACTGTGCCTTCCAGCATTCGCAAAAGCGCCTGTTGAACTCCTTCGCCCGAGACATCCTTGGAGATTGACATTGTGTCCGGACGCTTCGAGATCTTGTCAATTTCGTCGATAAACACAATCCCGCACTCTGCTTTCTTGATATTATAGTCGCAGTTCTAGAATGTAATGATGCAATATTGCTGTCAGTATGCCAGATCAAGTTTTGAGGTACGGAGACTTGCAGCCTACTGAACAAGCTAACATGTCGGCGAGGCGCAACCACGTACTTGTAGAAGCCTGTGGATAACCATCTCAACATCCTCGCCTACATATCCGGCCTGTGTAAACGGCGTGGCTAGATGGAATCAACAGTTGCATACGTTAGTCACAAGCAGAAAGAAAAAGTGACTTCCCTCGTTTGATCCGCCAAAGGTCAGATAATAAGAATGTTGCTTACCATCAGACATAGAGAACGGAACGTTGAGCACTTTCGCCAAAGTCCTTGCAAGTAGCGTCTTTCCTGACCCTGTGGGTCCAAGGAGAAGGACGTTGCTCTTGTCAAAGATGGTCGATGGCAGCTTCGGTGCGGTGCTAGACGAGCCACGCTGTTGCTGTTGCTGCTGTTGTTGCTGCTGTTGCTGTTGTTGCTGGGAATGAGAGGATGGCGGCTTCTGGTAGGTGTCGTAGGGTTGTGAGAACATGGACGGCGGCGCTTGTGTATGTCCATGACCGTGTCCATGTCCATGTCCGCTGGTTGCAGAGTTGATCCAGGGCTGCCGATGCGGGTAGTGGATCGCCTCTACAGACACGCAACAGACACACACGCACAGATGGAACAAGGTTGCGTTAGGTAATGCACAGGCGTCGCCCATTGAATCTTGCGTCAATGGCGCTTATACGCTGCAAGATAGAGTTCAGAGTCCCAGCCATTAGAGTTTTCACATGACTGTCACTGGAGTCATTGACCGTCCCGTCACTTACGTCGACCCGGCACATGCAACTCAGAACTGCTGCTGCTATTGGGGGAGGCGCCATTGCTAGGGCTAGCCTCCTTGGGTGCAGTGCTATCGGAATCAGAGGGCGAAGAGGACGATGCCGAAGATGGCGATGAAGGTGATCCGGGTGACGTTGGGCTGGTCCCGGGCGTGTTGTATGGCTCGATGATCGGATCAGGAGTGCTCGGCCCCTCGCTCATCAGGACGCTGGAGCCATAATACGCAGGGTTGGGCGATGCTGACTGCGCGTTGGAGATGGCTGTCAGGGACTCCTGGATCTGCTGCTGGCGCAAGTTCTCGTTCACGCGAGAGTAGTGATTGTACACCGCCACTGCTAGAATCTTTTTGGCTTTCTCCTGTCCTATGACATATTCGTCCAAGTGCTTGACGATCTAGTACGAGGCATCAGTGAGACAGGATCCGTTGGTCAGCTCCATGACGCTGCACCAGGGACACTGCAGCGGGACATTGATCACGTACCGTTCTTGGGTTCTGAATGCTGCCCATCCACTCTGACACTTGCTCTGCAGCGCCCGTCTTCCGGCCTGCAGCCACAAACGAGTCGCCTGTGCCGCTCCCTCCACCCCCTCCAGCAACATCGCGCGACTGAAAGGTCCCCACGAACGGAGGCTGAGTCGGGTAGAGGGTGGTAGATGTTGACGCTGCATGGATGCTGTCGCTTGAGGGTGGGTCCCCAGCTAGAGAAAGGGGGTTGGAGTGGAGATAAGCGGCTAAGCGTCGTTAGTGTCGACAAGCGTAGCATGAGTCAAGCCAAGACCAAGGACAGGAAGAAAGAAACAGGACGAAAAAGGGGATTGCGCGTGTCCTTTCTTACATTTTGCAGAATATGAACCCGACCGACTCTTGTGTGTCTCACGAGTCTTCCCGTCCTCATTTGCTCTAGAGGAAGACTGCATTGCCTCGCCTGCACCCGCCATCGAGCCTTCCTTTCTTAGCGATGGCCCCGATGCGGAGCCATCTGAGGCGGCCGCTCGCTGCATCCTCTTGCGGACAGTTCGAGTCGTGGCCGCAGCGGTCTCTGACCCTTCCTGCGAGAGGCCTGCGGCGGGCGGCGTGGAGGAGGACGAGGTCGAGCTCTTTGGCGGCTGGTTGGCGTAGCGATGTAGACTGGATGAGGTGAAGAAGCGGTAGGGCAGGGGCTGGTGGCCGCTGCTGCTGGAAGTGTTTGTGTGGCTGTTGTGGATCCGACCCCGCAGGGCGAGGATGGAGACCCGATGGTGGTGGTGGCCCCGTCTCATGGCGACAAGGGCGATCGACCTGTGGGCGGGACTGCATCCACGCATCGCAGTGACCAGCATGACAGAGACAAAAAAAACGAAAAGAAAAAAAAAAAAAAAAAAAAGGGAGCTGATGAGAGGAAGGGCCCGTACAGAGCAACAGAACACTGGCAAGAGTGGAGCAGAACAGCCGCGGTTAGGAGGACCAAGGGGACTGAATGGATTGGATGAGGAAAAAGGAGGGTAGCAGGGTAGGAGGGTTAGGAGGGGTGGTGAGGAAATAGGCGCCCAGCTCAGCTCAGCTCACTGTTGCAGCGCCAGTCACAGCGAGAGCATACAATTGGGCTTGAAAAAAATGAGTATTGAGAATGCTAGGAATACAGTACGACCGCTGAGTCTACGCGAGCTATCTCCTGCGCTTATGGTCCTTGCCATCCCGGTCACCGCGGTCGCTCTTGCGGTTCTTCCTCCTCTCGTCCGAGTCGTCATCGCGGTCCCGTCCACTGCTGCTGCTCATCTTCCTCCTCATGATCAGCTTCTCGAGCACACGCTTGCCCTCGCAGTTCGGGAACGAGTCCAGATCAAAGTAGTTGGGTGCAATGTCCAGCAGCCACTCGGCCTTGACCTCCGTCACTGTGCGGATGTAGTTCTGGTTCGTCAACACAAACTCGTTGTAGATGACCCACTCGGCAGCATGGTCCAGGCACGAACTGGGGTGCAGACGAACGACTTGATTATCCTTGACTGTCAAGTAGCTTCCAGACCGCTCCTGGTGAGCCACCTGCATAAAGTAACCGGCCGCAAGAGCCTTGCGGATGCCTGTGTAGTAAGGTCCCTTGGGCCTCTCGTCAAACGGCAGCGACACAAGGTCCAGATCACAACGCTCCATGTAACGCTTCAGCTGCGATCTGACATTATCGGCAGACTTCAACGTGCGGTAATTGCAAAAGTTGTCGTAGCACCATTTCTGATCCTCGCCTGAAGTCTTGTATGCGTGGTATACGTTCAACAGTGTAAGATGATCGCCGTCAGGGTGAGAAAACTGTGCCTTGGCCTCATCAGCCATCTTGCGCTGGTCTGGAGGGCGCATGAAGACCAGAGGAACTATTGTACAAAAAAAGGGGATCACCATTAGACATCAATACCAGATTTTTTTTTGGCTGATTGGTGATCAATCTCATAAAAACATACCGTTAAGCAGCGAGACAATAGACATGATCTCGTTGGAGCAACCGTACTGTGGGCTTGTGATAAGCATCTTGGCAAGCTGAGGATCGACAGGAAAGTCGGCCATCATGCTTCCCAAAGGAGTCATGTTACCATCATCGTCCAGGGCTCCCAAGTAATTCAACAACTCGAGAGCGCGCATCAAGGTCTCTGGTGCTGGTGGGTCCATAAAGTCGAAATGAACAAGATCGTCGATTCCAAGCTTCTTGAGCTGCAGCACGACCGTACCCAGGTTACTCCTGAGAATTTCAGGGTAAGTAGTCTCGATGAGCTCCTTCATGAAGGCGTTCTCCGTGTACAATCTGAAGCACTTTCCTGGACGAGTACGACCGGCACGACCGGAGCGTTGCTGCGCCGAGGCCTTGGAGATGGGAGAGACCAACAGCGACTCCACACGGATGCGAGGGTTGTAGACCTTTTGCTTTGAGAAACCAGGGTCAATGACATAAACGATACCGTCGATAGTAAGCGAGGTCTCAGCCAAGTTAGTAGAGACAACGACCTTGCGTCCTGGCCGTCCTCCAGGCGTCCTTGGTGGTGGGGCATCCTCGTAGATCCTCTTCTGTGCCTGGGGAGGCAGAGTCGAGTAAAGAGGGTAAACCTTGATAGGTCCTGCGTCCGGCATTTGGTCGGCCTCTGCCTTGATCTTTCGACATGCGTCCTCGATCTCCTCTTCTCCTGTCAAGAACAACAAGATATCTCCTTGGTCCTCGGTTCTGTGAATCTGAAGTGCGGTGAAAATGGCTGCCTCGAGGTAGTCGCTCTCCGGCTCGGGGGTGTAGTAGATCTCGACAGGGAAGGTACGGCCAGGAACGCTCATCAAGGGTGCGTCGTTGAAGTACTTTTGGAACTTTCCTGCATCCAGTGTGGCAGACATAACTACAACCTTCAGATCTGGGCGCTTCTTGATGATCTCCTTCATCAAGCCCATAAGGATATCGGTCGAGAGTGTGCGGTCGTGAGCCTCATCCAAAATAACTGCGGAGTAGCGAGTCAACAAGGGGTCGTTCATAGCCTCCCTGAGTAACATACCATCCGTCATGTACCTGGTAGCAAAGAAAATGGCCATAAACTGCGGTCAGAACTGATCCAATTGCTTCATGCAACACCAAACTCAACCTTACTACTGCGGCAAAGAGGCTAAGCAAAAAATAAACTTACTGAAGCATGGTCCTCTCGCTTGTGCAGTCCTCGAAACGAATGTTGTAACCGACCTCCTGGCCCATGACCACATCCATCTCCTCGGCGACACGCTGGGCAACGGACATGGCAGCAAGACGACGGGGCTGGGTACAGGCAATCTTCTTGCCTTTGAGACCAGGCAGGTCATCAAACACCATAAACTGAGGAATTCTATAAGGCATCAGAGAGGCAGAGACGAGTCAATGTCTCTGGTACTTGTGCGCCCTTTTGGGTACTACCGCAAGCAATACAAGCCTGACTTACTGTGTAGTCTTTCCGGAACCAGTCTCTCCGACCAAGATCACGACCTGGTTGTTCTGCACGAGATCCAAAAACTCCTTGCGATGCTTGTTGACGGGAAGCTTGCGACGGCCCGCAAGAATCTTGCGGTACTTTTCGCTGAATGGCTTGTTGGTAAAAGGGTTGATAGGTCCCTCCTCAGCAGCCTCTCCTTGCTCCGCGGTGGTGGCGCCAATGACAAAGTTGGCCAGGGGGTGCGAAGGAGCGAGTCCGTAGGTGTTCTTTCCCGCGCCAACTGCACCTGCGACCAAGCGTTCGTTGGGGGGGAGGTGGGCGAGGTAGGGGTTCTCCTTGGGCGAGCCAGACTCCTTGTCGGCCTTTGACCGCTTCTGCGACTTGGACTCGGACATGGTTGACGAGTGGGGAGTGAATGTGGGTTGGGGAAGAAGAGAAAAAGAGGCATTCGCCAGCTGAAGAAAAAAAAGAAAAAGCAAAACACAAACATGTATGATGTGCGTTCCAAAAAAATACAGCACGTGATTTCTACGGCTCGACTCTCTCGCGCTCTTACCACAAGCGGAAGTGCAAAGCGCTACTCTCGCGCGTCAACGAAGACAGTGGTCGAGCGAGTGCAGACGCAACCCGCGCATCCAGGCACCCCCCTTGCTCACACTTGATCGCAGGGGGTGAACTGCAAGACAAGCAGCTCCTGCAGTATTGAAGACAAATATGACTGCAGAAGAACTACTAGCACACTGTACCGAGACTGCCGCCAGCAGAAGCAAGTGAGTGAGTGGGCTCTGTCTCTCACTCCACCTCTCCACCTATCGTTTTCGACTTCTCCCTTGCCTGCGTTCCCACCTTCTTTCATCTCAAGCAACTCCGAACCATTGAAGCATCCGCCATCCCCCATCATGTCAAACCAGCCTCTGTTCTATGCTGTCGGATTCGGCATTCTCATTGTGGCACTCCTGTTCTGTCATGTAACGATCTCACACTCCAGTTGTTTCTTTGCGACACCCTGATCTCCTCCTCCATAAACCAGAACTTCGGCTCTAACCTGTCTATTTCCTCACCCCGCGACACCCTCTTACAGGCCTACGAATTGAGCAACGCGTATATTTACTATGCAGTAGCAGGGTTCTTGGGATACAAACTGTCCATGAATCTCATTACCTTCTTCATGCCCACCGCCTTTGACGCTCCACCTCCCCAAGCACCCAAGACTCGCCAGGAGAAGAAGAAGCTTGCTAAGGAGACCGAGCTGCAGGCCAAGCGCAACGAGAAGACGGCAAGGAAGGAAGCAGATGCTGCACGGAAGGTTCTAGAGGCTCGACAGAGAGATTAGAACAGAAGACACTATGGCGACAGATCCAGCTTCTTTGAGAGCTGGGCAATTGCTTAGGTTCTCATAGAAAATCCTAATGGGTGCAATTATATTGAGTTATGTCTTACCATCGCTAGTGCCTTGAATGAGTGCAAGATATGTATACTGGAAGAGATCGACCATGGAACTAACTAGCAGGAGAGAAAGAACAGATGCATGCTGCACAGAAAAAATAGACACCCTCGTTTTTCTCTTGCGGTAGGCAGAGAGATTCGCGTACGTCTTGAACCTCTCAAGCTGCAATATATTTGCCATGTGCAGTTCGAATGAAAAAAAAAGGAACGAACGCTCAACCGTTTCAAGGAGACACCGCCGTTGGAATATCCGTAGACTTCATGGCACCTCCTGAAATCATCGCCATAATCGGTTTCCTTTCCGCTACTTCGTTTTCGCCATAGTTGAGATTGGGCGCACGTTTCTCTCTATCTGTCTCCGTAATAATTGAATTAGCTTCGCAGTTCCAAAAAAAAAAAGTCTCTCGTTGGGCACCCTACCCCTCCTGCATTGCAAAGACGCTTTTACTCTTGAACCATTCCTTTCATATCTATGCATGGGATATCATCATTGGTCCCTCGTTGACCCACTTTCTTCTTGGCGCTGCTCTTCATGACTCAAAGACAGCGACGCTCAGCTTGAGTCGATTACACAATTGCATCGCAGAACGAGTATTACGCCGCAAAACTCGTCCCTTTCTGAAAAAGCTGATGAGATCATCCAGGAAGATTGACGCTGCAGCCTTATAGTCCAGCGTCTCATCGAGGCGTCTCGGTTGAAAGGGGATGGATGAAAAAACACATTCCACGTTCTTTAGTCTTAAACTTCCGTGCATTCCACCCTCTGGCCCATCCAAGCTTTACACAGGAACACTAACAACCGTGTTCCGTTGCACTACCCGATCGCGGAAGCACTAAATAGATCGCTGTACAGTACCATATGCGCACAAGCCGAATGCAAGAAGCATTGAGCAAGAGAGGATAAAATGCCCGAAAGACTAGATTCTGTGTGATGAAACTGTTTATGTTAGTCAACTCCCCTACTCGCATGTGTGTATGTATGAATGTATGTATGTATAGAGCTGCTCATGCGGGGTACCTGTGCATAAAAAAAACGGTGCGATAGACTATTCAAGTGTGCACGAATTAACCCATGCATCTCTCAGGGGTAACTGCTCATCTCCAGGGAGAGAGTGGAACAAAAAAAAAGACACGGAGAGAACGCAGCGCCATGCTGGGCTGGTGCTCTTTTTCTGAGAGCTCAGATACCGGTCAATGTGCGTGCTGCATAGCCAGATGAATTAAGCAAAGCTAGACACTCATCCCGTGTGCATAGAAGTGCTCAATATGCATCCGAATTATGCCAAGCGCGTCGGGTCAAAATGATGCTCAGCTGCGTGATATGGGAAGGCGCGCGACGCAAGCGCGAAGATCGATAAAGCTATATTTCCTACGGACATGCCGTAAACAGATCATGAAACAGCCTATCTGCAGCACCCCTGAGGGCGGAGAATGGGCAAGATGCATATGAAGACCTCCGCCATTTTTTTTTCTCATTCAGACCTTCAATAGGCCTCTACTCAATGAAAGACTGTAGAACCTGATCCCAGTGCCCATCGCTCTTTAACACTGCTATCATCTTGGATAGCTCAACAAAACACTGCACATACATGCTAAGGCTATTCCGCTGATACGCCCCTCCGCCCACCCTTCCCAAAGTTCATGCTGTCTACACCCAACTCCCTATTTCCATTACAGTTGATATAGTGAGCACCGGACACTAGGCCTAGTAATCGCATCATAGTCGCATTAGGTTTGCGCATTATCGTGTTGAAGCGCGATCATCCAAACCCACGTTCCCCTTTTGGGACCATGTTTCCTCCCTAACTTCAACTGCACCCTCGGATGTTTTCCTTTCGTTCGAAAAGAGCTGGAAAGTGCGCGTTGGTTTTTTTTATTTCTTTATGCTATGCTGATCGGCGCAGAACAGCTCATTGTGTACAGCGAATTATGCAAAAAAAAAATGCATTATACAAACTTTTGTGTAGGGCAGGGGTGCAATGAGAACAGATTTTTTTTAGGAGGCTGCTATGGCTAACTTCCTGCATGCCAAAACCATGCACACACCTTGAATGGCTAATGCTATCTGCGCTGGGCAACTCCTTGGGTTGGGCACAGGAGCAGCGTCAACAAGGACAGCGCCACATGCTTGGGCTTTAGCTAATATCGACTAAAAGACTGTGCCTGGATAGGGTGGTTCTCTCTTCGCCCTTTCTCGAAAGGACCTGCTTGTCACATCAGATTGCGCTATTTGTTGATGATGAAGACGTAGAAAATCCTCTCTTGCAAGGTGGAAGAAAGACGATTTCTGTTGGCAGAACTGTGAGTGTGCGTGAGTGTGTGCGTGCGAGGGAACTGTTTCACAGATTGAGACTATCGCGTGCAACGGTCATGATGCTAGTACCCTCGTTTTTTTTTTTTTTTTTTTTTTTTCCTACTTCCTTGTCCACTTCTATGCCGTCAACCTCCCTATCGCTCCCATTGTTTGTTTTTCGTTCGCTGTCCCGCCTTCTGTTCAAGTGGGCTGTCTCTCCTTGAAAGACTATATAGGATCCTCACGGTCTCATGGCATTAAGGTTATGGCCTTGTTTTCCTCAGTCTGCTGAATGGCATTGTACTGTACACAACACTGAGCAATGGACAAACAACGAGAACAGCTCAGGCACCTCATTCGCATTACAGTATTTCCTTACTAGCCTTTCGCCCTCCTACCAACCCCCCTCCTCCTCATCTTTCTTTTCTTCTTTTCCTCCTCCTGCTCGCCCCTTGAATGTCGCCAACCCACGTATGCACGAGAAAAAACCGAGAGAACAACAAAAACGGAGGAAAAGCTCGTTAACGCACAAAAAATATCGCGTACTGTGTTCAGTGTATACATGGATACGTCGAGCTGCATGTTCAAGGCTGTCCTGACAATCAAATAAGGTCGGGAGACACTATAAGTTTGTAACTGAAATAAAAGGTCTATGCAAGAGCATTGGATACGACGATAAACATCGATCTTCTGTTTTTTTTGAAGGAGCTTTTGTAGACAAAGTCCAATGCGAAAGAGAAAAAAAAAAGAGTGGGGATAGGATAGAACTGCGCTGGCCTTACGCCCTTGGTTCTCGTTTAGAGTTCTGCCCATTGCTGCACTTCTGCTTCTGCACAAGCATTTCTTTTGTATGGCTTTGAATGGTTTACTGCCACAGTACTCTAGCATGCATCCTTGTTTTTTTTCTTTCGTTGCATCAACATGAGCTACATGCCATACGGTTTCGGCGTTGGGTATTGTGTATTGGATCCGTGTGAGCTTAGATCATATAGGGTCTTGGATGGTGGCACGTTCAGAAAGGGACAGGTAATAAACAAAAGGGTTGGACTGTGTCGACGAAAGTAAAGAAAGGGAAAGGGGACGAGAGCTGGAAAGAATACACCTATTAGTCTACTATGTCTCGCTTTTGTTTTAACAAGCAGATACCTCACTTCAAAACTAACAGGCTTTGTTTGTTTTGAGCACAAAGGGGAAGGGTAGGAGAAACGGGAATAGTAGCTGGGGATGCGTGAACAGATAACAAAAATAATGGACAGGGATCAGAAAACTCTAGGCATATAATGTATGTGTGCTCCAGACAGGAGCGAGCATGAAGCATGGCCCGAGTACTTGGTTAGACTGAGAGGGATGAAGGAGACTCTTGGTTTTGGCAGGTATACTGTAAAAAGGACAAGGAACGAAAAGCAGGAGAGTGTGTCGGACCACGCATAACTCTTTGGTCATGATGGAAGACAGTTGCAGGCACGGCAGGTTAACACATAATCTTGCCTCCATGCTCACGGTCTCTCTCAGTACCTACCAGTCGACCTTTGTTACTATCGAGCCGTGTGGACCGGTAAGATGTATTGCTCAACAGACATAATACAGGCAAAGCGTCAAATCCCGCGTTACCTAGTCTGAAAGGGTAACCCGAGGTAATCTAGGCGAGCAGAACACGCGTCTGCCAAAGGAAACTCCCTAAACTTTCCATTATCGATGCGGGCCACAATTACCACGCCTTCCCGAATATTGGATGGACTGACATCTCGCTTTTGCCGTTTATGCACTCATTAACGTATGCTAAATGCTTAGAGGCAGTTGTTGAACTGCATCTTAACTCAGTTGATGCATTAATACAGGGGATAGACATGTCAATTCATGCTTGCAAAGAGCATTGCCCCTAGGATCCAATGTCTCTTCCGTGTGATCAACCCGGCACATGTTGGCTTTAGGCCTTCCGGTCGCTTTGGCCACTCTTCTGATTCATCCCGTTCTCCGAAAGTCCTGAAGACGCAAGGGCCGTAAATGGTCAAATACAGCACCCGAGTTGAGGGTCTGTTTAGGGGTGAAGGGGGCTTGAGAGTCGACTCGGTGTTGAAACACACCTGCATGCCTGACATGAGCTTGGTTTTCCTTTGATCTTACAAATAAAAGCTGCGAGACGCATAAGGCTCTTTCGCAACAAGTGCATGTAGCTGAAAAGATGATGTCGAGGCAGCATGTTGGAGAATTATGAACACCAGGATGCGTCAGAGAGAAAAAAAAACCACCTAGTTGGTTGACTTTCTACGAGCACTCTCAGTGGTAATATAGCCATTTTGGGTACGCAGCATGCCAGCCTTCTCCCTCTCCCTATCATCATCTTCATCCCTCCCCTCCCCTCCCCTTAAACAGATGTATCCGAGAATGCCTTGCTTATATGTCGATCGGCTGCATCGCAACTCGTATTTCCTTATTACCTAGGCTGTTGCGGGTCAGATGAGCCTTGACCGTCGCGTAACGCGTCTTGCATCTAGATAGATGCGGCATGGTATGACAAATCCGACTAAGACCACCAGAATCTGGCATGCTCTCAATTTATTTTTGATGCACAAAACGGTCTGTGTGTGCTTGAATAATCAGAACGCGTCCACAACCCCTTTCGACAGTTTTCTCTATGCCTCGTGTCACCCGCCCTCTCCTATTCTATTCAATAGAATTAGGGTCGCTTTTCATCAGGATAAAGGGTGTCTATTCGCTGCGGCAGTGGCCCTACTAGAGACGCGCGAAGCAGATACATTCATGTCCGCTGCGGATCATTCAAAATCTTTTTCCCGGCTTCGCCCATTCTTTTTTCCCTTACAATATAACCGTTAATCCCTCTGTCTCACTATTTTTAACAAACAATTGACGCACTGCAAAGGGAGACGCAGAGAGGATATGGGTATTATCGAGCATATCCTTGAATCATAGAGGCTGCGGCTCCTCTAGCGCTGAACTGCGCAAAGACGAGGCGGAACGGGGGCGCAGACGGTGGTGGGGATCATGCGAATGGTCTTAGGTGGGATACCACTCGCCTTTCCACCACACAGCAACAATGCATAGGAATGTAGAGCTTTTGATGCAAACAAAAAGACATAAATCACAGGCGTACAGATTGGTGCGTAAGAAGAGCGTCATCGAGCAACCACTTGCCTGATTTCCTTGGGGGTCGACAGAAAGGAGACGCGAGGGGCTACAAGAAAATCTAGGAGAGGGACAGAACGGCATGAGTGGGCAGTCAGACTGCGTTACAGGATGATGCTTTCTCTCGTCACATATCATAGATCCAGGTGGGGAGGATCCTCTTATCATGCTCTCCTATCCTTTCTACAGTAGCATATTACTGTCTTTTGTCAAAGTCCGGAAGCGTAGGCAACACACCATTAGACCTTTCCCGCCACTACTGCTGCAAGAGCACAATGACTATGGCTGACGGCATGTAATAGGGGAAGCATTCTAAACGTACAGTATAGCACAGTACAAGGAGAGAATTGAGTTATCCTTCAATTGAGAAGCAAAAAAGAAAAACGAAAGAGCAAATACTTCAGAAAAGTAAGCGCATGGATGCTGCATGCATCAGACAAGAGTAGCGCTCCTATGCCCTCGGGTATAGGCTGTATAGTGAAGCTGGAAAGAGGGGACTTCGGCGAAGCCGCTGGACATACAAGACGCAGACGCAAAAGTGCGGTTAGAATAGTAACTTTGAGGTTGGCGTTAGCATTCTGCATAATTGTAACAGTACTAAATGCTGCTTGACAGCACAGACTTTGCATACTCTTCTAGAATGCTCGAGACTGATGGTGCGGGACTGATGCGATGATAATTCATCGCGAGGTTGGCGCGCCTCATTTATGGAGCTATTACGTTCAAGCTTGCTCAGAACTGTCACGCGTGTCTACATCCAAAGACGTAGGAGAATCACATCTATTGCTTTTCTGCCTTTGAATGAAGAGTCTCCAGGAACGAACTGCGAAAGAAGAAATGTGTTTCAGGAACACAACCAGGATCATCATTCCATTTCTGAGAAAAATAATAAGGAGCTGAATATACCCTCCAAATTGGCGCGGTGCTAGATCTATTCGTCTCTCCTTTCTCGAAATTATTGTTATCAGAGTGCCTTTTACTTCCTATCGATCTAGCCACGAGGATATGTTCCAAAGACATTCTCAAGGTATGCTCTCGAGACTCGCATTACCTCTGGAACGGTTCTCCTTTGAAAATCATCGATATTCAGAACCTTGTTCATTCCGCTCATGCTTTTCCTTTACAACACCATGAAGCCATCACGGATAGACTAAACATACGAACATGTGGACGGGTTATATTTTTTGTGCAGCTCATGTATTGTCGTAAGTCCGAGAAGGAAAACGCACACGGATGAAATCACTCGCGATCATCGATATTATACCAAAGTTGGAAAGGGGCTATTTTCTGTTTTTGGATGATAGCAATTGTCACGAAGGGACTTGAGTGGGATGAGGCACTGAGCTGGGCTGTAGGATCCTTGAGAGGATTGTGCCATGTGCCTATCAAGACAACAAGACGCGTGTACGCGGTATGGCGCATGTTCAGCCTGGTCTCTTTATCTCTCGCAGCGCGGGTCTCGGGGGCTGGGGACCAGTTGCAGCAAGTAAAAAATCCCGCGCTCCTTTGCCCTTGAATCCTTTTGCTTGAGCATGCACATCGGATCAACATAAAAACGAGGGTGCCATTTTGGGGGCGCACTATTGTAGGAGATAGACGGGCATATTCACGCAAGCTCCCAATTGAAGGAACCCAACTCGTTGCCGATCCTGGTTCCATGTGTTTTCTTTATTCCTACTCGTTACCTGAAAGGGGGTTCCAACTCTTGCATGAAAAATTGTCTCTGCTCCTGCACCATGAGGCTCTCTATCCGACAGTCCATATGCCTCCCGTGTGCACTTTTGTTTTTATAGTTCTTTTGCCCATTTGTATAATGGTTCTGGAAGTATGTGCCAAGGTGATCGTGGGACCTAGTTGCGGAGGACCGAAAGGAAGGGGTTTAAATCAAGGAGATGAGGAGACAGAAAGGACATTCCATGTTTGAGAGCTCATGCGAGTAACGATATATTTTTAACAAAAATTCAAACGGACACCCGTCTAGTTAACTGCAGAAGACACGGGCCACGGATTGTAGAGCGGTCAGTGAGTACTATACACCTAGTCCATAGTGAAAGCAGCATAGCTCGATTGTGCTTGACGTTTGACTACAAGCCTCGCTCGACTCACATCCCCTCGGTAGTGTTTTAGTGTCCTATCATGAGCGCGAAGATTGACCATAAGGAAAGCCGGCAGATCTTGACTCGAGTCTGAATGATCCATCATCCTCTACAGGTCTATCTGATGGAATAGGAGGCACAACATTCAGAGAGGGCTAGGACGCGGTGATTCTGACAGCAGTGTAGTGTCGTGCCTTTGCCCACGCCCACGCCCTTTGCAGTTACCCCTGATACAGCACACAAGACTGAACTTAATTCCCTCGATGCTCTGATGCTGGACACGGATTGAATAGCAAATTATGCTGTCTATATATTCGCTTGCTCGAGCGTTCTAAGGGGAGGGTAAGGCACTCAGGGAGAAGGAACACGAGAGAGAAAAACGCGGCTTCAGTTGCTCTCGCGCTTCGACTTTGTTTCTCTCTCTGAGCATTAGGCGCAGATATAGTAATAGTAAAGAAAAGGCATTCACGCCTAATGACTATATGGTGCCTCAAATTCAGTCACTCAGTTGCATTCTATTCTCTTTGCTTCTCCACAAGCATTAAGTACAACAAACTGAGTGCCATTGTAGTCTATATGCAACAGATACATTCTGTACACCTTTCAACTTCTCGCTTCCTCCTATCCACTGCATGTCTTTGACTACTCAATACACTCATTGGCAGAGCGAAGAACAAACGGAAAACGAGGTGCAAAAGTTGGTGCCTCCGAACACTCGTATAAATACCGTTGGTCATCTACCCTCTTTCGTTTTTTCTTCAATCTGCTCATCCTCAGACACTCTGACCCTCGAAGTCGTCTTCACATCTTTGACTGGCGAATTACAATACCATCTCCTCCTAGCACCTCCATCGACGTTCATCAATCCCGATCCACCTACCACTCGTTCGCTACCAATATTGCCAGTGTCCATATTGCCTACTACACGATTACGCGAATCCTGTTCTTCCAACTCTCAACGACTGCTTACTCCCTACCGATCGACTTCAAAATGTCCGCCATTGTCGCCTCATCCATTACGCAAGCACCCTTCACATCCTCATTCAAAAGCAGGAGGAGCTCTGTGACATCAACCACTCTAAAGGTCAAGACACTGTCTCTACAGGACTTTCATAACCGCGAGACCCGCCCTCGATTCCTGCGCGAGATGCGGGAGTCATTAATGGAAATTGGAACCTTTTACATCAAAGACCATGGCATCTCCACAGCGATGACTGCTGGGGCCATGAAGACCGTTCAGGAATACTTTGCTCTTCCGTTGGAGGAAAAGAAAAAGATGTTGATTGGCAACAGCAGGCACTTCCGTGGCTACAAACTCATGGGTATGTTAACAATCTCTTTTGTTGTTCGTTTTGCCTGTGCAACGCCCGTCCTCCTGCCTACGCCCCTTTGCCACCCCTCTTTTCTCTCTCTCTCTCTCACTCCATAACTGAAGCCTCCGTCCCCCCCCCCCCCCCCCTAAAGAGCTTTCTCGTGATTGCGCATTGACCAGCCCTTGTCAACCTTACCCGATCTTACTCCGTGTTTCATCATCTTCATCGCCCGTCATGGGCCGTTAATTTTTTTGCGCCCATCGCTCTCTCGATCGATCTTGTCCCTTGTTCCTGATGCATCCACTGACACCACGTTTTGTACTTTACGACCTCCCCTGAATGCATTCAACACCAACAGGCGATGAGTTCACAAACAACCAAGTCGACCACCGCGAGCAGCTCCAGTTTGCTCCTGAGCAGCCAACCCTCCCCACATTCAACCCATCAATCTCTCCTAACTACGAGGGTCTCCAGGGTCCAAACCAATGGCCCGCTTCTACACTGGCCCTTGTCCCAAACTTCCAGCGCGACATTCTTGAATTTATGGACCAACTCGAACGACTCTCCCAACAGCTTATGGAGGCTGTCGCTCTTTCTCTCGGTCAGAAGGAGACCTACTTCCGAGACCTCTTTGGTAAAGATCCCTACTACCGCCTCAAGTGCGCCAAATACCCCTCGGTCAACAAGGCTTCTACCATTGGCTGCGGCGCCCACAAAGACACCGGTTTCTTGACCGTCCTGCTCCAGGACATGGTGGGAGGTCTTCAGGGCCAAGACCCGGCCACTGGCCAGTGGATGGACACGCGGCCTATCCCCGAGACGTTCATTGTGACGATGGGTGAGGCGATGGAGAAAATCACAGGTGGTTTGTACCATGCGACCGTGCACCGCGTCTTGAACAACACGTCCGGTCAAGACCGGTACAGCATTCCTTTCTTCTTTGACCCTGCCTTGAATGTCAGGGTACCTCACTCGATTCCAAGCTTGAACACGAGCGCACAACTGGACTTTTTCAAGACGGCTGTCGATGAGACCGACAGCGAAAGTGAGGAGCCAGAAAAGAAGCTGGTCAGCGGCCTGGGTATCAGCTCTGCTGAGGGTTCTTCTACGACGGAAGAAGAGAAGACCTGGAGCAATGGCACCCACATCTTTGAAACAGTAAATCGATGCCACCCAGAGGTTTACAGGCGCTGGTACTGTCGAGAGCTATGAAAAAAATTGTGATGATCCTCCTCAAAAATTGCCTTGCTTTTTTTCCCTATTGTTCCGTCCTTTCGCCTTGCTTTGCCATTGCTCTTCTCCCCTTGTATCATGTCCTCCACCCCCACCCTTCGTCCTGCTTTATTCCCTAAAAATTAGTCGTAATCAATTAGTTTTGCGTCCTTGACAAACATTAAAAGCACTGAAGAATCTCGAGTTCTTTCCGAAAGAAGGGTCTTTTTTTTATTATTTCGGAGGCTGAGAGTGAGATTATTGCATGGTAGGCACCAAGGCAAAAAAACACAAAGCATTGAAAAACATTTAAGCCTTGAAGCCGCGGGAGGCACGACGACCACGGGCCTTCTCGAACTTGCGACCCTTGCTCTGGACATAGGGCTTGGCGTGCTTGCCGGGACCCATGCCAAAGTGCTTGACGGCCTCACGGGTGTTCTTCTTGCCGCGGAGCAAGACGGTGTTGGCACCAGTGGGGGCACGGAGAGCAAGCTGGTCAAAGGTGATGACCTCACCGCCGGCCTTCAAGATGCGGGCCTTGGCGGTCTTGGTGATACGCAAGCAGGCGATCGACAACTTGGGGACCTCGAGGAAACGGTTGTCGTCAGTGACGGTTCCGACAACAACGGCGGTCTTACCATCCTTGCCGTTCATGTTGCGGGCAACACGGGAGACCGACATGGGGGGACGGTTGACGCGCGACATAAAAAGACGCTTCAGGACGACCTTGTTGAAGGCAGAGTCCGTGCGGCGAGCGAGGAATCTGTACAGCTGTAGACACAAATCGAAAACGTAGCGCAAGCAAGGTGAGACTTTTTTCCCTTCTCATATGGTCTGATTGACCATCAAGAGCGCATCAAGAGCAAGCGACGAATCCTGTCGATCCTGCAAAGCAATTCCATTGGTTGTTGGAATTCAGGGACAGAGTGATTCCCTCTCGCATCTAAAGTGGGCGATGTATGCTTTTCCATCCAGACAAAGCTCCCCAGTGTTCACGTTTGATTCGTGTGTCGATCCATGGCCAACAGTTTGACTATGCATCTCCTGTACAATAGTTCGTCCTGAGTGAAAAAGCTCCACCGTTGCAACAGCGCGAGAAAGGTTCGTATCGCTAATATTGCTCTGCGTCGAGTTGCTGGTACTGAAGGTCGCAGATTGGATTTCCAAGGTGTATCTTTGATTCAACTGTGAGCTCCTGGAAAGTTGGTGGGTTCCCACACAAGACTACGCCTCCTGGACCCAAAGTTGCATACCTTGACAAGCAACAACAGGTAGACATCCTCGGACTTGGGAGCCTGACGGTTCTTGTTGCGAACGTGGTGCTTCTTAATGTCAATACCCTATTTTTGCGTAGGCACAAGGATAAGAGGAAGCGAAAGCAGACGGATCAGTACTTGCAAAGATCAAAGTTTCCTCCCATTGCCATCACCATCAGCATCAGCTGGATAAATCCTGGGTTTGCTGCAGTGTTTGTTGGTGGCGTTGGTATAAAAGGTGTCTCCTTAGTGATGGATCTGTGCTAAGATCTACAGCACATCGTCATGACTTGATCGAGATTCTCGGATGAATTTTCTCGCTGAGAGCACGAGAGAGAGTGGATGAATGGTGAAATTGAGGAAATGAATTGTCCTCTGCGCTGAAGTTTTTTTGTAGGTTTCCATTGTCCAATATGACATCCTTGCCATGTGTGTTTCTCCGTCCGCAATGCCTGCTGCCTTTGACCCGGATGAAGTGGGTCTGTTGAAGATGTCGATGAAAAAAGAGCATAGATCCACTTGCAGATGCTGATGTGCTGTTTGATTGAAGATGGCTCCTGAGCAGACGATGTGCTGGATGAATGGATGGATCGTGTGTCATGGCCATCCATGGATGTCCCGCCCCATGAGTCTCCTGTCGATCGTGCGGTGACTGCTAACCATTTTCGTAGAGATTTAAAGCAAAGAGGAGGATCAAAACTTTACACCAGACTGACTTGATATGCCTGCTCAACAAGTCGAACACGTGATTTTTTTTTTTGTAGCGCCTTCGAAGGGCCTCTTTCACCACTTTTGACCTTGCTCACCCATCATGTCATTCTTCGTCCCCTTCTCTTGCAAACACCCTAAATAAAACAAACAATGATTTCCTTGATTGCAAGCCTACACACACCCCCACACACGCGTGCGCACATGCACTTGCCTGCCGTTGTATGAAATGAACACTCTGTGACCCTCTCCCTCTTCACAGGACTGCATCGTCTTCCACATGTCGTGTCATGTCCTTGAATGCTCCTTCAGGTGTACCCATGAATATCGTTTTCATGGCTGCGTATAAGTTGAGCAAAGATTAAACCCAGCAGTTTTCCCTTTGGAAGTGTGCCCCTTATCGGTGTTTGGCTCAACATGTTGAGCACCAGGTAGCCATTTCTGATCTACACTGCCCCTGTCGTGCATCATGTTATGCGTGGTCTCCACGGAGAGAGTGCGGGGACGGTAATGGAAAAGGAACTTCACATTTCATTCAATAGTCTGTCGCGTCAGGAGAAACTTCACGCTGAAGGTTGAATAAAAGCGTCCCGTATTCGAGTGGATATGACGAGCACCATAGGGATGTGGCTTTGGTAGGAGTTTGAAGTTGCGAGCCTTCACGACTTGATCGAAATCAACCCTCTTTTCTCTCCATTACCCAATCACTTATTACAGCACACAGACACAACCTCACATCATGGCACCCAGAAAGGAGAACAGCAAGGGTACCTCTTCATTCCACGTCTACACTGTGCTGCAGGACCTTCGCGTCTGTCCTACAATTTACGTTGCTTCCTGGTCACTAAACACGCTCTCGTCCCGCACCCTCGTCTCACTTCACACTCACTCTTAAACAACATACTAGTCGCTGCCGCAAACGAGCGCAAAGCCGCCGCCGCAAACGTAAAGAACGCCAAGAAGGCTGCTGATCAGGAAGCCGTCGAGGCTGCTGACTGGTCCAAGGGCTCTAAGGCCAACAAGAAGGAGCAGGAGGAGCAGAGGAGGGTAGGATTCATCATCCAAACCAGTGTCATATCGCCTGATCGCTTGCTGCGGCTGATAACCATGTGCTGACAATCCCTTGCAAAATTCTACCAACCTTCTCGAATATGGTTCGCTGAAAAATAGCAAGAGCAATTGGCCAAGAAGCGCGAGGCTGCCCGTGCTCTCGAGGAAGAGGAGAAGACTCTGAAGAGCAAGCCTGCTAAGCCCGTCAAGGGAGAGGAGGTAGGTTGTGGGGCAGTGGCCGTTCTCTAAGTCGTGATATTTCCCATCGACTGTTTTTTTTCGATACATTACAGATTGGCTAATGCAACAGACATTCTCTTTATCCTTCGACCTTACAGAAAAAGGCACTTAAGAGGACGCAGAAAGTTGAGGCAGCTGGAGATGAGTCCAAGGTTGTTGAGGAATTCTCTGCCTCCAACATTGACGATGCTCTTGATCTATTGACGCTTACTGGAGAATCAACTGGTGGATCAGGCCAGGCCCCTGTCACCACTGGTAAAGGCAAGGATGTCGACCGTCACCCAGAGCGTCGCTTCAAGGTAAATGATGAGACCCAAGTTGCCCATGTACAACTCCTGTGTGTTCACGACGATCATCGTCGCTCATGAATTCGTCTTCACTTAATTTTCAAACGGCGACTTTAGGCTGCTTTTGCTGCTTACTTGGACCGCGAGATGCCCATTCTCAAGAAGGAGCACCCCGGATTGAGACAGAACCAGATGCACGACATGCTGTACAAGCAATTCCAGAAGTCTCCCGAGAACCCTTTCAACCAGGCCAATGTGCTCGCTTATGATGCCAACAAGTCCGAGGAGCGTGAGCACATTGATGCTCGCAAGCAGGAGGTCGCTAACCGCCTGAGGTCGTAAAAGACGAGTACCAAGAAGATTGCTCCTGGAATGGAATGGGACACTGACTGCTGGGCTGTAGGCTGCGCCTGACGAGGCACTCAACAACACCGTGAAGCAGTTTCCAAGCATATTAATAAATACACTCGGCAGTTCTGCATTGAATATGATAATGTCTACGTGGGAGCACACTCAACACCAGATCTGGACACAATTCCTGTCTCTACAGTTACTCAACGACTCTGTTGTCAGCTTTCTTGTGAAAATAACTTACAGCATCAATGCACCAAAAGAGATCTCTACATACAACCTGTGGCCTCGACCTCGGCCACAATATCAGTCTGTTCGACGACAGAGTCAATTGACTGCACTGATGACAGAGTCAACTTGGCGATCCGCTCCTCTGCTTGTCGTTTGTTCTCGGCGGTAGCCTTGGCCTGATTGGCCTTGAATGTCCCGCTCATCTCCGACAGGGCTTCCAGTGTTTTCCCTACATCTGCAGATGAAGTCGGTATAGAGATCTTGAGCTCAACCTGTATCCAACGTTCCGAGATCAGCAAGCACGAATACGAGTCTAGATGTAAGTATCATCGATCGATTGTCGTGGGCACAATGGTACAAAGATGTGAAAAACTTACGAGCCGCTCTACAATGGCAAGAGGGAGGGTCAAAGACGCGGCCTCCTTCTTTTTCTCTTTGAACCCCTTACTCTTCTTGGATTTTGCACTATACACAAAGAAGACCTCTTCGACCTTATCGGACTTCTTGGTAAGCATCACTCCAGCAGGGACATTGGCCGTCATGTCTGCCTGGCGAATATTAGCGCCCGCTGGCTGAATCGGTGAGCCTCCGGCTGCTTTAACCTCATCCGTCATCTGCCTCTGATCATGACTAAACTGCAGCAGGTACTTGTAAACGCTCTCACACGTTGCGATCTCGGTCTGGAAAGCAGGGATCTCTGCAAGATCGCGTTCTTCTTGCGCAATGGCCAAACGCTTCTCCTCCAAATCCAACTGCTTCTTCTGTTGGTATTCCTCTCGCCTTCGAACTTGCTCCTCCTGCAAAAACTTGGAGTGCTCTCGGACAGCAGCAAAGTACTCATCGTTCACGGCCTTCTTGCGCTGATATTCCACTTCGATCTCCTTTTGCAACCGCGTGCGTTCATCAAATAACTCGTTGCGCTTCTTCCAGACCTCATCCTTGGCTCTTGAGATTTCCTCCACCTGAGCCTGAATGGCGTTGTACTCGTCGCTCTGAGCGCCGGAGGCTTTCTCATTGATGGCCTCTTTCAAAGATGCAATGATCTTCTTGTCCTCGTCAATGGCGGCTTGTTGGGCCTGAGCAGCCGCGACTGACTTTTTGTTCTTTGTGAGCGTAGAAATCTCATTAAGAAATCTCTTTTCCTCAACCAGCTTGATTTTGCCCGACTCGACCTGTTTGGTCAATGTGCTGTTATTAAAGCCATTGAACACAAAGGAAACGGTAAGACTCTGCGATCTCCTAAGTGCTGGGGAAGTTAATCCAACTTGGTCATTAACCGTACCTTATTTGAGCATCCACAGCCTCGCTAGTTTTGAAAGGTAGCTTGTCGTGAAGCAATTTCAAATCAGCAATCTAAGAGTGGATACGGTTTACCAAAGAATATCTTTCGTCAGTCAGCAGCAGTAGCATAGCAGGCGTTATTTTGATAATCTCAAAGCAAGGTCTAAAAACTACCTTCTTCTTGAGCACAGTGTTGAGTACAGTAAGCTCATCGATCTTGGCTTGCTTGGCTTGCTTGCTCACCGCCTGCTGCTCGCGAAGTTCTGACAGACGTTTGCGAAGACTTGTCCTAGGGTCGACCTCTTTCTTGGCTGCGACAAAGGAGATGGTCTCGCGCACGGCATCCTGTAAGTAAGGAACTGTAGGTTATTTCCTGGCTGGTGGACGCCTGAAGAATGAGCTCATCGTATTCCATTAGGTAAAACAAAGATTTGCCTACCAGTTGAGGTCGCAATTTAGCAACCTTGTCATCAATTTCCTTCAAGGCCTTTGTCTTCTCCTCCTGACTAGGTTTTTTGACGAAAGACCGTGCCTTCTTCTGAGTGGTATCATCTTGGCCAGCTGTTGAAGCAATGGTGGTCGAGGATGCAATTTCGGTGATGGACATAGTGGTGTGTCGGCAAGTATCAAAGTAGAAGAGGTGGTGGAGCAAAGGAGAGAAGAGGAAAGAAAGAGGAAAAGTGAAAAGTAAGCCATGAACAACGAGCAAGAACAAGGTATTAAAGGGTGAAGAGGTAGGGGGCAAACGAAGGATGTGGGGGGTTGGAGTACGATCGTGGGGTAGGATTGACAATACGACGGACCACCTTTTTGAACGCTGGCCCCTTTCCCGCGTCTTGGCTGCTATCATGCAGACCCACCTAGGCGCTGGCCAGATTTGATGACGTCGATGATTTGTTTGCAAAGTGGAGGCTCTATTAAGGGTCTGGGGTGTCCCGGCTCTGCAGCCTGTGTAAACAGGAGTGTTCCGCTGTTTTTTCGACACCAATCCATCTTCTTTCCCCTCTCCCCTCATCCGCCCGTGGATTAACCATGTACGCCCTTCGCAACATCTCGCGTCTCTCTAAGAGCGCTGCTGCCATCAAGACCGCCCCCAAGGCCTTCAACGCCGCCTTCTTGAAGGGTAAGCACCTGCAGATCCGTCTTTTTTTTCTACGACTCAATCACACCTCCCCTCTTGGACTACTTTCATATCCACATCCCCAAGTTCACAGGGGCAACCACAGCGACACCCTTTGTCGCCAACCTTCATCTGATCTTTGCTTTCAACACCGAGAAAACAAAAGCAAAATCTGCATAGCCCATCATCTCGACTCTCCACCACCCTGTCACGTCTACCCTTTCGCCTCCCATCTGCGTAACTTTTTATTTCTGTTCGACCCCTGGGAAAAGATCTCGTACTGCATCAAGTCTTGTTTACGATTCGAGATGTAAAGGACATCCACGATGATCGGAGCAAGATTGCAGGACTGATGTGAACACCGCTGGGGCTGAGATCATCCAGCAATCCACCCTCCATCCACTCCCGATCGTGAGATCACTATCGGAAGCGGTGTTTATATATTTTTGTGATATTATTTTCTGAGCACTTTGGGACAGTCTTCCACGCCTCAGTGTCTGGAGTGCCTGGGTGCCTGGAAGTGTCTGGCTATGGATCATCGATCTCGAAATGTGAACAGCGGCATCGCCAACATCAGAGGCGCTCGAAAAACCCCGCTAGAGAGAATCTGTGAAGACCCAGGGTGTTCTGTGTGGGGTCCTTCATCTGCACCCGATCCTGAACCCTGATCTGGTCTGATCTCTGTTTTTTTGGCCACCCGTGTTTCCCTCACACTTGGACTAAATTCTTGACAACACGCGCACTGCACAGTCGCATCCAATGCTGCAATGGCTTCTCCTCAGGCCCTGTATCTATTCCCCTCACCTCCCAGTGTTCTCAGTAGCTGCGATCTCATTCCAAAGATACTAAATACGCGCATTTCTTTGCTTAATAGCTGGCTATGCCTCGGATGCCAAGTCTTCTGGCCAGATTCGCTCCGTCATTGGTGCCGTCGTCGACGTCCAGTTCGACCAGGGCAAGCTCCCCTCCATTCTTAACGCTCTTGAGGTCAAGAACTTGGACCGTCGCCTGGTTCTTGAGGTCGCCCAGCACTTGGGTGAGAACACTGTCCGTACCATTGCCATGGACGGAACTGAGGGTTTGGTCCGTGGCCAGCCCGTTGAGGACACTGGTGCTCCCATCACCATCCCCGTCGGTCCCGAGTGCTTGGGCCGTATCATCAACGTTATTGGTGAGCCCATCGATGAGCGTGGCCCTATCAACGCCAAGCAGACTGCCCCCATCCATTGCGAGGCTCCCGAGTTCGTTGACCAGTCGGTCGTTCCCGAGGTTCTCGTCACCGGTATCAAGGTCGTCGACTTGCTCGCCCCCTATGCCCGTGGTGGTAAGATTGGTCTCTTCGGAGGTGCCGGTGTCGGAAAGACTGTGTTCATTCAGGAGTTGATCAACAACATCGCCAAGCACCACGGAGGTTACTCTGTCTTTGCTGGTGTCGGAGAGCGTACCCGTGAGGGTAACGATTTGTACCACGAGATGATGGAGACCGGAGTCATCAAGCTGGAGGGCGAGTCCAAGGCCGCTCTTGTGTTCGGACAGATGAACGAGCCCCCAGGTGCCCGTGCCCGTGTCGCCTTGACCGGTTTGACCATTGCCGAGTACTTCCGTGACCAGGAGGGACAGGATGTGTTGCTCTTCATTGACAACATTTTCCGTTTCACCCAGGCCGGTTCCGAGGTGTCTGCCCTGTTGGGTCGTATTCCCTCCGCTGTCGGTTACCAGCCCACTCTTTCCACCGATATGGGAGGAATGCAGGAGCGTATTACCACCACCAAGAAGGGTTCCATTACCTCCGTCCAGGCCGTCTACGTCCCTGCTGATGATTTGACCGATCCCGCCCCCGCCACCACCTTCGCCCATTTGGACGCCACCACCGTCTTGTCCCGTGGTATCTCCGAGTTGGGTATTTACCCCGCCGTCGATCCCCTCGACTCCAAGTCCCGTATGTTGGATCCCCGTATCGTTGGTGAGGAGCATTACGAGACTGCCTCCAAGACCCAGCAGATCCTCCAGTCCTACAAGTCCCTCCAGGATATCATTGCCATTTTGGGTATGGACGAGTTGTCCGAGGAGGACAAGTTGACTGTCGAGCGTGCCCGTAAGATCCAGAAGTTCTTGTCCCAGCCCTTCACCGTCGCCCAGGTCTTCACTGGTTCCGAGGGTCGCTTGGTCAAGCTCGAGGACACCATCCGTTCCTTCAAGGAGGTTCTCGAGGGTAAGCACGATCACTTGCCCGAGGCTGCCTTCTACATGGTTGGTGACATCGAGGATGCCACCGCCAAGGCCGCCAAGATTGCCGCTGAGATCTCCGGCAACTAAATCGTTCGACGTTATAAAAAAATTCCATCATCCATCGTTTCTTTATAAAAAAAGCCCTCCCTTTCGCGCCATGTTTTTTACACGATTTCAACCCTACTCTCCATCTGTTCAAACAACGTTTTCGTTTCCTATAAAGCTTGATACAGTTATCTTTAAAATACAAAAAAAAAGAGAGAGAAAATATCGCCATTTTAGATTGCCTTGGCTCTCACCGTGTTTGCTCTGGCCATAGAGCAAGAAAGGTGAGTTCGCATGCCAGTGGACAACAGTAGCTGACTGCTGTGTGGAGAAACAGAGTGGCAGAGAGCCAAGGAATGAGTGTGCGGGGTTCAATTGGTAAGGGATAGCAAGCAGGGGAAAGACCCATTGCTGTAAAGTGGCGATGCTAGAAGCGCAGAAGCATGTGAGCGAGTATTGCCTTGCGAGTGCACAGGTCAGTGTTTTGTTCGATTTTGCCCCAGATCTCGACTTCGCGTTTTGAGAACCTCTGTCCAAAAGTGACAGACGCGATCTGGTGTGCCGAGAAGTACGGGGTCGCTACATTTGAACCGGTGAGACGACTACCAAGATTTCGGAGTAGGATGTTGCACCCATGAAGTAGACATGGTACGAAGGCCGGAAGGCAGTTGGAAGTAGCTGGTGTACCCAGAACGTGGAGATCGTCAGGTTCACGATTTGCTCAGAAATATCGCTTCAGGCCCCCCCTTTCCTTCGCTTCGAGCTGATTACTACAAAACAAAGTGAGCCGCATCCAAAGTGACAGTTCTCGGTAGGCCGGCAAGCGACAGCTTGGGGAGGGAACATCCTGTGCGTGCGACTCTACTGCTGCTGTCATTTGCTAACTTGGGGGCCATGCAAGGTACAAGTTTGTGTGAGAAGCACGGCGCACATGGGACGCCTCGCGCCTATAAATGCCACGGACTTTCTACCCTCTTTCTCGCCTCTCTTCTTCTTTCTGTTCTCCGTTCGTCACTCCATTCCGTTTCTGCTCGACCTGAAATTCAACTGTTGTCATCTCTCTCATTCACTGGCACTCCATTCTTTTTCCCGCTTCAACAAAAAATCGTAAAAAAAAAGCACACGCACCCCACATTTGCCATGGAGCCCTCTTCAACCTCCGCCGTAGCTCGACTTGCAGCTGTCCAGAACCATCTTACGATCCAGCCTTGCTTCCAGCGCCATGCCATCCACAACGACCAACCTACTGGCCCCGCTGATCTCGCCCGAGAGCGCGCCAATGCTTCGTTCAAGGTCGAGGACATGACCGAGGTCATCCTCCGCGGCAAAGAAAACGTTGAGGCCCTTGTAAGTCTTCAATTGAATCTTGGTCATGCCTTTGTACCAAAATCGAATGCTTACTCACACCTGTGTACTTCTGTTTCATAGAGCCTCGCCTATCAAATAATCCAGCGTGATCCGGACCTGCGTATGCGCGAGGGACATCATTACGACCTCACCAGAGCCGAGGACCGTGAACAGACGATGCGTCAGATCGCTAGAACGATCGAGCTCAAGAAACAGATCAAGGACCCTCGTCTGCGCCAGGCGCTGTTTATGGCCATGGCGTTCTACTCAGAGTCGTACTCAATGAGAATGTATGTCCACGACATGTTATTCAAGCAAGCCTTGATGCTCTTTGGAACCGCAGAACAGCAGGACCAGTGGATGGACGATATCGAGAACTGGAGGGTCATTGGATGTTTTGCAATGGTAAAAAAAAAAAGACATGGGCAACACTGCTCTGAATGATTGATTGCAACGCCATTTTGTGATTACTCTCGATGACTGGACAATGGAAACTCACACTCGGTGTTCCTGACGCGGTAGACTGAGCTCGGACATTCATCCAACCTGCGAGGACTGGAGACCACGTCCACGTATGACCGTGCCACCAACGAGTTTGTGATCCACTCGCCCACCCTGACTGCCACCAAGTGGTGGATCGGCATGTCCGGCGAGACTGCCACTCATACCGGTAAGTCTACACAATGGTGTTCTAGTAGCACCGGTCACTGCAATCTTGCATCTGCCTTGTATTTGTGAGGGTTTCATGGGCGCCAGTTTTGGATGATCAGCACCCTGTTTTTTAATTTTTTTAAAGTGACAACCTTAATAATATTCTTTCCTTGGCTAACTCCTCTCTATGCCTCTCTATGCCTCTCCTATGTGTAGTTGCTATCTGCCAGACTGTCGTCGACGGAGAGAACCATGGCATCAACTGGTTTATTGTCCCGCTTCGTGACCCTAAGACTGGCCGCCTTTTGCCAGGTGTCACCTGTGGCGACATTGGACACAAGTCCTCCCGCCAGGGTCTTGATAACGGCTGGATCCAGTTCACATCCGTGCGTATCCCTCGCGAGAACATGCTGATGAAGTGGGCCTCCATGAGCCCCGAGGGAGAATTTACGCCCTCGCCCAACCCCATCCTTTCCTATGCGACCCTCATCCCTGAGCGATTCACCATCCTGAGCGGATCCCAGGTGGTGCTGGCCCAGACCCTGACGATTGCCGTCCGCTACGGTGCCGTCCGTCGTCAGGGCAACCACGACGAGCAGATTCTTGACTACCAGACCCATTTCACAAGTTTGATGCCCGGAGTTGCCTTCATCTACATGCTCAATATTGTCGATCGCGAGCTGTTCGACAAGTGGGATGAGGTTGCAGAGTTTGCGCAGACAGATGCTGGAGCATTTATGCGTGAGATTCCTGATCAGCACGGAGTCTCGGCTGGTTTCAAGGGAGCCCTTGCCTGGTACGTGACTGAGATCCTCGAGGACTGCCGTCGTGCCTGCGGTGGCCACGCTTACTCTGCCTACAACTCGATTGCAGGACTGATCGGCGACTATGGCGTCGTGACAACTGGTGGTGGAGATAACGTCGTGCTGATGCAGCAATCGGCCCGTTACTTGATCACAACGCTCAAGTGGGCTCAGGAGGGACAAGAGGTGGTGGGTTCAGTCAGCTACTTTAATGACTACAAGAAGATCCTCTCCAACCCCAAGACGACCTTCCAGGACCCGCGCGATCTGCTTAGCCACGATTTTGTGATCGACGTCCTGACCTGGGCCTGTGCCAAGAAGGCTACAGACCTCGCTGCCATTTTGAACGAGGCCGGCAAGTCCAACTTTGACAAGGTCTGGAACGAAAACCAGACGGAGTTGGTTCGCCTGGCGGATGTCCATGCCTGGAGATACTTCTTGATCCTGTACCAGCGCGGCATTGATCGTGAGAAGTCCAAGCCCGTGTACTTTATGTTGCGCAAGATGGGCCAGCTCATGAGCACGTTCGCCATTCGTAAGCACTTGGACTTGTTCATGGAGGAGGGTTACTTTGATGGATCGCATGCCAAGCATGTCCGCCAGTTGTTCTTGGACCAATGCAAGGACCTTCGCAAGGACGCAGTGCCTCTGGTGGATGCCTGGGTGATCCCTGACTATGTGATCAAGGCCCCCATCGGCAAGTACGACGGCAACATCTACCCTGCCTACTTTGCGACCGTCAATGCAGCGCAAAAGTCGTACGAGGCCCCAGCGTACTGGCACAAGTATGCAGCTCCGCTCTTGAATGCTCCCCGCCCCGGCGATGAGAAGAAGGGCTGCAAGTGTTAGAACCAGCGATCCTGTACTTTTGTGAATAGAAGTGTGACATAAACATGTATACCAATTGAAAAGTAGCAAGGAATCGGCTCGGTGAGTGTGTTACTATGATGCTACAGGTGCCGTAGGAGGTGGGGATGCACCTAGACGCGGCGTGCCCACTCATTGGGCTCGTTGTGGGGTCGGAGAAAAGTGATCGGCCGTCACACCGCTCCTTTTGACCGCGCCGGAGTTGTCTGTAATATAAAGACACATTCTCTCCATCCTTCATTCGCTTCTCCCATTGTCCTCATTTCTTCCGTCCCTTTCTTTTTCTTCCTTCCTTGCTTCGTTTAAACCCTTCTCCACTCTACTCATTTGTGTGCACCTTCGTGTCTCCGTACCTTCTTGTTCATACCCAATCGTAGCCATCAGTATTTCTTCCACTTTATTGTTTTCATAAAAATGTCTTCTATGCACACTTCTTCGCTCTTTGACGTCAAGGACAAGGTCGTCCTTGTCACCGGAGGCAGCCGAGGGTAAAATACCTTTGATGCTTCAGGAACATTACAATCCACAATATCCTCCTCCAATTCAGATGGGATCTAACCCGCGTTATTCTCCTCTCTCTCAACGTCGATCAAATCAGAATCGGCTTGATGATTGCTCACGGCTTCGTTGCCAACGGCGCCAGGGTCTACATCTCGTCCCGTTCTGCCAAGGTCTGCGACAAGGTCGCTGAGGACCTGACTAAGCTCGGCCCTGGCCAGTGCATCTCCATTCCCGCAGATCTCCAGAGTCTTGATGAGGTCAAGAGACTGACCGCCGAGATTGCCAAGAAGGAATCAAGTAAGTCCAAGACCCAAGCTGTTACACTATCTGGCTTTGGTAGTTTTCAATCACGCACAGGTCCAGTCATTCACAACTTTCTTCCTTCTGCGGGTTTGTAGAGCTCCATGTTCTGGTCAATAATGCCGGTGCCACTGTAAGTATACACCTATTTTTTTTTTCATTCCTTCAAATTTGCATTGAAAACTCAACCCTATTTTCCTTGATCATCATTTAATAGTGGGGCGCTCCCATTGCTGAATACCCTGACGAGGCTTTCGAGAAGGTCATGAACCTCAACCTCAAGCGTGTCTTCTCCCTTACCCAGGCCATGCTCCCTCTCCTGGAAGCCGCCGGTACCGCTGCAGCTCCCGCCTCGATCATCAACATTGGATCGGTTGACGGAATTCATATCCCTATGCAAGAGACCTATGCCTACTCTGCCTCCAAGGCCGCCTTGCACCAAATGACCCGCGTCATGGCCGGCCATCTGGGTTCCCGCCACATCACCTCCAATGCCATTGCACCTGGCCCCTTCGAGAGCAAGATGATGGCCGCAACCTTGCGCGACTTTGGAGACGTTATCGTCGGCAACGTGCCTCTTGGCCGCATTGGACAGCCCGAGGACATTGCTGCCACGGCCATTTACCTGGCTTCAAGAGCTGGCGCCTACACGACCGGTGCTATCATTCCTGTCGATGGTGGCACGCTCATCAAGGCCAAGGCCTAAAGCTCTTCTTCAGTTGTCGTTGAGGAACGAGATATGAAGGAGAAAAAATATGTTTGAGAAAAAAGGCGGATAATTAGTGTTAGATACCTTCGGAACAAGTGCTTTTTCTTGCGCACTTGAGTGATAAAATCACGGTGACATTCACGTCCCACATCTTGAACGCGTAAAAGTGCCCGCCACTTGACTGTTTTATTAATTGTGTACTTTGTGCGGGGATAAGAAACCAGTTATAATTATATAGTCGGGAAAGTAAGCCAGCTCTTCAAAGCGCAAGGAGCGATCCCAACAGAGCCACTCCAGCAGCTGTAGCCACTCTCATTAATCCATGAACGCTATCCTGCATTCTTGTAGCGGCGCTGGTGGGATCTGGGTTGTTGATCTTTGCGACAACTCGGACAGTGGCCTGCCAATAGTAGACGCTGACGCCTGCGCCAGGGATCGGACCCGGGATGAGGCCTGTGGGCTGCGGGGAGTGATCGATACTGGTGATACTGGGAAGTAACGAAGCAATGGGCGGAGAGACGGCCTGAGGAGTTCCGTTCAAGGGACTGAGGGTTGTGTTAGGCGTAATGACCATATTCATCTAGCCTCAGTGGATAGACCATGCAGTTAAGAAAATTGATTGACGTTAGAAACAACGTGCCGATTGTGTACCATTATACAATGAGATAACATGACTTACAACGTATTCGCCAACAGGGTACTGGGCTGCAGTGACATTCCAGAGCTGCGTCAGCCTCAGAATGGCGCCCGAACGGATATCAACGATGGTCGTGTTGGACGTTCCATCCTTCTTTGCGACCGAGATGTTGATCGAACCTGACAAAGTCGGAAGGAAGGCCATAATTTGTTAGGGTGAGTGCAGCAGCTTTGCCCCCGGCAAAAATCTCTTCCTCTGCCACGCGCTCCTTCAACGCGCTGACAAAACATCCGTGCAACAGACTTACTCATTGGGCGTTGACCCGCAAGGGTGGCCGCAATGGATAGGACGGTGTCCTGGATGATGGACATGCCACTAAAAGGCGTCGAGACCTGTAGGCCAGGCGTATTAACAAAGCTCGGTGGCGAAGGAGCAACAATGCCGGTGGTAGTAGCCGTTGCTGGTGCTTTTGAGGATGCTGTTGTAGGCGAGCCACTAACGTCCTGCGCTTGTACGCTGGCGAGGTACTGGAGGCTGACCAGGAGAATTGCGGTGAAACAGGTCTTCATAGTGTCTTTCGTCGGGGATAGTCTAGTGCGGGGAAGGTTTTACAGTGTCAGACACGCGGCTGACGGGCTGTGGGGCTAAGACCTTGAGAAGGTGCCTGAATTACCTGCTGAGAAGAGAATGAGCACACTTGAATTTGGATGTGCAAGATGGAAGATGGATGGAATGGAGACTAGAAAATAGGAGTCGTTTGTGGGGGGTCGTTACTCGTAAAAGCCGGTGCGAGAAAAGGGGAATTGATCGTTGTGCCTGAACAATAGCGGATGAAAAGAGGAACAGGTGAGGTTCGAAGAACACCCAACAGTTCAATGTTATAGCGGCGACAAGAACTCGCATCGCATTCGTATTGGCAAACATCACTCGTCTTCACTCCCTCGAGCATCCCTCTCTTAGCCTCTCCCACAATGGCTCTCAACTTCTCAAGGCGTACGGTGCGGTTCTGTTTGCATTATTTTTGCGTCGGTTGATTTGCTGTACTCTGAAGGGCCTTGGACAGTGTCCAATTGGCAAAAGTGAAAGACGCGTAGCACAGAGAGCCCTCTTCCCTCATGTCTCTACTGCCCTTTCCTGTTGTTCTGCTGCTGCTGGTGAGTGCTGTTGAATGTACCACCATGTCAAGAATATGTATGTTACAACAAGAGTACTTTCGCCGCAAGTCTTGTTGACATGCGCTCATGCTCTCACACCCACACACAATACTTTACTGCTTTATCCTACAAGTGGTCAGTCTATTTTTTCCTCGCAGCTCCTTTGTGCGATGGTCACTGACACCACATTGCACCTCATGCCGACATGTGGGGCAGGTATTCCCAGCGGTTGCCCCAATACCTAGCGTAAAGCAGTGTCGTAAGGAATGAAAGGGGGAGTGGATGATGGTGAGTTTTGCGCCATCGTAAATGAAACCCCTGTGCTCATCAACAGCAAAAGTAAATCGATACTTTACCCTGCCGCTAAAATGCCACCCGTGCCCTTCCATGCCATCTCAGACCCTGTCACAACTATCGGCACGGTTTCCGTAGGATAAAGCTGATTAGATTCAGGCACCCTTTTACGAAATGTTCGTGCTTGTTGTCAGTGCCAAACTCACCCCAATCCGGCACCAAGAGTCCAGTCCTTTTGGGGAAAAGTCGCGCCGCAGTCTCCACTCCTTGAACATCAAGTCCTGCAATCACCATTGCCAAGTTGTGGGTGCCCCATGGTCGAATCATGAGCAGACCTGTGCCAGGTTGACGGAATTCGGTCTCCACGACAGGATCAGAGCCAGGCTGGATAACAACGAGGCCCTCTTGACTATCGATTGTCACTGGTGTAACATGGCAATGATCTTGGTCAGCAACACGATCAACTCTTCTGCGGTCTCGATCAAAAACCATCCCGAAATGTCACCTCCTCTTTTACAAGCGCATTTGGTACCTTGCTGCTCAGTCTGAGCAAGAACGAGTTTTGTGATGGAATTTTGATGGTGGTCGCCTATCAAAACAAGATTCGGTCGCTCCACCTCGTTACCAGGTAATGTATTCTCGACTCTCGCCAGATATCCCTTGTCGGTGATAATTTCCGCGTCACTCCGCCCATAGAGATAGATGTCGTGAGATATTAGCTTGGCTATCCTGTCAAAGGTTCGCGCAAAGGGAGACTTGCCCTGGCCGGCCCCTTCTGTTTGCGAGTTGTCAAAATGAGTGCCGACAACAACGACAACCTTCTTCTCGAGGATTTGAATCGCAGGGCCATAGGTTTCACGATGTCTCTCTGTTTTGATCCAGTCGCTCGAGGACGTAAACTAGATAACAAAGGGGATTTCGCCATATTAGTGTTGCTGTGCGTGCTGTGCGTGCTGTGCGTGCTTAGTTCCATAGAAAAGAGTGTCTCGTCTGGTGTGTGTACCTGCCAACGAGGTACTTTGTTGATCCCTTCTCGCAAAAACGATCCCAGAGACAACGTGGCAAGGGAGAATGCTCCGTCATTTTGACCGATATCAAATCTCACACCATCAAGAATAAGCATCGATACTTGTCCTCGTCGAACTCGGAGCGACGGAGAATCCAAAAACCGCAGTCGACGAACATTGGTGGTCTCCACAATCCAAGTGTTTGATTGCCCATAGTTCTTTTCACGTTGCTCATCCCTGACGATCTTGACTTTGACAGTTCCTTTCCTACAAGTGATGCAATAAAAAAAAAGGCGAGTATGGTCGGTTAATTTTCCACGCCAATCATCTCTGTACGGCGCGAGACTCTTCAATACGTGAGACACTTGCCTGTAGGGAAGACGCAATTGCTCCACTTGAATTCCACCCCTGGAGCCCATACCTGCTGGGTTCAACACCGTGATCTCAAACTCCAAGGGGAAGCGTGGGTGAGTGACCACCGTCGCTCTATCTTCCTGCTCTTCGGAGCTAACGATGGTGTTATCAAGCAAGTGCTGACTTAAAAATATCTGCATCACGTTGTCATGTAGGACCCCCTTAAACCAGTGTCCGGCTCCTGGTATTTCAGATAGGCTGTAAAACAAAAGTGTAAGGCCTTTTTAGCCGTCGGCATAAAAAATGACCACGGTGGTAGCGGAGGAATTCAGGCCCATACCTAACAGCAGACAGATTGTGCGCGTTCTCCTGCCCTAGCCGGACTAGCTTACGAGAGTTCAGTGGTGGTACATTATCGTCCGCACCGCCTGTCCTCGCCAAGATGGGGATGCCAACCTAACATTTGCACAAATCTAAGTTAGGATCTCTCTCCCTCTTACCCTCGCATTTTCTCTGCTAATAAAGCAAACTAGCAAACTTACTGTGTTTGACATATGTACGTCGTTGTCGAATTCAATGATGGACGCCTCCATGAGCTGGAGCCAAGCATTGTCATTGTTTTGTCAGCCAAGTATTTTCCTCCGCATCCAGGCAAATCTTACGCTACTCATAGCCTCTTGTTGTCACTTACCCCGCGAAGGTGCGAATCTGTGTAAGAGTTGCTTAGCCAACCCGTAAAGGGAACGTATTGCTTGATATTGACATATCCAGCAGCAGGCGTCGCTAAAGAATTATGCCAGATGTATATGAGGGTTACCTACGCCAAAGGTGTGATAAAGGTATTCATAGATAGTCTGAAAGACATAACACGTACCTGCTATTGCCTTGTCAGGAAAATGAGTGACCATAAACCATGCTCCTTGACCCCCGTTGCTATGGCCTAGTTTATAGATGTTAATGAAGACCGCTACTGCGCAACGCCAGAGTGATAATTCATTCTGCATGCACACAATTACATACCGGCCATCAAAAGCCTATCTGGGTCGGGTCTCATCCCAGGAAGCCCCTTCAAGTGCTCCGGAACTCCATACAGACTCTTTGCGAGGCTTTCGATTGCGCTTACAACGTTTTTCATACTCGCACCGTGCCAGTCATAACCCCTGGGTAGTGCGTGCACTCTCGCGTTAGATCCACATTGTCCTCCATTATCAAAGCTGACTGGGCAATTGCTACATTCATAAGCGGCACCTACCATGGCGAGCGTCCAGTGGGTAGCACAATCTATTCACAAATGGAAACACGCTGTTACAATATTTCGGTAAACATTACACGACGCTATGAAAGCAACCGCTACAAGGCATCTTACCCATGTTCTTTCACGCTGGGTGTATTCAGACAACCAGAAGGGACTTTGATCAACCTCCACCCCTGGTCATTGAGATATCAAATAGTTAGCATTGAATGACTAGAATATGATGAGCTGGCAAATGAAATCAAGAGCGATATCCACTCTAATGTTACCTGCTCCATGGAGTGAGACTAAGATAGGTGAAGAGACTAATGGGTCGCTTGCAGGATGGCTGGGTGGGATGGCGGCCGCATATTGTACCGTGCCATCGAAATCCAGGAAGGTATACTTGTAAGGCTCGCCCCACTTTCTCTGTGCGATCACCAGGGTACATGTCCTCAGTATTTCTGTCACGACCCGTTGGTCATGTCTGTCAATGTCTGCTCCAGATTCTAGCTCAAATGCAAGTGTGAATGCCACGTCCTTGGAGTTCCCTTCCATAAACTCTACTCCTGCTCTAGGCACGCTTTCTAATCGAATGGCGATAGGTCGATGGATCGAAGGGTAGAGGCTGATAGGTTCGCCAGAATTTACCAAGGATGCACTAAGGAGTTCAGATCCTTTAACTACCCGAACGGATCTCACAAGAACTGACCGCGGGCCAACGTTCCTCAACGCGACGCTGATATACTCCCCAGCAAGGATGTTGTCAACAGCATCCATGGCAACATATCCACCGTACCCCTCCTTCACAACCTGAACCATAAGAGCCCGGCTGTGTCTCGAACAATCACCGTTGATATCCTGGCTGTCCTTCTCATGGTCCTCTTTGAGAGAAAACGAGGGTACCGCTAGTTCGCACCGGAACTTCGATGGCGGGGGCAGGCTCACGCCCCCAAAGATACGCACCTCATGCACGACCCTGACCGCGAGAGTGTGTTTAGAGCCTGGCGCCAATCTTAAGGTATGACGCGTGAGCCCGTAGCCGTACCAGTCTCCTGACAACCGCTCGTCATCTACATAGAAGTCGCCCACGTTTTCACACTGGATAGCGACCGCATAGAGGCCATCGTCATCTGAGTTTTGCTGGGCCATTAGCGGAACAGTAAAAGAGGATCGTGCCCATGCTTGATACTGATTGAATGTCCAGCCAAGAGACTGCTGGTTGAACTTCCAGCTGATATGGGGTTTTTTTGCCAAACATGCGCGGTAAGAGTGACAAAAGCGCGTGAGAATCGAGAAGTACGAGACTTTGCAAGAATAAGGAGTTTCAATTGCCTGCAGGTTGACTCTCAGTTGGTACTGAACTTACTCAATCTCGGGGTAGAGAACGTGGACCCAACCTTCCGCGTCCGCGTCAGTTGTATGCCATGTAACGACTCCTCCTTGCGCGAGTTCAGAAGGATACTTTGCATACTCGTCATATCTAAGAAGTTTGAACCCGCCTTATCATTTTTTTTTTCGCGATTGCAAAAGACAAGAAGGAGTAGACAAGTATGAGCCCTTTTGCAGTACTTCTACATGTCGTGATAGCCCTCAAAGCGCTTTCGTAAAGTGACCGTCATTACCAAACGCTTCCAGTGGGTCCGCCCCGAAATCCTGCTCGCGCATCCCGGTGGGGAACGGCCCTAGAACCTAGCAAGAGGAATAGACATCCCGTGTGAGATAAGAGTCTGCACTACAATTGTTGTCAGCACCCATGTCATTGTCTATTTTTGCGTGCCTGCCACGTAGATTCCATAGCAATGGCCGCCTCTTGACGACTCGGTGTCACCGAAGCCGTGTCCATGACTCGTTGACTCTGAGCATTCAAATCGGAATCCACTGACGATGTGCAACAGTCAGCTCTTGAGTGAGTCCCAGAAACCAACGCCATTAGCCAAAGCACGCAATATGATCCTGGTAGCATTCCTAGGGGTAGCATTCAAGGTGGTTGTTGCCGTGAGAAGAAACCGCCTGCATGTCGCGCTTCGTTCGCGCGGACAGCTTTTGATCACGTGCGACTGCGTCGCGTCGGCGTATCATAAACTTTAAAAAAACGCTCCATTGGACCACTCCTTCACATTCAAAGAACACTCTGTCAAGGGCCGTCATAATCTAAACCTCCTCCTTCTTGTTCCCCGACCCCCCACTCTCCTCGAAAACCCTCCAATGAGTTCCCGCACAACTACCGTCCGCCCAACGCGGACAACCACAAAGTCCAATCAGGACACATCTCAACAACAGCAAGAATCCCAACCCCCACCCGCCCAAGACCGCTGTGCGCATTGCAAGAAATTCCTCCCAGCCGTCAAGGCCGAATGCCGATTCTGTCGACTGGTCTTTTGCATGGAGCACAGGTGCGTTGTCCTATTTAATCATCACATACTTTTACCTTTCAAAACGTTTCGGGGCTTTGATTGTAAGGTATCGTAAAAACTCAACTTCTCTGTCGCACCCATACACGCATAGGCATCCCGAAACACACTCCCCGACAGGATGCGCCCAAAGAGCCCGAGATCAAAGTCGGCAACAGTTTCAACGCGATTCGGGTCATATCCTCGGCGCAGAGGCAAACGACCGCGGCATCACTCATCGTCAACCGGGTTGGAATCTGGAGCAGTCGCGTCAGGATCTGCACCAGCGATTGAATCAGCGGGTGCAGACTCTCAAGGAAACTACTGGCAGGGCCTCCTCCTCAGCGTCTTCAGGGTCAGCATCAGGATCGGCATCCGCATCGACATCAGGATCTGGGCCTGGATCCGTCAAAAAGAAGAGCAAAGGCTCAGCGAAAAAAACCGCCAACAAGCCAAAGACCTGGGGTGCAGGCGGCAGTCGACTTGGTGGCGTTCCCGGATCAGGGACTGGTGGTTCTGGAGCAAACTCCACGCCTCCACCATGAGTTCAAAAAGGCGCTAGATAGTTACTCGAGAACTATATCATTGTACACTACAGTGCAATTGGATTCCAGAGTGTGAATAATGGGGAAAATAACTCTTTTTTTATTTTGACGATTCTGTACAGTACATGGGTGAGAAGATTAGTGAAAGCGTATAAAGGTTCGAGGGGCAACTGACGTTTGTCCATTCCGAAAAGGGAGTGCTTTTTTGCTAGCGAAAGGTTGGATGATTAAAAAAAAAACCAGCATCCTGGAGGTATTAGCGATGGCGGACGGGGATGGGGGCAGAATGAAACCTCCTCTCGTCCATCGAGGAGGACGCATGGTGACCGCCACCATGCTGCGACGACGAAGGCTGGTGGTGAAAAGAGTGTGAAGCCTGTGGCGACGACCGCGACTGGAAATAAGGCGAGGATGACGACGGTGAAGACGAATAATGATGATGCCCTGACTGCGGCGAGTGCTGCTGCGTCGACGACTGCGGCTGTTGCGATTGATGCAGAGGAGAATGGTTCGGGAAAGACTGTGAATATGGACCAGGGCTTCCTCTTGATGAGCCCGAGTGAGAGTACGAGCTCGAGTGGGAGTGCTGGTGATGGTGGTGGGCTTGGTGGGAAGAGTGGCCATGTCCTTCGCTATATCCTCGACTATGCTCATACCCGTGGCTGCTATTCGAGGGTGAGCGGCTGTAGTCCTGTGAGTGCTGTTGGCGATGACGATGATGATGCTCCGAGCGGGATGGGTACGATCCATGAGGAGGAGCAGCAGGGGCACTTCCGTTTCCGGCGCTCCCGTTACTACCATGGTATGCAAATGAGAGTGCTGGCTGTGGATGACTGGAGCTGGAGCCATGAGATGCGTAGGATGAAGGCAGCGAGGACGACATGGATACATCCATAGACTCTGCTTTCGGGCTGAGACTGTCTGCACGACCATTGCTGTGGCCATTCGACCTCTGAGGCTCCCACCGCACGGGTCTCTGCTGTGACTGATGCATGTGGAAGTGAGAGGGCAACGAGGACGACATTTCGTGGCTTCCGTGGTCCGAGTGGTGGTGCTGATGGCTCGATCCTCCGTGTGAATGAGGATGATGTTGACCATTGCCATGGCCAAAGTCGCTGCTGTAGCTGTGGTGGTGCATGTGCCGGGGAACATGGGCGCCCTCTCCTTGATAAGACGCCGAGTGTCCGTACCGTGGTGGTGACGGGCGACGGAAGGAGCTAGGTGAGCTGCTCCCAAAGTGCTTTGAAGACGCAGGTCCAACAGAACGAGATCCGTGAGGAGAAGTCCCATAGCGATCCTGGTTCAAAGGGGGCAGATATCCATTCGAATGGCTGTGACCATTAGGGCTGGGAGAAGGTGGCGAGGAGTTGGACAGTGAGTGCGACTGCGATCGTTGCAAGTTGGGCCGGTTGGGCGGGATGGCAACTTTGGCAGAGTAGCTGAGCGAGTCTAGCACTCCTGCAGCGGCGAGTTGCTCCCTGTTCTCACTAATAAATGGAGGAGCGGAAATAATGTCAGCCATGCAGGTCCATTAGTTCCGCATGACAGCATTGTCAGTCCTGCTGGAAAGTATCAAGAGCACTTTGCTACGTACCTGATGAAGCTCCTGATGTCAGGTTCGTGGCCCTTTTGGTGACGAGTTAGGGTCGTGCGTCGAGTGAATGTCTTGCCGCAGCCTGGGTGCTCGCAGACATATGGGCGCTTTCCTGTGTGGGTCCTGCGATGGCGGGCTAGCGAGGACGACTGTGTCCATGCAAGAGAATATTCTTCAATTAGCCACTGCGACTGACGCTTATCAATTCATTGTTGTGCTGCTGGGGGGGGTTTTTTTTTTTTTTTGGTTTTCGAACAGCGCTCGGCTCTTCGCAGGCCCGCCCGCGACTCAAATGACTCGGCGCACGCTCCCCCGTTTCATTTCCTGCTAGTGCGCGCGCACAACCCTCCATCCGAGTCGAGCCATATGATACTCGTCATGTTGATTTTGCGCACAAGCACTTGGCAAGAAAAACTCAGGGGTTTGTGTCCATTCGCCCGATTTTTTCCTCTCCTTGGTCAGCTCTTTGAGCCGTAGAGCAGGGGAGGGTGTATGCGAGTGTATGTATCTGCGTGTGCGCGTGCGAGCGTTGCGTGCGGGGGAGGGCGTGCAGGAAAGACACTTTGAAAAAAAAAACGGAAGAGAGCTGTTTCCCAGTTCCTGGCAGCGAGTCCAACGATACCCGATGAGACGAAAACAGCCCTTGGCAAACTTACATCACTGAAGGACTTTTGACAAGCCTCGTACTCGCACACATGAGGCCTCTCGCCCGTGTGGGTACGGTAATGGACGGTCAAGGCAGACCGCTGGATAAACTGCTTTCCACACGTGGGCCAATCGCACTGGTAAGGTCTATCAAGATCGGGCAGGGAGATGGGAGTTCAACAACTGTTAGCACGATGACCAAAATGATCCTTTCACTGGATTGAAAAGGACAGATTTTGCTCGAGGGAAGAGAGGGGATGGTAAAAAATGGAGGCGACAGGTCAGGTATGACCTGACAAAAAAAAGAGAACAAGTAGGGCTAGCACAAGAAAGCACAGGAACAAAGCACAGGAGAGAAAGGAAAAATATGCGAGCTGACAACACAGAGAACGATGGGTGCTGATAGACTTGGACATGATCACATACACCCGCATAGCGCCCTTATTTTTTTTTGTTATTGCTCGATTTCACCACCAGGGGAGGGCACAGAGACAGAGGAGAGCGATTGACGGGATGATCACCCCATACTCCAAACAATGCGTTGATGGTATTCAGATTGTTACTCAAGCCATTTACCTCTCGCCAGTATGGATACGTCGATGTCTCGCCAGGTCGGATCGTCTTGAAAAGGACTTGTTACAGTCCTCCCAGGAACACTCGTATGGCCGCTCAGTGGAGACGGTTCCTTCAGCCTCCGAGGAGCTGCCGCTCTCTTTGGTCACGTCGTCCATGTCGTTATCCTCATCGTTCTCATCATCGGGGTTGTCGTCGAGATCGATATCGAGGTCGAGATCAACATCATCGCCACGGCTCTGGGGAGAGTGGTTACTGCGTTCACGCTCGAGCTGCTGCTCCTTCAGCTTTAACTGAGCCTCGGCGCCCGAGTTGAGCATACTGCGAATGTCCATGAAAAAGCGAGGCAGTAAGAGAAAGAAAGATGGGGAAGCGGTGGGTTCAACGGCGAGCACGGGTTGTGAGAGAGAACTAAGAAAGGAGAGGGAGTGTGAAAAAGGTGCACGGGACAATCGGTTGCTGATGGGACTCTAAAAAAGATATATGCAAGCTTGCGCAATTACGAAACCGAGTTGTATCCCGAGCAGACGAGAGCCTGATGGAGATTGAATCAGACGAAATATAAAAAGGGCGGGCTGGGATGGAGAGAAAACGAAGGCGAGAGACGAGACGAGGACCGGCACACACTCAAAAAAAAGGGCCTTTTCTGTGCGTCGTTGTCAGTGAGCGAACGGGGAGGGGGGCGAGGCTGGGAAGAGGGGGGCCAAAAGGTTAAAAAACGTGGTGGTGACGAGAGCACAAACACAACAGGCGGAGGGGTGGCAGGGGTGGCAGGGGTGGGCAATCAAGGCAGGCCTGAGTCTATGGTTTTCTAGCAAGATCCAATGGCGATGGACTCGATTTGGGGGTTGCGACGGGGATCGAGGGATGAGAGACAAGGGAAGGGAAGAAAGAAACAACACAGGCACTACAGGGTCATAAAGTGGTCATCCAGAACTGTCAGCTGGGGGAATGGAAAACTGCGTGGAGGTGGTGCAAGGAACAGACAGGCAAAGGGCAAAGGGCCAAAGAAAAAAAAATAGAGGAAGGAAAAGAAAAACAGTGGCTGGATACAATGCGTTTCAATTCAATGCGATTGAAAAGTCCTTGTGTCTATTCAATACTTCGAGGTGCATGGACTAGGGGGGAATGTGAAGGCCTGCGTGGCCAAAGAGCCTGCTCCTCTGTTTCTCTTGCTCTCGCTCGCTCGCTCGCTCTCTCTCTCTCTCTCAATCGCCCTGCCGTGCTGCACCTCCTCCTGGTCGCATCTCTCTCTTTCTCTCGCCCCAAAGGCAACCACCATGGCTGATAGTGCGTTCGCTCCACACGACGGTCCTGGCGAAGATCGTCTTTTTTTTGCCGTGCTATTTATTTCTTATGCTTTCTATTGTCTCAGACAGGGGAGGCGCATCGGCCACTCCCATTTGTGTTCCTGAAGCAAAAAAAAAACAAAAAAAACAAGGGCACCGTCATCAACAAGGCTTCTCGGCTACGGGGAATTGGAGGTGTTCTACGTACACCGAACGACGCACACTTTATGAGCCCAAGCGTTCAGCGCTTCGTTGGTTCGTTGGTTCGTATTGGATGGCGGGGTCACAACGCACTGGTGGTGGATGGGTGGTGTGTGCGATTATTCAATCGCTGATTGTCCAGTGCTCACCACTCTGTTGCTTAAACACCCCCTTTTTTTGACTGATCCGGGATAAGCTATGGGGTCGTGGCGGGATGGCCATGACGACACCCTGCACACGTTCAAGTGAGAAAAGGGTACTGGATTCATTATTGAATCGCTATTGAACAGAGGTTGACAAGATATAAAGATGTAGATGGCCTCAGCAAAAGTTGTTCTGTGTCAAAGCTCTTTTTATCTGCTCTTGAAGTTGTCGGAGGAGCTACTTTCGACGCAGAGCTTTGGTGGCCTTCATCAGACATGTTATTGACATGCACAGGGCGCCTCTTTCTCACGATCTCGACCATAAACAAAAGCCTGCGATAGCGAGATAAAGGATTAATGGCACCAAAGTAGCCTTCTTTCCCTCAAAACTTTGTAGGAAAAGACAAAGACAAAAAGAAGAGGGCATGATGAACATGTATCCTTTGAGATGTATATACAAACAGAGAACAGAGACAGCGGAGCGAGGTTCACTGCATAATGGAAACAAGGATGGTCCGCAAGTGGAAACAAAGACGGGTAATAGAAAAAAAGAAGGTATACAGGTACAATATACAATAGATGGCACCGAAACTGGCGTGTGTGAATCTCTGCTACCTCGTGGCCTTTGCTCGGTTTCATTGGCCACCTACCCTAATTGGGGCTCGTTCTCGCTTACTCCAGTCAACAGGCGTCAAAGCAGCACACGATAAACCATTTGGAGGCCAATGGACAGAAGGAAAGCGGGTGGGCAGGGGCCACACTCTTTGCTCTCCGTCCACTTCACATTGCATCAGCAGAGATCGAAGTGCATATCAAGGCATTTTAATCTACCCCTCGTATTGTATCGGCTGCGAAGTCGGCCCAAGATGTATTTTTGCAACGCCCAGGAGTGTCACGCCTGGAACAAGAAACGCCCTTGAGACTACATCTTTCATTCTTCTTTTTCTAGTGGCAGACAGCGATAACGCGGGGAGCAAGTTTGCAGGCTACCGTTATTATTTTTAATATCCTCAGTTCTTCTTAGATCGCTCCCAATACTAGAATCTGGTCTTTGCATTATGCCCTGAGCACCGGCTTGCTATATTCTGTGTAATGTCACTTTACAAGGCAAAAAGGGCTGCTGTCCCACGTTCTCCAGCGGTGCTCTCGTGGGGAAGATGACAGTGTGTTCTATCTTGCTAATTGCACGTATACGATCTTAAGGTAGCGAACGATCTTGGCAGGATAGCGCAGAAGCTGATCGAGGGAAGGGAAAGGCCGAAATCCACACTAGACGTGAGCCGATCGCGCAGTACAGGCCCATGGACCATCCCTCCCCACCCCCCCGCCTCAATTTCTTTTCATCAGTGCGCTTTCATGGAGAGAGCCACGCCCTGTCCTTGCTTTGTGCGCGACCCTCGAACTCATCGATCAAAATAAAACAAAGGGAGAGAGAGAGAAAGAGAAACAACATGCACAAGAACAAGAACATGCAAGCACAAGCATCTGACCTGCAGTCAATATATTACGGCGCATGGACAGGCCAGTGTCCATGGCAACAGGGCTCAGACGCAAGACAGAGAAGACCGAAAACGGTGACACGAAGTGCATCATCTACTGTACCCTAGGCGTGAGCTCTCGCGCTCTCCATCCCACCGTCTTCGTGCTCAAGCGTATGCCACCTGAACAATGTGAATCCTATGTTGCCCTATCCTATCCTCATTCTTTTTGCGACAAGATGCCTCATATTCGAGTCTTAAAAGTTTACTTTAGGACTTTAAGGAAATGAAACGCTGCTTAGCGAATCTTGGCTGAATAAACCTTGTCTTGGAGCGCCTTGTCTCGCGCTCGAGCAACAAAGGTTTTTTATTTTCCTTCTTGCCTTCTTCGTTTTAGAGCGTGGTTTGTGTAGCCCTTTGTCATTTCATGGTAGCCAGCACAGTAAAAGGATGGAGTGCTCATGTTTACTTTTTCCTTCTTTTCCTTCGCTTGATATTCCGCGTGGCATAAAAAAAAAAAAAAATAAAAAAATAAAAAAGAAAAGTTGCGCAAAATACATTGAAATACAAATGGGACCCATCGGTACAAATGTTCTATGGAGAAACAGAGACAGCAGTGTTAGATTCATGAGCGGGGGACCTGGATCTGCACGGTGCGTCTGTGGTTCGTGTATGTTGCGGTTTGATACAGTAGTCTATCATGTTTGTGTACCCAGAAAGGGCTACATGCAAATGGATTGCAGTTTTTTTTTGGGATCCCGCAAATGCCATGCTCGCCAAAAACTGCTTTTATATACCTCATCGCACTGGCCTGAGAGGTATCCATTCACTGGGTTGCTGTGTTGTGCATAGACTGTCTGTGTTTTGTGAGTCCGCTCCCTGGCCGTTCTGCGCGCTCCGACATGGCCGTGCTGCAATTGAATCTTGTTCGTATCCATCCCATGGGCTGAAGCTGCAACTGGCTCCTACATATCGGCCTGATCCCGATCCTGCTCGCCCACCTCCCCTGAGCACGCTATGTGCATAAAACCTGTCCATTAAGGTCGCGCTGCATAAAGAGGACGGAGAGCCACGTTTACCCATTCAAGTGTATTACGCAATGAGTTCCATGTGTCTTCTTTTGCGTTTGTGCCCCTCCGATCTTCAAGTCACTCTGTCTTCAACATAAGTCCTCTACTGCTGGAGACAGAAAAAAGACGGAGATTAACAGTAACTTGAGCAACAGTGAGGTAGACAGGGTGGGAGAAAGTTCATCCAAAGAGTAAAAAAAAAAGGGCATTAGGATATGGGCAAAGACCATCATCCCAGACGCATCTGTGCATACATGCACATGTTGAAGGAAAAAAATAGCACCTGCATGCATGCATTCATGGCCAGTATTTTTGTTTTTCGTTCATGCAAAAAGGTCCATGGTGCGAAGGCATGCAAGCTACTGCAGTATAATATTGTCTTCTCACCACTGTTTTGACACGAAAGGTAAAAAGCTTGGTAAGGCTCATACTTCCAAGATTGGGAACGAGCTTTCAAAAATAAACCAACAAAGGGACGTTCAACGGTTCCCAATGTCCGCTGCAAGCATGCATGTTGCTAAACTGTACAAACCACCCCCCTCCCACCCTCCCTCCCCAGTCCACTCCAATGCAAATGCCTCCCCCCCTCCCCTCCCCTCCGTTCTTGCAAAGGTCGCATACAATTGACGATGCCGCTGAATTGCATTCCATGGAGTACCCATAACCCGCAACCTTTCATGCACAAATCAACTCTTGATGTATATGTACAAGTGCACCCGGTCCACAATAACAAACAAAGCAAACATTAGCGTACACTCGATTGAATGTCACCCAGCCGGAAGGACAATGAGTTAATGACCCCCGAGGCTTATTTTTGGCATGACGAACGACAAGCCCACGCTTGAGAAAGAGCCAGTCCAACTTGGCGCCAGCAATCTGCATGGGTGATGCGTTTTGGTGCCAATGGTCTAAATATTGATATCCGAATGCAGGTCCCGTCTCAAGTTCACGCAGCATTCCAGCTTGCCATTTTCATTGTGTTGTGCTACGATAAAGGCTAGGGAATGCAACGAAAAAAAACTAGACTTCAATCAGCCCTCCCATGCAGCAACTACACTGCTCTACATCCCATTCTCTCTGCTCCGGAGGATGGCGCGAGTTCTGGTTCTTGTTGGGGAGGAAAGACGACAGCGAGTTGGAGGTGGACGAGACGTTCGCATCCGATTTCCCTACTCGATGCTCCAATCCCCTCAGTAACGATTGCTCCTCAAGATCTTGTTCAAGTCGAGTGTCCGTAGCATGGGCCTTCCATTCTGCTTTTGGTCCAATTGACGTGACAGACCGCTGACAAAATCCTGGTCCGTGCTCAATCTCATTGACCTGACTCTGTTGACAATCTAGTTCCGTTCCATAGCCCTGGTCACTCTTGTTGCCAGGAGTGTTGAATACTTCGCCTGCTAACTTGTCCATAGGAGACGACCTGTTGCCTATGGTATGTAAACTTGTAGTATTCCCGGGATCATGACCAGACTCTTGAAGACCAGTGATCAGTGCCATTGAAGGTGGTGGTAGATGAGTTTGAGAGTAACACTCATCTTGCCCAAGCGCACCCCTGCGTCCAAAATCCAGGCGATTTTGCCGTTGCTGCTGATGAAATTGGTACTGCCTCTGCATCAACTCCAGCTGTAGTTCCAGCGTGATTTTTTCCTGTCGCAGAGAGTCATATCCACGCTGCAGCACAGTGATCTGGTCCATTAGAAAACCATTCTTCCTTTGCTCAAGCGACAATGGCTCTTCCCGGTGAAAGGACGCATTAACTGTAAACCTGCGTGTGGGTTTTGATCGACGGGTGGTAGCACTGGTTGCAACTGAGGAGAGGATGGCTTTCAAAGAGTCGTCATTGATGACAGGATTTGCCGCTGACGATACCGTTGCTCTCGAGTTATCTGGTTTGGCATTATTGAGGGGTGGTAAAGTCGAGGATTGATCCTGCTGTCCGGGCTGTTCAATCGCTAGCCGTGGTTTATGCTGTGCCTGTAGCTGTAGTTGTTCCTCAGCCTGCTGCTGCAAAAAGTTCAGCTTCGCCTGGACTTGAACATGTTTATGACCAATGGCCAGCACAAGATTTTGAAGGCGTTCAACCTCCTCCTTGTATCTCGCCACCACCCGTTCAAGATCCAGCGCCGCCTCACCAGCGCGTACCCTCTCTTTCTCTAATGCCTCTGCAATTTTCAATTTCGTGCGCAGAGCCTCCGCTGTTCCTGCCCTAGACTCGCGCAGCTGTTCGATAAGATGCCGATTCTCATGCTGTAGCCGCTCAACCTTGTCGTTCGAAGCCCGCAATCGCTTTAGGAACTTCGCGTTATCCATGTGGCACTCGGTCATTTCCATTGAGAGAGAGTCTCGATCCAGCAGGACCTCCCTGAGTTCTCGGCCTTGCTCCTGAACTTGCCTCTTTAACTGCTCGACTTCATTTCCCTGCTCCTCTACTCGCTGCCGGTACGTGGTGGCCTCGGATTGGGCCTTGACGAGCTGTGACACAGTCAGTTCGTGCTGCTCTCTCAAAGCCTGGAGTGATAGTTGGGTGCTCGATGAACTTTGCTGGAACTCGGAGAGTCTCTTCTCTTTTATGGACGAGGATTGTTCAGACTTTAGCAGTCGGCTCCGAAGGGCCGATAGTTCAGACTCCAAGTCGTCACAGCGTTCCTGTAGAGGTGAATGTATAAGGTGTGGAGTCAAAGCACCCTGTGCAGGGCTGTCGACGGGACAGGACGGGAGTAGAGGGCTCTCAGGGCGAATGTCCGTGCTTGCTGGGAATATGGCTTTGCGCGCATCCAGCAGAGTGACTGAGGCGGCCGTCTTCAATGCGAGGATGGCGTCCTGCTGCTGTTGGTGATGGTGATCAGGAACGGGGTCCAAGGCGGAATTGTTGGACTGCATTGATTCCGATGCTTCGAGTGCCATGAGTGATTTCTGATTGCTGTGCTCCTGAGCCGATGTCGCTTAAAGCCGTTAGAGAAGTGACCATTCGTAACAACGTCTAACCCCTGCAGCAGCCAGAATATAGGACGGTGCAAAGAGGTGGGGGAGAGAAGGTGGGGGTGAAGGCGGACGGGACAGGCTACGGCAGAGGGCGGGGGGTATGAAGGAGAGCAAGAAAGAAAGAAAGAGAAAGCAGGCCGCGACGCTTGCGCCCGAAACATAAATGAAGTTCCACAAAGACGGAGTTCGATGCATCTTTTGTACAGGTGTGTGTGTATTCGGTTTTGTTTATGCCGCCAAGGGCTTGAGCAGAAGTACCCAAGAGGGATCGTCACATCAAGCACCGTGGCGTAAAGACATGCACGCTCTCGTCCCAAGCACAGGTGGCAATCTCCCGGTCTCTGTAAAGGTTAAAGTCGACGCCCAGAACAAACTCTGTATGCGCGTCGTGAATCTCAATCATGTCGCCGGTCGTGATATCCCAAATGCGCATTGTCATGTCGTATGAGGTCGAGGCAATTAAAGATCCTGAATGGGGCGAACACTTGACCTTGCGGACTGCGTACTCATGGCCTCTCAAGCAGTTGAGCTCTCGATCTGGCCGACGCAGATCCCATACCTTGATGGTGTGATCAACCGATCCCGTCACAACCTGGTGGTCCTGATATTTGTTCCAGTCCAGCGTCAACACCTCATTGCCGTGCGCAAGGATGGTTTGCACAGGTGCCGGTGAGTTGGTGTCCCAGAGCTTGAGTGTGTGATCGCCAGAGCACGAGGCAAAGAGCGTTGGGGAGTGAGGTGACCACATGGCCGAGTAGACGCAGTGCGAATGCCCCTTGAATGTCTGTAATGATGCAGGGCTGTTTTGGCTCCACTACAAACATACACCGACGGATGAAATTAAACGTTCCATTAAAACCCGTATCAATCCCTCTTTCGCATGGATCGGATCATCTCCTTACCAGTTTGATTGTGTTATCCCAGGATGCACTCAAGAAAGTGTCCTTGCTGACGAGGTTCCAGTTGACTGAAAAAACCTCTCTCTGATGCTCATGCCAGTTTTGGATGGGAAAGTCCTAGAGTTGCGACAAAAAACCAATTGAGAATGTAAGCTGCAGGTAAAGTGCTACGTAGAGTGTACGAAGCTGCGTCGATTGTCCAGAAGGGTATAGGTCTGGTTTGCAGTGTCACTTACGGCGAGTGTAGTGTCCCACAGTTTTATGGATCCATCCCCACTGGCTGTGACCAGCTGGTTCTCGTTGATTTCACTCCAGCATACATCAAAGAGGCCATCCTGGGTATCAAAACTAAACGCATAGTTCGAGAATGGTGTTGATGGTGTTAGAAAACTGGCGCGTGTTACGCTGACAAAAGAGTGGAGAGGCCGGCAGGCTGGAGGGGTGAGCAATTCAATTGGTTCACTTTGACCGGAAATTATCCCCTGAGCCGATCAATCGTGCTGGGCGGATCGATATACAGAAAGCGAGGAAGAGTCTCTTCCACCCGGAAAGAGGCAAATCGTCGGGAGACAGAGACAGCAAATCCACGGACTTACACTCGCTCAACGTTGATTGCTCCTGCTGCTGGTCCAGCGCCGACGTTAAGAATATGAAGCCTTCCGTTGCCAACAAGTCCAAAGTTTGATGCCGTCGCCACCGCCAACTTGTGCTCGAAGAATGGACTCCATTGTAGCTGCAGATTCACAGTGGTGTAACGAATGCCCGTAGGATGAAAGCCAAGAGTCAGTACCGGAAGCGAAATTCAATGACTAAAGACCGGCGCTTTTCAAGGCTTGACGAGAATGTGAAGGCGGAGAGCTTTCAAACAAAAAAAAAAAAACCTACGGCATATCCGTTGTAGCCGGGTGTACGGTGTTTCGCAAACATATTTAACAAGCTGTCTGGTCTACTCTGGTCTGGTGTCGTTGAGTCTTGAATCCGAACAGTTTCGTGCAGGTTACTGGTTCCTGGATGTGCAGTGGATCCTGTTTCTTGGCTGACGTTAATTGGGAGGGAAGCGAGTTGAAGAAGAATGGACCGAGCCATTGTCAAAAAGCCAGGTCAATCACATGTGACGCACGTGACGTTGAAGACTGCCAGCGGCAGCGAGTAGTGCGCGAGAAGCGCGTCTGGTCATCAGCCCCTGGCGGCTCTTATAACTGGTATTAGGGGTCATGCTCAGGCGCCTGAGTGTGTCATTCACAGCGCAAGGAGAGGGAGACCAGAGTGCTGGACCGATATCGCATCGGCCTTGCGCATGACGTTTCTGTTCCTTACAGCAGGCAGAGGTCTGGTGCCCTTCGCACGCATACTTCGGTCAAACTACATGAATTATGAGGAGTCTCAGACTGATCTTCAGGCATGGGATGGCTGACACTAATGCTGATTTGGAACATAGCAATTGCAGAACGTGTCCACGGATATGTTTCCAACCACCTTAAAGCAGCAATGTTTTCGCGCGAGGGAACTTGAGTGATTTTTGCGGTACCGGTGTAATGGAGCTACGGTGGTTTGTGCGACACACATTCCACCAAACTTTGCACTCAAAGAGGCATCTGGAAAACTCTTTGCAAAAATATTCTTCTTTACGATCTGCGCTGGGATTCATTGTATATTGACTGTACCGAGGAAGTTATTCTGATCAAAGCGAACCTCAACCAACTATTCACAGGCATAGAGGAGAGGAGCAGGCGACATGAAGGGTCAAGAAATGCTCTCGATATTTTTTTCTGGTGTATGTATTAAAAGTTCGGTATAGTAATGCGGACAACCACATATGCTGCAAGAGGTGAGCATCGGGCAGGAGGACAAAATAAAACAGAGATAGATGTGCCTCCTCTTCTACTCCGACGACTAGAGTGTCACCACAGCAGCGAACAATAGGGGGCGGGCACGGTAGTACATCGCTTAAACACAACAAAAGCGGCCGTTATTTTAGAGCTCCAAGTGTCCGCCTTCTCCTTACCGGGCTCATTCTATGCATTCCCTTCGCCTTCATCCTTCGCCCATTCATTCATTGCCTCCTCTACCTCCTGCATCTACTCTTCTTCGTTCCCCAATTCCAGTGCACGTAACGAAACAAGCATGAAAGCATAGAATATCCACCCTGATGAAAAAAAATCTTGCCTTGACCTCTTTTGTCTCGCGTTCCTGATATTCATTGCTGTACTGTGAGCGTTCCTCAACGGATACTCCTTTGCCAGCACCTTGCAACTACCAAAAGTATCCACCTTCTGGCTCCTCCTCCTCTCCCCTCTTACCCCCCCTCCCCCAGTCCCGCACTTTGCCACGGATCATAAACTCACAATGGCAGCCCACAACACCAACACCTCCTCATATTACAGGAGGCGGCGTCCACTCCTCAAACTTCCTTTCGCCCTCAGCATCCTGTTCCTCTACACCGTAGGCCCCGTAGTGGATGCTCAGGCACCAGTGGGATCCCGCCGCATGGGCTTCACGCAACTGGACAGCATACTTTACATCCAAGGTGGATTTGATACCTCCACCACTGGCCAGTTCATATCACTCGATCTCTCAAAATCATGGACAGCCTCTGCTCCAGCCTGGACAACGCTCAAGGACGGACGTTCCACCTCTCACCTCGCTCTTGCCTCTGTGAGTGCTGCTGCGAGCGGAGGCCGCAGCACGGCGGGTATGATCATAGCCATGGGAGGCATCAACAACCCGCCTTTCTTCAACTCGTATGAGCTCAGCACTGGTGCATGGAACAACATTGCGGGGCTAAGGCCGCCCTACCCAACTTTGGAGGGCCATGCGGCTGTCTCGGACCCCAACACGGGGCTCGTCTACATGATTGGTGGGAACAGCACCAATGCCTTCAATCAAATATCGGTCTATGACCCAAAGTCCCAAGCCATGGTTTCGCAGCATTCTGCCACAGCCGCCACGAGTCTGACGGATGTGGGCGCGGTTTGGTCTACTGCAAGAAATACCATCTTGACGTTTGGCGGATCGAGAGCCCCGCCAGCCGATACGAAAGGATTAGGAGGTGCTGATCTGGATGAGTATGACCCATCTTCAAAGACTTGGAAGACCATGGTAAGTGCCCGGCGTGTGAAAAAAAGTAACGGCCGAGGGTCGTACTGTACTGTAGCGAGGAGAAGCGGAATTACATTACACGAAATTAGCCGCGTTATACTTCGGAATGCTGCTGCACATCCTTAGGTCTGTGTGATCAAACACAAAAAAAGAAAAAAAAAAAACATGCCCGTTTCTTGGTATTTAATGAGAGCATCTATTTTCTTTTGTTCTGTTTGTTTACAATGGTTAGAGCACGTCCGGAGACGTTCCTCTTGCGCGGTTGGATCACTGTATGGTTGCTTGTAAGTGTGTTCTCGCGTGGAGTCTGCTTTGGTCCTGGATTGTGATTGTGAGGCGCTCTCATTTGCGGCTCAACTAGCTTGGGTTGAGTTTGAGAGTATAATTCATATGTGCCGGAATACTTGTTGCTTTGCTGCTCTTCAATAATTCTCCCTCCTTGGTAATGACATATAGCTGAGGACGGATCCACAATTGTCCTGTTTGGAGGAAGCGATGGCAACACCTACTTTGACTCTATCTACATCCTCGATGTCAGCTCCGGCAAATGGAAAAAGGGTCAGTCTGCGCCCGTTACGCGGACAAGGATGGCATGTGGTTTCCATTCCCGCCAGTTTGTAGCGTGGGGCGGTTCCTCAGGAGGCTCTCGCACAACGATGCTGAACAATCTGCCCATTGTCTATAACCTCAATGACGACAAATGGACCGACGAATACAGTGCCACTGAACAGTCAGCCAAGAGTAGCAATACAGGCACCATCATCGGCGTCCTGGTTGTCATCATCCTGATCGGTGTCGGCGCTGGACTCTTCATCATAAGGAGACGGAGGAAGACCAGAGAACAGGTCGCTTTGCAAGAAGACGCAGCCGCATCAGCAGCAGCAATGGCGGCCGAGGATAATCACAGCAGTGTGAAGGTACTTGCATCGTCCGATGCACGACATTCCCACTACCTGAACGTGGGCGCCGGCGGCCACTATGGGGCGTATGGTGCCAACGGCAATGAATACCCACTCAGCAAAATGGAGATCAATGATCCGTACGCCGTCGAGGCTGCCCGTGCTCGTTACGATGGATATGGCAGTGAGCCAGCAACATATGGTGGGAACTCCACAAGCACTTCCCCAGGCGGTCCGGGGTCCGAAAAGACCTTTTCTCCAGTCACATATTACACCAACACCACTGCACCTGGCGCTACACCCAGCCTGCAGTCCCCTGTAGCAGTATTTCATACCGGCACGGGCTCTCCTTACCAACCATCGCCGTATCTGGCCTATCATCAAGCAGATGGTAACCCATTCATGTCACCAGATCATTCGTACATGGCTGCACTAAGCGTCCCAGGATCATCATTACTCGCCAGCTCCTCCACTGTGCCTTCTCCTTCCAACCCCTTCATGACCACCAGCTCGTCCGAGAACGAGTACCATCATCCGCCGCCATCGACAAGTCCTGACCCCTTGCGACAATATCCTGCGCCAGCATGGAACACAACTTATCAAGTCATGCAGAGTCCAAGTTCTGGGGCCAGGGCGCCTCAAGCCATGCCAGAGGACACCTCTGGCGGCTATGTCCCACCGCCACCTCTGAGGTGATTTACGAATAAATTAAAGGAAAAAATGCAACAAAGCCGGTGGATTCCTTTTTCCTCGCTCTTGTTTTATGGATGGGGAAAAGAATATCAAATAAGTGTTCGCCACTGCTATCAAACGAACACAAGCCCAAGGGTTCACATCCTTCGCTGTCCAGAGAATGCGATTCCATGAAATGTCAGCCCTCTACTTCAGTCCCTCTTCAGTTGCGCTCTAGTGGGTCCAACAGGCACGCCTCCCTGGGACTCGTTACCCATCTGCAGGAGCAAGCCAATGGCCAGACCCACGGTCAAGACGAGCCCCAGCACAAGCCAGAAGAATAGATGGAACTGGATCGAAACGTCAATCTTCTCGCAGACCTTGCCTCCATACTGAGTGTTGTTGACCCTGGAACACTTGCAGTGGAAGCAGTTGGCGGCCTTGCTCAGGACACACACTCCATGCTGACTACATCCATTGGTGTTGGTCTTGCAGTCTTCCTCTGTTGCAAAACAGCTACCGGTCAAGGGCAAGGCGCGCTTCTGATGTCCTGCTGCCAAGAGTGGGTTGGCCGACGACTTTTCCGAGAACAACTCGGATCCTTGGCGAGTATTGGGGGCAACCAAGAAGATGGTGGTGGTATAAGTCTTGTGAATCTGCTCAAAATCGGGAATGAAGGTCTAAAACGAGAATAAAGGTGGGTTTGTCAGTCAACTTGAAAACAATAATTTCCACTTGCAACAAACGAGAACCTGTCGATGGAGTCATGTCATGGGCAAGGTTCACGTACCGTTTGCAAAAACTGCTTGAGGATTTGCTGAGCAGTCTTGTACTGAACAGAGGCGATGCCATGCTCTGAAGCGAGCGCTGCAAGACCCTTGATGGTGACGCGAATGAAATCCGACTCCTCGCCATGCTTGCTGTGAGTTCTCTGGTACAAGTCAATGTAATTGCCGAGAGCGACTGATTCTTCCAAAAACAACGCGTCCGCCTACCGTTGGAATATCTCATTGTTAGCGATTTTGACCTTTGTGCATTCGATCATCATTATTAGCCGACGTTCCAAAAGGATAGACGTGTGTACCTTCTTTGTCAGATCAAAGACTGTAACGTCCACATTGGCATGGTGCTCCGCAAGTAGATGCTCGTTCACCAGTGCGTCTCCTGACTTGGACCATTGATGCTATGCGCCGTTTCCCAAAAAAGTTCGAATAGGGGGAACAAAAAAATAGCTGTGTGTGAGTTATCATGTGCTTCGCACGCTGGTAATCTTGCAGAAGAAATAGAGGACAAAGAGAGGGCTATTACAGTGTTGAAGATGTATCTATCGTCCGAGGGTACAGTGCTAGCGAGCTCTGTGATAAGATCCTGCACGCCCTCGCCCGAGTCGACTTGGAAGGCCGGGTCATAGGAGGGCATCAGGTCTAGCAATAAGAATAAAGGGTTGTCAGCGCGATCCGTCAATCTCCATAGATGCTGTGAACCAGGCGAGGCCAGTCCATACCTTCGGGCTCGCTGACACCTTCAATGACCATCATCAGGTTGCCACCCATTCTTTCAAACAGGTCTTTCCTGGACATGCCAGGCTGGTTAAACACCTCCTGAATAGGTCCGTTCATGTTGATAAAAGCATCCTCGCCCTCGCGTTTGCCGTTTGTGAGCTGCCCCAGGTTCAAGAGATGTAGCAGAGTGGCGCGGGTTTCCTTAATGCTAAGAGATGGCGGGGCACTGCTCTGGGCGTTCCCGATGTTGGAGGTGGAAGGGCGTCCGTGAGAGAAGAAGTAGACGGTTGCCGGTGCTGCAGGTGCTGCGGAGGTGGTGTACACCAGCGTGGACAACAGGGCTGAAAGGGATAATGTGAGGAACTTCATGGCGTGTACGTCGATGTAGAGAAGGGAGTATGCGACGGGTGCGTGTCTGTGGGTGTGGATGTGGTTGTTGCAGCGAACGCGCTCTCTCGTGCGGGTCTCTCTTGCGTTCTGTGCTTTGCTGCGAGGAGTGAAGAGCTTCTTCGAAGGAGAGGAGAGAGTCAGTCAGAGAGGTGCGGGGGGTCGAAATGCAGTCTGCTGCGAATCACGCATCACATCTCTCCTTTTTAAAGGTCACGTTCATTGAACGCGCTGCTGCTGCTGCTGCAGGTGACGTCGCCAGAGGGGAAAGAAAGGTGTGTCCTAACTCCTTTGTTTAAACTTTGATGATGCCATTGGATGCGACATGCTACAGCAACCAAGGCGACTCGCCAAATCAGGCGCCCGACGAGGACCGCTTCCTCAGCCTAGTCCAGATCAGCGTGTATTCCGCCCCTACGCTGCCAATGGCCGCAAGGCACACTTTTGGAGCGGGAAGCTTCCCCTGCTGATAGGCTTGGCGGCTCTATTGCTCGGCTACAGAATTTTTCGCATGTATCAGTATGTCCAGGAGTCCAAGCAACAAAGAGCTCAGAAGGAGTAGCGTTTGGCATCTGCGTTTGACATTTTACACAAATCTCGTATGCAATAAGGTGAACGACATAACCATTCATTCAAAGATTAAAAAATAAATACTCGGCGGGCAGCTGCGAATATCTCCAAGAATGGCACGATGACTCTACTCTTCATCCCACACCTCGATCCGACTGTTCAAAGCCCGTTTTCCTTCCGCGATCAAATTATTAAGCTGAGCCTCCATCCTCAAGAACGCCTCATCCGAGTCCTCCGTTCCAGTGTTGGGTCGCACAGGCATCGAGGAACTACGCGCATGTCCCGCCTGGTGATGAGAGGCATGGTGGTGTCCTGAGGATGAAAATGACTGGCGCGATCTATATGGACGTGAAGTTTTGGCCCTGTAATAGCCACCAGGGCGAGGTGGCCGCCCGAGTGTGTTCGCTGAGGAATAGTTACGAAGCGTTCGGGGTGTATTGGCGGATGCAATATCCAATTGCTATACAATTTCAAGAGGACGAGGTCTTAATACAATGATAGTGGATAGTTGATAGTGGAAGGTCTGTCCATTGCGTTGCTCTCCTTTGGCTCCATATGATATCAGATATCGCTTCTTCATCACAGCCGCAGCTGCATTACTGTGATCCATCACTGTGTTCCTGAGCGATAAATACCGCGATCTCGATTCCATTGTGCATGATCCTGTTTCCTGACACGTTACATCACCCATAGTGCCTATCTACTCATCCTGCCTATCTACTCATCCTGCTGTGGCTCATTGACATTTTAAGTTACAACGTACCAAAGCCAGCTTTTCCTCCATCGGGTCTTCTTCCTGCATTTTGGGCGTGTCCTCGCGAGAGCCCTGTGTATCGTCAGATGCAAACGAGGACTGCTTGGAGTGATTACCACTACCGAGTCCTTTGCCTGTCAACAACTGATAAGCCGACAGAGCCACTGCGCCTGTAAAGATTACAGTCTCGACTGCTGCATCAAGAAGCATCGACGCTGTGGATCGGGGGCGTTTCTTGGGGGGTTCGGACACCGTCAAGGATGTACCGGCATCGTTCATGTCGTCATCGTCATCCCGATCTCTCTGCATACCATAACCCGAGCCTGATGTTGAGGTCGACGCTGTTCTCATTGTTGCCAATGATGCCGTGCTAGATCCTGGATGCGAGTCGTCCATCTCTGGTCGAAACTGAGGGAATCCAAATCGTTGGATGCCCTTTGTGGCGCGTCCTGGCTTCGGATAGTGCTCCAACGTCATATTCTGCTGCATCATTTGGCCCATGTGATGCTGGCAAGCAGGATGGTGTTGATGCTGATGCTGGGGACATCCAGGGCGGTGCTGCTGATAACTAGATGAGCCTCGGTGGTGACAGAGCGCAGAACAGGGAGGAGATAATGCCCGTGGCGAGGATGTGCTGGAGTAGTATGACGAGCCTGAAGTGGAAGCCGCCGAGGACATTGAGATCGACCCTCGACCGTAGCCGTGATGGTATTGAGGTCGTGGCATCATGGGGGCAGTGCTGAGAGTCGCAGCTACTGCCGCGGAAGCTGCGCGAGGCGATCCTGCGACGTCGGTTGCATGCGAGATGGCTGAAGTGGGACTTTCAGTACGGAAAGGAAACGAAGGACTACAGGCGCCTGTGGTATTTGATGCCCCAAGTGAATTATGCGCGCTGAAGTTTAGCGACAAAGGAGACGGCTTTGCTTTTTGCCCTGGCGAGCCATTAATACTCTGCTGACTAGAAGCAGTAGGTTTGAAGAGCGGAAACTGAGCGGAAGACGTGGTTGTGGTTGCTGTCGCGGACGGGGAGAGGGACAAGGACGAGGACGAGGACGAAGTGACTGACATGTCGGCGGGACTTGTGAGGAGCCCAGAGGGTGTCGTTGGCGAAGGATAGTTGTTCTCAGGGTTCTGTAGAGCCATCGAGAGCTCTTCAGACAATGTCCGGGGTTGCGGTTGAGCAACCCGAGGAGAGAAAGACAGCCGCTGCTGTCTGTGCTGAAACCCGAAGGAATCTCTATCTCCTTCGTAGTAAGCCGACGAATAGGAGGGAAGAGTAGACGCGTTTACTTTGGAGATCGATCGCTTGTGGGTGACGGGCGACTTTAACGACGACGCGACCTCCGTTCGGTGAGTGTGCTGTTGCGGCATAGGCATCGTTGACTGGAACTGGAAGCTATCCTCCCGCCGGTGACTAAACGAAGGTGAAGCCTGAGCACCTTTGTGAGGAAGCACGGGGGAAAAGGATGTCGCGGCTGAGCGGCTGTAGTCCCTTGGGGTATTTTGAACGTCCGGGTAGCGCAGCCATGGCTCTTCTTCACGCTGCTGAAATGATCGTTTGGAAGACATGAATGTAAGGCAAAGGAAGGTGTAGACTGAACAAGGGAATCGGATTGGGGTTTTGGGTGGCAGAGGAAGAATGAGGGAGTGAAAAAGGGGAAAGGTGGGATATAAAATAAAAAGATAATTGCTTGGCGAATGGGTAGGTATGTTTGAACTGCGTGGGGGGTATCAACGTGATGCACTGGTGTGAGTGGGGAGGGGTAGAGGAATGGAGAGATGAGTAAATAGGCACAAGTGAAGAGGAGGAGAAAAGGGCAATGAGGAAGAAGGAAAGAAATGACGACGAGCAGACGGCGGGAATTTGAGAAAAGAGTGCGTGAACAGGCTTCCGTTGACAGTGCGCTTGCTGCACCTGCGACGTTGTTGTTGCGTCGTCGACCATTTGTTGTTTGTCTTGATAATCTGATATCCGCCAAGAAACATGTGCCACAGCATCATCTCAGACACAAGACTGGTCGTGCATGCGAACCCATTGTGTGAACCTTGCCTATGTCAGACGAAATGGACACAAGGACACTTTGGTAGGGGGTAAAGGACGGACGCATCCTGCTTCAAGCTGCTTTTGCTTATGGGCCAGCTCGCACCCCTTTCCGCAGGAATCGCGTCGCGGGTCGAACCCCCAAGAGGACACCGATCTGGTCGTGGAGCCCTCAGTGCACTAACGACTTGCAAGCATTGCTGCATTGGCACTTGTGGGAAAGGACGCGGTGGGCGAGGGTGGAGGTTGCTGCAGCGGCTGATCAGGAGGCATCCAGCTGGATTGGACCAACGTTCCCCAGGAGAGCTCCGAAGCACTTGCCATGTGGGGATGTTTTTTTGTTTCTGAGCCATGCGATCGAGTCATACAGTAACCGTATACAGTGCTCTCATTGGCTGGCCTTTGTGAGAAAGATCACCTCTGTTGCCACCCCCCCCCCCACCTATTTGCTCTCTCGCTCACTCTCTCTTCTCTCCTTCTCCCTCTTGTCCATGTCCACTGCACCCCCTTCACCGTCGCTGAACTCTTGACTCCGCATTCCCCACCTCTCCTATTCCAGTCTTTCATCAATGGCAAGCAGCAGCGAGAACACCAAGGTCGCCTCAGACCATGTCGAGTATGAATTGATCCTCGCCATTGTCACACTAACCACACATGGACAGAGCACCAGTTGTCCTGGGTGAAGCCGCCAAACCGCAGAGCGCATCGATCCAAGGAGACCATTCGGGATTAGACATGAGAGGAAAGGCAATGAGATGGACGCAGGCTTTTCTCGATCGACAAGCATTTGGAATATGGTTTTCCCACGGCTTAACGGCGGCGCCATGTTATTAACCTTTTAAGGATGACATCCACACCTTGGTCTGCCATAGACTGATCCACCCCACAGCCAAGCCTGCAGTGAGCCATGCCTTGACCGGGCACTCTCTCAGTGTTGGTCGCAGCTATATGAAGGCAGAGTCGCCGCACGCACGTGGACCGTCTCCGATCGACTTTGACGGTCTTAGCTTCCCGAGTAAGATTACACACATGGATGTCAACTTGGTCGGCTTTCTATAATAGAGCAAGCACATTCATGGGCTTGTGGGAGGGTTGTGTCTTTGCATTGAATTAATGCCGTTTGATTCTCTTGCTATTAGGTATCGGAGCTCGTGAACGCCGCGAAGACACAGAGGAATCGCGCGCTGCTAGGATCGAGAGGATCGCAGAGGCGGTACGTGTGATTCTGGTGGGCATCGGCGAGGATCCCAATCGCGAGGGACTTCTCAAGACACCTGAGCGCTATGCAAAGGCACTCATGTTTTTTTCCAAGGGATATGAAGAGAGCGTTACTCGTAAGAAAAGATCACTGTGTTACCCTTACTGGGAGCTTGTGCGTCCTTCGCGAGAGTTTTATTGATAAAACTAACATGGATATCGGGTTTTAATTAGATCTCATGAACAAGGCGCTTTTCCAAGAAGGTACCGCTCACAACTATGTGTGATCAATATGGCTGCGACGGCAAGTGATGGATTACATATGCTCACGACATCCCTTAACTTTTAGACCACGACGAAATGGTGATTGTCAAGAACATCGATGTGTTTTCGCTGTGCGAGCATCACATGGTTCCATTCACGGGCAAGGTTAGTGGGACTAGGTTGAGATGTCTGCAGCCGCATGAGAGCTGTGGCTCCCAGGAGCTGATCGACGTTTCCTGCTTTTCTTAGATCCACATTGGCTATATCCCCCAAAACGGCAAAGTTGTGGGGTTGAGCAAAATTGCTCGCCTGGCGGAAATGTTTAGTCGTCGCCTGCAGGTTCAGGAGCGCTTGACTAAACAGGTTGCGATGGCGCTGCAGGAGCTACTGAGCCCTCAAGGAGTGGCTGTCGTCATGGAGGCTAGGTATTGGGAAATTCGCTGGTGCAATGCTAAGGCAATATCGGAATCAGGCTCTATGGAGGCCACTCATGCTGATCCCCACTATTCATTCTTCAATGAACTGCAAAAAAAATAGTCACTTCTGCATGGTCATGCGTGGAGTCCAGAAGCCTGGGAGTCAAACGATCACCAGCTCCATGTTTGGCTGCTTCCGTGACAATGCAAAGACGAGAGAAGAGTTCCTCTCCCTTATCAGACGCAGTGGGATTTAAGAGTCGTGCGGCCGCAATTGCACTGTCGCCTGGGTGCCCGCAACAGTCGCTGTCCAAAGAAGGCGATACCCACCAGCCATTTATCAGTATTCATAGACCACAATACAAGAATGTTCTGAAAATAGTGTGCCTGACCCCCTCTTCCTCACTAGAAGAAAAAAAGGGATCGCGTCCATTCTCAGTGGGGACCCGTAAGTGAAATGAGGACATCACAATGCACCTGCGTTCTCTCGCGCTTGTCTCTTTCCCTCAGCTCTTTTCCGTCTCGTCTTGATCCTGTCCCTCAACACGCATCTTTGCCGCCTATATCGTTTTTTTATCGTTATCTATCCTGTCTTTACTCTTGACCTTGCCATATTCTTGCTTGCCTACCCACCCCTCCCCTCTTGCCAGCGTACTTGCCTGCTCACTCGCCGTAGAAGCAGTGAAAGCTCCACTCTTCACCTCGCTCACAAAATCCGTCAGTCTCACCATACCCGGCTACAGCAGAGCAACCCCGCCCCGCTTATTTACTGTTCGTTATCCTTCGTTATCCTCATCCCCAGGCCAGTTAGACCCTTTCAGCTTCATCCACTAAGCACCGTGCACCGTATTCTAGAGCTCCTCCGTCTCTCCAGCCCCTATCCGTCTCGAGAGCTTGCTCCTTCGGTGCCTTAAGCACACCCAACAGCTGGCTGCGCCATATGCTAGGGAACGGGTACAAAGAACGGCTAGCCAGCGCGCCGAGTAGCCTGGGGTCGCTTCTCCTGAACTTGTCAAAGCAACCTGTGAACGCAAGTGAACCTTCGGAGCACCAGCATCAGCAGCTCCAGCGCCAAACAGACAACAATGAACCTACAAATGAATCGTCGTATTTTGGCAAGCACTCCTTCAGCACAAAGGCCGTCGTTGCCAATCCAGGCAAGAGCTCTCCTTCAGTGCCACCGTCGATTGCCCCAGTCCTGGAGTCAAACTCAGCCTCGCGCAACACCCCGTTATTCCAACAACAGCATATCCATCGCACTTCACGCCTGCCCAATGCAGGGCTTAACCCTGGCCGAATCCGCGATCAGCTACCGGAGCTGAGCTCATCCAGCTCAACTGAGAGCGCCAAGTTCTTCATCAACACTAGCAAGTCTTCTCGTTCGCTTGGGGCTGACCAACATCCCGTCGCAGCGACTGTGCTTCTCCCTTCTGCCGTTGCCCCAACCTCACGCTGCTGGGATAGAACACTGAGCTTCCAGGACGACAACGTTAGCAACAGCACATCCGGTACTCCCAGATCAAAGGCAGCTTCTTTCGTGGGCTTTGCAAACGATGGAACAGGGAATCTGTTTGAACAAACAGCGACGGGTGAGCCGAGCGCCACGGGTAACAGTAGCTTGCCTCTGGGACCAGCAGTGGATCTTGCGGAATATGGAATCGATGATGCTGTCCGTGCATATTCGGGAATGGGGTCTTCTACTCTTACGGCAGTTGTCTCCATCCAGCGCGCTGTGCGTCGATTCCTTAACCAGAAGCATGCCAGACCCACTAATGTAAGTAAACGTAATCTTAGTCCTTCCTATCTTACCCTGCTTTGAGCGCTACTTTTGGAAAGCAATCCCTCCCATTCCATATCTAGGTCAAAAGAGAATGGCTCTCGCAACCCTCCTATATTTCATTATTTCATTATTTTTTTGCGGATCGTCTCCTACAGTAATCCCTAAGAATGCAAAAGTTGACCTGCATGTTCACGTCTGTGACGCCAATTTTTAGAATCCTCGCCTAGAGATCAGCACAACCGCGGTCAACATAACTGAGCACCTCCAAACTTCAGATACCGTTGTTGGCTCTTTCAGCTCTAAAGATGCGGCGACCTCTAGTACGCATATCAGCCTTGATCTGGAGTCTCTTGAGAAAAGATGCACTCTCCAAGCAACCGAGATCAAACAGCTCAAGGAGCTCGTGGCCAAAATGATGCAGGAGGCAGCGGAAGATCGACGTAGATTAGAGCAGCGAGACCGAGAAATCGAGGACCTGATAAAGCAGCAGAAATCGACGGCGCTTCCCACATCGATGTCATCCTCCCGTTTTGGCCATGCTCATAGTTTTCGACAAGGCAATGGGTCCATTGCAACCTCCTCCACAGTGCCGTCGTTCAATACATTCGGGTACACCGGCATGGCGTCGTCTTCTGGCGATGAGTCGTTCCACTCGTCTACGGCTAATGGGTCTCCAGCATTAGCAGAAAGGGTCGTGGGAGGTGTTATAGGCATCGCGACTGAGGATCTGAACGACCCCACTGTTTCGTATGCCAGTCAAGCGAATGGCGGCGCAGTTCTCCATGCCCTGTCCATCCCATCTAGATCCAACTCCAGCACGGCCATTCAGTCGCAGTCCTCTCATCCAGGTCTGAATCTCAAGATCAACACCACTATCGCTCAGTCCTTACACAGTAATCAGCAGTCGTTTTATCATCAACAGTGCCAGGGCTTAATGGACATGGTCGATTCTCCTTCTTCATCGGATTTCGGGGCTCAGGACATGGTGACCACACCCTCGAGCTATGGAAGCGGTAGAGGGCTTGCAGGCTCACGACACGGCTATAGCTCGCAGACAAGTTTTTCTCATTTAAACCATCGGAATTCTGGCAGCTTCTCCTCGTCATCGCGTGCATTCGATTCGCCTTCGGAACAGCAAAGTCCTTACCCTTGGAATGTGCAGGCAGGATTAAATCACTCTCAGTCTTGGGTTGACGATGTACGTGTACAAAATATTCACACTCCCTAGCAAGTGTTTGGACCGACGCCGACCTTCACGTTTAAGACCTTGCTAATACTCTTTCCGGTCTGTTGTTAGATGAGTGCTGGCTACGGCTACGAAGTCAGCGGGCGTGCATCTGGGCAGTTTAATCCTGGTGGAATGGGTCAGCCTATCGGATACGATCCCCAGTTCATCAATCAACAGTATTCTCATGTAGGCCAGCTCCAGCAGCAGTCTCCTCAGCACCAGGGAATGCCTTCCTACAGAAGCAGTTACAGGCGGCATGGAGAGAAACCGGTGCACCTTGATTACCAGGTAATGGCTCTTGTACCGCTACCGGTTAGAATTCCAAACATATGAAGTTGTTTTCTGACTTGGGTAGATGTTATCCCTGTAGATGTGCGTTGATCGAATTCTTCAGGCAACCGATCAGCAGGCATCAATACATTTACAGCAAAAACTCAAAACATCTCCCCCTGAGCAAAAAGTTCAGATCATCGATGCCATTCTCGGTCAAGCCTATCCGTTAATGTCAAATCGTTTCGGCAACTTTTTGATCCAGCGATGTTTTGAATTTGGTTCACCTCAGCAGATTGATGCGCTCGCGCAAGCCATGCGCGGAAATATCTTGACACTGGCCTGTGATCCATTCGGCTGCCATGTGGTCCAGAAGGCATTGGATAATGTCGAAGAGGACTGTAAAGCCCGCATTGTGACCGAGATGTTCCGACGGATCCGTGAGACGATTGTTCATCGATATGCGTGCCACGTCTGGCAAAAGGTCTTTGAGATCCGCTGGACGGACGCCCCGCCTGCCGTGATGACCTACGTTAATAACGCTGTCACAGGACGATGGGCTACTGTAGCGGTCGACGAAACTGGGAGCTTAGTCGTCCAAAATGTCTTTGAGAACTGTGCCGAGCACGACAAGGTAAATTGAATCCCACAGAAGCTGGCATTGCTGTATAGATTATAGCTTTTGTGCTAGGAAGCATGATGCTAACCAAGCTGTATCGTAAACTCATTTTTAGCGGCCTGTGTTGAACGAAATTCTTCAATCCGTTACTACGATTGCGAAGGGTCAGTGGGGTAACTGGGTTATCCAGCATATTCTTGAACATGGGGCTGCGGCTGACCGCGCCATTGTCACACAAAAGATCCTCGAGGATGCTGTAAACTTGTCGCTGGACCAATATGCATCTAAGGTAGTAGAGAAGACTCTGAGAATGGCCGCCTTGTTTTCATCCTCTGCAACTATCCCTCCGAGTAAGGCTGCAGATGAATCTGATTCGAAAAGTACCAGCAGTGACAATGGCAGCACAGGCATGCTAGCGCCAACTGTTATTGTTCACGGAAAGACGATACAGTTAACACAAGAGGACGTCATGGGCCAGTACATTCAAATTGTCTGCGATGGTGTCCCAGATCGACCGCGCATACCGCTCATTGATATTGCAGCAGATCAGTATGGAAACTACATTATTCAGTATATTCTCACGAATGCGGGACCTTATCACCGGGAGACCTGCGCAGCCTTGATCAAGCGCCACATGGTCAGTTTGCGTGGATCAAAGTACGGACAAAAAGTCGCGTTTATGGTTGAGAGGTGGCGAGGCAGCCCTTATTCAGGAAACCATGCCAATAGCAGCAATTTGAGCCAGGGAGTTGGTTCATCTTCGAGCGGACATCATTCGTATGGATCAAAGACGGTCTCGGGGTCTAGCCTTGATAGCGGAGGTGCCAGTGGACGACGACGATGGTGAAGAGAACTGCACTCTTACCACAGATTGAGATTTCTCTTTTTTCTTCTTTTTTCTCTTTTGACTTGCGCGTATTCGATCCTTTCTTTTGACACAGTTGGCTGGAGTAAGGATTAATCCACTTGTTATTTATACCTCTCTTTACCTCTGTTTAACCACTACATGACTCCTCCAAAAAAGAATAGAGCACTTTCACAAATACATATGGTTACAATTTTTTATGTGGCGATTGTCTATGCTAATCAAACATGAACTTTTTGAACCGCTGCCATGCTCCCTCGGGCGTGAGTTTTGGACGCACATCGAGGTAAAAGCTTGGGGCTTCTGGATAGCGAGGATCGGGCTGTCCCGAGTAAAAGTCAATGATGTAGGTGACCTGCTTCCCGCAGCGGTCCACAACCCAGTCATGTCGATCGAATGGCAGTGTATATCTGTTCATTGGATAATGAAAACACGACGGACGAGTGAGTCAGTATACATGGAAGATCAATTTCATAGCATGGAAAAAGTCAAAGGTCCTCATAATTTACCCCATCCAGGAACGGATCCGTGCCTTGGGCGTAATTTCCTTTGGTTTTCCTTCAAATTTGACCAACTTTGGACCTCCACATGTGCTACAGCCATGAGAAAGAAAAAAACCCGATTGTCAATCAAAAAAAAAAATCCTACCTCACTCGGTAATCAACATGATGAAAAGAAGTGTCAGAAAGATCGACTCGCAAACTTACTTTTCCATACCCTTCTCCCATCGGAGGATATGCTTCCAGGCCATCTCATTGACCATGTTGTGAATTGGTACGACAAACTTCATGTCCTCCTCCCGTGGGGTCCAGTTCTTGCGTTTCATGGCGTTGAAAAACATTTGCTCCGAGGGGTAGATCCAAACGCTCTCCTGTCCACCATCCACGTCCGGTGCGTGTGCTCCTGAGGAGGCTGTGTTCTCGCCATATGGGTCTGCAGCATTGGATGCCTTTGGAATCGAGCTCATCTCGCGCTCTGTGTTGAGATCCTTGCGCTGGGAGGCGATCCGGAACTGATCTGGTGAAACGGGCATATTATTGGAGGGATCGATCAGAAGTGGTTCCTGGGCGACAGCTGCTGTTATCTTTTTGGAGGAGGAGGATGATGAGGGTGTCTGTGATGCAGTGGATCTGGGCATGAAGTGCTTGTGGGCTTCGGGCGAGACTGGACACTTTGCGGGCTCGCCGTCACTGGTGGTGGTGGGAACTGCTGGGTGGCCCTCCGGCAAGGCTGGCTGTGCGTCCTTGTTGGGAAGAAAGTGCTTGAATGTCGTGTGATCTACTGGGCATTTAGAAGCCTCCGGTGCTCCTGCGGTCTGTGATTCCTGAGAAGCCATGACGGTATGCTGAAGGGTATCCTGATGCGTGTTTGCAGAATGGAGACCAGTGTGACGAGAAAAGCAACAGATCCAGCTGCAAAAAGCTCGGAAAGGTTGAACAACTTCGGCGATATTGGACACCAGCAATATAACGTGATATATATAGGAAAAGACACGTCACAATTTCAAAGCCTTTGTTTTCGTCCAGTATGATGCGCGTGCAGATGTGCCTTCAACACTTGCTCTGTACAGCACGCTCCCACAACCACAGTTCCTCAACCAACAACCCACCAGCAAAAGTGTCGGTCGGCATGAAGGAATCAGGAGAACGTGGAGGAGCAGCGCCCACAGCACCCTCCACGGTGAAACGGCCCTATCATCGGAAACAGATTCTTCTTCGAGATGACCCCAACCATCACGTCCATCGCAGCCAGCACTTGGATCAGCCTAATGCCTTGAACGTCTGTAGCGGCCACCAGCGCCCATCCAACCCGTCTACGCTCTCTAACTTTTCTCAATCGGTGCTTCGCATCTCGACCCTGCACATGCTACAGTCGGCAGGATATGATGCAGTGCAGGCAAACTCCATGACCGTGCTCGTTGATTGCCTCGGTCGGTACCTGACTTTTCTGGCGGAATCAGCTAAGGAGTTTGCGGAGCACTCGGGGCGATCACAAGTTACAGCATTCGATGTGGCAGACGGACTATCCAGCCTCGGGATCGAAATATCTGACTTGAAAGAGTGGCTATCGGAGCGCCCATCTGCCGAATCTGGTCAGGAGGCTGGAGAAGGCTCGGCTAGCAACGGTGCAACAGCAGCTGGAACAGCATCAGCAGTCCCTGCCGTGAATCGACCCACATTGCCGTCTTGGAGGGGGGCAGACCCTGGACGTGTGATGAATGGTATGTTTTCATTTGAATTGATAGCAGTCAAAACGGTTCACATGCCTACGCGAAAGAATGCTAACAGCTCGAACTATGTCTTAGACGCTGTCTGGAATGGCCGGCCGAGAAGCAGCGACAATAGAGATGTTTACGAATGGCGTGCTTTACCACCAGGATTCATTATGCCTACGACAGACGAAGAGCAGGATGACTATGCCTACCCAGACAGCTCGGACGATGAATCCAGTAACAGGAATGTTGTTATGGCAGAGGATGTCACGGAGACCCCATCTCGACGCTCAAATTGGATGCCAGAGTCAAGGCCACCACATATACCAAGCTACATGCCACCGTTCCCAGGATCTGCCTTGTCGACCGACGAGGTGGAGGAAGTTGAGGAGGATCACAGCAGCAAACCCAAAATCGAATACGCCGAGCCGAATGAGGGCGTTTCATCGCCAGCGACTGCAGCATCAACAGCTGGACTGGACTCTGCAGTAACCCGGACAGCCACTTCTGGTGATGTTGTATCTCCCCCTAACCTAAGCAAGCTGTCAATCAACACTACTGCACCAATACAGCCTGAAGCACGGGATTCGTCAGTGGCACCGGATGTGAAGGCTCCAGGGAGCAGCCAATCCAATGCCGACGTCAACCCATATACGAGAGTGGATTCCCCACGGCCTCTTTCATCTTTGCATGCAGCAATTTCCATCAGCACCCCATCTCAGTCAGGGTTCATGCTCCCTGGACAAGCTTCGTCAAAATCGACCAGCCTTTCTTCAGACGCGCAGAATGTATTTTCGGACACCCTAGTCACCATTCTGGATCCCACGCCCTACTTTTCAGGTAGCTCGAGGCGCAACAAGGGAGAGTGGAGACTGGCGAATGCAGCTGCCAGACCCATGGATCTATCAGATACACTCTTTTCCGCCTCTCAGGACTCCGTCATCATTGATGGGCTATTGAAGCAGTCGGCACCACCCGCACTTTTGAACAAATTTGCCAATCCAGGAGTTTCAGTCCAGGATGCATTGTCGCCCATCCCGCTTTCTGATAAGAGCATGAATGGAGGCCTGTCTGAATACCATAGTGCTCAGCTGGAACCATTGTCTCAAGCTGGAGCCCGGACTTCAGTTTTGCCAGGAGTTTCGCGAAAGGGATCGTTCTCAAGCTCGCCCCTGTCAACAGTGACATACCCTGTGGCCCCCGCAACAACTGGCAGCAATGTTACAGCAGCCGTAGGATCTTCAGGCAGACAGAAGGCAGGATCACGGAAATCGAGTCTGACAGGCGCAGCCCCAGCTGCGCAGTCAACGCCTGTGCCCATCTATGTGCCTCCAGGATCCCAGACAGCAGCAGCAGCAACCGCTTACTCATCTCCCGGCCCCTCTGCGACCCCAATCAACCCCAGCATCTTGTCCAGGATAGGTTCCAACTTTGATCCAGCGGCGTTGCTCGCAGCCGCCACTACTTCAACCGCTCCATCTCCCGCCGAAAATTCACCAGCGACAGCTAACGGAGCTCCAACAAATGCGTCTGTACCAACTCCTGTGCCACAAGTGAAGCCAGTACCATCAGCAGCACCAGTGCGGCTGAACCCAATTGGTGCTAACCCTGCTTCAGCCCCTTCAATAAGTAACCTCGCGACAATAACGGCGGCGCCAGTAGGATCAGGCACTCCCGCCGCCATAAAGCCTACCCCCGCACCTGCCACAGTGGCGAAACCGGTGCCAGGCCCAATCTCACTGTCTGATCTCCCACTCACCATGCCAGCTAGTACAGCCAGGACACCTATGGCACCCACTCCAACTACACCATCAACACCAGCAGCTCCCAAAATTCGATTCAAGTTTTCGGCTTTGGATGCTATTTCGACAGGAGACAGCCACGAAGGCTCGTCCTCAAGCAAACGAGACCATGGTTCGTCCTCTGGTAGCCATCACCACCATACTCATCACCGATCGTCTTCTACTACATCAACCGGATCCTCACACCACAAAAAGTCGAAAAGGTCATCACGGGACTATGACGATGAAGACGAGGAGAGCGATGGAGGGCACGTTCGGGAAAAGAAAAAGAAAAAGAAGAGCAAATCGAAGGATCGGGATCGGGATCGGGACCGCGATCGTGACCATGAACGCGACCGCGACCGAGACCGGGACCGGGACCGAGAAAGAGACCGAGATAGAGGTAGGGAGAGCGACGGTGGAGGTGGTGGGGGAAGTCGGCATAAGCACAAACACCACAAGCATCATCGACACGACTCGGCGACGTCGAATGGAGGCGCGTACGCTTCACCTTCGACGGGCTCGTCGCACTCGAAATCGAGCAAAGCTTACGGCTACGCAGGACCAGCACCGCCTATTGGATCCCATGTGTCAAAGCATGGCAATGTTGTGCTGGATGAAGCAGTCGAGGTCATTAATTGCATCTGTGCGAACCCGACGCTGGACGATGGCCTATTCATGATTGCGTGTGACTCGTGCGAAGTCTGGTTCCATGGTCGATGCGTTGGTATTCGCGAAGGCGATGCGGTTACGACATGGTTCTGTCAGCGCTGCACGGCCAAGGGACGCGGAGGGTAGATTTGGCTCGTTGCCTATTCATTAAAAGCCCAAAAAAAACCATGCATTGTTCATAAGTGTCAAGTAGCAGGATATTGCACCCCCCTGGATGATGAAGTTCACTGCCACAGTGGTGGACTGAAGAATGAGGATAGGTCAAAGGCAAAGTCGTTAGCACGGTCAGGGGCAAAGCGCCAAGAGAGAGTGGGGGCGCAGGCGCAAACCACGTTAGGGTGACTGTCGTATGAAAGGCGGGTGGGAAAACATAAAAGGATCGCCCAGTTCTGACACATTCCATTACTCCCTCGAGACCCCTCTTTCCTTCCATTGCATTTTGTCCTCGACTCCCATTCTCCGCCTTTCACATTCTCACTTTGTTCATAATGGAAGCACCTCAGCAGGAACTCTATGGCGGCGCCATTACTATGAGCCTCCCCCGCAAGTTTGAGAATATCTGGTACTTGACTCGCGTCCACGGCTGTATTCTAAAGGACCGCCCCCACCTCCCCTATAATACTTTGCTTTGCCTAATCAATAAACACCCTCTATATCCTTCACTAGCAATGTGCGAGAAGTTCCTGACCACCAAGAAGTCTTTGTGAACGTGGATGAGGATCAGAGCGTGATCGTCGAGATCTTGGAGCTGGCAGCTGAGGCATCGGATGAAGCCTGTGCGACGTAAGATGAAGGCATTAATACGGTTTTCCTTCGCACCTCTGGAGGTGTACTTTGAACGCCGTACACCACCCTTGAAAACTAATGCCGAATCTTTTTTTTCTATTGTTACTGTGTGTTGAATGTAGCTTTCATTTTCAACAGTTGGCCGAGGACAATGACGCAGAGGACGCCTCCACCGTCCAGAGCGTGTCTATTCTCAACAACGCCGAGCTCCCAACCTGGCCGTACGTACAGCAAATATGAACATTGGCACATGGTAAGGATTGAAAGCAAAGAACCGGATCAATAGGGACCATCTCACTAACCCTATCTCATGTCGGGGGCCATCTTATCATTTTTGGAATTTCGTCCGCCTTGAAGTGCCGATACCAAGATCTATCTCCTCCTGGGCCAACAGCGTATTGCAAAGTTTAATGAGCGCCAACGTCAACAAGAGGAGCAATTGCAGCATCCGGCCATGGCACAGATGGATGCTCGAAATCTGGTGCAGATCATGATGGTGGTGTTCCGTTTGCCTCGCCATGGGACCGATATTGTGATCTCGTACAACGTACCACTTCATATCTCGGAGACGAGTTCTTCAAAGCAGGTTGCGCACGAAGGAAGCATCCAAGAGGCTGAGGTTTGGTTCAGGAATTTGATCGGATCCTTCCAGGTCAGGGAATGGGGAATCTTTGGAGCAGGAAACTAGTTGGACTTGGGGACAAAGTACTTGACCTGTTTGGCCCAACAACGCACACACCATTTTAGATTATAATCCCATTTTTGACAAAGAACATAAGCATGAAGCTCACAAAAATAAAGCAACCTTCCTTTGATACTTTGCGTCCTTTCAAGATTCCGACTTGCTTTTTGATATTCTTAATCTATTCACACTCAATCACTTCTAAAAGCGCCACTCTATTCCAATGTAGCATATTTCTTCAAGTGCTCAGGGATCGCATCGGTCAGACCCTTGGACTCGATCCACTTCTTGCTAAAGAGTCGAGACTGGTATCGATAAGCGCCGTCGCATAAGATGGTGACAATGTTCTTTCCTGGCCCCAGCTTCTTGGCCATTTCAACCGCAGCCACCACGTTGAGTGCCGAGGAGGCGCCAACGTAGATACCTTCCTCGTCCAGGAGACGGTAAACCATGTGCAGTGAGTCGGCATCGGGGATCTGAAGTGCATCATCAATCAGATCCAGATCGGGCTTCAAGTTGTCGGTGACACGTCCCTGACCGATACCTTTTTGTGAACATCAATGAAAACATATAGTGTTAGGTCAGTGTGCTCTGTCAGGACAATGGAGGGGAGGAGGGGGGGGGTCCCATATACTATACAGTAGCGAGTATACATACCCTCAGTGATGGAGCTGCCACCTCGCTCAATAAGAGTGCCTCCGCTCTTGATGTACTTGAACAAGACACTGCCTGGGGGATCTGCCAAGAAGATCTTGATCTTGCCCTGGCTCTTGTCCTTCAGGAACCGGGCGGTGCCGGCAAGCGTACCACCGGTACCAGTAGCGCACGTGAATCCGTCAACCTTGCCGTCCAACTGCTGCCAGATCTCGGGACCAGTCGTCTCGATGTGGGCGCGGCGGTTGGCAGTGTTATCAAATTGGTTGGTCCAGACAGCGTTGTCCAGAGACTTTGCATGGCGAGCGGCCTGGTGGTTATAGTTTTCAGGGTTCTCGAAGGCAACCGCGGGGACAGGGTAGACCTCGGCGCCTGAAGAAAAATGAAAGAGGGAGAGGAGGAAGTGTTAATGTGTGGCGCGGAATGAAACAAGGTTGGGTTAGCAAAGGGATGACCCCTAATTGTGCGCAGCGCCCAGCTCCCCCGCTCTAACCGAAGTAACTCCGAGTTGCCCCGTAGGTGGTTGGCTGTGATTCCTGTTAACGTACCGAGCATGCGCAGGAGGTCGATCTTTTCTTGGCTTTGGGTGTTGGGCATATAGATCACGCACTTGTAGCCCTTGGCTCTGCACACATGGGCAAGACCGATTCCAGTGTTGCCCGCTGTTCCTTCGACAATGGTTCCACCAGGTTTGATAAGTCCTAGAAAGTAGAAAGCATAGTAAGAAAAGAAACTGACGGTCGTGGGAATATTCTGTTTTCATTGGGATCAATCTGCTCTACTTTCTTCGCCCCCTTACCTTTTTCTTCTGCATCCTTGACAACGTAGAGTGCGGCACGATCCTTGACAGATCCACCAGGGTTCATGAACTCGGCCTTGGCATAGATATTGCTTCCAGTCTCCTTGCTCAGGTGGTTAAGACGGATCTAGCGAGGGGTGAGCTGTTAAATAACCGATGGTGTGCTATGATGCGATTCAAACAGCGCTCCCACAAGATCATATTGAGAAGCCCTACCAAGGGAGTGTTTCCGAGAGCTCCCACGAAGCCATCTACGGCCTGATAAGAGTACGTGCATCAGAGACAATGAGCGGAGGGAGGTTAGTAAGACTGAGGAGAACCTGGGTCTAGGAGCTTTGGCACATATGTCGAGGCCAGTTCATGTCAATCGGTCGAAACTGTTCCTGAAAAGACCGTTGGCATTGCTCATTGAGACTTGGTCTTTTTCTTTTTTTTTTTCCAGTCGTACCTTGGCGGCCGAGATAAGAGGCTTCGTCGAATATCCGCGACTAGAGAGAGTGGCGAGTCCTTTCCTGAACATGATGCTAGGGGAGGTCAATGAAGAAAGAATGAAGAATGGTGCTCTGGCGAAAGGCAATTTTATGAGTGGTGTGAGACTGTGAGGCACATCATCGATCCAAGTGGCGCCATATACTACAGTCACAATGGCGTTTTTTTAATCTCCCTTTGTCGCGTCCTCGCCACCATTGAGACCATGTCGAGGACCGTGCTTGACAATGCAGCAGTGCAAACTCAAGATCATCCTACATCACCGATACAAGCACAACTCCACGTAGGCTGGTCAACGTACCCGTGTATCAACACCAGCACCTCATTAAAGGCAGATGATTTCCCCATAGTGCTACGTGTACCGATTGGACCTTTGATTAAGTTGATACAACATAAGTTGGCTAATCCTAGGCACGATGTGTACATTACTTGTTGATGAATGTAATTTAGCTAAGTGGGAGTATGCACACAGCAGAAACCCATACGACCGAAAGGGATGGACTCTAAGAGGCATATCAACAACCGATCTCCTCCTACTCAAAGATAGAATAGTAAACTCCATAATGTTAAAAATCCTCGCGTTTGTAAACCGGAGATCATTGCCTTTATGGGCTCGGTTGCCGTCGCTTAGAAGTTCTCGCGTCAGCCAAGATAGCCATTAGTGCTCTCTGATGAGCGTCTACACTGTAATGGCAAGATTGGTAGCGGAGTTGTGGATCTTATTTGAGCCCTAGCCGCATCCGGGACACTTGATCAACCGTCCTTCAAACCTCCCTAGTATAGCAATGCTGACAACAGGTATAGAGAGGCATGAGATTCATCCACGCACAGCACAATGCAATTGATAGGGCAGCTCTTTAGTGGCGGGCTCTCTCAGTAGAGGTACGCGATGGATTCAAGTTGGTGGTAGACTCAGTCTATGAGTGAGTTGTGGGTCTATGATAGGAATGGCAGACTGATTGAGGAGGGTGAAGGGACGGCGGGAGGCTGACAGATAGATGGAGGTGATACGAGCCATACTGTGACTTCTAAGATGTCGGTACACCGACGGGTACTGTAGTGCTGTCTGCAGTCTGGAGGAGGTATAGTATAAGATCGTTGATCACCTGTATATATCCTACAACAAAGTGAAGCTGCCCACTGGCTGGTCTGTGCGAAATTGGTTTTCTGACAAAGGACGCAAGAGTCTGTGGTGCTTTATACTACATCAGGCTTTAGGCACTTTTGCACCTGCGTTGCACCATCTACGGTTGATAACAAACCGGAACCTGAAGGGGTCATATCTATATGCCTCTCAGTCCCTGTCCCCAGTAAAACCTCTCTTATTCGGCCATCCAGTTAATCAGCCGTTAAAGTAATGAGCTCGTTACAAAGCCGCATCATCCATGCTCAACAATCCGAGGACCGTGGCCTCAAATCATGGCCTACAGAGGGATATATCTAACCTCTCTAAAGGTTGCGTACCACTATTTTTTTTTTGAGAGCCAAGCAATTGCCGGTTCTTTTTCATGAGCACCAATCTTGTCGAGTCTCATAAAAATAGGTATCGCGTCCCTTCCTTTCACTTTATTGTGTCTTGACAGTGCGCATGCCTTTTGTGCATCTCCATGGCGGTTGACCGCTGTAGATGTATGGAGCGCATCAATCTTGTCTGAGATTCTAATTCCGAAGATCGAGCTGCGTATTGTTGTTTGTAGTCTTTCATCGCTGAGCAGCGAGATAAAAGACTGTGCACCAGTGAGGCCATCTCCGTCGAGTCAAGTAGGTCTCAATGGCCATTTATGTTAGTCAGGGCAGCTCTCGATGTTGCAAGCCGGCCAGGACCTCTCCTCCCTTTTTCTGAGAATGAACGTCCCACGACTTAGCATTGTTGTCGTTGTTTGCAGTTTGTTCTTGACCCTCCTTGCTTTGCAATCCCTTTATTATTCTACGGCGGGCCTCCATCCCGTTGCAAGGAGTGTAATTACCAAAACGAACCGCAGCTGGAGTGTGATGGGCTGGAGATACTGTGTACTGTGGTAGACTCTGTTGTCATGCAGAGAGATACAATACAAGTTTCTCATAAGCCTAGCAGAGACGCCATGTTTTTTTTTAGGCTTGTACCCGCGCCTACATGTCTTGCCCTGATGTCGCATGGTGTCGTACTCAATAAAATACACCAAAAGCACAATGGTTTGCTTACGATTGCTTTGCCGCAGGGATTGAGTTCATTTTCGCAAGGGCAGAGAAGGCCCTCGATTGGGTCGATGCGACAACGAATCAAGACGCCATAAAATTAGCAAGTGTCCCGCACCCCTGAGGTGTGCGTTTCCGAGGAACACTCTTGCCGTTATGCTTTCGACCCCTCATTCCTTCTGTCGTTGCTGCCATCGCTCTTTCTGCTTCTCATTCAGGCAGAGGCAAGACAACAACGGCAATAGCGAATGAGCAGCAAGGCTTATGTGTCTTTCTGGCCGGCCCTGCCGCTCTTTCTCTCTCGTTCCTCTCTGTACCTCTCTTTCGCTGGCTCGTCAACACTCTCTGCAAGCACTTTGACAAATAACATCCTATTTAGCGTAGTGCTCTCAACACCTTTTATAATAATTCTCGTCGCTGCTCATCCCCTCTTTTTCTTTTCATCCCTCGTCTCATCTTTCCTCTCCAGTCTTGGTGCTCTTTCTTTTTTTTCGTCATTGTCACTTTCTCCTCTACCCACCTTCTTCTACTCTTTCTGTCATCTCGCTTCCACCTCAACCAGCTCCAGTCTTGTTCAAAAAGAACGACCTCTGAAAACGAACCCACCAAACCACAGCTGGGCTTCAACAAGGGAAACCAGAGTGAACACCTCTCGACCAGGAAATGAGCGTTAAGGATCCACGCCTATCCCAGATCCTGCCGGTCATCCGCTGCTCTGACTGTGGACATGATGTCGAGTTTCGACTTCTCGGCGAGCATGTCTGCTCGTCTGCACCCCCCATGCCTGCCCTCCCCGTGATTCCACTAGCAAAGCGTAAGTTCACTCCCCAAAGGCCACCCTATGTTCTGTATTTTGTGATTCCTATTGTTGGCTTCTCAAACCCACCTTTGTCAGCATATGCTGTTGGGAAGTTCAAGAAAAGAAAAAAGAAGACGCATATGAATCCCCCTCGCCCCACCCCCACCCACCTGCAGCACGAGTTTTTTTTTTATTGTCTCTCCTGCAAGAACCTAAAGGGCTCAGTCGTGCGACACATGAACACTTGACTCTTTCTTTTTTTAAAGGCCGTGGAGTACAATAGTCTATTTTGTGCGTGGATGGGTACAGTCCCTTGAATAAGGCACGCACCAAACTCACACCGCGACACGCCAAAAAAAAAAAAAGCGGAGACTGGACAGCGGCATACGCAGAAACTGAACAGAAACTCGGCAACGAATAGGAGGGCTTCAGCACTGACGGCCGTCCTGGAAGCGCGTTCTGCACGGATGAAACACAGCCTGTCTCGCACGGGTAGAACCAACTTGGAAACGGACCACCCAAGATTAGGTGTGCGACAAATGAGGAGAGCGTGGCAGGGAGTCGTAGAGAGCCGAGAGCGAAGAGTGGAAGAAAAAGAGAGAGGGTGCCAGGAAAAGCGAAAGTGCGAGATGAGAAAGAGAGAGAGTGTGTATGTGTGTGATTGAGAGAATAGAAAAACGAAGGCAAAGGAGAGAGGATGAGTGTTCTACAAAGCACCCTCATACAAACCGCACCCATCACACACACATCGCACAGATGATGCACTGAAGCGGATCGGGATGATTCCTTCCAGGAGCAAAGGACCACGAGCGGGGTCAGATCGAGTGCCGCCGATGCCCAGATGATGATGAGAACCGATCAAATACTAACCTTGTTGTTATGTTTCTTTGCCTATGTCTCTTTGTCACCTCACCCGCACCCCTTGCTCTCATTCCCCTTATGGCACTTTGCGTTATTCCTCGGGCATGATATTCGTCCCCTTGACCATTCCACACCGTTGGCTCTTATCCCCCTCTCCGTTGCCCTCCCTTGTTCCATTGTACTCATTGTTCACACCGTGGTCGACAAAACAGCCCGGGCCGAAGCTTCGTCACAACCCCCACGCACTCCTTCCAGGAACGGTAAGTTGGCTCAGCATCCGTGTCCACTCAACCCCTTGGCATTATTTACGGTTATTTTTGTCAACGTACCTACACGGGTACCTCTGCAAGGCTCTGCATCTTCTGGTGTGCTGACAGTTGCGAATGTTTCTTTTTCTTCCTTTCTTCTCTATGCAGACACGCCCTCCAGCGGAGTGTCCTCGGGCGCATACAGACCAGGACATAAACCACCTCCAATTCCCATCAACGCACCCACGCCAGTCTCGCCAGGAGTTGGAGGCTACGGCAGTTCGCCCATCTCGCCCGGACGCCCCTCCACAGCATCGCCGCGCCCCTCACTTCCTTTCTTGGAAAAGTATGCGAAGAAGAACAAGTCTGCGGTATCGGCGGCATCGTCCCCCCCTGGCGCTGCTCCCAACAGCACCAATTATAACAATAATAGTAATACCCTCTCGGGCTCACCACTATCCGTCTCGCCAACAACCCCGACTGCTCCCAGCTACGACCGACAGGTTCTTTCGAACGGTGCGAGTTCGCACTACCAGCGAGAGCAGAACGATTATTTCCCGAAGACACCTTTGGAAGATCGATTCCAGCATCACCAACAACAACAGCAGCAGCAACCCTCCAGATCAAGGACGCCTCTGGACGAGAACCGATACATGAATGGCGGATCTGCCTCGCCATCACCGATTCCCGGCCGAGCCAAGACACCTGTGATGGACTCCGCCAGCCAGCTCGCCACCAGTCCAAACTCCATCAGGGCTTCACAGCAACCCGCTCTGCCCCAAAAATCGAATGCACGAAGCCCCTCGATAGCTTCAGCGCAGGGTCTGGGCATCAATGGACTGGACGCATACGGACGAGATCGCGATCGGGAATGGGAGAAGGAAAAGCCCAATGGTGGCCGACAGCAGCAATATGGCAATGAGTACGACACCTCACCACCTTCTATCTCCAATGGATTCAACCGCTCAGGATCTTCAGGATCGTCAGCTTCAGCAGAAAGAAGCTTACAGCACCGCGAGCGATCCAATACAGTTTTGTCGGAGCGTTCGGAGAGATCAGTCCGTTCTGCCCGCTCCGAGCGTTCTGGCCATGGAGACCGTTCAGATAGAGATCGATCCAGATATGCAGACCCAGACGAACGTGAGCGTGATCATGATCGCCCGCGGGAGCGAGAACGAGAGAAAGGAGCTCGATCGGGTCGCCAGGATCCTTCCTCGGCGTACAAGACGCCTTCGCCTCCAATTTCTCCAGAGGATATTCGTTCAGTCGATGCCCTCTCGGCCTCAAAACAGCAGCCTTATAGGCCTCCTACACCTCCAGATGCGACTTCGCCTGTACCGACACGTGGTATGTTTACTGAACATCTTTTCAAAATTCCAGTGATTGCTAATCGTCGTCGAGCTGAAAAAAATAACAATATATCTCATCTCTATTCATTAAAAAGGCCGTTCAGCGCCAACGCGAAAGCCCAGCGGGGACCAATTTGATGCCTTGATGGACGATTTGATTCAGGAAATCAACGTCCTCCCAACATCATCTCGCGATTCTACGCGTCCAGCATCGGCCCATCGCTCCCGATCTCGACCCAACCTACCCGAGGGTGGCAGCAGCAGCAGTCTCCGCAGCCGAGAACTCGGGGGCTCTCCACCACCGACACCTGGTCTGCCCAAGGTCGCCAGCGGATCGGACTCGATTCGAAGCTATCGCTCAGGACGTGAACGTAGCGAGCGCAGTGACCGTGACCGTGAGCGTGAGCGTGGTGAACGCGAGCACCGTGGCGAGAGGAGTGAGCGCGATCGTGGAGAGCGAGAGCACCGCAGTGAGAAGGGCGACCGAGCGGAACGCGGCGATCGCGACCGCAGCGATCGTGGACAACGCAGCGAGAGGAGCGAGCGCGAACGAGCAGAACGTGGCGAGGGGCGTGAGCGCGCACGCGACCGTGATCGGACAGCAACCGCAACCTCGGGCCGTTCATCCACCCGAAGCAGGTCTACTAATCGGCGTGGAGGCGTTCAGCACTGTGAGGGGTGCAAACACGACATTCAGCCTCAGGAGGTTGCGGATGTGATCAAGATGGCCCATGGCGACTATCACCCAGAGTGCTTCAAGTGTGCGCGCTGCCGCAGGCCCATTGAGTCGCCTCGTCAAGGTCACGAGTACGAGGGACGGCTCTTGTGCGAGAAGGATTATCAGCGCTATCTTGAGAAGGAATCATTGCGCTCTGAGCGATCAGAGAGACCTCCACGAAGCATACGCGCCGCAGTGTGTGCAGGATGCGATGCACCTATCCAGGGCGAGACACCCATTTACGCCCTCGGACAGGCCTGGCACGAGCACCACTTGTCATGCCACCAATGCAAGAAGCCCATTCAGCAATCAGTGGGACATGTGGAGAAGAACGGTCGCGTGTACTGTCCGAAGGACTTTGGGGAGCTGTTCTTGCCCAAGTGCAGGGCTTGCAATCTGCCTGTTGAGAAGGAGGCTGTGTGCGCTCAGGATGGCAAGTTGCAGGGCAAGTGGCACGCAGCGTGCTTTGGATGTCAGACCTGTAGAAAGCCGTTCCCGGATAAGAGCTTCTATGTCTACGGAGATGCTCCTTACTGCAGGAGGCATTACCACAAGCTGAACAACTCGCTTTGCAAGAGCTGCGACCAGCCCATTGAAGGCCCTTGTGCCCAGACCATGGAGGTAAGAATCAAACGTTATTGTGCTTCTTGTTTTTTTCATTACTTTTGATGGGCGATCAGTGCATTCCGTTTTCTAATGTAGACGTTTTATCGTTTTATAGGGATGGAGATTCCACCCGGGCTGCTTCTCGTGTATCGAGTGCAAGACGCCGCTGACGGACATTTACTACAACTTTGAAAACCAGGCTTACTGCGAGAAGGATATTATGGTCATACAGCGCACGCGCAACGTCCGTGCGGAGCGGCGCAAGACCTTCTTCGGAAAGGTGTAACCCTCTCCTATACATCGCCATTTGCTGTGCTATCTCTGCCCGTTCTTTTCTTTTTCCAACAATGCGGATGAAGAAAGGAAAAGGTGCCCTTTTTTATCATCTCGATTTTGCGTCTCTTTTGAAAGGAGGGACATGCAATCTTATCATCATGCATATTCACCTCCACCGTCCCCACCCTCTCCCTTCGGCCAGCCTCTCCACCTCATACCACTTTTGCTATATCTTGGTTCGCACACACTTTTTTTTTTGTAATGACACATCACCCCAGTTCGGGTTCTTAGAGTGAAGAAAGAAAAAGAAAAGAAAAAAAATAGAAAAAAAAAACACATGTCCGATTGCAAGAGGGTTGTTTTTTTTTGTCAAGAACGGATGTAGCTTCTTTGAATAAAAAAAATATCATAAAACAATATATGAGCCATCCTTGACGGATGTATGTCCGTATTCGTATGGTTCAAGCCCGCAGACTTGAATCCATCGTCTCTCCTTTCTATTATCCCTTACTTTTCTCCTCAGCATAAAATCAAAATACTTGCGCGCAATGGAGACAAAAAATAGCATATGCCGCGAGGTGCAAAATCGCTCGTACATTATTGCCTATGTACCTTTCTTCTATTATGAAATATCGTCCACGGAGTCTGCTCTTGAGGGAAGTAGGTATCGTCGTCGCCTCCGACCCTCTCTTCCTCCCCCTCCTTCCTTACTTCCTTTCCTCCTACCTCCTTCCTCCTACCTCCTTCCTCATGCCTCCTTCCTCCTTCGAGTGCTCTCGTCAACTATTTCGTCGTCTATTTCTTCATGGCCACGACCTGGCCCAAATCATCCAATATGTAATCGAAGTAGGGATGCCGCAGTGCCTGCGAGGCTGTAATCCTCTCGTTGGGGTCGTACGCCAACAATTTACGAAGCAAGTCCACAAAGTCAGAAGCGAACCGCAAATCCAACACGTCGTCACTCGTAGGCGAAACGTATTCCTGAGTCGGATAAAAGAATAGATGTAAGTATAATGTCACGTACTAAATGTAAATTGGAGAGCATGACATGACCAACAAGAGTGGGCAGGAGACAGACAAATCACATCGCCTTTTACCTTTAAAGGCCGGAGTGCTTTGACATATTTCCGACTATTACGCTTTGTTTCATCGTTCGGATAGTCCAGTCTTCCATGAACGAAATACTTGGACGCGCTTTTGCTAAGAGAGGATGAAAGGTGGTGATGGTGCACGTGGCCAAGAGAAAAGGATGTGAATAACAGCACTTGCTGACAGATCATTGCAAAAGTGGATTGGTCTGCTGGTTCTTACTGTGCTGCACGTATTAGCTTGTCAGGAATAGCCCCTAAGACGACCTCCATCATGGCTAAATGCTCCAGATTGTCGTGCGTTTGAAAGAGTGCTTCGCCAGTCAGGAACTCGACGAGGATGCACCCTACGGACCAAATATCACAAGGGTAAGACCATCCTAGCCCCAGAATAATTTCGGGTGCTCGGTAATGCCGGGTGCAAACGACGCTGGAGTGGTGTTCGTCCTGAAAAGTCGCACTTCCAAAATCGATGAGCCTGATCTCTGGATCCAAGAGTACCCGCCTGGTCTTTGTAGAACCATTCTTTAAAAAAAAATGAAAAAAGGATGCGATCGTTAGTATAACGATCGTCATGCCTCAGCCCTGCCATGCTATAACTGCTCCAAAAGTACCTTGTATGGCGATTGCCGATAAACACCATTGACAAGAAGAATATTTTCAGGCTTGAGATCTGTGTGAATCAACCGTAGGCGGTGGAGAACTATGATAAAAAGAAGCCATGTACTGTATTAGTGCATTACACCATATCCAACCACAGGGTCCGCTCCTGTCACATAGTGACGTATCGTGGTCCTGCTCAACTGAGGGTTAAAACACATACATGCGACGCTGGTCAACAGCTGTTTGGCGAACTGCTGGATATGGTGCGCTGGAAAAGGACAAAAGGCGTTGTCCTTGAGCCAGTCGTATATCGATTGTCCCAAGAGCTCAAACACCATGCACACATGATTTTTGTGGTCGAAAAGTTCTTTCAAATGCAAGCATTTACTATTCACCGATAAAAAATAAAAAAAAGAGAGCGAGAATTATTAAAGAGCGTATGATACCAGGTGCTTATGGGCCAGCGTAGTTTTTTTTTTCTTTTCCTTACTATGCGTTGCGTGGATCATTCTTCTTGAGGGTATTTAACACTCGCGCCTCAATCTTGCTGGCGTCCCGATACTTTTGCACTGCTCGGATTATTTTGATAGCGCAATGCCTGCCTGTTTGACGATCGTAGCACTCCACGACTTTTCCAAAGGTACCCTGGCCTAACAGCCGGATTATCTTGTCTATAGGAAATAAAAAGGAAACTCCCAAAATTGTCAAACCATGTAATATTATTACGTCCGCATTGCATACAATCGAGCTGCGCCCGGAACGCATAGCACAAAAACACTTTTCAGCATACATCGTGATGTGAGATCCTCGTTTGACACTACAATATAGTGGCCTTCCTTGTCGTCCCATGGGGGTATAATTGCTGGTGCCTACAGCAAACAAACAAAACGAAACAAAACGGTCAATCCAAGAGCGTTTCGGGACGCCGTATTCAACGATTTAAGCGGCCCGAAATCTTTGCTCTAATTTCATACCTCTCGGTTCGCCGCTGACGAGATATTGCCAGCGCTGGGTCCATTGGCGGGAGGGTGGTAGTTAGAATAAGCATGGTGGTTCTCCTGTGCTCCTCGGGGTAGTGGCGGTGGAGGGGGTGCAACGTATTTGACGTCCGCATTGGATCTTCTCCTCTTCCTGGCAGGCGACAGTGGGCGATAGTAGGCCGGTGCATTGTGATTAGGGTACAGTGGGCTAGAATCCTGAGGGTATGCTGGCCGATGGTGTGATGACGAGTAGGAGTTCGGACTAGGGTAGGCATACGGTGGGTGATTGTGGTGTGAGGCATCCTGGCCGCCAGGGTGCGGACAGTAAGACTGATGCGGGCGGTGTTCCGAGTAGGCGGAGGCGTTGGGGTGATATGAATATGATCCATTGGATCCTGCAGACATAGAGCCTGTAGACGGGGGCCTCTTGTTGTTGCTGTTGGTGTAGCTCTGGCTGTAGTTGGACCGTCGGGACCCTGCACGGCCATGCGACTCGGGATAGTACGCAGTGGTGCTGGGGTGCGAGTGGTGGCTGGCGAGACCATACGATGTTGGTGGCGGTGGAGGCATCACATGAGATCGAGGCGAGGACCAGCGCTGGTAGTGGTCGTAATGGCTGCTGTGATCATGGCGCCTGCTGCCTGGGACCTGTTGGTGGTGGTGGTCCGACGACGTGGACGAGGACGCAGACGAGGACGAGCCCTGCGGAGGCGGTGTATCGTCGTCAATGACAATGACCTCCTTGGGCAGGCCGTTCTTGTAGAACTCTGTCCAATTGGTTGACCGCTTGCCAGGCCGAATCCGGGTGGTGGTCATGGTCATGGCTGATTCCACACTCGAGACACTACTGTTGGCTGATCCTTGCGCGGGGACTGGGGGTGGGGCTGCAGGTGCTGCTGCAGGAGACGGTGCCCGTGGGTGTTTTCCAGACGACGAGCGGGGCGGGTTCCGGTCTGGTTTGCTTGAGCCAGGCCCTTTGCGGATAGCGCTTCCAGCGACAGCAGGGCTGGTGATCCTTGTCCCACGTTAAGGTGAATGATCAGCACAGAGTGTTCCTAGACCGAGCGGGCCGAAACTGAGAAGATCCGCCTGCACTGCTGTGGGTGTTTTGAGGGTGCTGTGGTGAGGAACAGCGGGAATGAGGAGTCAGCGGGAACGGCAGCCTTTGCTGATTGTCTGGTGGGTGTGTGTGTGTACGGGAGTGTGTCTGTATGGCGCAGAGTCAGAGAAAGAAGAGGAGTGGGGTGGGTGTCTGTGAGCTCAAGGTGTGAAAAAAAAAGAGCGAAGTCGAACAAGTCGCTGTTGTTGTGTTTTTCTTTTTTTCTCTTTTTTGGCTGGCTCTCTGCTATGAACTACTGATGTCTCCTCTCATAAAACGGTCGTCCTGAAGCAATACCGCGGCCAGCCGCTTGTGTCGACGAGTGTGTGGAGGGCACAAAGAGAGGAGGAGCTGTGGCATTGTCACCCTGGAGAGAGCGATGGCGTTGCCCAGAGGGTTGGGGAATGGGCAGGGAAGAGAGTGTCAGACAGAGACAGCCGCGGAATAGGGAGAGCAACAGGAGAAAAGGGCGTGTCCAAAGGTTCTCATTCACCCTTTTGCTGTCGAGTCGTATTACGTTTGCTGCCACCCGACATCGCTATTTCAGATAGGAGCCACACAGGCTGGGGTGAGTGTAGAAAGGGAGACGGCACTGCAGTTGCTAAGCATGGGGATTGTCCATGGGTGTGTGCGTGTGTGCATCACAGTCCAAGGGCGACAAGGTAGTCTTTATTTCCACGTCGAGCTGAGTGAGCCGCCTGTTATTGCTGTCCCGCCATTTTTGGACTTTTTCATCGTTCCATCACACCTCTCACACATCCACCTTTCTGCGCCTCCAACACTCTCTTTTAGATTGCAACCCGTCTACTCCTGATCCCCATCTCCATCTCTGTTGCTTCTCCCATTGCATCCCGCATCGCCATCCTCATGTTCACAAGGCTCGCCAAGCGGGCCCACCGTCCTGCCGAGGCCCTGAAAGCCGGCAACAGGCTGCAGCGCTTCTCACCGGCAGCCGCTCGTCCTGCCTACGCCTACGCCTCTATTCGCTTTCAGTCCTCCTCTTCCTCGAGCCGGGATAATGACAACAGCAGCAACTCGGACCTGGATCCAATTTCATCGAATGAAGTCCCTGTAAATGCTGCGCTGGAACTGCACAGAGTCGATCTTGCTCATGGCTCCTTCTTTGCGCTGCATCGGCCACTGCTGGGAATCGCCAACGGACCTATGTTTGCCAACAACAACCACCACAATATGATGGATGAGGATTACGAAGGCAAGTCAACCCCCTTTTTTCCCTTCAACCTGTCGCTCTTTCTCGGTTGAAAGCTGTACAACAGCGCTGTCGGGATGGGATCGGTGATACGTCTTGCAGTTCCGTTATCGGGTCCTCTCTTTGGAAATTCTGTTATTTCCCTGTCCCCGGCTTTCGTTGAAGGGGCTCGACGGTATCGCCTCGTGACGCCATGTCCCTTCTCTTTCAAGGGGCAGCGTATCGTCCTGCGCATGCCTTTCTGCACCGTTCCCTCTGGCTCTCAGTCTATCTTTTTGTATGTCCATCAGCGGAATAGACATGTGGCTAACTATCGGATCATTTTCCTTCTCAATTGCACACAACAACAGACCCTGTCGATGATCTTGCCCACTACTTCTCAACACTCAAGCCCTATACGCCACCAAGCCCACTCTCGCAGCCCGCTCTCGTGACGCCCTCAGCAACAACGTGGGCCAGCCTGCCGCCTACGATCCCCGATGCTGTCCAAGCCGTAGACGACTTTTTGCGCCATATTGAGGATCAGCAACAGCAAAAACAATGGATGCAGCAGAGGCAAGACGAAGAATCCAGAGCGTCCTCTGCATCAACAGTAGTCGCGGAATCAATAGTAGCAGGATCGCCTCTGGAGAACACGAATGCCATGCACCTGACAAGTGTTCTGCGCAAAAGGAAAATCAAAATGCGGAAGCACAAGTATAAGAAGCTCCGCAAGAGAACCAGAGCTTTGCGTAAGAAGCTTGGAAAGTAAACTAAGGACATGGACCTCCTTTAGCCAGCTACCTCTAATTGATGTCTCCAGCTCAACCACGCTGTGTATATTTCTTTTCTTCTCTTCCTGATCCGTCACTTTTTCCTCGTCATCTCCCAGTGTGCAGCTCTAAAAATAAAATCACCTTAGATCACCCGTATTGGCATGAATAAACGCAACGGACACGCTGCTCGGTTGCATGCCGCATGCTGTGTCCACATCAAACGTCTTTCTTCTTTTCTTTTTGCATTTATGTCTTGAAAACGGTGTGCAGAGGTTTCGCACAGCCTCCGCACCTCAAGGTTGCTTTGCCACAGACCGTGCACCAACGGCTTACTTCCATGGACTTCCCGTGTCGTGGAGAAGTACGATTGTCAAGAAAAAGACGTCACTTATAGAACGTATAAAAAGTGGGGGGCTCTTTCCCACTCCTTTCCCACCATTACCCACCACTTCAAGACCCTTCGCTACCAAAGAGAACTCCCTAAAGACAGCAGAGGATCACCAAGATGATGCCTATCTACGCAACCCTTTCAGCTCTCCTACTCCTGGTCATGCCCATATCAATTCAAGGTGGCCAACTCTTTTCACACCACGCTCCTCGAGGCAACGACCCCGCTCATCATCTGCACCCGCAGAACCAACCACCACCACAGTTCAATAACCAACCTCCTCATGGCCATGATGACCCTGTCCCTCATCTCGAATGGAACTCTCAAATAGGTCAACAGTCGCGACAAGGGGGTGATCGAGCCCAACAGTTTGAGCCCTATGCCAATTTCGCACTCCAGCTCCAGGATCCTCCTGCTCAGAACCTGCAGATGGCTGCCAATGCTCCAGTAGCGGCGAGAACTTGTCCAACAAGAGATCGAGTGTATTTGCCCGATATGCAATCGTTCCTGATCAAGACTCCACTGACGTATCAAGAAGCGATTCAAGCCTGTATCGCCTGCGGGTCCGAACTGGTCTTGGTAGATGGGACCAACATTGATCGGTTCCAGCAGGCGTTCTCGTCCTTGGGGCTTTATGGCGATCAAACGTTTTGGATCAAAAGGTAAAAGAGAGAGAGAGAGAGAGAGAGAGAGAGAGAGAGAGAGAGAGAGAGAGAGAGAGAGAGAGAGAGAGAGAGAGAGAGAGAGAGAGAGAGAGAGAGAGAGAGAGAGAGAGAGAGAGAGAGAGAACAGATGAGGAAGAGAGAGGGAAGCGACGTCTTGAAACTTGATGGGAAAAAAAAAATGTGGTTCCAATTTGACTGATCTGCAAATTCTTTATTTTTTCTTCGACTTTGGTATATCCAGCTGGTTCGGGGAATCCACTCGATCAGCAAACGAATGTCCTGCTGCCCTGGTCAACCCTCTTATGGGCAATCGTCTAGAGCGTAAGTCGGAAACTACCTTTTTGGAGGATGGCCCGTTCATATTTCGCGCGATCTGACGCCTTTTTTTTTTTTTTTTTTGTTCAACACCATAGCTGTTCAAGCAAATTGTGCGACACGGTACTTTGCTCTCTGCTATTGAAAACACTTGGCATTTTTCTCTACAACACCATCATAGACAAGAACGTCCTGCCGAGATGATAAAAAAAGGGCACTTTATATAAGATACAGCAAACAAAAACAACGGGGAAGGAGACATTAAATAAGAACAAAAAGAAAAGAAAAGGAATGGCGTGGTGACAATATTGTACAAGAGTGGAGGAGAGCGGGTTCGAAAGTTTTCAAAAAGAATAACAAAAAAGCCGTTGACAGTCAAAGGAACATCAATGCGAAGGCCGTGATAGATGTCGCAATCATCAGCGTTGAAAGAAAAATAAAAGAAACGAAAGGGGGGGGGGGAAAGGATAAAAAGAAAAATTACAAGTCGATGAAGTGAGAAAAACCTCGCGCTTGTCAGTTCGGGTCAAAAAAAGGACAAAAACAGCGGCACTACGATGGCTCTACTCGATCCTGGTCCATCAGATCGCGTGTGGCATCGTCTGCGGGCAGTGTCCTAGCGGGGCGTCTAGGGAACTGGAACTTGATCGTCTGTAGTTGAATTCCAGTTGGCTTCTTGGCTTCACTGTCCATGCCATCCAGGTCACACACCATCTTGTCCACCTTCTGGTCACCACTTTGCAAGGCTCGCTGCTTCGCCTGCTGCTCCTGTAATTGCTTTGCTTGTTGTTGATTCTGTCGCTTCACTAGTTTGGCGTAATCTAGTTCCAGCAGAGAAAAAAAAAATATAGTAGAGATAAGTACTTTTGTCCGCAGAGATCGTGTTCACCGCTGAAGAGAAACAAAGCTATGGTCAGAAGGTAGCACTTACGCAGTCCACAGGCGTTACATAGGGTGCGCGCTCCATCAGGCCCACGTCTCCATTCAGGAGTGTCAGAGGAATCACAGGATAGACATCTACCAGGCGGCTGAGTGCGCTTGGCTCGCTTGCGATACTTTTGTGGCGGAGCTTCACCGTCCATGCCATTGTTTTCAACTGACCCCAATACCTTGTTGCTGGAACCCGACGTCAACTTGGGCCTGTCAAACATCATATCGCCGGCGGACGAATCCATGGGGCTGAATGAGGGCGCGTTCGACGCAAAGGAGCCAACAGGAGTGCTCTGGGACGAATAGTCCCACCTATCAGCGCTCCTCATCTCCACATCACCCTCGTTCTGCCGCTTGAATCCTTGAGGGTGGTGCTCAGGAACTCCAGGGGTTTTGAACATGCCTTGCGACGAAGCCCTGGCTTGTATCATGGCCCACTCCTTGCCCTGCTGGCTGTGCGGATCCAGTGTTGACATACGCATCATCGAGGATCCATCCATAAAGAGACACCGCTTGCCCCGGATCATGTTGATGTCTTCGTCCAGCACTCTCTCCTCAGGAGTCATGCCCACCCAGGCCTTGATCCGGATCGCCAATTGAAAGATGGAGGTTGCAGCCTTGGCGAGCTCGTGGACCATCTCATGAGGAGGTGGACCATGGCCGAACTGGGTATAATCATCGTCGTCATCATCAGCTTCTTCTTCATCGTCTTCACCGTTGTCGTCGTCGTCATTGTCGCTGTCCAAACCCTGGTACTCGCCGCCGTCCATATTAGCTTCCTTGGTTCTCATTGGCCTCGATTCGTCATCCATCGATTGCCGAAGAGATGAACGCCGTCGCTTCTCTGTGTCCTCGTTCCGACCATTGTTCTGGGATCCAATCAAGATGGTCGAGTTCAACGTTCGGATGGTCTGCAGCGTCGCGCGGTCTCGAGCCTCTTCAAGCAAGGCCATTGAAGGGTCCAACCGACTGTCTCTCGTTTCCTGATTCGCAAAGTGCAATGCAAACTTGCACAGCATATCGCAGCTCTCGATAGCGGCTTTCATATCGATCGTCTTGGGCATGTCCGTCCCAAATTTAAAACGCAAATCCTTGGACCGCATGCGACTCTTCTTGGATGGGCCTTCCTGGTCGTCGCTATCGTGGCCGTAACTCTGCCCGTGGTCATTGCTGCCCTTCTGCTGCGAAAAATGCTGTGAGGGATCCTGTGACGGATGTTGTGTCTCATTAGTCTGGTTGACCGAAGACTTCATATCCCGTTGATGTTGCGGTCCATCTGAATCCGACTGCTTGAAAGACGGCGGCGGTGATACTGGTCGATAGTCAGGGGATGGAGGCACATATTTGGGCGAATGAGCAGGACACGAGGGTGTGGGTGAGGAGTATGCTAAATGCTGAGAGGTCTGCTCAGGGAGAGAGCTGCGATAGGGTTGTGCTGATGGGTGCTGGCCAGGGTTGAATGCGGGTATCGTAAAAGGTTGGGCCGCGTGCGAACTTAGTCGCAAAGTCTGGGCAGAAGGGCGTTGCGCATCTGTATCGAAGGCGAGCGTGCTGCCTTGATTCTCTTTTTGCTCACCACTGAGTCGCTCTATCCGAGTCTGGGGCTGCTGCTGGCCACACCGTTCGGCGGACGTGGGGTCTGTCGCGGAGGATTTCTTTGCGATTTTCCCTGAACTGGACGAGGGGTGCTCTTTCAACGGTGGCTCCCAAGCGGAAAGCGAGGACACCGGAGGTAATGATGGCTGTGCAGGATCTCGTAATGATAGGGGGCTATTCTGCTGATGGGGCTGTTGCTGGTGAGTCTGGTGCTGGATGTTCTGTGAGTGTGGGTGTGGGGAGTGATTCTGAAGCGATGACGCGCTTGGATGCTCAGACAAGGTTATCGCCGAACCTTCGCGCAAGGAGATGCGATCAAGCGATCCGTGGTTGGGAGTATGACGCTGATTGTGAGCAATATAACTTTCCGCCGGTGCTGCCGTTGAGTATGTGTGAGAGCCCGAATGACGATGTGGTGTTGCGTCGAGCTGCAACTGCTGCTGGGGAGGGTGGTCGAGCTTGTGCAGCATTTCCCGCTGTGGTCGCGTGCGTGTATACGAGTGCAGGTATGAGTGCGAGGATGTGAAGCCCTGGTGCGTGTTCATCCTGTGATTATCTTCTACCTCTTCGATAACATCGCCATAATAGCGTGCTTCGGCCCCCCTTTCGGACCGAGGACGAAGCAATGGCAAGCCATCCCGACTAGCAAGTGTGTGATCCAAGTGTCGCTCCTGCCCTTCACGGGGTAGCGAGTGCGAGGGCTCGAATTTTCCGTGGCTATCAAGCGGGGATCGCAAGCTTTTGGCACCTCCGCCGTTGCTTTTCAAACCCGATGTATCGGTGGCAGGGGGATAAAAGTCGTGGTGCGGGTAGGAGCCTCGGTCAAAGACGACAGGGCGTGCGAGGTGATGGATAGAGCCTGCGCCAAAGGTTGTGGAAGGGAGTGCGATCTGAGTTTGCAAAGAATAATTCCGAGCCCAGGCGTCGACGGGGCCCGTCGAGGACTCGTCTTTGGCCGGGGCTAGTGTGAAAGGTGTGGTGGAATGCCCAAGTCTTTTGCTGGCCTCGGGTCGATCCAAGTCCCAGCGCCGTTGGTGTTGCTCCGATGGCAGATGTTTGGGCCAAGGTGTGACGAGTGCACTGGTTGGGAGCGGGGCGTCCTGCGGAATGCGAGACGGTGGAATGGGCGACAGCGAGATGGAGGATGCAGATGACAATGGCGAGGGCGTGCGGTGGTCGGGATCACGGGCATGGTGGTGCAGGAGCATGTCCTGGCAGGAGTGCGCACTTGGGCCTCTGTGCAGCAGCTCCTTCGCAGCAGGTGCACTGAGGGCGAGTGAGGAGAGTGGCGGGAGCGCAAGGCTGTCTGTGGATGCTGCGTAGACAGGAGGGGTGGCTCCACGGCGTGGGTCCATACCGACGGGCTGCTGGGTCGACGAGGTCCTGCTAGCACATGGACAGCGTCGAGCGTGCAGAGGACACGGATGGGGCGGGGTCGGAGAACGAGTACAAGGAAAAAAGAATACACAGAGGGTCGGTCAGCGAAGAAAAAAAAGCACACCAGGGCTGCGTCTGCAAAGGAAGGACAGAGAGTGCAGATGGAGGGGTCGCAGAGGATGTGTGTGAGGGGACAACAAGTGGGAGCGAGGGCGAGGATGCGGTGGAGAGTGTAGAATGAGAGTGAGAGTGCAAGCAAAGCAGTGAAAAAGGGAAGGAGAGAGAGGATGGGAGAGAAATACAAAAAAAAAAAAAAAAAAAGGACTGGAAGGGAAATGAGATCCAAGCGAGATATGGTTTTCGTTTTTTTATTGTGTGATTGTTTAATGGGCATATCTGAGATCGATCGGGTCATCTCGCTCTTTGAGATCGATCGGGGCCACAGCACGCACTGCCTAAGCAGTCGAAAAAAAAAGAGCACAGAGGGAAAATGCAGAAGGGGCAAACAAGAACGAGGAGTGGAGAAAGAAAAAGGGAGATGAGAGTGGGAAAAGAGAGTGCAAACAAACGGAGCAAATGGAGAGCAGACTGACATGCAGCGGTTTGAGCCAGACACCGCTCAACGACAATACTTGCCCAGTGGGGGAAGGTGAGCGAGACTGAGCGAGACTGAGCGAGACTGAGCGAGGGAACAAGGTGAACACTGAATATGGACGATTGAATGAGATACGCTGCAAGGGGGAAAACGTAAAAAAAGGGAGAGAAGGTAGGGAGTTGAAAGGAAAAGAGAGAGGGAAAGAAAAGAGGGAAAAGAAAACAAACAGAAGGACAATGTGGCAATTCCTCTTGACGTACAAGGTTACCTTTCGTTGACGCCTCTGCGTTGGACTCGCCAATGAGGGCGAGTTTGAGGTACACAAACTTGAAGCAGGCGAGATCCTCCCCGATCCACCAGAGATCTGAGATCAGAGACTGCGACAACGCGATCCACTTGATGCCTCCGCGAGAGACAACGCGCTCTCAGAGAGGTTTGGGTCACAGCCCTTGCGATCTATTGATAGACTGACGCCGTTGAAAGAAAAGCGAAAGGAGGCTCTGAATAAGGCTGCCTTTCAATGCTAGCGTGTGAACTGCGTGCAAGCAAGAGCTGGGGTCATAGATCTGGGAAGGATCGGGCAAAAGGAGCGATCTGAGAGTGGGAAGAGAGCGTGTCAAGGGACTCCAAGTCACCTCTCCTCTATCCACCAACTCTCTTCATGCTCGCCGATGTACAGGTACGGTGATAGTCGGTGCTAACGTAAAGAGACATACACGGAACGGCTGCAATGATGGGTCCGTCACGATGAGATCGGGGAGCGTGTGTGCAGGTCGGTGGACAAATCGCAAGTTGAAGTGTTCTATCTCTGAGGAGTACACAAAAGGAGGCCCATGGAGGAGGGATGGACGGAAAGCGGGAAAGGAGGGAGTGAGGGCGGCTTTTTTTTTTCTTTTGCTATGAAAGGAACACTGGAGGGTACAAATCAATTGCCAAAGGGGTAGCGAGAAGGCCACGCAGACGCTTAACCATCGGCCCAGATCGCGAAAAACAAGGGCGGGTGGATCGTCTCTCGCAAAACTACCCAGTCTCGAAAGCAACTCAGCCAGACTATGCACGTATGCACATATGCACGCAGAGAGTGAACACAAAGCAACAGAGAGGGCTGTGAGGGACGTGTGGCTAGCAATCGCAAAACAAGAATGAGATTTTAAGGAGGTGGCGCTTGTGAAGTAGTAGCTTGTGCAGAGGTCCAAAGCGCATGGTGGACTGTAAGGGTACTCAGACAATTCAAGTCATCGATCCCAAGTGGAAACAGAACAGAGTGATACGAAAACACACAATTGAAAAGAATATACAAGAGAATCGCTTAGGAAAAAACAGCGCGGTCAAGAGAAAACGAACAGATGGGCGGCAAAGTGAATCGAAACGGGGCTATTGAGGCGTCGCATAAGAAGACTCGGTATAGACAACCTGAAAAATATGGTCATCAATTATTGAAAATGTGGCCGAACACGCTCCTCAGTTCCTCGTCACTCATCATCAGCATCGCAATACCAATCGCGAATTCTGAAGCGCATTTCAATGGGGCAGCGCTAGGGCTTAATAACCGTACACAAGCATGTTCCTCCCCTCGTTGGAATGTAAGAACAACACGTGTAATCCCGAACTGGGCAAAAAGCTGTATTCCGCAAAGAGCTGCACGACCCCCAAGGCTGAACACAGTAGCGCGCAAAAATGAAACTCGGCAAGCGACCTCCTCAGCATTACAAGTGCTGTCATTTTCACCTTTCTTTAGTCGAGCACGATGTGGTGCTAAATTTTGCAAAGAAAAAAGTAAGCAGGGCGACCGCAGCCACGGTCGATGAAGGTGAGTGCGCTACTATTTGTTTTGAGATCTTGATTGGAGCATACACAATTCACAGTAGTATAAAAATGGTGCGCCCAAGAAACCTGTAGCATATGTGTCGCCAGTTGTTTTGGGGGCTAACGAGTCGGTGTTGCAAGGAGGTAAAAAACTTGACGAAGGAAAGTAGTGATATGTTGGAATAAAGAGAAAGGAAAGAGAAGAGAAAAATATAAGGGCGCACAGATCCTGAGCTGGAGTCACATATCCTCGCTTTTCTCGGCTGCGATCTGAAGGAAGACGAGGAGAAGAGACTTGACGTATATATATGTTACCATGAGACACAAGATGAGCACCAACCCCATCTTATAATGTGCTTCTGTTGACGTTCCGCCCGTAAGATAATTTTAACCTCGTCATCATAGATCAACATCTGCCATTGTTATTTACTTGTGTATCTTGCAAATGGCCCCACTAACATGCCACCCAATTGGTACGAGGGTATGCGAATGCTACATATGTCCTGTTATTCATGCGCCCATAGGCCTCTATTGTTCAAGGAGAGTCGAAAACTTCAAAAAAGGCAAGGTGATCGACTCCATCACGCAGGGTGTGCGCCTAATTAGTTAGGGCATATTGCTCAACTTCTTGCTCTGCAGCCACATCCACAGAGGTAGGAGCATCGGACACGAAGCAGTCGCGCTTATCCTTCCATGAGCAGTGTTATCACGGGTGTTGTGTTCCTGCCCTTGATTTTTACCGTGAATAGATGCAGCAGCATGGGCTATGAGCCATGACCAAGGCGCGTAGCTTTTTCCGGAAAGAAGATTCACGTCTTTGGCGTGGTGGTTAAACCCCATCTCTCAACGCGCAAGCTACAGTAGGCATATTTCCTTTTGATTGAAAAAGGGAGGATCTATTCCTTATTCCATCCAACTCCAGCGGCGGCGCAATATTGCCTTCGTCAGTGAAGTGCTAAAGATCCGAAGCCCCTGTCGGCTAGGGCAGATTGAGAGATGGCGAAGGGAAAGAGAATTGACCCTCAGTAACGACGGTGTCTAGTTCTGGCCGTCTTGTTGTTTTCTTGCTTCTTTTTAATGAAGCTCGCGTCTTTGCATCTGTCTCGAACCATTTGGTATCCAAGGCGACAATATTAAACCGACGCTCTTCGACACCCGTCCAACAAACATGCTGGAGACAAAAAACCCTTCAACGAAACTGCCAAAGGACGACTCATCCTCTCTCGGCAGCACGTCTACAGAAAACACGGAAATTGACCTTGGGAGCAAGAACAGCTTGCGCGATACTGATGGTGGTAAGGAAGGTCGTCACGCTTGAAGACTTTTCAGGCAAAGCAATCTTCGCATTCACTGCACTCACAGGCAATGAGCTCAGGTCATAGACGCAACAAAGCGAGCCAGCGGAAAAACCACAGGCGAAGAGTCGCAGTCAAGAAAATCAAGGAGCTTGAAGAATCATCAGGAAAAGGCACAACCTTACAAACAGCCCCTCATGCACCTGCAAGCAGCACGTGCCCATCGTCTGTTAGCAAACGGAGTGTGCGAACCTCAAATGATGGCATTGAGCTCGAACCATCTTTTAAGTTTGATAATGGGAGTGAGTTGGCGCGACGATCGATGTCGTACAATTCCGCGGATGAGGTTCGTCAATCTGGATCATCGACGGACAACAGTGATAACCCCAGTGTTGAAATAAGCGACAGTCAACACCCATCCAGCACGCCCAGAAACGCGCTGGTACCGATCTCAGGCATGGTGGCCGCTATCTCCCCTATTAGATTTTCAAACCCCTTTACAGACCCATATCCTGCTCCAGAACTCGACGTCTGGGCCGCTGATAGCTCATGTCTCCATGACTCCACCCTATCTAACTCAACTGACCAGCAAAGCCCTGAGTTGTTCATTCCACTGTCGTTCGACAGCAGTGAGAACAGGGGCGTGATGGAGCTCAATGATGCAGTATGGGATCAACCGCCATTGCAGAATGAATTCAACCACAAGTCGGGCGACAAGCTTACGCCGTTTATGGACACTAGGAATGAGATAAGTGGACTCGAGGCTGTCGAGCGCACCACAGAGGCTGTTCCTGGGATGGAACCTAGAAGAGACGCCCGCCGTCAAAGTTACCTGACACGTACAACCTCACACGAATCGCACGACAACAATCTACAGGACTGGGAAGAGGTGAACGGGCGGGTTATGTTTGCTGCCATTCAGTGCCTTTCCAGGGACGAGGACGCGGAGCAGGCGTATGTTTGCATCCTCTCTACAGTCAACGTACTGAAGAGAGGCGGTCAACCACGGGGCTATTCTTCAGAATGCGCTAGGAAGCTGCTAAGAATCATGCTGCGGCCCACGATCGCAGAGCGCCTAGTCAGCGAGATCAGGCGGCAAGAAGAACTCACGCCTGGAGCTCTATACTACCAAGTCTATCAAGCAATGCAGGATGCAGGCTATCAGCTCGAGGTAAATGTTTTATACCCCTCCCCCGTAAAGTCGTGTTGTGACTGACGTTGTTGTCGTCGTTGTTGTTGCTCAGGGAGTCGTTGAGAAGGTTAGCCTGATGAACTGATACCTTCCAAAAAAAAAAAAAATAGCAAGACGATCATCTCCGTGTATGCCAGTTTTTGTTGGACCATGATAGTGCACAAGACGCCCTCTCATGCCTCGCCAGAGTGGACAGCGCTCGATGGAGTAGCTCCACCTATCGCACTGCCATCTCATGCCATCTCTTCTGCAAGCCTCGCCGTCTACAGGAGGCGGAGGCCCTTCTGGAGAGGTACCTCTCACACTCTCGAACATTGCTCTCCCAGTCACACGGGGCAGCGAGCAAATCCCACAGGTATCACCAGGAGCAAGAGCGAGCATCCACAGTCATGATCCAGAAATGGTTCAGGCTGCAGTTGGACGCATCAAAGTGGGAAGAGACCAAGACCCAGTATGAGCGCAGGCGTGCAAGGCTCATGGACGCGCCAGCCAACATCGACCGTTTTCTTTCATCCCTGTCGCTCTCTGAGGTAGAAAACAAACCTGAGCAAGCCAATGAGGTCCATCGAGCCTGCCAGCAGATTCATCACGGTGAGGGGCCCATGACGCTACCCTCTGCCTCCTTCACAACATGCATCTCTGCTCCAAGTCTCAAGGATGATACTATAGCAACAGGCAAAGGCACATCTCGTCCAGATTCAGAGGTGGCAAAAGAAATTCCTACCAAGCGACGCTTTTCATTCCTGTCGGCCTTCAAGTCAGCGTCCTCTTCATCTTGGGCAAAAGCAAAGGACTCAACTACTACAGCGCCGCTAAATGTCGACACGAGGAAGACAAAGTCGGCCAAGTCGCCGCCAAATTTAACCCCTCTGCAAACACCTATTGGGCATAAGAACATCCATGTCAATCGTCACCTAACCGTGCTCGATAATGGAATGCTTGAGGAGTGCATCAACCATAAGCAGTTTGAGTACGGCTGGAAGCATGTCTATGAACGCATGGGTCCTGCTCGACTTGAAGACAAGGACACCGCTAAGATCGCAATGCGGCTCTGCAAACGAGCATTTCTCGGACACGGAGGACTAAGTCCGCATTTGAAAGGCGGCTCTTCATCGCCCAACCTGTTGGCAAGGGAGCTATGTTTTGAGGACGACAGGCAATCTCATGGCGAAAAGGATTGTGAGGACACAAATGGTATTGAGGGCGGCGATGGTGCCGAGCACGAGGATGGGACAGTAACGAAGCGAGTCGGAGTGTTTGCGGGAGATTACAGTGGGTCACGGTCCTGGAAGAAGAATTGTGAAGAGGATGCTGAGGTTTGGGAGGCCCGCGCATGGGCTATTTACAACAAGGCCACGATGAATCCATTCTTTTTCAGTTCCTCCGGCAACACTCCTTCTGTATATGTGTCCCAGCCGCAGAAACCTAATGCAACTACACTAGCGCAAGGTGGCGGCGCAGGTCCCGGCACCACAAGAGGAAGTGCACTATCGTTGTCCTCTCCGATCTCTGGGATGGCTGGGACTACCTCGCTAGCAGTGTTTCTTCACAACATCCTCACGGTGGCCATCCACTCGCCAGAGTGCTCGTCTCGCTACATGAAGGCGTTCAAGGTGTACTGTGCGATGAGGAACGAGCCGCTGAACAGGTATCAAGCCCAGCTGCGAGATCCTTTTGTCATGACATGCATGTTCAAGGCTATCTATGACACCGTGTTGGCCATCGTCAGGGCTCAATCGGTTGAGCAACACCAGATGCCCCAAATGACCATCGGCCCTCTGATGGACTTGGCTTTTGAAATCTATGCAGACATGCGGAATGTTGGACCTATACGGCATCTGCCTCGCTTGAGTGCCCTTGCTCCCCTAACGCCTCTACCCAGAACCCCCAAGACAGCAAGCTTCGTCCACCAAGCCAGTCCATCGACGGAGGGCAACATCAATCACAATCTGAGTGGTAGTATGTCCATGTTTTTCAACCTCTCTAATCGTCCATCCACCTTGTCCTCTCTCACGACAGTCGACCTGTCCGCCTGTGGGTCTACAGATACCACAGCTGCTGCTTCAGCAACAACAATAGCATCATCTGCGACCACGTCGGCGTTATCAGTCGCGCCCGCGTTACAGTTAATCCTGCAGGATCTGAACCCGACCTTGCAACCAAACCCTCAGGCGCGTCGTCTCCCAAACGAACTCTACTTGGCAATGCTCCATCTTTGCATTCAGGTCCCGCTTTCGGGCTTGAGCACCTCATTCAAGGTCGTCAAGACGATTATTTCGGATATGATGTCGACCCAGGCAGGTCAACAGCCAGCGAACCTAGATTCTCATCTTGCAGCGGCTTTGCAGTTTTATCATGATCGCTGGATGTGTCGCCCTCAGGAACTGAAGGAACGCACTTGGAGTTGTTGCTCTGTTCATAATGAAGATGATTCTAATTGTGAGAGCTGTTCTGACCAAAACGCCCATAAGCGGGGAAAACGAGGAACAGCAACGAAAGATGGCCGTGCCAACCACGACCACGAAGACGAGGACGATGAGGGCGATGAGTCCGAGAACTGCCAGGGCGGTCGTGACCATGAAGGCTGTATTTACCATGGATGGATGTATCAACCAGATAGCTATATCCTCAAACACACGAGCCCTTCGAACGTGTCCTCCACCAACTCTTCTTTGAGTGACCTTTGCGACACTGACGGCACACCTGAACTATCCACCGCAACCACAGCAGCAGGGGCAACCTCATCTTTGTCATCCTCCACCAGAATCGATACGGAGCTTCCCTTAATGGAGGACGAGAGCTCACAGTATGGGATCTTCAAGCATGACGCAGTCCTGGATGAATTAGATCAGTATCTGAACGCCAGGATGCAACCTATCGAAAGGGGTATACAAGGTTCGAAGCAGTCGTCAGACAGGGTTCTCACGAATGAACAGACTGCACGTGCCCATTGGATAGACGGACTGGAGCACGATACATGCAACGATCGGCTCTATTGGGATCTTTGGAGTAGGCAAGACCCCGTGTTACAATCGATGAGGTTCTCGAGACGAAGGGCGAGGATGCTTTGGCGACACGTCGACAGCATGGACATATAGTTCTGGGGGCTGGTTCTCGGAAAAAAAGAGAAGAGTAAAGGAGGGCAAACTCTATCATCAGCAGATAGTTAACATCTGCCTCATGCCGCGTAGTTATTATTGTAAATATATATTGTTAAAAGGCCATGGTGCAAGGGGGGTTGGGTTGAGTTGAGTTAGGTTGTGTTGGTGGAGGGTTCATTCTTCTAAATATAGGCTTGGGCTTGTGTTCCTTCTTCCTCTCCTTCCAGTCGATCTTTGGCGCACAACTGCAGGACAGGTATCAAGGGCGTCGGATCTGCCACCTTTTGCCCGATCTGCAGCGAGGTACAGGAGGGAAACTTGCTTTTCTCAAGTGGAGTTGGTCCTGGTCAGGATATAGTAGACGATAAAGAAGACAATCACGATCGCGCTGACCATCCAGCACATGCTCTTGCCCATCTGTTGCGCTGCCATCACATTCAGCTTCTTGATCGTTGTTGCAAAGCTGGTTCCAAAGTCGTTGAAGGAGTTGGCCTATCGCATGAGAGGGCAATGTGTCAACGATGTGTGCTGCGCGAGCAAATTACACACAACTATTATGGCAGTGTACCTCGAATACAAGTGCCAAGAGTTCTTACGTTCTGATCCAAGATAGCGTGCTGTCCATGAACCTCGTTCTGAATATCGACTGTGATCTACGTCGATGAAACGAAAAGAAGAAAAAAGCGCCATGGGATTTAGCACACGTACTCTCGCTTACTCACTCATATACCGAGGCAGTTGCGATTCTGAATGACCCTTCGATCTGCGCGGTGGAGGGGTTGGTACCTTGTTCAAGGCTGACACTTTGGAGGCAAGTTCTTCCATCCGGAGGTCGTTCTGTTGCTCGTAGAACAGTGCGGTCTGCTGTTCCCGATTGTGTCCATTGCTGCGGCTGTTTGAAGAGGATGAGGCGCCAAAGAGGTCGGCTCTTGTCTGGTTCTGGTTCTTCCTATTGGAGTAGAGAGAGTGGGAGGGCGTCAGTTGCTGCAGTCAGAGAGGAGCCTGATGAGCTTGACTGACCGAACAACGATGGGTCGATGGGTCGCACGAAAAGGAGCAAGGCTGAGAGGGATGGAGAGACAGCGACGAGGAGAAGGGAAGAGAGCGACAACTTGCCACATGGATGTCGATGTCCACTAGACTGAGCGGACCGAAGGAAGGAATGTGTGGGGAATGGAATGTCCCAAGAACACCTTGAAAGCAGCCAGCGTGCCAGGGTGCTAGTGACTGTTCCTCATGGTGCGCCGCCAAAATCAAAAGCCTGGCTCATTTGCACGCGTTCATGTTCTCAACACTTCACCCTCCCATCGGCGACCATGGCCGACCCTGCTCATCCTCCCACAGCCTCACTCGAGGATCATGTCACCCAGCAGTCCACCAAGCTCATCCGCCTCCTCGACTCCGTCCACTACCCGCATCCTATTTCGCCAGAAGACGTCCATGCGGCACTATGGAAGCTATACCCCGCCCAGCACGAACACACCACAGCAAGCACAGCGACCATGGACACTGCAGCAACAAAGTTCCTGGAATGGCTGCTCGACAGCATCTCTGCGGAGACCAACTGGCCTGGATACCAGCCACTACTGTCCTCCGTGGCTCTGGTTGGAGACGCTACAGACGTTGACGGATACAACACCACTGAAGCTCAAGACGACGAAGACGACGCACTGTTGGCACTGGATCAGGAGCATTGGCAGCTACAGTAAAGTAGTCCTGCGTTATCCGCATACATGTACCACATATCTTTTAATTTACTCGATGGCGCTTTTGACCAACCTTGTACCCTTTGCACTTTTAGACGGACCCTTGCCGCCCTAGAACAGGAACTCGCTGATCTCAAGATCCTCGAGGCCCATGCCATCGACACAAACAAGGCCCTGGACCTGGATATCCACGACACCTCAGTCAAACTTGATGCAACCGTGCTTAAAATCGAAGACACAGCTCGCGCCGTCTTCTCGGAGTATTTTGCGCCGACCCACTCGACAAGTCCAGTCGGCTCACGTGGAGACTCCAACGTAATCGTGGATAATGCCAGCAGGACCATAGACAAGAGCCGAGGCAGATCGCATGTAGCATCATCTTCATCTTCATCAGTATCTCCGCAAAAACGGTTTTTGTACCAATGTCAGGATGATCTTCTTCGGATCCAACAATTCGACAAGGAATTTCTTGCGACTCTTGACCTTCTTTACAAACATATCATGGATTCTATCGACCTCTCATCGTCCATTCAAAGGACACATGCCGCCACCACCACCACTTCTCCATCCTCACATCTGGAACAGATTCTGAAGCGGGATCCAGTTCAGGAGAAAGAGCTCGTACGACTCTGCTCCACCTATCGAGCCACCAAAATGAGTCATATCCGCGCAATGGCTCAGCTCAAATGTCTAGAAGATGAACTTGAATACATGAAAAGGCTAGACGCTGAGCTCGAGGAGGATGACATGGCCAGAGATGCAGAGGATGACGATCGGACACAGGACTACTCAATGGCCCACACAAGGACCCTGCTGATACAAAAGTCGAGACAACAGGAGATTGAACTCATCTCTGTCCAGCGGGAAACGGCAAGGTTGATGGAGGAGATGGAGCAATTGCTCTCGGATCCGCCACCGCACGTTGGTGGCCATAGTGGAGGAACTTCTGGTCCTGGGGGAGAGATCGAGGCGCATCAAGGTGTGCTGGTCGATATATGCGAGAGGATAGCAAGATCAGATATTGAGCTGCGGTACTTGACCACAGCGCATAGGGATTTCATCCGCCAGCAGGAGCAGGCTAAGCGGTGCCTCGAAACCATGATCGATCAGGTCTTGGAATATTACTGTCTCGGTGAGGTGGTAGAACAGGTCCTGTGCACTGAAAAGAATGCGATCCAGCGCCAGAAGCATCTCTTGTGGGCTGCGATTGAGGAATGTCAGGAGCTCTCGCAGCAGTCGAAGCGGCTGTCAAGAACAGCAACAGCAGAGGCCTCTACTGGTCGAGGAATGGACCATCGCTCAAAATCCGGCAGTAATTTGGGGATGAAATCAGACGAGGATCCTCAGACACAGCTTTGGACACTCTTTCAACAAAACGAGAAGCTGAAAGCCGAACGAGATCAGGAGCTGGTTGAGATGCAGCAGCACATGACACAGCTAATGCACGTTCGGGAACACATGGACAACCAATTACTCCACCAGTCCTCAAGTACGGACGAGGTCCACTTTCTGCCGAGGAACATCCACGTCCTCCAGAACCTTGTGGTCGAGAGGACAGCGGATCTTCAGCGAGAGTACTCTGAATTGAGCGGTCAAGTTCAGGAGATTATCCGCAACAAACAAGGTGCCGGTCGATCAAAATAAATAGGCGTGGAGTAGGGTGGAAAGCCCCGTATCGGTTCATTCTATCCGCCCATGGGCTTCTCTATCTGACGCATGCAATGAATCTTCAATATCGTCGCGTTGACGGCCCTCCTCGTCCAGATACTTCTTTTTCCTCAGATACTTGCGTCTCCTTTGGAAAGGACCCCAACAAAACCCGACCACGAGCAGCCTGGCAGCTTCAAACAACAAGAACCCCACCAGGATCCATCCGATAAAGTACCCGATAAGACTCCACCGGATAGTGACCGTCTCCTGATGACAGAATCCTCCCTCGGGCATGAAGGAGTACATTCCTGTCTGATCGGTCCAAAACATTTGAAAGTACTGACCTAACAACGTGGGAGGCGCGGTCTTGTAGTACTTGGCCGACTCTGGAGCATACGCAACTTTCTGAGTCCCCACCGGATCAAAAAGAAACGACGTCTTACGCGCCCGGAGCTGCGCCATGATATTCGCTGCCGTCCTGTTGTTGTTGGTGTTGAGGATCAACCAAGAGTAAGCGGTCGAGTCTGGGTAATGGACATCGGTCCCGGTCATGAGGAGCAGGTTATGGTCTTGCAGGAACTTTAACGAGAGGGTGTCCAGGGTGTTTCCATTCGCGACCTCGAATCCATCAATGCCCATTTCTACCAGGGCTTCTCGACTTGGGTGGTTCTGCATCCGGGGGAGCTGGTACCCGTATTCTGAGAGAGAGAGAGAGAGGGACACGTCAGTTATGCGCTCCATCGCGTTGAGGTTGGCAGTTCCTTTTTCTGTGTTGTTTTGTCTAGAGACGGACTGACCTGTGGTGTTACTCCATGGGATATGGTTGATGATCGCCAGTCCTCCCAACTCGTGCGTCCTTGCGATAGTGGCCTTGATCTGTTCGTCCGTCGGCCATTTTGTAATGGCAATATCAATAGTCTCATTGATTCCAATCAAGTTCATATGTAACCGACAACATCTAGGGAAAAGATGAAATAGATTCTCAGTATGCTTTGCTTCCAGGAATTCTCTTCACAAAAGAGGAAACCGATTAAAACAGAAAAAACAAAAAAAAACTCACGTCAACTCCATGGCGGGGATCACTGTGATCTTGTCCGCATACTTTTCCTGAGCGAGTTTCTGAGTGGCTAGCCCTCCTTCGATCGTATTGTGGTCGCTCACAACCACTGCGTTGTATCCATTGGCTAGTAATGGTTGCCCCATAGTTTAGCCATAAAAGATTCAAACATCGGTCAGATTAAAAAAGAGTTTGCCCGCAAGAAGTTAGGAACTGCAAGTGGAAAAATATTCACAGGTAAGTACCAATATGCCATTTCAACAACGTCTCGGGCGTCATTCGGCCGTCAGAATAGATCGTGTGCGAATGCCCATCCAGCAAGACATCATACTGATCCCCAAAGCTCGCATTCATGGGACTCAAGTACGATCTCGGGTTAATGGGTGTCCACTCAAAGTCTTGAACGGCGCTGTAATCCGACAGCTCAGGTTGACGGCCGCGGAACGAATACAGGAGCGTGGAGGCGATCAACACGGCGAGGATGATGGCCAGTAGTAGTAAACGGCACAAGGGTCGTAGGACGGTCGATCGAACTACGGGACGTTTTCCATGGTACTGCGGAATCAGCCATGGTGGGATCTTTTGCACCCATGGATGAAATCCTGCACTGGCGGAGGTGCGATCTGAGGCGGGTGTGGACAAGTAGCGCATGAAGGACTGGTAAGGCGTAGAGACGTACTGGTGAAAGATCAGTGAGGACCGCGAGCCTTCTTGTCCGCGACTGGTAGGGGCACTGCTTGCGGCATTGGAGTTGGATGAGGTTGAGGTTGGGAGGTTATACGCCGGGACCTCGAGGTGTAGTGGAGGCAAGGCTGACGATGGCGGCAGGATGGCAGACCCTCTGTGTGATAACGAGAGCGATGGTGCAGGACTGTGGCTGTTGCTGGCGGGGTTCTCGTCCTTGTGAAAGGTGCTGCTGCCTGGCGTGGAGACTGCGGGGGTGGAGGTTCGGGACGGGGGCAGAAGTAGAATGCTGTCACCTGCATGGCCGTGGTCTCCCGCTGCAATGTTCATGGGATGCTGTTTCGAGCGCAGATGATGATGTCCAGTGGGCAATGGGCAACGGGCGACTTGTGTGTAGGTTTTTAATGGTAACGACGAACGGATCGTGTACAGAGTGTGGGTTCGTTGGATGTGTGCAATGCGACGGAAGGCACCAGAGACAGAGACAGAGACAGAAAAAAAAAAAAAAAAAAAAAAAAAAAAGTCATCTGAGACAAAGGGCACCCACGCGTTATCCAAAGCATGAACGTCTCTCGTCCCTGCATTCCAGTGTGCATCGCCCTTCCACCAGCGCAACGCTTCAATACGTGGGATTCCTGGCTCCTGAGCCTGGTGACCACAGCTCCGCAACTTGTCCAGACTCTCTGTCCCCTCTTTAATTATGGCAGACAGACAGACAGACAGACAGACAGACGATGGACAGACGGACAGTCAGCCGGACAGACAGACAGACATAATTGGCCAATTGCCCAACTCAGAGGGCACGCTTTTTTTAGCCTCTGTGGGCCAAAGCGCAATTTTCATATCAACAATTCTTCGTGTGGAAATCTACTACTACAGCGCCAGGACCTACAGATAACACTTGCTTCCCAAACTCCTCGGTCTGAACTCCTCTACGCGTTCGTGGGCTTGAACTCATATACCCGAGCATTATCCTCGAACTTGCATCCAAGCTCAAACAGCTTGGCGCATGCCGCTGCAAAGTCGTCAAAGAACCGCTTCTCGTCCTTGGCATAGATGTCGACCCACTTCTTGAACTCCTTGTCCTTGAGAATCGCCATGTCCGCTGGCAACATCATCAATGACTGAGACTCCTTATCCTCATACTGCTTGGGCCCACCCCACTTGCGCTCAACCCACTTGCGGCCCAGCAACTCGGTGAAGAACGAGTTGGTGAACACTGTGGGTGAGGCCGTCCAAGGGCCATCAAATCCAGAACGGTCCTTGTGGCAACGTCCCAGCGCATGCGCACCAATCAGAGCCACAATCTCTTGATCCGTGAAGCCCATCTTGTAAAAGATATCCTTGGAGTGCTGAGGATCCGGACGGGAGGCATCGGGCAAACGGCCATCTGGCGGGCAGTTGTCCTCCTCGCCATCGACGCGTCCAGACCTCCATTTGATAATGGGACCACCCTATAAAAGTTCCACAACACAAAATGGCCAAGGTTAGATTACAGTGCTAAGGGCAGCAAATGCGTAATATCGTCAAAAGAGTGTGAACGAGAGAGGTAAACTAACCATCTCTTGAACTGCGCAGACGCCAGCCAAGGTCCACAGGTCTCCGTACGAGATCTGTGGGAACCTATCCTTGACACGGTTCAGGCGCTCTCGTGCAATGGCAAGACCAGCGTTGGCATCATGGCCAGCCTCGGACTTGAATCGCATAGTCGCAGCGTTGGACCCGCCGTTCTTTGCAGTCTTGTCATAAGTTCCAGAAGCGTGCCAGGCCAGACGCAGGAAGACGGGACCGTAACTGCCATCGTCATAGTTGTCGTCCTCCACGAGCTCCGCAATAGCATTGTAAACCTTTTGGTAGTCCAGAGGTTCCGTGGCCTTGCTAGAAGCGGCACCCGCACTTTTAGCAGATGCGACCTTTGGAAGCGTTGAACCTAGAGCGATGAAGAGAGAAGAATAAGGGTATGAGCAAGGCCTATTCAATGTGTGATAGATTGAGAGCAGCAGAGCTGATGGCCGTACAGCGAAACCACAGCTGGGGACCACATCCGATGCATGAATGATGTGTTTTCGTCCCCCTCGACCCTTGCACAACCCAATTTCCGAGTGCTGCACCATGGAAACTAGGCCTGACGCTCGGAGTCCGAGGTTTTTGCTCCAACAAAAATTTCCCACACGAGTTGCTACTTTTGCACTATGTACTCAAGCACTATCTCCGCCAGGGAGCTTTCGCATAATCAGCCTTGCCTCCGAGAAGAAGGAGAGTATCATGCATCATCACTCCCTTCGTCTCTCATCCCCCCCCCTTCCCTCCGCCACCAGTGCTCCCGTTCTTTGACTACTCCCTCACTTGCAAAGAACAACCTAGAACTCGGGGTCTCCTGACCATCGCTCCTCTGTGCCCAATCAACCAACGCAAATATCCTCCCTGTATCCGTCATGTCTAAACTAGTGAAGTGTCCTGGGTACTCGGCGATGGGAAATGCACAAAGCGCACAAGTGAAGAGCAGGGTTGGGGAACGAGAGTAATGTGGACAAGCACGACCGAGAAAACCGAGATAGAGAATCTGCTAGGTAAAAAAAATGCCTGCGCAGCGCCTAGACAAAAGACGGATCTTTGGGCACGTTCGCGGGTTCAGACATGACACCCGCAAGTGTGAATGAACCCCCTCCTTCCACCCTGCCTCACCCATGATACAGGAAACACCAGCGGCAGGGGAGGTCATCTCTGATCAAGGTCATGGCCTGCGAGTCCAGCCATTTGAAAAAAAGCGCAGCCTTCGTCAAGAGTGAAAAATGTCCCGTATCTGAAAAGTAGCTTACCTTCATTCTGTAGGTAGTAGCGGTAGCCAGCGGCACCGGCTCCAGCAGCGAGTGCAGCAATCAGCAGAGTCGAGCCTGCTCCACCTCCACTGGATCGGTTAGGTTGCGCAGAGTAGGCTCGAGTGGCAGCGAATCGAGAGGATGTCGACGCAGAGGACACGATGGCGGCACGGCGGGCGACCGAAGAGAGTGACGAGGCGCGCAGCATGATGCGGGTTGTGAGAGCCATTATAACTTTTTGCTCGTGAGAAACAAGGGTCAGGATGAAGAGCAGAGGGAGGGGATACTGGGCGTGTGATGAAGAGAAAAGAAAAGGGACAATCCACTGGCACCAGGCCATTTTTATACAGCGCACTCCATGGCCAAAGGGACAGCTTTTGCGATTTTTTCGAGCAACGTCCGGGAGCATCACTCACATTGTGGCCTTTGGAAAGCGTTTGCGATGGCGAGGTGGGGTCTAAACTCTCCTCCTACCATGACTATTTGCCATGGCACCTTTGGCACCTGTCGCATGTAGATCTATCACTCCCATGTCCCCCTCCGACGCGTCCTTTGCTACTGACTTTAACCCACATCGACTGCTGCGCAGACGTGTGTATGCGTAGACTTATCTGGCTCACCCATTTCGCCGAGTTGACTCCGAGACCAATATGTAATAGATCCGACTCCGACCGTACTCGCTCTCACAGTCGCATTCTAGAATACGTCAATCGGTCGAATGACGCCGACTGAGGTATTCACACCAAGGTAATTCTTCACTCTTTTTTCCAGCTTTGCGGAGCTCTGCCAGAGAGAAAGGTGGGTCGTACTCGATTGACAAAGTGGATACCAAAAAACCAATATATATTTTGTTCTTTCTTTCTTTCTATGGCTAATGCTTGTCAGATGTCTACTTTCGAGGCCACATCTTCCTCCGCCGTTTTACCTGATCCTGATCCACTGTCTGACCTCCTGCTGCTACTGCTGCTGCCTGTTCCAAGATCGGGCTTGGCTTCTTATTAGCCACCAATTCCGGAACCACAGCCTTGGGCTTCACTGGTGTCGTTGGCTTCTTAGGTGCTGGCAAAGCCGGTGCATCATCCACATCCGAGTCCTGGAACCGCCTCTCAGCCTCAATCTCCCACTCCTCAAGTTCTTCTTCTTCCTCTGCCTCCTGAGGTTGTGGTGAAGGTGGCGTCGGTGCAACTGGCGTCACCTCCATGTGCCCATTGCTCTCCTTGACTCCATTGACGGCCAAAAACGGAGCCACAGGCGAGACTGGATGTGCTATTGGATGAGGGTCGTTCTCGTCCCCATGCCGACTTCCTGCTGTAAGCGCTTCCCAAACTCGCTTCTTTTCGCCCCGTGTTTGCTGACTGTCCCAGCCCAGACCGATCTTGACCTGCTCCTCTACTGGAACCTCGGGTAGAAATTCCTCCAGTAATCCTAGATTTACAGGCTTGGACTCGACTTTTTGGGCCAGAGCAATGAGCTCGGATGGAGTCTTGGGAGCCAGCTAAACGTTATGGACAAAAAATATATACAATAAGTTATCTCTTCTTGACAGCCATCCCTGCCTCCAACTGCCAGAACTAGATAACAATTCCGGTTCCTGGTATCCATTGTAGCATCTGTGATCCCTTGTGCTCGGCAGCAGATGCCTAGATACGATCTTCAATTCCAACTGAAACGATGTATCCACCCGAAAAGAGCCGACGATGGAAGGCGCTACTGTTCTTGCGGTAGTCAAAAGCTGAGGTGTGCAATCACCAACGGCTGAACATGGTTCTTCTCGTCCTTGAGTTCCTGGACTGTTCTGCAGGTGATCTCAAACCCAAGATCATATAGCTTACCTCCTCTCCTTTGCCATTGAGAATCACACTGGTGACAAATCGCTCCGACTTCAAGTTCTCGTCCTGCGACGCCAAGTTGTAAATGTCGACGAACAGGCAGAGAAATGGGTTCTGGTGGATCGGAAGATAGCGGTAGAGGCAGTGCAGAAGATACAGCGACATTACCCGGACTTCTAGTGCTTGTCGCTGAGAGCGATGTACAGAGGTTAGACAGGAATGAAATGAAAAAAATGGCTTAGAGGGATGGAGCGAAAAGGAGAGATGGAGAGAATAGCGAATAAAATAGTAACACTCAGCCCGTGTGTCATCCTCACCCTCATCACTCGTCCACGCCCTAGTGCCAGATGCAGCAGTCAGAGGCACACACACTTCCCTTTCGTGGTCCTCGCGAGCACTCCAAACCAGAAACAATACGAACAGCCGTGGTCCGATCATCTCAAACCATCAAGGTTTTGCCATATAAACACATGCACAGTCGAATCAAACATACCTCAGATGGACGACCTCGGGCTCCGTTCTTCTCCAGCAATATCCGCAGACTCGCCTGCACAGACTCGACCGCGTTCAGCACATCCATAATCGCACATCCAGCCCGGAACTCACGATCCGCAGCCACTGAACTTAAAAAGTTGTTGCCGGTCCGTTGTAAAACATGGTCTAGATGGTTACCAAGAAAGGTCGCAATCTCTTGCGATGGGACCGTGATCATGCTCCAGTAGGCCACTCAAAGAGAGTAAATCGTCGATATCAGATAGGAGAAAAGAATTGGTGCCTGCAGAATAGGACAATGGTAATGTGGTTGAGGGGGTTTTCGAAATCCAGGTCGGAAAGGCCCTGGCTTATTTTTTTTTGGGTTGAGTCGCTTGATTGTTGGCTTGTTGAGTGCTGTAGCTCGAGGAGTCTAGGCGCACGCAGGGTCGAGCAATCCGAGAAACAAAGGAGGTCTAGTTGTTCAACAAAGAATTATTAGAAGGCCGTTACAAAACAATTGCCATAGACCCGAGAGAAAGCAGCGATATCAAAGTTGCGCTCTGAAAATAGGTTCCTTCGGTTACCTTCTTAGTGGACCAAGTTAAAAAACCGTGCAGTATTGAGGGCTTCAGACAAAGGCAGAAAGGGATGAATAAACAAAAGTGTGATGCGACCAGAGCGAGAGACTGAGCGAAAAGAGAGAAGGGGCAATCCCGCAGATTATTTTTTTTCCGTCTGTGCGTACAGGCACGTTCCTTATATCTCTGCAGTGCTTTTCTGAGGGAAGAGGAAGCAATTGTGAGGAAGAGGAACTGGCAATAGAATGTCGAGGAGGAAGTAAGGCAGAGCAGTGGGATTGCTGGTCAGGATGGGTTGTCGCAGAAGTTGTGCAGGATGACTGGAGTGATTGGAATCAGGTTACGGCGGGAAAAAAAGTGCTCTCGGGTGTAGCGACGGGCAGATATAACAGGGCAATGAAGGATAGTGATACTGCAAGCGAGGGTGCTGATAGAAAACTTGCTGCTTGAAAGAGCTGAAAGGTCGGCGACTGGAGTTGCGGGAGAAAGAGAGAGAGTGAGAGAGAAACAGTGAGGATGTTGTGGACAATATACAAATACGAAGGAGAGAGAGTGCTGTGTGCGATAGCAGGCGAGAAGAAACCAAAAAAAAAAAAAAGGCGGGGTTGATCCAACACCCAAATGCAACTCAAATGTTGATCGAGTAAAGGTGGGGCTGCCGAAAGGATGCGGTTGTTGCTTTGGAGAAGAGTAAGCAAGTATGGAGACGACAGAGAGAGAGAGAGAAAGAGAAAGAGAAAGAGAGAGAGAGAGGTAGAGAAAGAGGCAGAGAGAAGGTTGTGCAAAGTGTGAAGGCGTGAATGCAAAGAAGGGCAGGTTGAGCGAAGGAAGAGAATGCAGTTGAAGAAAACGGCTTCTCAGTTGCACTGGCAGTGGAATGAAAAATGAAAACAGCGGTGGCTTTTGAGGGAGCAGTCAACTTCATTGGGGGCACTCTATTTCTCATGAGCTTCACTCGGCGATAATGTAGTACACGGTGCCGAGCTGTGATCGTTCCTTCTCCACAACCTTCAGCCCTGCCTCCGCCACCAGCTCTTCTATCTCTCTGTTCCAGTAGCAGCCATACTTGTGCACATGCCGGTCCAGCTGCTTAGCCTGCATGTCCTTCATAAAGCCCCAGTGGCTGTTTCCGTGCTCCAACAGCAGCAGCTTGCCACCCACCCGGAGCACGCGCTTCATCTCCTTCAGCACCTTCACAGGATCCTCGAAGCTGCACAATCCAAACGTGTCCACTACCGTGTCAAAGCTCTGGTCCGGGTACGGGATCGCCGCCGCATTTAAGGTCTTGAATCGAATCTCGGTCTCGACCACCTTTGCCGGTTGTGTCATTGTTGTAGAACTCTCCTGCGGCAATGCCTCCTCCGTCGTGCTAACAACAGTAGCAACATCTTCCTGTCGTGACGGATCCTGCACTTGCTTCTCTGACACTTGTCTCGACGACTGTGCAATCCTCTCCTGCTCCAACAACTGCTGTTGCCTCCGCTTCTGATAATCATACCTCTTGCCCAGGTCGCTGGCCGCGACCTTCTGCTTCAGCACCTCCATCATGCCCTCTGAAAAGTCTGAAAACACGATCTCGTCGCAGCACCCCTTGGTATAATAATCCACATTCCGACCTGTGCCCGAGGCGATCTCGAGCACCCGGCCCTGAGCCAGCTTCAGGAGTCGCTTCCTCCGACGCTGGATGCCGAGCAGGTACTCGTGCGTGCCGACCTCGCTGTCGTATCCAGGCGCTAATGTGTCAAACGTTGTGCGGCGCGTGGATTCTGAAGGAAACCGATCGTTGCCGGATTCCGAATCGGATGCAGGTTTGGAGGAAGGGAGAAATGTCAGAGCCGCTGATACCCCGGTGGCATAAGTGAGCAGGCCGCCAATAACCAGCTGTGTCCGTGAGAAACGACTGAGAAACGACATGAGTCCTTGTGGTTGATGTCCTGGTTCGTAGTGATCAGTAGAATGAGAACATGGAAGCAGCGTCAGGAGGCGGAATTCTCGAAATCAAGTCAGAACAAAGTCACTTTGAGCTCTGAGTTCCAAAATCACGGTCATTCATCGGTTTGGTTTCCGAGGCGTGCTGCGCTAGTCCATGCTGTGCGCACCATGCATCCACAGCCGATATGTCTCTTCTCCTTGAACATGTTTTCAGAAAGGCAGACCGGATAATTCTCGCACTGAAGCTCAAGGTGCCAAGATGCACTGTTATAAGGAGACTTGAGGGCATGGACGGTGATGTTGTTGGAGCCACCCATACGAGCAACGCGATCTGAGCCATGTTTCAGACAGGACACATAGGCTGATGCGTTGAGATCAGCAGCGTAGCATCGCTTCTCTTTTGCCCTTTTCTATTCGACGGCCTGCATCCAACACAAGCATGCAATAGCTCGTCTTCTAGCTCGTATCCTTCTTTCCGCCCACCCCATCTCTTTTTTTCTGACATTTCGACCAAGGTACGCACGTACATGAACCAACTCTCGCAAGTGCCTCCCCCCGTGAAGTATAGCTTCAAGAGCGCCGACCACGAGTTGCCAAACACGAAAGCCTTTGGTGACTTGGTTACCACTTTTTCGCCATCCTATACAGTCCCCCTCGTTCTAGCACCGTCCGCTCGCCTATGCATCCATCCACCTCTCGTCACGTTGCGCTGTTCCTTTTCTCTTCGCTGTGAAAAGTATATGGTTGTGGGCTTGCAAAGCTTGTACCCACCCAACTTTTTGCCTCCGCTTCTATCTTCACCTATCTTCACCTTTGATGGCACACCTTGCTATTACCTCCGCATAATCTGCATACGAGGATGACCACAACCCGCTCACTCACCGCGATCCAACATCTCTAGGAAAACTACGTCTGTCATGGGAGGACCAGGATTGATGGCGCTTATGGGCAAGTGCAAGACCCTGCCCAAAGTGGATGCTCCTAGGAACAAAAAAATTCTAGTTGACGTCGAAGCATACCACTCGCTGCTCATCCGGGCATGCTATAACAACAGCGACACGTTTGACGCCGTACGCTTTGTTAAGAACGTCCTGTTGAAAAAGTTTGCTGGTCTCGATGTCGAGTTCTTCTTTGATGGTGACGGCAATGCCGAGAAGTTCCATACAAGCATGCAGCGACGTGCCACAACTTCGGATTTGGACGCAGCTGAATCAAAGATCCGGACGATGGAGGAACTAGCATCCAGAGGACATGGAATCAAGAAGACCGACTATAAAATTGTCCAGAAGGCATTGAGGTCCTCAACCACTATTACGTATGACTTCAAGATTGCGTTTGTCCAGGCCATGCGAGCAGAAGGTGCCGTCGTTTACTTTGATGTGGGGGAAGCGGATCTTATGATTCGCCGCCGAGGGTGGCAGCTCCTCGACAACTGGATTGACTTTGTGGTCGTGGGCAATGACTGTGATTATGCCATTCATCCTACCACATCAACACTCCTACGACCTTCGGGTAAGAAAAAGTTCATTCAATATGAAATCAACACCTTACCCACACTGACTTTGACTATTTCCATATTTCGGGGGGGACTAAAGGACACCCTTCAGCTCTAGTCAGATAGTTATTATTTTTTAATAGTTCAAGATGAAGTAGAAGGATAGCGAGAAGAATAAGGTACTATGACAAAAGAGATCTAAAGGTAGACTGTTCAATTGGGTGCCCGCTTTGGGGAGCAACCACAAAGGCTAAGTTATCTACTGACGATTGTATCCGTCGTAGCCATGCTGCTGGTAACCGCCCCCGGCGTTCGACTGTGCATACCCGCCCTGGTTATTATACTGCTGCGAATAGTCGCCGCCATACCCGCCGGCCGGCGAGCTGTTATAGTCGACGTGTCCCTGCGCGTATCCGTGCTCATTGTATGCGCCTTGCTCATAGCCCTGATAATCATGACCGTAAGCACCCTGAGCTGGGTAACCGGCCTGGTCTTTAACAGCATAATTAGGGTCATAGTACTGATCCTCGACAGGGAAGGCCGTCTGTGCATTATAAGGCGATTTGGCAGGAGAAGGCTCCACTGGAGGTGTATCTCCCATGCTTCGCAGATGCAGCGTGTCCGAGTCGTAGTTGCGAGGGTAGTCCGAGTACTCATCTCCACGAATCTTGGACTGAAAGTCGCGCGAGGGCTATTCGTTTCGGGTTGGTCGCTGTTTTTGTTAATACTTTGGTTACACAACAGCACCATGTTTCTAATATGTCTAGGCGAGATGAAACCATGTACACGTACCGAGAGCTTCCACTTTCTAAAGACCCAGATTCCAATGGCTGCAGCAACTACAACAGAAGCCACGACAATGCCTGCTGTAGCCAACTTGTTTCCACTGTCGTCACTGGGCTTAGGAGCCCCGGTGCCAGATGGAAGGGCGGTTGAGGCAGTGGTCGGAAGTACTGAGGAGCCTGTTGGCCTAGGTCTTGACGTCGCCTGGGAAGGCGGGGCCGAGGTTCCTGGACTGGTAGGAGCAACAGTAGGCAGAGCAGTGGTCGTAACAACTGGGACAACTGAGGTGGCAGTTGATGTAGGAGGGTCATGCGAAGCCGAGCTGCTGGATGGTTCAATGGGGGGATCGAGAATAGGAATCTGTGCCGTAACACTTGCGGCCAGCACAAGTGCCAAGAGGATGGAACAGGTGGACTTGAGAAGAAGCATGCTGGGTAAGGTGTCTGACAACGAATGTAACGAAAAGGTATGTGTTCCAGTTGAGGTAAGCCCTGAGTCTAGGACGAGATGCCAATTAACTAATCACAAATGATGCTCGATCAACAAGAAAGGCAGCGATATGACCACGATCAAGGGCCGGGGGAGGGGGGGAGTGAAAAAAAGGGGAGTGGGTGTGCTTAAAAGCCTTGTGGTCTTCTTAGGCTGGTTGCAGCTTTGGTCTAGGGAGCATGAAATATAAGAAAGCGTACCAGACATATAAAGGTTAGTTGCAAGGGACGAGAGTACAATATCAAGACGCCCGCTTCGCTATCCTGGAGTACGCAACGACGGGTTGGTCCTCTTTGCAGACGACCCCTCACATCAATGCGTCTGTTGCGTGCGAGTCTTGTAGTGATAGTCAAAGGAGAGCAAGATCGCGAGGAGAACGGGGGTAATTGGATTCAAGGAGGCGGCCATTTCGACGTCGGTTATTGCAGTGTACTTTTGTACCGAGCGCCATTGCTGATGGCGCCTTGCAGCATTCGTCAAAACATTCACGCTCCTTTCCATCTGCCGTTGCTCCTGCTGCATGACCTCGTCCCGACGTTTCTTGCTCTTCATAGGAGAAGGTATATCTCAAAGTGGAACGCAAGTACGCTCAGGAACAACCTGATTCAAGGCCAGCTGCCATGGTCCTGCTACGTGCTTTACTATAGTTCGGGTCAAAAGCTCAGTCTATACCTTTCGTGTGATAAAACGCAGCGCACTAGGGATGAAAAAGCGGTGCCTTCAACAAGAGAGAAGCTGGCAATGTCTTTTTTCAGGTCTGTGCTATGGGTGCGCTTGGGAGAGGGCAATGGGTACGCTTGGGAGAGGGCAACGGCGGGTGGGGTAGGGCTGAAGAGTGTCGTGACAAGGCAGTATCGAGTGAAGAGCACGTTGAGGCTGAAGTGCACGTTGAGGCGGGCAGGTGTCAAGATGGGATGCACACTGGCTGGGTGTGAGGGACAAGAGCCAGCCAACGAATGAGCAATGGACTAGGGGAGGGGAGTGCGAGTGATGGAAACGGAAGAAATAAAAAAAGAGAGGAAGGGATGAGAAAAGGAGCGAGATGACCAGACAAACGAGGACGGGATTTTTTTAGTCTAATTGTGTGGCCATTTGTCTTTGTTGTTTGTAGTCAGGGCGGGCACACAACCAACGCCTGGATCCCCTCGCTGTCCCTCCCCTTTCGCGCCACTTTGCTTTGCTGCACGTCTTTGAACATGGGCGGCACATCTACTTCTCAAGAATGCAGAGCGGCCCCCTCTGCTTAAAGCCGCCTCAAGCCTCGTGCCGTTCGGATGGCGAGAAGGAGGTGCACTGTACATTGTCCTGCACAGACGGCCAAAGTGGCTCACATTTGCTTTACGGAGTAAAGCCTATGTCTCTTCTCTGTGTGTGCTCAACTGCACGCTCTGGCGGCAAGTGCTTAATTTTTTATATCGTTTTCCTCGTGTCGGTGTATGCACGTCGTAGCTGTATGGCGGCATGCATGGTTTTACATGCAATACATGGCGCACACATGGCTCCTGACATCTCTTGATGGACCATATGGGCCGTGTGACATTGCGGTCTACTTCTCACTGTCAACGCCCCTATTAATACAACAAGTCTGTACACCAAGTGCACCCTGAACGTTGCGCTAGTAAATTAGCGACTCGAAAGAGCTCACCTCTTTAGCCAGGTGATAGGATTTGCTCTCCGATTGGTCTTGGTCCCACACTCCACAGAGAATAAAGTTCCTCATCATAGCCAGCCAATATGAAATCCAGACATCTCACCGACATGCGTTGTGCATCGCCGTTGACGCACGGACATCGTAGAGCCAAGGATATTTGTCAAGATCGTTACTGTGGCATTTGATCTTGAGGAGAAAGGCGGTTTGCTGTGCATCTCTTGACATCCGTTAGCATAGCGATCACGATTGTCCTTGTCAAACTGATATTCAAGAATTGTGGGACCAGTTCATGGAATAAGTGGACGATGACAGGATGAAAGAGCACGGTGGCAGGGATGTAATTGTAACCGAAATATCTAAAAGCATGCTGATGGTGGGCCCACGTTGAGAGGCGCTGCAAAACGAGGCGACCGTGTCCACTGGGGTCTGAATGCTATAGAAGCACATGGTCCTAATGCACCCCAACCATCTTGATCCACCCTCTGGCTATTTGGCACTTTAAGATGCTACTCATTTTGATATCAGAATGGGTAGGAAGAGAGGATTTGTAGCGCTCGTCTACCCTTAGATCTCGCAGCAGGACCATCGCTGCACGGAAATAGAAGTGCGTTTTCGTTGAACAGGGCAGCGCTGGATTTTTTCTGGGGTGCACAAGGAGACCCCTCTCAGAGGACACCCTTTTGCTTTCAAACGGGCATTTTTTGTTCTTCATTCGCCTCCTTCCTTACCCATACCCTTATACACAACCTCATGGTACGTTTAGCCCGCGATGACACGCTTCTAGTCCGCCAACACCTCTTTCCAGCTCTTCAAATCGCCTGCCAGCACAGAGAGCGTCTCTGTCACCGACATGCAACCTCGGGGTGGACGCGTCGAATTACTCGAATTACCAGTGTTGTTCCTGGTTGAATGCATGTGCTTTTTTTCTTTTGTGCATCCATGATTTCCTCACTAATAAACCACTTGCTTGTCTTCTACACGATCTGCTAGGCATCCATCAGCGAAGAGCAAATCAGTGGTAAGGAGAAGCGCAGTTTCCTTCAACCGTCGACCCCCCCCCCCCCCAAGTCTTTTCAGAAGGCATCATCCAAAGTTGCCATCTGCCCCCCCACCCCCCAGAAACAGTCGCCAAAGGAATCTGGTCCGCGTGATCACACCACCCCCTGCGACGTGATTCCTCTCCCTCCCCTCTCTTCAAACTCGTTCTCCTGCTCAAAAGAGAAAAAAAGTCCCTCAGATTCTTTCTGGTCCCTCCTCATCTTTCTTTGAAGAAAACGGTACCAGCAAAGCGCCTTCCTGGATGAGACCAAAAAAAAAAAAATGAAGAGCGAGAGAGAAAGCGAGACAAACGTGCAAGGCACTCGTGTCTAATAGCTGTATGAAATACACTAATATTCCATGCCTCTCTCTCTCCTTCTCATAGAGTTCAAGGAAGGCTTTGGACTTTTTGACCGTAAGGGCAACGGAACCATCGAGGCAGGTTCTCTTGGCGACCTGTTGCGTGCATTGGGACAAAATCCTACGCAAACCCAGGTCCGAGAGCTCATTGCACAGGCCGATCCTTCAGGTTCCAATGTGATCAACTTTGAAAAGTTCCTCGAGGTGTTGATGCGTCCAGACGGATTCAAGCCAGCAGGAACCTATCAGGAGTTTATCAACGGCTTCAAGGTCTTTGACAAGGAAGGCAATGGCTATATTGCAGTTGGAGAGCTGCGTTACGGTGAGATTTTTTTTCCTCTCTTTTCTTTTCCTCATTGGTATCGCGATCATAGTAGAATGCTGGGTGCTGACTCTCTCTCTCTCGCTCTGTCGGATTTTACATTTTCTCATAGTGCTGACTAACTTGGGCGAGAAGTTGACCGACGCGGAGGTAGATGAGCTGTTGAAGGGAGTCGAGATTGACAAGGGCAGCAAGGTCAACTATGAGGATTTCGTCAAGATGATCTTGTCATCGTAAAAAGAACGAGTTGGATGCCTCACCATCTCGGCCCTCCACTTTTTTCGCGGCTACATCTGTTTCAACCTCTCCTCCCACCCCCCCCCCCCCCGACTAGTGTATACCAACAAATCGCTTGTTCTCGCAGGTAGTTTACTAAAAGACAAAAGCGAGCTGGCTCATATCCAGATGGATGATCAGTTGTAAACAAAATGAAGAGGCACCATGGCCGTTCGAGCTTTTTATACACTAAGAGTCAGGGACGTTATGCTAAGAGAAGGAAGTGAAGAGAAAAGACTATGCAATGAAAGTGTGGATTAAATCGGGCAGAGATAATGATGGGGGGTTTTTTTTGTTCATTTGCGGGAGGTGAGTCCTGTGCTAGGAAAAGTAGTGAGGTGGGTCAGGAGTGGCGAATTGGGTCAATCACACTTATAAGTGTCTTGCCACCGTCGTCGTCGTCGTTGGCTGTTGCTGTTGTTGTTGTTGTTGCTGGTATTCCGCGTACCGGTACTCAGCACCATGCTCATCATCGTCACCCCGGTCATGCTGCTGTTGTTGTTGTTGTGGCGGAAACTGGTTCTGGGGCGGCAATGGTTTTTGATCCACCTCCATACCCAGTCCCATGCCCATGCCCATCACGACCGACCCCCTGCCTGCGACCTGCACGGCCGTCATCGCGGACGAGATGGATACCGTGTGAGACGGAGGGGTCACGGTAGCCATCTCCTCATCCATTTCAGGGAGACTCTCGTCGTCTGCCGTCAGAGTGGGCGGCGTGGACGAGGATGATGAGGTGGCCGACTTGGAACTGGTGGGTGACGGCAAGGGAAAGGTAGTTACTGCCGTAGGAGACTCCTTTGCGGCCCTTCCGGATTTTGTGGAGGAGACGGCGGCGGCGGTACCGGGGCCACTCGATGCCCGGCTCTGTGGAGACGAGCCAGAGGCATGGCCATTGCGAAGAGCTGTGAGCATCTGAATGTCGCTGTTGTGGGGAGGCTCGACCTTTGCCTTGGTGTCTGTCCTAGTGCCGGTGCTGCCGGCCCTGCCATGGGGCACACGCTCCGATGCAGGTGGTGGCGAGGCCGACAGAGACTTTGTCGACGTGGGTGGAGAGGACGAGGACGAAGTGCCAGAAGCAGACGAGCCGACACTGTTGGCCATGGCTCCACGCTGCTTGCTGAACATGCTCACGATGGGATCCTTGTCGCCCTCACGCGCCTCGTCCATGCCCAGCAGGATCGCGGCTGCCTCCATCAACTGCACCTGTTGGTGTTTGGACAGCAAAAACTTGGTGGCGCCCTTTGGTTCGTAAGGCACAGTAAGCATTGTTTGTTAGATAATGGCTAGAGGAGGTTTGACACTAAAACCCCGATTCAGCAAACGAGACATGTGTGTGGTGGGGGAACTCACCTTCCAATATACGGAATGCAGCCAACGGTGCTTCCACAGGCAGTTGGGGTGCTTGTACACTTTCCCACAGTCCATGCACTTGTGCACCTCGGAGTGGTCCTGATCGAGTGATGACTGTGGTTGTTGCTGGTGTTGCTTCTTGGCAGATCCATCTAGGCCCGATATACTCACAGATCGTCGCGCACGCGTGTCTTGCTTGATCTCGCCATCGTCGTCCTCATCCTCCTCGTCGTCAATCACCATCGCCTGCGGAGCCGATGTCTGAGACCGCAAGGCGTGCGATGAGGGTCGGTCATGCTCAGACGCGGCGCTATGGCCTGAAGCATAGCCTTCGTTATGATGTAACTGATCAGCAGCGGGGACCCTCGAGGACGCAGAATGTCCAGGATAGGAAGACTCGTAGGGAGTGTGCTGATGCGCGTGTGGGCCAGACTGTGAGTGCGAGTGTGAGTGGAACTGTTGTGAAGGGGTTCGTGAGTGTGTTCTGGGATGAGCTTGCCGCGGTACATGATATGGGTGAGTATGATGTGAGGCGTGTGGCCGGATAGGCCCTCCAGTATGGGCGTGAGACTGTGGCTGCTGGGGTGCTGGTGTTGAGAACGTCGAGTGAGCGCTGGAGGTGCCCGCGTCATGCGAACGGTGTGCGGAGTGGTGGCCAGAGGTTAGGGGAAGGCCTTTAGATGATCGAGGATCTGAAGGGAGTCCGTGCGGACGCGCGTGCGCGCTTGACTGACCGGGATGTGGATGATGCGCAACTAGAGAGGATGAGGGGCTTGGATATTCGAACACCTCTTGCTGTGTCACCATGCCATAGCCATGGCGTGGCTGTTGAGATGGTTGCCTTTGATGATGATCAAAGCTTTGGCTTTGGCTATGACCACGGCTGTGGGAAGGGCGGAAGCTTTGGGCCGGGGACTCGTGAACATTGGTGGGTCCTTGGTGAGGATGGAGTGTTCCGGCTCCTGGAGTCGAGTGCGGGTGATGTCCTTTTATTTGGGAGTGCGAGGAGGAGTGCGACCGTGCATGAAGCGCGTGCTGAAGCTCGTGATCTCCATGCTGCTGTTGAGAAGGTTGCTGTTTATGCGGCCGGGGTCGTGAAGATCCGGGCGCATGTGCTTGCTGCTGCTGCTGTTGAACAGGATAGTGTTGTTGCTGTTGATGTTGCTTTTGCTTTATCATGACAGGAGATTCTGCAGTAGGAAGAGAAGAGGAATAGGAGCGAGAGTGAAGGGAGCGCGACTCTGAAGAGGAAGTTGGGTAATGATATGGCTGATGTGATTGCTGTTGCTGTGGATGGAGCTGCTGTCTTTGCTGGTATGGGCTACTATGATATTGCTGCGAAGGGTGGGGCGGCTGTTGACGCAAACTTGACGAAGAAGGAGGAGCTCGAGCGGAGGACAAAGATGAGGACACCATGATGGGCGCAAGAAAAAAGAAAAGCAAAGGGAGAAGAAAATTGAAATTTGAACTGGGGAGGAAAAGAACGATGCGCTCGTTGTCAAACCTCAACCCTGAAGTAAAAAAAAAAAAAAAAAAAGTTTTGTCGTTGAGAGCAATTTTGTGCTGCGTGCTCTTGTGCGTCGTTCTTCTTGCGGGTTTTCTATGAAAACAAAACAATAAAAGACGCAGTATGGGGTTAGCCGATAGTGCCATGCGCCATCCAATGCTGGAGTACAAAATGGATACATCACGCTCACGCACACACGCACTGTCCTCCCTCCAGCACCAAGACAATAGTAATAGTGAGATCTCTATGAAGATGGACAGGAGGTATTGGGAGAAGGTACCGTCAAGACGGTATGACGGTATCAGTGTGGACTATTGGGAGGATGGGAGGATCGAGCAGAAAAAAAAAAAGGTTTTTGGCTGCATTCGTGTTCCATCTGTCTCGCATCAATTGGGTTTGAAAAAAAAAAAAAAAAAAAAAAAAAGAAAGGAGCAAGTCCAAGTGCTAGGTAGGGTGCGTAGCAGACAGTTTTGAAGTATGGAGTTGCTGCTCGACATGCACCCATGCTCAAGAACCCTGCGGTAAACCATTCGCGTAGCACGTTAAGGCAGCTCAGGAATCTACTGCCACAGAGGACACATCAACGAGTACTATACATGAAGATCGAAGGGAGTAATCAAGCCCTCGGACAACAGAGAGTACTTGGAGAGACTGGCAGATATTTAAACGCGATGACTATTGAAAATGGAGCATCGTTGAAAATCCAAACAAGTAGAACGGGATATGAGAGGCGAGACTGAAGGTGGGAGGAAGCTGTATTGTAATTAGGAAACTGTGTCAACAAACAAAAAAAAAAAAAAAAAAAGATACTTTGTCCCTCACTTGAGTTAGACTGCTGCCATCCCCAACGTTGTTCCCACCCGCTCATTGACCAATAATTCGCTCATTAACCTCCCGCTCATTGGTAGCTCCCATGGGTAACCTCAGTCAAAATACCCCGCTGTATGGTGTAGGAAGGTATTTGGTTCTGGCTTACCTTGCTCTAGGGGGAGCAGGGAAGGAGAGGTGTAGGTTGATTTTTGATTGCTCTGATATCGTAAAGTGTAGAGTAGTGATGAAAGTAAAAGGGTGGTACCAAGAGCTACCTTATTGCTTGGGTTGCGTGGTCAGGTAAAAAGTAGGTAGCGAGAGCTCAAGGAAGAAAAAACGATTCGTCTATGAGGTAAGTGCGCAAAAGAGACTTTGAGAATGAGCGTGGGGTAGAAGGTGAGGTACGGCTCGAACAGAGGTTAGGAATGGGACGCAGTCTTCCGAGGATTGAAGGAATGGATTGAAGGAAAACCAAAGCAGGGACCGACTGAGGAGAAAGTCGAAGGAGGAAAGCAAACGAAAGAAAAAAAAATGAAAACAAAAAAAAAATTAAAGTTCGTCCCTCGTTGATGGAATTCGATTCGCTCCGATTCAAGACTTTTTTTTTTTTTTTTACCCTCTGTGCTGCAGGCAGGACCCTATTTTTATGCTTGCCACCCGCCCCAATGTGGAGTCCACAGCCGTATAGTATACAGTCTATACAGTGACAGCTACGAGGACCAACGGCCATGGGTGTCTGAACAATGTCCTGCTGGTATGGCCAGCTACGGCCTGGCATGGGTGGGTGCACGAAGAGGTTCTGCTGCTCTGTGGCAACGACGAGTCACTGCGTTGTGCCTTCCCGAAATGGACGGCCCGTATGTTCAGGTGAGACCGTCGTCTTTGCATATAAGCCTTTGGCTCTGTGATGCCTCAGTTTTCTTTCTTTCCTTTTCCGCTCGCACCACCTACCTGTACACAAACTCACTCACACAAACTCACCCACAGACTTACCCACACCTATATCACTTGCAGCATCCGGAGCGCTCCCAGGTGCATTCCACAATGTCCTTCGACAATACCAACCACCACCGCGAGGGCCTCACCACCTCCCACCACGACTGGACCATGCTCCAGGTTGGCAAGCTGGTTGAGCATCAAACCGTTATAACAATGTAATAAGAGGCCACAGTCTGGCTCGTTTCGGCTCCCCTGCACCTTCCCCTCTCGGCTAACCTCTGTCCTAAACCCTACTTCTTCCTCATCTCTTTAGTGACTCCAACACTTCTGTCGAGGACGGATGCGAGGTTCGCGCATGAAAAAGTGGTTGTCTGCAAACGCACAAGATTTGTCTGAACTAGCTTTCTAACAGCTCCTCTTGTCGCTTTTGCTCAACTCGTCTTGAACAGATCTTGCTCAAGCACGGAATCAGTTCAGCGCCGGTATACGACGCTCAAAAGAAGACTTATGTCGGCATGTTTGATTACAGCGACTTGATGACATATGTTCTGCTAGTGCTGAACAAGATGGAAATACCGCTAGAGGACCAGTCCTTGGAGATGCGCGATCTGATCCACAAGACAAGTCGCAGTCAGAACGTGCCCGTCAAACTTGCCTCAGGTAAAAACCTGATCTTGAAGCCTTCCATGGGGACTCGGTGTTTTCGCGAGCCAAGGAGTAAAACTCGAGAAAGCTGACTAATGTCTTACATCTCTCACTGTTGCTGCAGATATCTCCGGGAAGGACCCATTTTGCGCAGTGTTGGCGGAGACACGTCTGGGGGCGGTTGTGAACGACTTTGGCACGGGTATCCACCGAGGTCAGTGGGCTTGCATGATCAGGCCACATTATTAATGGCGAAGGCACTGACCACAGAAACACTGACTGAAGTCTCCTTGCACACTATCCATGAAGTTGCTGTCATGGGTGCGACTGGAATCATTGCCGGCATCCTTTCTCAGTCCTCGACTCTGGATTATCTCATGCGTCATGTACGTCCGTCCTTGTCATCTTGAATATAGGATATGCTCCCGACGTTGCGGGATCGGCATCTACTAATTACACCTTCATGCGACCCGTATTAGTTAAGCGAGTTCCCCCAACTCCAGCCAGTGATGCAGCAAACTGTAGGTTACTGTGGCTGTAAGAGAATCTGGATAAAAGCAGCAGTCCTTACTGAACCGCATGTCATCGGGATTCGAATTATTTTTGCTGGTTTAGTTACAGCAGTTGGGTCTCTCCACTGGCAAGGTATTATCTGTCAATGGAGAGGCGCAGGTCCTTGACGCGTTGATGCTGATGAGTACGGGTAACTTGGTCGACGGTGCTACATGACACTTCTTGGTTCCGCAAGCATATATTAACAAGTTTTTCGTCTTTCCACTGTAGGCACACATAGCGTGTCGTCGCTGGCAGTACTCGACGACCAGGGCGTATTGCTTGGCAACATTAGCATGACCGACATTCAGGTACCGGCTCGCCCGTCTCCTGCAATGTTGATTGAAAAGTGGTGTTCAGGCCATCAAAGTTGTGCTTTACTAAAATGTCCACGCGCTTATCATATAGCACATCATGAAGCACTTGAAGACTTCGTGGCTCTGGCTTAGTTGCTTCCAGTTTATGTCCAGGGTACGAATGTCTCGCGGCGTGGAGACAGGAGAGGATCAGTATCCGGTTCTGGACGTGAGCTCAAAGGCGACGTTTGGGTACACTCTGGCGAAACTGCAAGCGACCAAGGTTCACCGGCTGTGGGTTGTGAGCGAGATGGGACTGGTGGAGGGTGTTGTCAGTCTCACGGATGTCTTTAAGGTGCTGACCAAGGAAATGGACTCTTGAGGCAGACAGGATACACACCCGTTGGTTTCAGCTCCACAACGGATCCTTGGAACGTTCGCCTGGTGGACTCGTTTGCTTACAATAGCCATGGTTAAAAATATCGCTGTGCCAGTGCAAATGATATCATGATGGTTTGGCTCCCAACTGCCCGTTTATCTTCTTTTTGCGTTCCATTCTCCGACTTGGCCCAAGAGTCACTTGGGAAGAAATGACGCGGTACGGAAGCGTCGTGAGCGGCTGACTGGGGGGAGGCAAACAGGCAACACTGTCGCTTCTGCCCCTGTGAAATGTGCCTGCGGGCAATCCACGCGCCCTGTGGCTGTCACACCATGGCCTGCATGGCCTTCAGCCCTTTTCTTTTTCTCTCGTCTCTTGTCTATTCCCACCACTTTCTTCACCACTCCTTCTCCACTTCTTCTCCGCCAGTCTCCTCTCCTCTTTCGTCAACACGCACTCACAGCTCTCCGTCCTCACTTTCGTCCTCTCGCGCTCTTTCTCACTCTTGCTCTCCCCTCCCACTCTATCCTCACCCTCCACCTGCGTCAACTTCTGTGCTCTGTCGAGCTAGTTCGTTTCTTTCTCGTCAAATCTCATTGCCACACACCCCGTCTCATCCCATTCCTAATCAAAGACCATCCCGTCTTGCCCGCATCGAGGGATCGCCTTTCACCTCGGCATCAGTTTCATTGAACACACTCTTTCAGGAACGAGGCTTCAGAGCGCACGCGCTGCTTCTGCTCCCCCCTATTTTTTTTTTGTTCGTCTGTCAATCAGCCTATCACCTGGTCCTCCTCTTCACTTTGTTGCTGGCACCACTCCCTTCAAAAACAGCCCAAAGGCCTTTACCAGCCGGTACTACTGCATTTGTTCATATCCCCATACCCAACACTAATCCTGCAGTAATGATAATGAATCCCACGCGATCGGCGTACCGGTCAGCATCTGGCCCACTGGCACACCTCCTCTCACCAGGCAGCTCAAGGCGGCGGCACAACGTGGCAACTCGTCGACATCCTGCAGCTCTTCTTCTCCTGGGGGTGGCTCTGGGCTATATCTCGGCAGTCAGCGCAAGCATCACCTGTGCTCTCCCTGCCGGAGGAGCCTACAAGGCTGGAGACCCCATCACCTTGGACTGGGGCTCGGACGGAACCTCCCCTGTCGTCACAGATATCAGATCGATCAACGGGACACTCTTTTGCAATACAGGCAAAAAAATCGCAGACGTCTCCATCCCCAACCTGACAGGGCCGTTCACCTGGTCTGTACCCAGCGTGGGCAACGCCACAACTGTCGGAGGCACTACAGGAGAATGCGCCCAGAATGCGTTTCATATGGAATACTCGGGCGAGGCAGCGGGATTCCTGGACATTGTCAAAATACCGTGGGGACCAGTTCGGTGCGGCACCATCACCATATCGCCCGCGCCAAACGGCACGCTCACCACGACGACTATAGCCATGACCTCAACGGCCACTTCAACACCCACAGCCACCGATCCTGCCTACAACTCCGACAAGGGTGGTATCTCGACCACTGTGGTCGTCATTATTGCTGTGGTAAGTACTACTGCTTCAGATAAAGACATAATGCCGCGTGCTCTGAGTAACGCAGTTATCTAACGCCTATGCTGCGTGCCACACCTATAGGTTGCAGCTATACTGGCGACGTTATCTGCAGTTGCCCTCGTAGTATTCTTCCGGAGACAGAAGCGACAGCGCAAACTCGATAAGGCCTTGATGCCCTGGAACACATCCAATATGAACCAGTTTTCACAGGTTTCTACCGTCGACGAAGGAAGTGGATCACCACGCCATTCAGGCTCCGGTCCTGGAGCGAGCATCGGGATGACCTCCGTTGCAGGCGCGGGAGCGACCACAGCGGCTGCTCATGCCTCAAAGCCTCAACCGACATTGCCCCAGCCAAGTCGGAGCACTTACTATTCAGATGACAGCGAGTACAACAATTATGGCTACCATCACCAACAGCAACAACTTCTTCAACAGCAAGGGTACAATCAGCAAGATTATGACGGCGGTTATACGGACGCAGATTCTTACTACAACCCTTATTATGCGAGCTCCGCGATCGGTTCTGGCACAGGTCCTGTCATGGGCCAAAGTAACCCTTCATTCTACGGTGCCCCATTCCAAAGCACATCTGGTCTCTACTTACACCAACAACAGCAACAACAGCAACAGCAACAGTATCAGTATCAGCAGCACGAGCAGCTTGGATACGTACCACCGCCACGCTCAGGTGCTTCAAACACATCGCCCGAGACTTCCTCAACATCCAACCCCAGGGCGCCAGCTGGCACCGCGGACGACAATATCTCTGCGCCCTTAGGTTCAGCACTGACGTCTATCCCTACAAGCTCATCAGTGACTTCGTCTCCGAAGCGAGCACCGCAGACCGTTATGCAAGAAATGGGCCACAGAGAGGCGGAAGCGCCACTGAAGAACGTCCCAACACTCAGTACGAATGCGTAATACGTGTGTTATGACGAGTAAACTACCATATCTCCAAGTTGGTGTTGAGGCTGCATAGATAATAAGTTACCATTTATTGCTTCGCACATAAGCGCAAGACTCTCAGCGGGTGGATGCATAGAAGGTTTTAGATCTGAACAGCAGTGGTTTGACCGGTCAAGGGCTCGCGGGTAATCTGTGCAGATGGGACTTTGCTGCGTTCAAGCACTTGCGAGGAGAGACCCAACTGCGCCTCAGTCCAGATAGGTTCGGGGTCCTCGGCGCCTTCAACAACACCGGCACGGCCACCAGCAGCCTTCCATTGGCTGGTGCGCTTCAAGCCATTGCGCTGCCAGACGCTCTCCAAAGAGCGAACCAAATGGCCCATCATTTCATCGGTGTGGCCAGGGGTGGGGGTGATTCGAAGACGCTCCTCGCCTCGGGGGACGGTGGGGTAGTTGATGCTCTGGACGTAAATACCATGGGAGCGAAGCAGCTCGTCCGATGCAGCTTTGCACACCTCAGCGTCACCGACAAGGACTGGGACAATGTGCGAAGGGTTGGGCACCACAGGGATGTCCAGAGCGGCAAGCTGGGCCTTCAAGCTGCGGGTGTTTGTCTGCTGGGCAAGACGCTCATGGGGGGAGTTGCGGAGATACTGGATAGAAGCGGTCGCACCGGCCACAATGGCTGGGGGCAAAGAAGTGGTGAAAATGAAGCCAGGGGCATAGGAGCGGATCATGTCCACCATGGCAGAGGATCCGGCAATGTAGCCACCGACAATACCAAAGGCTTTGCCCAGAGTACCGGAGATGATGTCGACCTGGTCCATTGCGTTCTTGACTGGGCTGCCAAGAGGCCTGTTCAGGTTCTCGGCAAAGTCCAAGTGCTCGGCCACGCCGGCACCATGGGGACCATACATACCGACGGCATGAACCTCGTCCAAGAAGGTGATGGCACCGTACTTCTTGGCCAGTCGGCAAATGTCGTTCACCTTACCGATAGTGCCCGACATGGAGTAGACAGTCTCGAAAGCAATGATCTTTGGGACCGAGGGATCAATGGTTTGGAGGAGCTCCTCCAGATGAGCTGTGTCGTTGTGACGGAAAATCATCTTCTTCGCCCCGGAGTGCTTGATGCCCTGGATCATGGAAGCGTGGTTCATGGCGTCGGACAAAATTACACAGTTGGGCAGCTTCTGGGCCAGGGTGCTCAGGGTGGCATCGTTGGCGACGTAGCAGGACGAGAAGACCAGGGCGGCGGGCTTGTGGTGCAATGCAGCGAGTTCTTCCTCGAGTGCCAGGTGCATGGCGCCGTTACCGGCAATGTTGCGGGTGCCTCCAGCGCCGGCGCCATACTTGCTCAGGGTGGCCTTCATGGTTTCGACAACGACGGGGTTCTTAGACATGCCGAGGTAGTCGTTCGAGCACCAGACGGTGACCTCGTCTTCGGGCTTGGCAGTGTGTGCGCGAGGGAACTGCTCAGCCAAGCGGTTGATGTTGTTGAAAAAGCGGTAGGACTTGTCCTGGCGCTTCTTCTGCAGCTCACTCTCGTAGACACCTTCGTAGTCGAAGGTCTTGCCGGCAGTAGGGGCAGCGTGCGAAACGGGTGCAACAGGCTTGAATGGACAGGCTGCATGAGGGCCGTGGAGGCATAAACAAACCGGATTCATGTAAGTATTCCGGAATACAGGCTGAAAATTAAAGAAAGCCGGCTAGCAGAGCCGCGCTGCAAAAGGGGAATCAGTTTATCCTCACTACGTACCGGCACCCGGAGCAGGGTTGGCCTTGTGCAGCTCATGCTGGACAGAGGCCTTGATGTCGTTCGACGAGATCGCGGACGCATAGCCGAGGACCTGGCTCTTGGCCGGCTTGGCTTTAGAAGCCGAGGCGCTGAAAAGGCGGGCGGAAGCAGGGCATCCTCCGCCCATCATCATGGCCGAGCGGGCTTGGACAGTCATGGCCTTGCCCATGACAGGGCACTGCTGAGCCATGTGCACAAGGCCATTGGAGGCCATGGCGGTCCTGGCGGGCTTCTTGGACAGCGAGCGAAGCGCTGAGGGGGTGGAGTTGCGCAGGAAGGGGCAGGCTTTGGCGGCGAGTTCCATGGTGATGAGATCAAAATAGAAAAGCTGGGGATGATCAGATCTTGTCTGGTGGATGGCACGGGGTGATGGCCGAAGTGGACGAGATCGAGAGACAGAGAGGAGTTGGAGTGAGAGAGAAGGGAAGAGCAGAGTGCTGTTCAGAGAGCGAAGTAAAGTGAGAGTGTACTGTGGAGGCGAGAGAGAAGGAAGAGAACGAGCAGCAGAGAGGACAGCAAAATAAAGGGGATATGCGATGGAGTGAGTAATACCAACACGCCTGTTTTCTTTTGGGCTCCTGTGTGTGTGCGAGTGCGTAGCCTGTGTGGTGTTCACTTCGGCTTTGAGAAAACCCCATTTGTTTATTTATGTTTTCCTCGTGCTGTACGGTGGGCGGGATACGAGCGAGGGAAACGAGAAGCTCGGCGCACTCCACGGCACTCTACCTGGCCCCCTAACCCTCACCTGAGGCCAGCACGCAGAACAGAAGAGTGCCTCGACTCGCCACCCGCTCCGATCTGCTCTTTTTTTTTAATGTTTGTTTTGTTATCTCGCTGCCACTCAGTTGGCACCTCGGCGAACCTGGGTTGCTGAGTCTCAGTTTTCACACTCCTCTCTTCCGGGAAGGCCCCTCGCTACTCGCATGGCTTCCCAAAACGACGATCTGCCTAATCCTGTGCCGTTTGCACACGGCTATCCCCCACTGCGCTCCACCATCGCAGCACTCAGAACTTGCTCGTGCAGGGAAACTCTGTTTGGGCAGACTGAAGGTGACTTCGGATCCAGAAAAAATTGCATGCAGAAAAGAATTGGGCGTATCTCTCGCCCACTCTTGAAATCCTTCGCTCCGGCCATCCCTTCTCGGCAACGACCAAATTATAACGCTGCCTTCCGGCTTCCGTAGATTTTGTTTCCGTCACCGCTACAGCACTGTACATACAGCACACTGCACTCACGAGCCGAGGTCGTCGCTGCCTCAGATCTAAGCTCTACCACCATGGACACTGGATCCGAAGAGACCCTCAGCCTTTGATCCGCCGCCGGAGAAGGAGAATCCCGAGCCGTTTTCTCTGGCCACCAATAGAAGAGCAAATAGCCCGTTTATCTGATCCAACCACACCACACCACACTACACAGATTGCTTCCCCATCTCCTCGTTGATCAGATCAGTGCCTTTCAATTGCAGCATCAATCTCTGCCCACCTGCACTCTCGGTTGTTTTTTCCGAAGCGTGCACAATGCCTTTGCTCCAGGCCTAGTACGATCATAACTGCATCGCACAGATCTAATTTGCTCACACATGACAGAAATAACAGACTGTGAGAATTTTTTCCCGATGAGTAAGCCTCGGCTCGGAACTCAACTTCCTGCAATGGAAATAGACAATGGCTACAGCGATCCCCGTTCCTAGCATAACCGTTTACATAGCAGCTGCTTAGACCATGGACTAAATATAAGATGAGCTTGCAATATCATCAAGGCTAAGAAGTTTACAAACCACATCACTGTTTCAAACATGGTGCATACTACTTCAACTCTTCAATAGCCCTTGACATTCTTGAGAATAGTCAGCGACGCATCAGTCGACCAACCACCTCATTCGTAATTACAGAAATCGAGCGTTCGTCTGCAGCAAACTGGCCGTCTTTCAGTCAGATCATTTTGATTGTGGCTCTGGCACCTGGTAGGCTGGCTACTACGGAACTAATCACCAAATGAGACACCCTATCGAGACTCATCACGACTGATATCTCATGGCTATGGTACTGGGGCACATCAAAACCAACCACCTCTCGGATGCCTGTTGGGCCATTGCTGGAACACCGGTGACTGTAAAGGGATAAAAGCGCTGACATCACAGCTTTACGTGATGTTGTTTGAGTTTTGTTTCCAAAGTCCCTGGGCGTTGTCCGGTGTCTGGTGCAAGGTCACTAATGGGAGGACATAAGTTGTCTGCAGTCATGAAAAAGGCGTCTCTACGACGTCGCATTCTTCGTAAACGCTGTCCATATTCTCATAAACGCTGTCCATATTCCCTTCATAAACAGGCATTTCTGGTCCTTACTATCAATATGGGAATTGGAACATAAAGCTTGGGCGTTCTGGCGTGAGAGAGTTGTCGAAATATCCATTTGTCTTTGACGTTTGGAGCAGGCACTGATGGAGGATATAGGTAAAGGCCCAGGGTTGCTGCAGTTGGTGAAAATGGAATTCAAATTTTCCTTCAAGATCTTTTGAAAGTAGTCTGCACGATCATAGTTTTGTAGGTTGACTAAAAAACAATGCTTCCGGTTTGTGGACATGGTATGAACGGAGAGGTATTTACAATTGTGATAGAAGCTTGACTGGTGCCCGTCGTCTCCATGAAATGGGGGACTGCCTGAGCGTTGATTGTGGCTGAAGGTGCTTCTCATACAGACTGAAGAAGAGTTAGGATTTGATTTGATGTGGAATGAATATCTTGTAATGAACACTTACGCTAGAACCTTCCACTTCAGTTTCTCGTCCAAAGATTCATTTCTCCAGAGGCGACCGATTATCACTGACTTCTTGCGTTGGTCCTTGATATTCACAGTTTTGCTCATGCTCTGACGATAAAGCAAAAAGCAACTGTATTATGCGTCAGTACATATGAACTATATACTATGTCGTGGCACACGGCCGTTGCAACACAATTCGCATACTTCATTGGCCGTTTTCGCCGTTTATGCGTTGAAGTCGCAATCGATGATGCTGGTTTGGGTGCTATACGAATGTAGTTTCGCTGTGTCATGTCTTCCAGATTGTGAATTACACGTCTTCTTCGCTTCCGTTATATATTTCAAAAAGCCACCGTCATAGTAGTACACATGCAGCGTCCGTGATGTGTGTACACTCATGGAACCTGAAGGCGACGACCACTGCCGTCGATGACGGTGTCGTTTTTAGCTATCGCTGCTAAGACTGATGTGTTTATCACTGCCCCTTCTGCTGCATCGACGCAGCAGACCCGAGAGCAGCCTGAGTACATCGAGAACGGTTGCCTTGAAAGATGACCGACTCCTGCCGCGTGAGATCTCGCGTGAGTTTTGTCTGACCTCTGTGCCATCCGGTGTACTGCTCATGCGGTGCTGCTGCTTCTCCATAGCCCTCTCTGCCCCCTTCTCCATTTCTCTTGCCTCTTGCCGAAGCAATCCTTCATCATCCACGAGACCCAAAGTCGGCGAACTGGGCTGCTGCTTTGTTGAGGGAAAGTTGGCAGATATGGCCGTGGACCGAATTGAAAGAGACACGGTGCTTGTAGATTTTCGATCCAGCTGCCTTTGCTGTTGTTGTTGTAGTTATTTGATGCCTTGGTCAGATGTCGAACTCCTGGATGAGTAGGTGGTATCTGACGCTGAGGTGGATGTACTCCTTCGCTGCTGAGAGCCGACCGAGTGTGAAGCTGTAGAGGATGAGGCGTGATGAGAAAAACGCTCCTTGATCTTGGTCCCGAGCTGATGCACACTGGCCGGAAGAGATTGCTTGTGAGCATGGCGACGGTGCTGGTCTCGGAGACAGCCCTGACAGACGCGTTGAACGTAGCCCAGTCCAAAGCATTCTTCGCAAGCCTTTCTACCTCCAATGCAGAACGCACAGGGTGTCGGTGTAACTGGACGACTTTCACAGGTCGGAGACGACGGTTCAGACTTTGCAAACGGCGTTACCAGCGTGTGCTGTGCTGCTAAGGTTGTCTGGACAGAGAGTGAAGGGCGTCTAGAGATGGGTGTAGAAGTAGCTGGGACTGCAGCCTGAAGTTGACTTGGACTGGAGGCAGTTGGGAGCAGCTCCTTGTATGAAACAGTGGCAGCTTTATGGCTGTTGTTCGGCGTTGGTTGCCTCCCAGTAACCAATGGTGCATCGCATGACGTTGGCAGAGTTGTCGGAGAAGAGGGCATGGATAATGTCGTGGATCTTGGTGGTGGTAATGACGCTGAGGAGGACCAAAGCGTATGGTGCAAGCTTAGTCGGCCACTATGACGGTGCGCGTTATGCGCGCGGGAGGGGTGGCACATTTCACAGGCAGCGGACCCCAGGTAACATCTACCGCATTTTTCACGGACAAAGCCTCGGACACAGCCAAGACCACCATTGGAGTTGCAGACTGTGGTGTCCATGATCAGATATTACTATTAGGGTTGGGTACGAGTATGGGTATAAGCGCTAAGAGGAGAAAGCGTGGACAGGACCGGATACGAGTCACTGCAGATAAGGCAATGTTTGTTGGGGTTGGTGGGTCAATAGGAATAGTGAACGAGGAAAGAAAAAGGGTTACGCGCTGGCTGGGTGTATCGACACGGATTGAAAGTGAGTGAATGGAAGGATAGCAGCCAAGTGCAGGAGTGTATTAGAACGAAAGCGAGGGATAGGAGATATTAAGACGACACTCAAGTGATGCGAGGTGGGCGGGGGAAAAATAACGAGTGAAGGGTAAAGCAAAGGTGGTTGTGCAGATGGAGGGGTGTTCATCTCGAGGTGGGCCTTACTCTTTTTATATCAACCGGTATGAGGCATCCGGGAGAATAATGTCGCGCCAGGGACCGACCGGGCGATCGATGCACATGCCAGAACTCTATTTTAAACTTCCGAAGTCGCGCAAGTCGTCATATTGTTGACTAGCGGCAGGGTCTGCGTATCTCCGTGCCCTTGCGCGCGCAACTTGGCTCGAAGGCAGAGAGAGAGAGAGAGAGAGAGAGGAGGAATTCGGGCACACTCCATCGAGGCTAGTGGCGGGTGGGCACTGTCCTCCCGGACCCGGTCGTGCCGAGAAGCGGGAGTATCTCGAGGACAGCAAGGATCAGGGACAAGGGGTGCTGAAGTGCAGGTTTTCCTCTAGAGCTCCAAGCTCTTTCCTTTCCTTGCATGGTGTCCCCTCTCTTATAATCTTGATATCGAAGGAGGATGGCGGATCGAGTTGATTTCTGACATTCTTGCAGATGTCATGCGGATGTCATGCGGATGTCAGCCCTTAGCCAGGACAGTCACGCTGCGGTTGGGGCTTGTTTATTTTTTTCCCTTCAAAGCTTCACAGCACATCCTCAGCACCCACTCGACCTACCACAACCACGATCCACACATCCCAACTAGACAATGGCAAAATCAAAGAGGAACAAAATCGGTAGGCAGGCCTCAAAGATGCGCCAGGGAAAGCACTGTCGCCTTTCAAAGCCAGCGTTATGCTTAACTCTACTTTCTGTTGTATTGCACATTTAGTGGCTCTTACCCAGACCGACAAGAAGGGTCGTGCCGGAAAGGATGCTCTCTATGAACAGGTACACACCAGGACACCATCAACTTCATTGGAGAAAAGCATATAAATGATTATTATTACCGGCCTTTGACCTGTCGTCATAACTGTAACAACCACTTACATTCCTCTCTATCCGAACCTTCACCAACTCATTGGATATCGTAGATCAGAGAGAGCGCTGATCTATACCAGTACATCTGGATCTTCTCTGTCGAGAACATGCGCAACACCTATCTGAAGACTGTCCGCTCAGAGTGGAAGACCTCCCGATTCTTCTTTGGGCGCACCAAGGTCATGGCCAAGGCTTTGGGCACCAGCCCCGAGGATGAGCACAAGGATAACTTGCACAAGCTGGCGGAACAGCTGGTCGGCCACGTCGGATTGCTCTTCACCAACACTGAACCCGAAGAGGTCAAGGAGTTCTTTGCCAACTACACAGAAGCTGACTTTGCTCGCTCGGGCATCAAGGCCACCAGCACATTCGTGGTCCCTGCAGGACCCGTCCACCGCGGCGAGGAGGTCTTCCCCCACAACATGGAGCCCCAGCTCAGGAGTTTGGGCATGCCCACAGTCCTTAACAACGGAATCGTGACGCTCACGAACGAGTACCGTGTTTGCAAGGAGGGTCAGACCTTGACCCCTGAGCAGGCTCAGCTCTTGAAGCTGTTCAATGTCCAAATGGCCGAGTTCCATGTCACTTTGAAGTCGTACTACAAGGATGGCGAGATCCACCGAGTTTAAGACACTAGGATGCATACACGCACACACACATCTGCATACGCCCAAGAACAAAAATCATAATCGCATTCCCTCCATGACATATCGCCATACTCGTGTACAATAAATGTGTTTTTTTTTCCCTCTTTCTCTCTATATCTCTTTCCCTTTCCATCTGTTTTCAGCTGTTGAATAGTCTTGTCCATAAACGACCATGAACTCCAGAGCATATATCGCCTAGAAGAAATGTTTGTGCCGCATCCTCAATGGTCAGATCAGCCGTTTTTGCGTCGATAAACCGTGCCTTGGCTTGGGATCGAGTCATGATGTGTTGTGCCTGAAATGGTCCGACCAGCGCGAGGCGAATGGCAGATGACAATAATGTCCGAGCATGTAGATGCAAATGTAGGTATCGTGTAGTCGCTATAAACACATGAAAAACGAGATCATTGCATCTGGTCAGAGAGGACCAAAAAAAAAAAAGGGTATTGCTCCAACTTTTCAACCAGAGCCGAACATCGTGAACGCCTGGCTTCTTTTCGCCCTCCCCTGTCTCCCTCTTCTTACCAAGATCAAAGCCAAGTAGCCGAGCAATCATTGCAAAAGCAATCGGATAATGTCCAGCAATCTCCTCGCTTCTGATCAAGTTCTTGAACGGTTTCAAGATCCTGATATTCGGTCCCAACTCATTGTCATTCTCATCCACCTCCACATCCTCCTTCTCTTCATACCGAGGACCCCATCCCGTCTTTGTCCTGCTGCTGTTATTGCTGTTGTTGCTAGGCGTCTTCAATTGATCCACAAAGCACTTGACGCCCATCATTACAATCCCATCCCCTTGTTTTCTCGACGCTGCATTTTGGATAGCATTGTTCATAAAGACGTCGTATTCCCGATCGATATTCCCGATCCGATGCAGCACACTCTCCATGGCCATGCGTTTTCCTCGCTCCGTCTTGAGCTCTCGATCCCTTAATGTCCAGTTATCCACTAGGGTCCAGACAGCATTGATGAACGGCAGGTTGGTGTAGCCGCAGGCGTGCACGCTATAGTTCACATAGGCTTCAATGTCCCTCGGAGATGTCAACTCTGGGTGGAGCTTTGCGAATGCCTCGAGTCCATTGGAGGCGATAAAACCGCCCGTTGGCAATGCGGAGTCGAGGAATTGCCAGAGAAGCCAGGACGGAGTGGAGACGGTGGTGGTGTCGAGATGAGGAGTGACGGATGAGAGCACCGGCCCTTCCGTAGGCGAGAGGGAAGGTGCCTTGTTCTCTGGCGGTTGTAGAGTCATTGGCACGTCCATAACAATTAAGATGGAGAGACAGTGGGCCTGAACAAATGAGAAGAGAAGACGCGACACCGACTGCTCACAGAAGCTTCGCCTCATAAATCATCACATTTTCCAGCTTGAAGTTTATCACTGATTACATCCTTCGTTTTCCTCTTGGTAGGGCTCTGTACTGGGGGTTTTTTATTGTGCCATAGCAAGTGGAGATATGGGCCATTCAATGGCTACTACTTGGCACGTCCTTTGATAGAATACTTTCCATAATCTTTCTCCGGGTCATAAATCTCGAATCTTGAAAGCGGAAAGATATGCTTGTTGCGTTCGTAGTAAGACCGTTCCACCACTTTTCCCGCGTGAGACTCGTCCTTCTCCACATTGGCGTCGTTCGTCAGTCGAATATCCTCATGAACATCAAAACTGAACAACGGTCCAGACTTTCCACGCGCCTTGTTGATAATAAAGTCGTAGAACGTGTAATGATGGGGAATGATAAGATCCTCCTTGACATACATCAAATTGTCGATGCTGACTCCGCGAAGCTGTTGGAACTGTTGACGGCACTTTTCCAAAAACTGTGCAATTGTATCTCCCTTCTTGCACTAGAACAAGGAGAAACGAAAAAAAGAAGAGTTTCAGTGAATGAATATTAGTACGGCTTACGCCTGACGCGAAAATGAACAAGTCAATCGAAGAAGCAACGACAATTGTATAGAGACGTTACCTCGACTTCCTTTCGGTGTCCTGATCCATCCCAGTAGGAATATGTGATCTGAATCGTCTCTTTCTTGATCTCCTCCTGCTTCTTCAACCACTCCTGTCGCAAATCCTCCCTCGCCCTCCGCTCCTCTTCCTCACGCTCTCGATCCGGCAAGAAACTCGTGTCAATGTTGGGATCCTTGCCAAATTTTGATTTCTTGAAAACAGGTGGCGACGGCTTGTTATTGCTAGATGAATCCCCGTCCTGACTCTCGCCTGTGCCTTCATCACTGCTTCCAGACCTCTTTTTCGTTGCTGGAGACTCCTGATCCTCCTGTACTGACTCTTCTCCTCCTTCCTCCTCTTCCTCGTCTGCAAACGACAGTTTGGAGATGACCTTTTTGGACTTTTTCTTGACAACCTTGTCTTGACTATATAGTGCGAAACGCAACAGGGATCGGAAAATTAGCGAGATGTTAGAAGATCCGCCAAGATACACCCATACAAATACAGTCCAAATGCCCGAGTGAACTCATCAGGCGTTATGTCTTTACATTTGATAAGTTTTTGCCGCCTCCCGCTTCTTGAGCTCTTCCAGTTCCTGTCGCACCTTTCTAAAGTCCTTCAAGTGGACAAGACCAATGGTCGATTTCTTGAGCGCCTCTTCCACGTTGTCGTGCTGGGCCACAAACTTGTCGGACGACACCTTGACTTCAGCGTCCTTCACGATCTGAGCTCGCTGCTGCTCAAAGTCGCTCATCATCTTCTCTCGCTGTTTCTCCAGCTTTTGGTGGCGAGCTCCTTCTTGTGAGGTGCCTGGAAAAAAATGAAAGGAGGAGGAAGACGATCGGTTTAAAACTTGAGTGAGAGCCTGAGGGCACATGCAAGCGACAGCCAAGCCTGAGGCATGCAGGTGTGGTTCATGGTACCCGGACTCACCTTTATATTCAGCCATGGTGTATAGAGTCGTTGCTGAGTCAAAGTTAACGAGCGATGGAAGGTTTGAGGAAAAAGGGGAGAGTTACGAACGTGAGGATGGGCGGATTGTCTTGATGCAATGTGTTGTTTTATTCGTCGCTGTAGATGCAGTCACAACTTGTCCTTCGCCATATCACTTGTATGAAAGCATCCTCAAAGCAGACGTGCATAGATCTTGCTCATGGGGATCACGCCCTCGGCTGTCATGATACGGTACACTCCTACCATCGCCACCACCGCCACTATACCCGCAACTGCTGCCCGCACCTTCCTGGACTGGATCAGCTCCCTTGCCTTGATGCGTCGTTCGCTCCCCTTGGGCAGCGCCAAATTGAACGCAACAGGTCCACCACCTAACATATGATATGCCATCAACCCAACCAACAGCACGTACGGCGAGGGGCGACCGATTCGGTGGAGATAGCTCACGAATGAGTAGTCGACCAATGAAGAATCCCCCAAGACCTTCAACGGCACCATGCGCATCGTATCCATGTGTCCAAGGACGATTGGTGTAAGAATCCAGCCGATCAGGCGATGGTAAGGGAACAGACCTGGAGCAGACCCACCAGTACTGGCACCTCTACCTCCGCTCCCAGGAGGTGATGATGCTGCAATGGTCGTTTCCGATCCCGACGCGTTGTCCTTGGTAGTTTCTGAAGCATTGGTCGGTGCCGTCGAGGCGTAGTAGGCGTTGATCCTCCATACAAGGCGAATGGCCGCCTTGCAAAGTCCTGTGCCAATATGAACTGCCAAAGACCCAAATACAAGCACCTCTTCAACTCCATACGTCTAATCCAAGTGCGACAATGGAACAAAAAAATCGAGGTCAAAATGGCTGTCTGTGTCTGTGAGTACTACAGGACTCGACATCATTGTGGTCGCCTTTTTTCTTCATTTCCCCAGGTCTTACCTGATAATAGACGCGTCCCCACATGAGCGCCTTATCTGCCAGATCCAACCCTCCTACGGAAGCCAGCACCGGAGGCACCATATGGATCAGGGCAAAGGATCCAAACGTCATGGCTGAATAAGCTTGCAGTCGTCCCAAGCCCTGATACAACCCCACGGACGGGAATAGTCTTCGCTCTCCGAATCCTGTGCGCCCTTCCTTGTCTGCCATGTAATTTGAAGCCTTTTTTTGTTCGACTAAATCTGATGTGGTGATCGTCCTACTCACTGTTTTGGATGCTGGTGTTGTTGTTATTGTTGTTGTTTGCTTCTCGTGCATGGCGGATAGCTCGGACAAGTCAAACTCTTCACTGTTAGTCCGTGAGCTGCTGCTAACATCATCGCTGTGGGTCGAACCCGAACGCATGGTCGAGACCAGTTTCCGGCCCTTCTTTTGACGAATCGTTTGAGCGCTGTATCGAGTCGGGGATCCACCGTTGGAACTGTGGGTGGGTGAGGAAGACGTCTGTTCGATCGTATACAGCTCTTCCATGTCGAGCTCGAGTTCTTCACGGCGGGTGGGTCGCTGCACGTCGGACCAGACGTTGTACGGCTCGGCTGCGGGATGGTGAGAGCTGTTAGAAGCCATTGTTGTTTATAGCGACCCCTGGCGATGGTGCAAGTAGAAGCCGCACTCTGTGATGGGCGGTGAGGAGAAAGGAGGGAGAGGAGGGAGAGGAGGGGACGTTAGAGTGGATAGAGTTAAATCGATGGGACTAAGAAGGAGGAGACGGGAGAGGAGCAGAGAGACAAAGAGATGAGAGGAGCGAGATGGGCAAAAAGTGGGTGAGAAAAAGCAAAAAGTCTAACGCAGCGGAAAAGCCGCGCCATGTTGACTTTTTTTTCCGAAATCGGTACACCTGGGAGGATATCCCAGCCCCAGATTCAATAATTTCCTTTTTCTATTCACGCTCAACCTTGCCTTTCCTTCGCTCGCGGCTGGCTTGCGGAGCTATTGAACACTTGCATCTTGGAACCAAGCTGCTACTGAGCATCATTTGCATATGGAAACGACAATCTCTCTTTCGCGTATCAATCGACCATGGTGTCTATCGCGCGTTGTGTTCCCACGCCGCACACATCAACGCCCAGCTGTTGTGTTTTTGTCCGAGCTGCCGAGAGGTGACAGGTTAGTTGTTATGACCAAGTGGTTAATGACGCTCGGTTATGCATAATTGTATGCGATGCTTAATGAATGGATGACCTACAAAGCCCCTTTCATGTAGGCCGTTACAAAGGTGAACGAAAAAAAAGCGCAAACAGGGACTTCGACAATCACTCCTCGCCAAAACAAAAAATATTGTCCCTGTGTTTGATATGCAAGCACACAAGCACATCCAACTTCAAGTAGGTCTAGACCTACATTGTCGCGCAACCTGCTAATGTCATCATACCGCACTCAGGGACCATTGCATTTCAACTTTTGTTTATTGCACTGGACGAATTGATAAAAATACAGAAGGCGCTCGCTCGCGAGGACCCTGAAATGAGCAAGAAAATATATAACAAAACTGACGCCAAATGGTGAACAGCACATACAACTGACAAGAGTGGAGAGAGTAGGGAGAGCGAGAGAGAGAGTCCCTCTTCGTCTCACTGTCTTACGTTCCTTTCCGGAGCATCGTCAAAGGGTTCCACTTTGTCCGATTGCCAGAGCTCGATGCCTGATCAGAACTTGATGCCAAGTTTCCGGACAAGGTCTGAACATCCTTCCAAAGCGGTCTCATTTCAGCCGGCATCCTCGACGGAGCCGCGCCATGACCACCTGGAGCATCACCTTCTCCAGCCTTGTGAGCAGCATCTTCAACGATACCGCTCATTCGTCTCCACCATCCCTCTCCTTGTTCCGCCACAATCTGCTTCGCCAAAGCCTTACGCTTGGCCTGTCCGGCTTCACCAAGCCAGCTCTCCAGCAGCCTGATGGCTTCTTGCTTGCGCTCTTCCTTTCTTCGCACAAAGCTCACGCTCTGGATCATCGAAGCCTGAGATCCCCCAAACGAAGACGACGAGGACGACTCGCCCTTGGAGGACTTGGCCCACCGGATGGCATCCTTGATGCTGGACTCGTCGTTCAAAAGCAAATCATTCTCCACCATCCATCTCAACGAATTGATCCTTCCAAAGAAGGCCGCATATGCAAGCGCCGTGCCATGAGGATACACATCCTTGGAGCTCTTCAACCTCGAGTCGGCTCCTCGGTTGTACAGTTCCTGGACCATCAATGGGCAGTCCCGTCCAGCAAACAGGCGCATCAGCGCTGTCTCCTTCCAGTGGTTCTTGGCATCCACCACCGCACCGTGATCAAGCATGAATCGCATCGCGGCCAGCACATCACGCTCATTTGCCTCCCTCTCAATCTGAGGAACGACCAATCGCCAATCATCCTGGGAAAGTCCTGCTTCCTCGCAGAGCACATGGAGTGCTGTCCGCTTGTAGAACGAATCCGCACTGTTCACGAGAGCACCACGCTGAACCAAAAACTCGACCAGTTCCTGTGGCTGACTTGAAGCACAGGCACTACTCAAAACTGAGCGTCCATCAAACTTCCAGGGCGCGTTGATCAGACTGGGCTCCTTGTCCAGATGGTACTTGACCAAGGCAAGGTTGCCCTTCTTGGCACACTGCCAAATGTTTTCCTGGCCGCCCTTGGTGTTGTGGTTTACTGATCTATGGTGGCCTGCCATGGTCGAGTGCGAGGATCGGGACTGCAACGAGGAGTTAGCCGAGGGCGCCATCGTCGACAACGTGGGCGCCATAGACATCATGCCGGTGGATTGAGTCGAGACTGTGGCGATGGACATGGGACGCGAGCTTCGGCTGGGCATGGTCGCGCGAGAGACGGGAGCGACATGTGCAGGAGAGGCAGATGATGACCGAGGCACAGCTGCAAACGACGGTTGCTCGCTCGCTAACATGGTAGCGTGAGGATCTTGGTGCGATTCTGGCTCTGTTGGCTCAACAGGCTCGACATCTTCTGCAATAACATCCTGGACCAAGTCTGAGGGAACTGTGTGGATCTCTCTGACAGGAGACGAAATCTCTACATCGGCGTCCTCCGTGACATCAGGAACTTCCTCCACATTGGCAGCAGATGTGGTGTCATGGGGCAGATCCACACCGCAAACATCCTTCAACAAGCTGACCATAGCCTTGGTAGGCTGAAGGGGCAGCATGTTGAGGTGCTCGTTAGAAATAATGGAGCCAGCGTAGAGCAGTGCGCTTGTGATCTCGACATTGTTTGTGTGGATAGCATAGTCCAAGGCTAATTGATCGGCAAAGAAAATGAAAATGCGTCAATTTCGGTCAAACGGGTTATATAACATGGGAAAAAAAATCTGTCAAACGATGTTGTTACCTGTGAGACCAGAGTCATCTTCAAGATCTAGTTCAATACCCTCCTCGATCAAGAGCTCAACACCAGCTTGGTAGCCAAGTAGAACCGAGTTGTGGAGCATCGTCGAACCATTGGATTGGCTCTGCCCAGAAATGTCCGCGGAAGACGGCAATCCTGCGATGCGACCGAGCATGCTAAAGTAGGAGCCTGCATCGCCGGCCTCACCATCCGACTGGATCATGTTCCTCAACATCTGCTCCAGCTCTGACTGCGCTTGCTCGTTTGTGAACTCGTAGGTCTTATCCGAGGGCAAGAAGTTCTCGTTGTGGTGGATCCAAAGTCGAACAGTCTCAGTCCTAGGGTATCGAGGCGTGGTGCACTCGATATAGAATGGGTTGATGTCGATAACCTTGCCATACTCACGGCCAAACATTGGGGTCATGCCCCTTGAAAAGTTCTGGCCAATAATGATGACATGGTTCTCCTGGCAGATAGGCCCGCTCCTCGGCTCAAGACTCTTAATGACGGGAGGCAAGTCCAAGTCGATCATCGGTGGGGTCATGGGAGGCTCCTCTCGCCGCTTCTTGACAGGGCCCATGTCGAAGGTGTGGGCCGCATTTGCACTCGAGGGCGACCCTGGCGGGCTGGAAGTCTTTGCAGGAGAGGGAGGGCCACCTGCACTGCCACTTTCGTGCAACGGAGGAGATTGCGATTTTCTATTGGGTCGCAGTTCAATAGAGAGATTCAATACAAGTGTGAGTATCACATGAGCACCCACCATGTATACCGCTTGTCTGTCATGCCCACACTTACGACATCTTTTCGGCCTTCGATGCTGTGCGCGTGCCCTTGTCGCGTCCGTGGCTCGCATAGATCTCGACTTCGTCACTGCGTCCCTGGTACACAAGCAGGGGCTCGGCATGGCCATTCAGGTGCGCCATGCTGGTCAGCTCAATCTCAAAACTGAACTTGGTGCCTGGGCCTCGGTGGTGCGACGTACTGGCACACCACGCAGAAGCAATCAGCTTAACATGGCCATTGCGTAGCGTCACCATGCCGTTCTCGTCAATCATGGGCTTGCCGTTCACTCCAGGATGGAACCGCAAGATCTCGGGCGTCTTGTCCTTACACCGGCCACAAGGAACGACAGCGCGGTGTTCGGGCTCGAGGAACGTGGTCAGCTTCAACGAGAGGACGTCCTCTTCCTGTGCGCTCGTTGGCGCAGACATCATCTCTGCACCTCGCTTTCCAGAGGCATTAAGGCCAATGCGACCAGTCGAATCGGCTCTGCAAGGCAGTACAATGTTCTCGGCTGGGATGCGAAGGAAGCGAAACCTCTCGCGGTCCTCCTCCTTCAGTTGCACGTTAAGATAAAACTGCTGGCCCTTGCGGAACTCGCCATCGTCGTCCTTCTTTGAGGAAGTAAACACCTTGAGATGCTTGGTTCCATTAAAGTCGGCATCGTCCTTTTGGAAAAACAAAAGTGAAAATTGAAAAAAGTGCGAGTGAGCGAGAGAGTTGCAAGTGAGCATCAGCACGAGGTATATGAGACCGGTTAAACAACTCTGTAGCCACTCACCCTTGATCCTTCATCAAAACTGGTGTGTGTGTGGGCCGGCGTCGCATAAACAGCCTGGTCGTCCGTGTGCACAGCAGAGTCACCCCATGGAGCTGCAGGCAGAGACAAAAGATGAGATGGAGTCGATATAAAAGTACAATTAGTCAACAAGAGCAGGAAGGAGGATAAAAAAGTGTCTCCTTTCATAAGCACCCACAGCGCAGTCAGAGCAAATTACCCCAAGTGATAGACTGGTCCACCGGAGAGGTCTTAATAGGCATGTCAGGCGAGCAGCTTGACTGCCCGTATTCGGGAATGTGAAGAGGCGAGGGTGATGCATGCAGCTGCTGCGGGGCAGCACCCACCAGACCAATATCGAGTGAAGACATAGTCGGGACAGGCGAGGGGGCATCGAACAAATAATCGTTGGCAAAGATATCGTGTGGATGTTGCTGTTGCTGCTGTTGTTGTTGTTGTTGTTGCTGCTGCTGCTGCTGCTGTTGATATACCTGTTGTGCAGACTGCTGAAGATTGCTGCTCTCTTGCACCGGGGGGGCTTGAAGACCCTGAGGCTGAGCACAATACTGGCGCTGCAACAGCTGCTGAGCATTAAACTCAGCCTGCGGCATGTTCTCTATCGGTTTGGACGGCTGAACCAGGTGCTGCTGGTTAGGGGGTAGACCGCTCAAGTCGTAAGAGTTCCACCGGGGCATCAAGGGCATCATGGCTCCGTCTGGGCCTATAGAGAGCGCCATAGGGCTGCTCTCGCTGGTGCCGCTCTGGCTTGTGAGGATAGTAGTGGTTGTGTTATAAGAGGCGCCGCTATTGTTGTGTTTGATGTTGTTGTTGTTGTTGTTGTTGTACGGTGCCGAGGAGAGAATATTGCTGCTCTGAACACTACTGCTTGGCGTGGTGGTGGCACAATAGGTCTGGTGCTGGAGAAGTTGTGGTTGTGGTTGTTGGGACTGCAGGGCTCGGGGGACCATCGAGGCCGCCGCAGCCGCAGCCGCCAGCTGCTGTTGACGGTGGTGCTCCTGCTGGAACTGCTCGAGTCTGAGCTGCTGCTGCTGTTGCATGAGGGTCAGCTGCTGCTGTTGCTGCTGCTGCATGGATGCGGCGGAGCCGGAGTAGTATAGGTTGCTCATTTGCAGCGAGGAGGGTGTGGAGAGGAGACAAGAAAAAGAGGAGTGGTTCTATTTCGGGGCAGGGTGGTTGACCCCGAGGATGAGGAGCGACGGATGGTAAATGGAGAAGAGACGGAGGTAGGGCTGCCAAGGAAAGAGGGGTGCGAGAGAGAGGTGGGGTCGACAAGGCAGACAGGCAGAGAGACAGTCAGACTGACAGAGAGACCGTGTGTGTGCGTGCGTTGATGTGTGTGGGATAGAGTATGAAGGAGCAGCAGGGAGTGCGGGTAGAGTGAGAATGAGAGAGTGGGAAGGAGTGCAATTGCTTATTGCTCGGGCGGACAATGAAGAACGTTCATATAAGAGTGAGGTCAAGAACAATGGAGGGGATGGAGTGGAGAGGAGAAGAGAAGAGAGAGGAGACGACGCTTACTGGGGATATACAAAAAAAAAAAAGAGACTCGCAATGCGCCCTATCACTCACCCAACTCACTCACTCACTCACTCACTGCGGTTGCCCGACCCCGGTCTCGCTCGCTTGTTTGTCCGCCTCTCTTTTTGGTACACACTGTGTGTGTGTGTGTGTATATGTGTGTGCGTGTGTGTGTGTGTGTGTGTGCATGTGTTGACAAATAAACCAAAAAGAGGGCTGCACCTCTCTATCGTGCCGCGCTCTCTCTGCTCGCTGCCTTCCCTCACCCTCCTCACACTCGCTGCCATTGCATGCGCTCAGATGCTTCTGCTTGATGTCCCTGTCCACCCCCCCGCTGCATCCCCCTCCTCTGTCGCTCTGAATGGTTCTTGTTTCGCCTTATGCCCTCTTGTGCCTATGCGTGTTCTCGACCAGATTGCTCAAAAGCCCGAGAGTTCCTAGTCACTCTACACCACCGACGTGCAGGGCCACCGGTTTTTTCATTGCTCTCTCCTCCCCTCTATCTCGCCTCTGTCTCGCCTCATCCCCTAGATCGTATTTCGATATCGTTTATGGTTTTTGTTTTCTTTTTTTCTTCTTTTTTATTTTAGAACCGCGAGATCTATAATGCGAGCGTAAACAAGACGGGCAGGGCTCTTGGTTGCCTGGTCCTAGGTCCACTCGAGTTCCTCGTCTCTCTTTTTATTTTCGCTCTCGTTCTATATATTTAGCGCCCATGGACATGGATTCGTTTTGGGACGGCGGCAAAATCCCACAGAGGAGGATGATAGTCAGCAGCTACGCAGCTACCTTGCAGCCTTTGATTCTTCCACGGTGACTGGATCATCCACTGCACGGTTCCCACCAGTTAGTTTGGAGACTCCGTCCCGCCACTTGCCCCAAAACAATCAAGCTGACTCGATGTGAAGTCCTGCCTCTCCACAACTGGACCGTAGCAGCCACCCAACAAAGCTTTGCAATTGACTGGCTCCTATTCCCTCAATCCGTTCGCTGACTCTGACTCTGACACCGACCAGCCCACTCATTGGCAATATGCCAACCCCGCGTTGGGGGCACCAATCCGCGTGCTGATCCGGGCCACCGCAGCTGATAATGGCCTGCTCTGCGGCTTGCAACTGTGCTCACACACGACCGTCGTCGACCCTGACTTTTCCAGCTTGCTCAGCACCACATATCCGCAAACACGTTATTGTTCATACGCTCTAGATGGCAGATGCCCTATATAAATTAGCGATGCTCATTGTGCCCTTCCCTACGGTTCTGCCCTTAGGCCGCCATGATGGTTGAAAGGAGTGGCACTAAGAGTAAGAGCGATAGAACCATCTCGCTCTCGTGCTTATTCCTCTTTGTTCATTACAATAAGACCTAGGTGGTGTTGTCTAGTGCTCATTTCTTTCGGACCAGGCTAGGGGAAGAAACGTAGCCGTTCGTCATCGAATCTATCAACTCCAAAGAGGAATAAGGGCCACTCTGTGCGGAGGGGCAAAGCGCACCTACACACTCACAGAGACGAAGGGAGAGGCGCAAGGGCGGATGTGTTATTGTTGACAATGACAAATAACATCATCCAAACGTGAGGGCATCGCAAAAAAAAAAGCAGGGGGTGGTGGAGGCACAACAGATGCAGCCCTTTATTTTTTTCATGTACGGGTTTCCTTACTCGGGGGTTCCAATGATGCGGTCCAAAGAAAAAAAAACCTATGCAAACCATCGGATGACAAGGATGTGTCGGGAAAATAAAGGAGACAGGATAAAATCCCTTTCGGACCTCAGAATAAAGAAATGAAAACAACGTGGAATAAAACCGCTCAACGAAGGAAATGAATAGCTGTTTGTAATATCGGGGCGCATAATCTCAAGTCATTGAGCGTTCTTTATTACATCGTCGTTTTTTTTCTTGTCCGTTGTAAGCACGATAATCATCAATTGTCCACAGTGCCGGTTCAAAGCAACACACGACAATTAAGAACAAGGGGGGAGGTTAGGTCCTCCCATTCTATGTCATCCCCCTGGATCAGATGTAAGGAACGTCCATCTCTGATAATCTCGTTTCTCTTCCTCAAATCCTCGCCATTGATGTTGCGGCAACACTACAACAATCACGAGCTGAGCAAATCTTCCAATGCCTCCTCAGTCTTCCATTTGGCCCGGATCAGAAACGTACGTGCTCTATCGGCAGGGAAACCCATCTCGACCAGCTCCTGAACCTTACGCTGTTTCTCTATCTCCTCTTGTGACAGGACTGGTGCTGCGGGAGGAGTTACAAACGCAGGAGATGGTTGCTGTTGATAGTTGGACGCACCCGCGGAGCCTGGTCCGTTGCTAAAACTTCCTTTTTGTGAGAGCATATGCTGGCCATTGGGTCGAAGGGCGTCCTCTGCCGTCGGTTTAGCATAGCACTCTGTCCAGAAGCGAGCTGTCTCTAGAAAGACTGCGTGGTCGTTCAAATACTGCGATGCCACTTGAGCATCCTAATATATATATAGAGAGAGAGATCATGCACCACAGAGAGGCACTGCAAGAGTTAGAAGTGTTGCCTCGCTTGTGAGCAAAGGGTCCAGAAGACAGCATCCACCCTTTTGCGTTCTGTGAGCCCGTGCACTGGTAGATGCTGAGACAGGGATCCTAGGGCCAAGCAGGCACATGCACCATTGCCCGTTGAAATGAATATGTTTGTAGCCCAGTGTCCTCGTGAGATCCCAGGTGAGGGGACCAATGAGCAACCTGGATCTGAAACAAGCCTGTGGGCAAGATCCAGCTCGGAACGGCAGTCACCCGCGCCTGTGCTGGACTCCTCTCTTTTTGACCAATCCTGTGCCAGCAACAACGCTAAAAGCGTCGGGGTATCTCCACAATGATATGTACTCGCTGCAAGTACCGGTTGCATATCCCTTGCTGTGTATGCCATTTGCTCCGCGGCATTCATTCCTTGCTGTCTCTCGATCTATATATTCCTTTTCTTTCCTCCATCCTGCATTGCTCCCGACCGTCTGCTCTTACGCCTCTTTCGAGATGGACGGAAAATAAATGCCGCTCCAAATTACGAAGGATAAAGAAATAATAGACTTCAGGCAACCCGAATCGCTTGCGTAATCCCGCGCCAGGAGTTGATCCATTGCGCTGAGTGTGCTCTAATCCCTTCAATGCACTAGCCCAGATCCTGAATTCTTACCTGAGGGTCATTCGGTTCGGGAGTACAAAGGAGCGACTGAACTGACAGTAGTGTTGATGAGATGGTCAAGACAGGGGACCATTGCTGTTTCAATATATCCAAGCAGATGACACCCTATAATGATTGATAAATAAATGCAAAAGGACCTTGAGCAACTATGTAATAGATCGTCTAGTCAAACCAATATTTCCCCCAATCTTTGTCAACAGAGTATCACTCACTGTCTGGGAACTAACGTTCGGGTGATAAACCTTGGTATCGAATTTGACCTTTGGAGGCTGGAATGGGTAAGCTAATCCGCATAGCGGAGAGTATTAGGGAACTTGTCAAACGAAATGGCCATTCGATGACGACAAACATGTTGGCAGACCTAAAGCTTACTGTCGGAAAGAACGATATCGACTTGAAACATTCCACCTTCGTACGGCGTTCCTGGAGGACCTATTCCGCAGGCATACACAGCAAAAATCTCGGCGGGTCAACAAAGCGCGAATTTTTGTGTATTGTTAGCGTCGCGTCGTCAATGTGCCTCGACTAGTACCTGGAAAACGCCCTAATCGGTTTACAAGTAAAGTTTTAAATACTATTAGTCAGTGTGCCGTGAGCCACGGCGCTGGGCTGTAGTCACCTCGTCTGACCACTCTTACCTTTCATATGCACTACATGAGCGCAATAGATGATGGTCGTACGCGATTTGGTATTACACAACTGGTTAATAGAGATGTCCAAATACATCAGGGCGGAAGGCAGCCTCACTGCGCTTGGCGCCCAAACAAAAGATGATATCCCGCTTATGGAATAGGCCACTCTGTACATACTAATATTTCCATCCTCCACCTGCAAGTCGATAAGGGAAGCTTGGTCCCTTTGACAGTCAGCTATCTCCTAAAAGCAGTTAATAAAAGATGCCGTTTTGACATCGGTGAGCGGCGCGAATGCTATGCTCTCCATATATTCGCGAATGCTAGCTGCCCCGCGGTCCCGCGAGCTCACATTCCTCTCACGCGGTACCTTTTGAATCCTGCGGAGTCTTCCTGCCATGTGTGCGTAGTTTACGTGTTCGTCGAAGTGAAGAATGCTGCTGAGTTTGTGAACAACGAAATGCCATCATCCAGGAGAGAGAAGCCGTGCTATGTGACTGCGTCAGGCAAGCCACAGTCGGCCCATTTCGCCTTGACAAGCTTTGAGTTTCCTGCGTCAACCTTGTTCGACCGAACTCCACCATGCTACCATGACCTCCAGTAAACGAAAGGCTTCGTTGGTCATTATAGGCGATAACGACTATGAAGAGAACAGCCAGGATCCGGATCGGGATCGGGATCAGGATCAAGATACACCAAGACCCTCCTCCCAGCTTTCAGTCGCACTAGCAGAAGATCGGCCAGAGGACCTTATCCGAGGGTGCATCAAAGGTGCTGCAGCGAAAGGAGCGGGCCGTGAACGAGACCCTTTGATTCCGTTCTATTGCTGCTACCTCCTCGCATCCACAGTCCCGCGATTCAAAACGCATGCATATGTCGGGAGCACCCCGGACCCAGTCAAACGCCTACGGCAACATAACGGTGATCTTACTCAAGGCGCCAAGAAGACGAGCAAGAAGAGGCCATGGTAAACCTCTCCTTTACGTCGTATTGAAGGAGGACGTTGTGCCCTTGTCTTGATAACTGCGGGATCTGATCAATATCTTTGTTAAAAAATAGGAAGATGGTTTTGCTTGTCCATGGCTTTCCTACAAAGTTAGCGGCATTACAGGTAAACGAAGAGTTGCTTCCCAAAAAGAAAGAAAAAGGAATGCACGATGGCAGTGCTCTACATGCTACACTCACTGACTTCATCTGTCCATTTTGCAAGTTTGAGTGGGCTTGGCAACATCCTGAGCGCTCGCGCCAGTTTTCAAGTTCATCATCTGCAAAGACAACTCCTCCGACGAGCTCCCAAAGTCTACCAGTGCCTGATTTACAGGCACCACGATCCTCCAGCAAAGGTCAAAAGGTGCGCCCCATTGCTACAGTTCAGGAGAAGCTGAAGACTGTTCACACTATGATGAGACTGCCGTCTTGGGCGCGGTGGCCATTATTTGTGTATATAATGGACACATCATTACTGGATCCATGGTCCGCGCTAGAACAGGAATATCTGGAGAATCAACAGGATCGCACCATGGTAGACTGCGATTTGATCCGAAGTCATATTTTGATGGAGAGTGGGACACTGCAGGAACTTTCGCATTTGTTCTCTGACAGTGGATTTCGGCATGGTAAGAAACAGTTCTTATTATTTTGCGTTATGCTTGAGTTAAACAGCTGAACATTTGCGAATGAAACGGTTTGTGTTGCTTTTGCTATCTCGATAGGACGCCTGTTGGCCACAGAACAAGACAGAATCCTGCACTTTAATGACCTGGGATGCGGGTGTCTCCTGTGCTCGCTAGAGATCGATTATAACGTAAGACAGACCGTCCTTCAGGCAACCGTTACCATCCTTTTCTCATAGCCCAATTACCTCGGCACCACCAAAGCTTAACCCTGCGTCAATTTTTGTTTCCATACAGGATACCTGCAGCTTTCTATGCTGCAGCAACTCAACGGAAGACTGCGCAATGATTGCGCACTTGGAGTGCATGGCGACAGACATGCTTTCGCAGGACGGTCCCACACTCTGCTCGTCTAAAGGAAAAGATCGAGCATTAGATGACGAGAGCTTTCCACAGCAGGGAGAGAGGCCACAACGGATGCTGCTTCCTACGAAGGGAAAGTGCCGTGTGTGTCACAAGGAGCTGGACTGGGCGCTTATGATCCGCGCCATGAACACCCGACGCACTGCTCCAGTACCAAGTGCGGCGGAAAAATCGCAACGAAGCACTGCAGCCACCACTGCCAAATTTGATCTCTCGGACCCATTCTCATCGCCATGAGAACCCCTCACGTACATGGATATGCAACAAGTTTTATTCAACCAACAATCGATTATGCGGCAATATCCGCTTCAACATACCACCTGCCGCTTGTCTGCAACAGTCATTTGGGCAAAGGCCTCAGCGACGTCCTTCAAGCTCTCATTTGGCTGCCTGTTTTCCATAGTTCGTGTACCGAGTTCGTGCTCGTCCTGCTCGTCAGGGTGATAATCCACTCCTTCAATTCGCTGTGTGATCTCATCATTCTCGTAGTCTCCATAGCCACCATCATCCTGACCATAGTTCGCAACACCACCACCACCATCAGGGTAATAATCATATTGTTGTTGCTCCTGAAAGTATCCCCAATGAAGATGCTTCAGGAACTGATCCATGCCCGTCCACGCATAGGGTTTCCTGGCAGTGACAAGCGCTTTGATCTTGAACACCACCGTGTCCCAGGCCATGTTGCGCGTCTGATTGAGCTGCATCGTCTTGAGTACATCGATGTACAGTTGTGTGTCCGAGTGCAGGATTTGAAGAGCGGTTTCCAGGGTCGAACTTGAGAGGCCTTAAGAGGGAGAGACACAGATCCTGTTAATAACTTGTAGACAGTTTCGAAGAAGAACAGGATGTATCGGATGTGTAGGTCAAAACCCCCGTACCCATTGAGTCTGAGGCTTCCGCCTCGGCAAAAGCACGCTGAACCTCGAGGCGGGTAGGGGCTGGCAGCTCTGAGAGAAAGTTTTGGATAGACTGCATGACTTGCGTATGTGACGCTGACACGTTGTCTATCTGGAGCGCCGCAATATACTTGGAGAACAAGGCCGGTGAACGCACCAGTTCCTGAACTTTGATCATGAGCGGTGTCGACAGCAAGACCGTGGTTAACGTGCTCAGGAACGATGGATCCTGCAAGAAGGGCTCGTATGTTAGTGATTACAAAGATAGTCATATAGTGTGGTACCCATGCCAAACGGGGCAATCGGCGGCAAAACGGGTTTCTACGTGTGAGCTTACGCTTTGAACAGAGCTCATATAACGGTGGAACACGGGCAGTAGCCTCTTTGCGTTGGAGAAGAAGGGTACGAGGTTGTAGCTGAACTCGGTGATAGGCGCGTTCACGTCGACCATGGCCTGCCACTGCTCGACAAAGTTGTACCAGTCGTACTCGTAGAGCGAGAAGGACAGGCTTTTAAAGAAGCAGAACTGGCTGCAGGGTGTAGGTGTTGTGGAGTCTGCCATGGCACAATGGACTGGAGCACGGGTGTGAATGGAATGGCGAAAAGTTGGGTAAAGACTGAGAGACGATGAGGCAACTGAGGTAATGAGGCAATGGGGCGATGGGGGTATGGGATGCAAGCTGGAGGCGAGGAAAAGTAAAATAAAGTATCGAGTCCCATGACGATCGTCTGCGCCGCACAGGTTTCCCTTCCTGAGCAACCCAAGATAAAAAATACAACCCTAATCTATAGATGTTGTTGCTGGGCTCGGGGTTGTGCTAGGTGCTCTGGTCCACCTTGGCTGTGCAGATAAGGCTCAACAATCAGCGCTGGCGCTTATAGCTACGTAGACGGTGAGTGCAGTGAACGAAAGTAGTGCTCCTGATGTCTCCAAACAATCAAAGAACACGTTGCCTGGCTCAAGTGATCTCTTGCGCCTGCATATGGGCTTTATCAAGCATATAATCGTCAGCAGCAAACGAAAAGCATTCCTACAAGGCACAGAACGGCACGCGTGTCAATGTGCATGTGTGATTTCGCAAACGAGTACAGCTCCGCGCGTGGGGCCGGCAGCGTCTCTTGGAACGTGGTTCTCGCGCGGCATAGTGCATGGTGCCAGCAGACCACCAGTAGCCACGCGAAGGCAGGGCCGTGATTCGTGCTGAAGGAGACAGCAGTCGTTTGCTATGCCATGCACCGAGTAGAGCCAAGTTATATATAGAAAGCAGGGGATGCAGATCAACTGAACGTGGGTCTGCAAGGCATTGGCCATCTGTCACAGATAACAAGTACAGTACCCTCGTTCCGGGCTAAAGGGCTGTTCAAAATGGCGCTGCTCCACAGGCGGATGCAGCTTGGGCGAGCGAAAGAAATGGCGCCTTGAACAAGGGGCTATGGGATACTTGAGGAGCAAACCAAGGGGGGTGATGGATATGGGAGGACCTCTACGTGCGAGTCAACCCTTGTTTGCCGTCTCCGATGTATTTCATCTCCGTCAAGAAACTGTTTGAAGGGGAAGCTCCCGATGGACCTAAAGGAGCATACCCAGAAAAAAGGGATCGAGGGGTTTGGCGACAAAAAATAAAAGTGAGAAATAAGGCAGGCCGCGGCAAACCAGCACCAGCAGCAAGTCATCCAACCCATCTGTCTATCTGTTTGCTTGGCGTTATGGTCCTGGCCCCAGCGCTCGTCCTTCAATCAGTTGTCTTGCTCCACTTCGCAAGCTCAGCAATGGCAAATAAGTGAAAGGAGCATGGTGTGAGAAACTGTATTTGTAGAAGACGAGACTCAACCCTGCCCTGTTGTTGGCAAGCCCAGGTACCTCAAGTAACACTACGTCCTGCACTGTACAGGTTTTTTTTATCATAAAAAGCGCGCAGGACATAACAATGACGGCGGGGGTTGGGGTGAGAGCTAGGGCAAGGGCAGCCCGTCGAAAGCAATAGTGATGACAATGGCGAAAAAAAAAGACAAGGGGACGATAGAGTGCATGCACAGAAGGAGCCCTCCATGACCTTGACTATTTGTGGCCTTGCTCGTGTGCTATCCCCTCGTATTTGCGAGTGACAATGGCGACAAGGGAGGCTCCGTCTGGAGCTATATAGACAACCCTCATCGCTCGCAAACCTGCGAAAGTCATCAAAGGCGATCCCCTCCCAAGTCCACCTAACAATTGGACCACCACAACCTCTTTTTTTTCAGCACCACTTTTCACGCATTTCAAATAGCTTCCACATTGTGCCCATTCGCTGTTATACTCTCACAGCCAACTAAGCTTGAATCACTCGCTCGTCAGGTACGCTTTTGGCCAAGGCCTTTCTTCTGGCGGCAACGCTGGCTTCCGGTTTGGGTGCCTGCATGTCAAAGAATGTTTTCATGAGTGTTTTGCACAGCACGTCAAACGCAATCGACACTTCCTCCGAAAAGAAAGGGCAGGAATCATTAGTGACCACCTGCATGGCCCTCAGCGGTCAAAAAATGCAGGTGTAGTTGTCCCTTGCTTCGGCTGCCAAACAATCCGTGATAGAACATCTTGCGTGGGTGGGGGACGGGACTTGTTTCCTGCCGTTGCAATTGGCATTTGGGGTTAGCTGTTCTTGTACCTCTGAGCCATCCTCACTTCCAATCCCTACTCAAACTCCTGGATGACTTCTACCCCTTGTATGGTGCTGGAACAGCCATCTCCTCGCGGGTTCTGCTTCGTCCCAAGAACCGAACTTGCACTACTACTCAATGGACGTTCATAGTGTTACAACGATGACAAACACGTCTTCAGTCTCTCACACCTTTGCCGGTCGTGGCCCGTCCCACAGAGCACACCTCTTGGGCACCTCCCCGCACTCCTTATTATCCCATCGTGCCCCTTCCTTTTTTCTGTTCTGGTCCCCATCAGACAACTTGACGACCATCCTGGTACATTTTCGGCTTGTAACCTAATCGGCTCTTGTGTAGACCGGACTTGATCGCGGGTAGCCCTTGACACCAAACACTTTATCCATTGCGCACTTCATCCAAGATGGGCTTACTTGGGCTCCCTGAGGCTCTACAATTGTCATCATTCCAGCACCTGCTGCCCATGCATGGAACGCATGCACAGACCCACCATGATTCTATGCTCACCTTTGCTGGGGTATAAATAGACAGGGAGCCCCCTCTCCCTTGGACCCATACCTCCCTTCTGCTCACCGTGGTCTACGTTTCCTCAGTCTGAAATCCTCTCTCATTCTCTCTTCACAGCCACAACACTCGATAAAAGTGAGAAAGAAGAAAAAAAGCTCAGATCATCCAAGGTAAGGAGGGCTCACAGATGTGGTGCTTGGTCCCTTTTCATGATGCTCCATGGATATTACAGCCCATTCCAGAGAGCATATCCAGCCCCGTCTTTAAATTTTAAAAGGTGCCTCGTTGTGTGCAATACGGTCTTTGCGAGCCCCATGTAAGGAAGCCAAGGAAAGAAGAAGAGCAGAGAAGGGAACAGGGAGACAGTTTTTGCTTTTATGCACTTTGCGGTGGGTGCGAATGAGAGGAAGCTAGTGTGCAGCGCTGCTGCCTATCCGCCTTTTGTGCCCAAGCGCATCACCCCTTGGAGGTGTCGGGCACAGCTCATGGCAGGCGCTGGCACTGCTGGGAGTGTGGTGTCCGACTCGTGTGCTACTGGTCCCTTGAAAGGAGCCTCTGTGTGTGAGTCTCTCTCGCGATGTCGGCAAGCCTGCCTGCGTGCGTGGCTCGTAGGCCGCCGTCCCATCCTACCCTTTTTCGTTTCACAGCAGCAGATGCCTCCATGCTCTATGCCCCCCCAAATCCAACTGTAGCGGTTCCCTTAAGCCCCGCCCATGTATGAGTGTGAGTGTCCATACTAACCAAAAGCGCACACGCTCCTTTCGTTTTCGTTCTCTCGCTTCCGTTTCTGCTTCGTGCCTCTTGGTTCTCTCCACCATCCCTCTTCCATCTCTACGCTCCTCTCTTTTCTTGACTCCCGTCAACTTCTCTACTCTCGCCTCAACAGACGCCTGTTTGCCTCCACCACCGTCACCCCCCTCGCTGCACCGCCGATAGCTTCCACTGCTCCCTCCTCTTCGTCGTCCTGCCTCATCAACAACGACAACAACAGCAACCCCCGCAGTCTGCGTACTTCCTGCATCTCTTGCATCAACGACAACGACTCTCTATACCACACCTTCTACCACCCCCCACCCCCGCCCATAATACCCACCAGCTCCATGCTTTCTGCTCTGTCACACACCTCAATATCCACTACATCCGTCGGAGGGCCTCTGGCGCAACAACCATCCGACATCACCCCATCATCCTCTAGCAACACTCGCGACTCGCTAGGGTCACATAACAAGTCTAGTGCGATGGCTGAAGACGCCACGGATGACCAAGTGAACGGCAGCATGGACTACTCTGTCGAGACCCCCATCCATCCGTTTGCGTCCGGACCGAGATCGCCTCCATCGCACTCCAGTTCGTACACCGCCGCCCCACAGCAACACCAGCAGCTTGTCAAGCTAAAATCCGAGCACGGCCTAGCTCCTCCTTCGCAGCATGCAGCGCTGCACAAGCCTGACGTTGCTATGGCCGGCGATGATGCAGATGGAGAGACTGCACCCATGGAGTCTGATCCACATAATGATTCCGCGTCTCAGGAGAGGATACCTCTGGTGGTGGACACGTCTCCCAATGTAGCTCCGCTCGGCTCATCCACCTTCGCTGGCAACAGCGCGCCCCAGATACCGATGTCGTCGCCCAATACAGCCTCAACTCCCACACCCGACAGTGGTGCAACAGCGCCGTCGTCATCTCGACGAGGCTCCTTGAGGACAATGCCGGCGACCCTCCCTAGATCAGCACTTCAGGAAGAAACGATCGCGTTGTTCAAGCAGTACCGACACCTCATCCCATGCGCAAAGTGCTTCTCGCGCAACACTATTCAGCGAGATGGCATGTCTGGTAAGATCTCTCACACCCTGTGCACATCCGTGAAGGGGAATGGCTGGCCCACTTGCAACCACCAGCCCCTAAAAGCTCCTTTTGTCTGACGTTTACCCCCCTTCTCCTTATTGCACCGTCATGCCAATTAGATGGAAACTTGCGGTTCAAGTGCAGACCACCGGTGTCGATGAGCCTCATCTGTAACAAGTCGTATAGCGAGTCCAAGATTCGCAACATGATCGCAGGCGTCGTGTACGGCCATTCCTTGCCCGACTCTGGCACACCGACCTCAGCATCCTCCAGCGGACCCTCGTCTGACAACGTTCTCGCATTGGCCCCACCACCATCCACAGTGCCACGACAATCACGCCGGCCGTCACATAAGCATGAAGAGCAGGAGGACCGCGATCGCAAGATGCTATTGCTGCAGGAGCGCGAGATGGCAGAGCATCAGCAGAGTTTTGAAGAAATGAACATCAACGGTGGTCATCATCATCCTCTAGACGATCGGCGCATGTCGCTGGCTCCCAGTCGCCGAGGCTCTGTTCAGCAACACCTGATTCGACACCCTTCCTCGACAGGCCCCAATTCTCCAATGATGGACGGAGACGGCTCAGGTATGCTGCAACCATCGAACCAGCTCCAGGTGCCTGGATCGCCCTTGCTGGAGGGTGAGGACTCTAGGCGCTACCGCCCCTACGGCAATCGACCAATGGCTCCTACAGGTGGGCCTTCTCACCCACTGGGTAAGAAGTTGCACCATTCGCACTCGCACCCAAACATTGGCCAGCATCGTCATCAACAGTACCTGGAACAGCAGGAACAGCTCCGTGAACACCGCAGCAACAACGGATACTCACCTCAAGCCCAGCAGTATCACACTCATCAGCAGAATCAACTTCAACGACAGATCCTGCGCCGAGAGTCGACTCATTATCACGGTAGCCAGCATCATGCTCGACCTGACGCTCTCACAGACCGCAGGTTCTCACATCCTGCAGCGTTGCAACCTCTCCCATCCTCATCAAGCAAACATTTGCCTGTTGGCAGTCAGACGAATGACAATGCTCTTTCCCCTGCCTTGTCGTCTTCATCAAGGTCATCACCTGGCCGCGAATCTCAACATCAATCGTCTCCGGGAGAGGCTGGTACCCCACAGATGGGTCCGATCCCTGGCCCAGACGGGCGCTATGAGGAAGTAAGCAACTCGGCATCTTATTATCAACGCAGAATGAGCCAGCCACATCCAACCAGCCAAGTGCGTTCCGTTTCACAGCTACCCCCGCCTCCTCCAGGCTCATCCGCGCACTACTATGATCGACGAGCTAGCGATGTCGAGGATTTGAACGGCCATCTTCGTGAAAAGTACGAGAGGCTGCATGCTAGCACCATGAGGCATCAGGATTGCAAGAGCAAACAGCAGACAATGCATTCTCCTCGCATGCCTTACAATCAGTCCAGCATACCACAAAGCCTTCGGATGCCGGGGTCCGATCCCATGCGATATTCACACTCGCAGTCTACAGGGAACGACCAAGGCGGCCGAAATATGCACCAGGGACAGCAAGCATCATCGGGAATTTACTATCAGCAACCCTCGACGGATCTGTCTCATCGAGAATTGTCTCCTGAAGAGGCTGAAGATCGTAAGTTTTATTTTGTTGGGCATACGACACCTGCGCCTGGGGGTTTCCGATCCTAACAACCGGTTTTATATGAATACATCATTCTCATCTTCGTAGGTTCGTATGCCAGGGTCCGCCAAAGCTTTCAGAGAGGCGGCCACGGCCATTCTCTTGTCCGTTCGAGTTCCAACCCTAATCTCTATAACGCGTCCATGTCGTCCGCTGCGTCGAGCAAGGACCTCAGCTCGGTCCTTCCTCGTAATACGATCAAACTGACCTGCTTCCCAAACGCAACATCGCCAACAAACCTGGCCGATACACCTCCCTCCACTGTTGCTCTTGACACCTCCAATGCTCTCGCCCTTCAATTGAGCAAGAGCTCTAAGGTCGTCATCGAGATCACACAGCCCCGAGGTGTGCAAGCATTTGAGCACTCCCCGCACTCGTCCATGGTTACAGCTTTCAGTCAGACACCCGGACCACTTGTGCGATCGATCCGGCACTCTGCTTCGCACCCAAATCTATTAGTTCGCTCCGCGTCCTCGATCCTAGGTCGTCGTCGTTCAGCATCTCCTGATGAAGACGAATACGACAGCTACGGGGCGTCCAAGAAGAGACGAGCAGAGCCGATGTTGAGTGTTCGAGTCGATGATGATGAAGGGAACTGCACAAGCCCGATGACAAGCGCCTCTGCCTCGGCGGCGGCAGCAGAGGCGGCGGCAGCTGCAGTGGTCGCAGCTGCTGCTAGTGCCGCGCGTCGACACAACTCGAACAAGGAGGCGTGCTTGAATACACCAGCCTCTGGTGGCCTGCAGATCGTGGGCGTTGACTTTTCTGGGAACAAGGCGGAGGGTTATAACGAGATCGGTTTGGGAGTGCAAGTTCCCAACTGTGGATCCATTACCTCTCCGGCTCTGGAGGCTCTGGACGTGGCAAAGGCTTCTTCGTATACCGCACTCGAGGACCAGAAGGAGCTGGGTATCGACTACTCCCAGTTCACGCGTGTGGAGACAGCAGGCTGGAGAATCTTGATCCCACCAAATGTCGTGGCGTCCTTCAGGTCTGAGGACTTTGGGTTAGTATTGAAACCCAAAGTTGAAGAGACTGAGCTTGAGCCTTTAGCAAGCGAGGAGACAGAGATGAAGGAGGCCAAGAAGGGTGCGTGCGAATCCATGGAGGAGACTGATCCACAGGTCGATGCAGCAGACGAGGCTATGGAGGAGGATGTAACCTTTACGAAGCAGGATGCAATTGAGCCGTGCGAGAGGCAGCTTACAGGCGCGGCGCAAGAGTCTTCGATTGCACAGGAGGCAGCTGACGCTGATATTGAAGCCGAGAATGAGATGGACGAGTTGGAGGACGACTGAATCTCGTCCGTGGACGAATTTGCCATTAGCGACCACACCCATGGAAGAAGACGAAACTAAACATCATCGAAGCTATATCTCTTCCTTTTCATCTTTTTAACCTGAATGTTCATCTAACCTATACATACACACTACTCGTTTCCCGCTGTATGCTACGTTTTTTTTACCTACTCTCAATTACCTTAATACCATTTGGCTGGTCCACCTGGCTATCACCATAATAGACTGCATGAATATATATCCCCAATGACTTTGGTTGCTTCGCGCGCGCCTCATAGTGAATCTCGGTAAACCAGGGCGTTACCCCTTGGATAACTAGGCGACCAACGTGCATGGCAAAACCATTGACAGATTTAGTTGAAGCACACACTATGAGAACTGTACAGTGCTAGCGCAGTTCGGGACCAGCTTCGAAGCGGCTTCATGATGTCTTGCAAGTGCAGAGACGTTCCAAATAAATACTTTCTCATCCACGGCCTGAAAGGGAGTTGCACACGGTATATGCACCCCCGCTTGGGCTTCCCATACTGGTCTATTCTTGTCCACACGCCCGCAAGACGAGTCCGGATCGGAGCCCGCCCCTACCTTTACTTCCTGATACAAACATAGCATCGGGTCCATTATCTCCTCTATTTCTCCCACCTCCAACCTCCCTCCATTCGTCGCGTCTCCCTCCAACCCCTCAATGGACCTTCGGCCTGGCTATCTTTGCACCCCTTGTTCTATTCTCAAGTGAGAAATGCGGGGGTCGTATTTTTTTCTGTATGATATTTGTGTTTTTTAGGGCGGAATCAAACGCTCCTATATAATTCAAAGGGTTGCAGCCATGGGCGACGTTATATCGTCAACCGTAAGGCAACGAGGAGTACTTTTCTCTCTTGGATTTTCAGGATACACCAACTCCTGATGGGTGTGCAGTAAATGGGGGGCTGGTTCTCATCTTCCCTCCTGCCCTGTAAAGATCGTTTGCATTTTCGACGCGCGCTTCGTTGGCATGAAGAGAACCAAAGTGCGAGATTAGCAGCACAGAACATCCGGCTCTTTGTATTACCAGCAGCAGAACATGAGCCTGCAAATCTCTCGTTTGTTCAGACACACTACACCAGAAGTAATGCAGCATGCGGAAGTGGGGATGAAAAAGCAGTCTGGGCTTTTCCCTAAAGCCATGGCCATGGCGCAACAGCTGCCACTCCGATGCAACGAAGCTGTTCGCAATTCAAATACAATCATGCATCTTCATTCTGGTCGCTCTGTTACAGAGCAACAGAGCAATAAAGCTACTCCCTCCGTCCAAAGCAAAGGCGCAGCCAAAACAGTGGGTGCACTGTTCGCCCCAGTGTGCAGTGCTTGGAGCATTCATGCGCGGCTTCTTATGGCTGAGAGATGATCGATCTTTGAATGCCCCCTAATTTTCAGTTCCCGCGTTTACTCGCGGCGATTGTAGATGTAGATTTGCCCACACACGACATGTATGCTCTTTCATAAGCAGGACCCCCAACCCCATGGGACATTGCTTTAGTAGAAGGGCTCGCCTACTCTATATCGGAGAATAGCACCATCATCACTTGTTGGCCTTCCGCAGATTAGAATAAATGACTATACTCAAAAGTCTACGGTTGCCCTGCTTCGCAAGCGAATAGTCATGGCAAAGGGTGATGAAGGATGTTCGTGCCTGCATATTTCTTTGGATATACCACTACCACGGGCCGCGGATCCTTCTTAAAGTTTTCCCTTCTCAGCCTGCTATTGCTCTAACTGACCCGCCCCACGTCGATTTATATTCTCGACGACGATCCTGGTCCTTATGTTTTCTTTTGGCGCAACACCCTCTCCGTGTTTTTTTCTTCGTCTGGCCGAGCGATTGCAAGGGGAGTGTATTTTTATGTCTAGCTTGTCGAAGGCGCCTCGACACTTCATGTATGGGATTACGATGTATCTTATGGTGGTGTGTCTGTTTTTGTTTGTTCAAAAATGACCTAAGCTAGGTTACATGTGTAGAAGGCGTCTACAAAAGATGCCCAGCGGATATGCCGTGCAAGATACCAAAGTGTGATTGCGCACCCTACTCTGCTCGGGACAATTGACCCTCTGGGACCTGAACCAAGCAAACCTAGCAAAACCTAGACCTTGAAGATCTGTAATCTCGATCTGGGTTGAGGGCCGCATCCCTCTCTGTTGGACCAAACCCCTTAGTTTAGGTTGTAGCAGAGTCTCCTTGATCCTCATAATGTAGGCCAATTGCGGCCTATCCCTTTGCCTCGCTTTTTCCGCAGAAGCAACAGCCATAGCTGCAGTGCATGAATAGCCCTCGCACGGCTCTTTCTGTTGACTATTTTGGCCAGTGTCCTCTGCAATGTCTCCGTGTTGCATTGCACCCGACCAGCCAACCCTGTAGCCCTTGGTTGCATAGCAGAACGCTGGCCAGTTCCACTTTCAGCGTTGCGCTTTTTGTTGCTATAGAAACTTTGTTAGCCCTGAGCGTCCGTCGGGTCCATTCTCAAACTCGAACCACTATGAGCCTCCCTCCTCGCATACTTCCAAAAAAAATCCAATTAGCATGGCCAGTGCAGCCTTTTTTGTTGTGGCACTCTTTGCTTCGTGTCATCTCGGTCCTTGCCGAAGTTTGTAGCTGCTTGTCGGCATCTCGACATGCAACCGCTCTCGCTGGTTGTCCCCTGTTCATGACAAGCCTACCTTGGATTACATGAATGGATTGCGTCATGCCGAAAAAAGGTCGACTATAATTGCCTAGAGCGTACGTTTTGGAGACGGTCATAAAAGCTCGGAGCCAGACGTCAAGATGCCAGAACCATGCAAGAGGTAGCGTGTGTGCTTGTATGTTGTAATAAAGCTCTCGGCCCATGCCCTTCTTCTTGAATTCTGGTACTAATTCAGGGGGAGTAACTTGCACGGTGCAACATTGTAAATAGTAAACAAAGGAAGGCAGACGCAAAAGGAAGAAAGCACGGCGCTGCATGGACCAATTAATGCACGTTGCGCTTTCATCCCCTTCTCCTCTTGCTCTCTCTTCCTCTCATTCTATCGCTTTTCTTTCTAGCGCTTTGCCCATCGTTGCTCTCTGTGTCGTTTGCACCATGTGTGCGTGAATGATTATATTTATGCCTGACTCTTCTTGTCCGTGCATATTTCATGTACATGTGAGGGGTAGGCGCGCCATGGGCGGCCAGGCGATGCACCAATACGGGTACTAAGCCTGCAACATGTTGCAGAATAGCGTTGGAAGCAGCCTCCGTTGCCCCTTTGGCTCTGCCTTGCCGTGGTGTTTTTTCTTCTCGGACGTGTCTTCACTCCCCTTTGAAAAAAAAGTTGAGGGCAGAATGCCGGGTGGTCGTTTTTTTTTTGGGTCCATTGACCATGCTTTGTTGAAATATTATGTGCTTTCTTCCACATACAACATTGGCGTGTTTTTTTGTCAATCTGCGCCCCTCCTTGCTTCTCTCACCGTCTTCCTCTAGTGCGGCTTGCCACATTGTCAAACACACGGCCAACGCTTCATGATCAGCATGCTGTATTCTGTCGTCTTCTGAGGCCCCCTTTTAGCGCTCTTTTTTTTTGTCCTCCCCTCACTCTTGGTCCTCTGCGTGCCTGCTTTGTCTGCGTCTCACACTCGCCTCTCATTCTCACAATCCTGCTTCCTTTCCTGGACCCCCTCCTGGCTCTCTCAAGAGCGTTGACTACACTCCAACCCCAAGTTCTTCAATACGAACCCAGACTGTCGCTCTACCTAGAGTAGCCCTTGCCTCGAGCGCAGGATATAAAGACGTCTCCGCCCCCGTCGTCTCCAACGTCTCGTTTTTCTACTTTTCTTTTCCTCTTGATCCTCTCGCTTTTCTATCTTTGTTCTCGTCTCAAAGAAAAAAAGTCCACCAGGCCTTCGTCAGCCCTCGGCATCCCATTCACAGCGCATCCTCCACGCCCTCTCGTAAGTTTACTGATCCTCTTCAAACGAGCGTGAGATGCTATGGCACCCGCGTCGTTGCGGCATTGCTAATATTTCACCCTTCTCATTGCTTAATGTTCAAACAGGGAGACTGTGATCCATCCCCCCAAGAACATCCCCTCTACTCACACACACCGTCGCCAATCCTCTCGAACAACCGTTGCCTCTATCGGCTTCATCCTCGGCCTTTTGACCCGCCCTCTCCCCTCAATAACCCCTCACTAATACCGTAACAGGAACAGCAATCTCTCATCATGTTTACTCCTGATCCAGAAGGTAAAAAGTCCAGACCCACCATCGCGCGGTCGAGCACAACCACCTTGTTCCATAGTCCCATTACCAACAAGTGTGCTTCTAAATCCACAACAAACGAGCCCTTATTTTACATCGCGCTCAGTCCATATACTCACAAAAGAATACGCCGAAGCACCCTGCAAGTCATCATCATTCTCTGTTGCTTGCGTGAACGCTAAGCTCCCCTACACACTGCTTTGTTTCGCCACTCTTATGCAAGAACCTGAAGGATGATTGCTCATCTCGACAATTTGATTTCAGGGGCATGGTGAAAGAGAAGGCATATAACGCAAAACACAACACCCTCACCCCCACCCCTTCTCCTCCACAAGCTTGCCCCTGTGCGCCCTGCTCTAGAACTCATCTGTACCTGCTCATTCTAGAAGCACTGCCTCGATCGATCCCTGTCCGTGCCAACAACCCAAAACCCTTGACTATCCACGTTAATTTCATTTAACCCACACCCCCGTGCTCCCACTTGCGCCCAGGTACGGGTATACCCCCGTATTGGAACCTGTCCCTCTAACCACATTTCCTCTTGAATGACGCTTTAATAGAGTCTATCTCTTTGTTCATCTCACTGGCATCCATCTCACTGATGTCAGTCCTGTTCGGTCGTAAGACCGCAGGAACCAAGTTGAACACGATCAACTACGCTCGTGGTCTGGTCGTGGCTCTGTACATCATCTCATGGACATTCTCACTGGTCGCTGCTATGTTGGTCCAGACCAACAACTTTAATGAAGTTTCTTGCACCATGTCCGTCTACTCGTGCATTGTACTATATGCAATGAGTAAGATTATCATCTACCTGTTCCTTATGGAGAAGGTCTATGTCGTTACAGCCGTCGGCACCACCCGCAGCAACTTTATGGTACGTTCCTCTCTCTCTGCGCCCCACCGTTTTTTGACTTGGCAGGTTTACGTAAAAAAACATACAATTGACTGTAACACGGTCCCACTCGTGTATTTTACGCGACTGTCAACAATAGCTGTACCGTATCAACTTGGGTCTCCTTGTGCCCTATCTGATCATCTTCTGTCTTATGATCATCTACCGAGTGTCTGAGCTGTTGCCCAACGGCGAATGCAGAATTGGCCTCTTGCCCCCAGCCTCCGTGACCCTGATTCTGTACGATATCTTCATCTCCAGTTGGTTGACGCTACTCTTCATCCGCCCATTGATGTCCTCGACCTCGATGCTTCAGGGTCCCTCCAAGGGTAAACTCCGTGATGTCGCGCGTCGTACTCTGATGGGTTCTTTGATCGCCTTGATCCTGAGTACCGGCAACGTCTTCACGTTGGTGCTGTTCAAGGGCCAAGAGCGTGGTCTCATCTGCTTGGCCTCATGCACGGTCGACGTGACACTCAATGCCATGACGGTCCATTGGGTGACCTCCCGTGGAGGTGGAGGCCGAGCGACCTCTGTGGAGAAGTCTTCGAACGACCGTCGACAGACCCCCAACACCCAGGTGACAACCGAGAAGCAGGTCGCGCCAGCGGACTCGCACATCTCGGTCACAGTTGAAAGCTACGTCGAGCAGTATCATCAGCAGACTAATGGCAGCAACTCTGAATACTAAGAGAACTTATGCTGGATGAATTTGGGAAAACGAACTGATAAAGCCAAGACTACAAGAGGCCACACCCCCACCCCCCTTCCTCCTTAGTTCAACAACCCCTCTTTGTATTTTAAAAGCGTCCGTTAAGCATGACGCCCACTTTGAGTTCCACTCAAAGGACCTTACTCGTCCTTCGACTTGGTTGGAAATTGGATAGTTACGCGAACCGAGGCGGAGATCATATTTTAGTTTTATATTCACCATGTCATGCCATGCCATAGTATACCTTTTCTATTCCATTATTCGCATTTCTTTTACTACACGCTCTCCTCGAGTCCTCCGTTCGTGGAGGACACCCATCGTCGTGGATAACTGGGTCGAAGAGCTTTGCCCAGCCACCCACATTAATACCGCCACGCGTTCGCTGACATGGTGGTTTTGTAATAGAAAATAAAACACATTCAAACGCACTCCTATTCTTTACGTGCAGCGCCGCTGCCCTTAACACTTACACAACGCTATATAGCCACATTCTCAGCCTTTCGCCTCTTCGCTCTTTGCTCTCATCCTAAAACCTAGCCAGATCCCATCTCTCCGTCGCCCTGGCATTGATCCCACCGTCCCTTTGCGGCCTTCTGTCTATATCTTCCTCAGCGTAGTCAGTCGACCAAGCAAACGTTTACAGCAACATGGCGCCCGTCCTAAACCTCAAGCGGTTCTCGAGCATCCTGCACTTCTACCTGAACGGCACAGAGGTCATTCTTGACAACCCAGATCCAGACACCACGCTGCTACAATATGTTCGCTCCATTGGACTCACAGGGACGAAATTGGGGTGTGCCGAGGGCGGATGTGGTAAGTGATGCGAAAAGCCGTCGATGGGTGATGACTATCAAATATCAGTCAAATGCTTGGTCCCATGGGGTCATACCAAGCGGTCCGCAGCATATCAGAATAGCGTGAGAGTCTTTCCTGTGCCCCCTTTCCTTCTTGTCGCTTCGGGTTATCGCCGCTATAGCCGCAATTAGATCTAAAAGGGCGCTCTGTGTATCTTATTACTATTCGGTTTGCATGAATTGTGCAACCTCATGGCAAAAAGAAAGAAAAAAAAATCCGAAGCCCAAGAAATCCGAGATTCGAGAAGAATGGGGGTGTCAGAGCTGGGAAGAAAAGAGGATCAAGACCTTTAAACCAGAGCAAAACCTCATTTTGATGCTGTAGGTGCCTGCACCGTTATGGTATCATCCTACGACAAGACCACACAGCACATTCAACACCTGAACGTCAACGGCTGCCTTACGCCGCTCTGCTCAGTCGATGGCAAGCATGTCATGACCATTGAGGGTCTTGGAGACCACAAGAACCCGCATCCCGTGCAGGAGCGGATTGCATTGTGCTTTGGGTATTGTATTGTGTGCAAATGGTGAACCCTATATTTTTTTTGCATGTTGTTAGTGTATTGTGTGGTAACAGATACTTGGCGCTCTTCCATAGCTCACAGTGCGGTTTCTGCACGCCTGGTATCGCCATGTCATTGTATACCATGCTCCGAAACAACCCAACGCCCTCGGAGCAGGAAATTGAGGAGTCCTTTGACGGGAACCTATGCCGCTGCACAGGCTACCGACCCATTCTCGACGCTGCAAAATCATTTGCAGTCCCTGGGCAATTGAGCAAAAAGCGCGATGGATCAAGCAACGGGGGATGCTGTGGAGGCGCAGGCGCAGAGGGAGGATGCTGTAAGGTCCTCGAGAAGGACACAACCGTCCCGCAAGAAAGCTCGGTCCGATTCCCGTCCGTTTTGTTCAAGAAGTGGGACCCTACACAGGAGCTCATCTTCCCACCCCGGCTGATGAAAAAGACAGCTCAGCCGCTTTACTTTCACGGCCGAAAGACGCAATGGTTTCGACCCACGACTCTTGAAGAGGTTTTAGAAATCAAAGCCATCTACCCACAAGCAAAATTCGTTGGAGGTAACACGGAGGTGGGCATCGAGACGAAATTTAAGCACATGCAGTACTCGCCTCTGGTATACCTGCATGACATTGCAGAGCTCCGCCAGATCAAAATCGAGCCCGAGAAGGGCTTCCTCACTGTCGGCGCCAATGTCACGATCAGCAACTTTCAAAAAGCCCTTCAGGAGGCCATGGACGTCGTCTCGGACAGTCAAGCACATGTGCTGCGCGCGTTCCTGGCCAATATAGAATACTTTGCAGGACATCAGATCCGAAACACAGCCTCGGTCGCTGGAAATATTGCCACGGCCTCGCCCATCTCGGACCTGAACCCTGTCTTTATTGCGGCCAATGCATCCTTCCGGATTCTCTCATCCGAGCAGCCTGCTGATTGTGCCGCAGCTCGATCTGTGCCCGCTACCGAGTTTTTTACGGGCTATCGCAAGACACTTTTGGATCCACAAAGGGACATTCTGACCGAGATCCACATCCCGCTTACACGTCCAAACGAGTACATCCGGGCATTCAAGCAGGCCAAAAGACGTGATGATGATATTGCGATTGTGACAGCAGCCATCCGCGTGCAGCTCTCGGAGGATTCCAATGTCGTGGGATGCAGCTTTGCATACGGAGGCATGGCTGCGTTTACATGCCAGGCCAGACTCGCGTCTGAGTACTTGCAGGGCAAGCCCTGGGGTGATACGGACGTGCTGAACAAGACGCTGGAGATGATCGACGCTGATCTGCCCATGGCCATCTCCACGCCCGGTGGCATGCCTGAGTATCGTCGCACGCTCGCAAAGTCGTTCTTTGTCCGATTCTGGTGGGACGTGATTGAGCAGCAGAAGCTGATGGTTGAGCACAATCACGGCGACATCCGAATGATGACTGACGAGATCCATCGGCATATCTCATCCGGAACTCAGAGCGATCGAGGAACGATCCAGAACTCGGCCACAGAGGTTGTGTCTAAGAGCGTGGCCCATTTATCGGCTATGAAGCAAGTGACTGGCGAGGCCAGGTACACGGGTAAGTGAGAGGGTATCGCCATTATGGTCGCATTCAGGGTTCAAAGTGCTGGTTTTTTTTTGCTCACTGTTCATACATTCAAAACTAGACGATCTTCCCAAATGGCATAACGAGCTCTATGCCGCCATCATCATCTCGACCCACGCCCATGCCAAGATCCTGAATATCGACACCAGTGCTGCGCTCGCCCATCCCGGTGTACGAGGATACTTTGACCATCGCGATATCCCTGGCAGCAACGTTTGGAACGTGGGCGTCATACGGGACGAACTTGTCTTTGCTGAGGATACGGTACATTGTGTTGGCCAGTTGATTGCTATTGTGGTGGCCGACACCCAGGCGATCGCTCAAGAGGGCGCGCGCATGGTCCGCATTGAGTACCAGGACCTCCCGGCCGTGCTCACGATTGACGAGGCCATCACTGCCGACTCGTATATCAATGCAGACTCGTCCATTATTATTGGCGATGTCGACGCCGCATTCCCGAAATGCGCCAGAGTCTTTGAAGGCCAGACGCGGGTCAATGGACAGGAACACTTCTATCTCGAGACTCAGGCAGCACTTGTGAACAACAAAATGGAGGACAATGAGTTCGAGATCTACGCGTCTGCACAGAGCCCAAAGGATGTCCAAACTCATGTGGCCAGTGTGCTGGGCGTGAGCTCTAACAGGGTCACATGCAAGGTCAAACGGATCGGCGGTGGATTTGGCGGCAAAGAGACGCGATCAATTCCTTTGCCCTGTGCGCTTGCAGTGGCCTCGTATCATATCAAGAGGCCTATTCGTTGTATGATGGACCGCAATGAGGACATGGCGTTCTCGGGCCAGCGGAACCCGTTTATGGGCAAGTGGAAAGTTGGACTGGACGAGAACAACAAGATCGTTGCTCTAGACATTCAGCTGTTCTTGAACGCTGGGCACACGGCAGAGGTATTAGATGAGGTTCTTTTATCATTCGCATCTACTTAGCTGGCTACAACTGACAGCGTGATTAACCGCACTCGGCTTTCTTTGCCTAGATGAGTCCTTATGTGATGGAGCGTGCTCTGTCACAGGTCGATGGGGTCTACAACATCCCCAATGTCCGAGCCGTGGGCCGTTGCTGTCGTACCAACATCCACAGCAACACCGCCTTCCGCGGCTTTGGGTCGCCTCAGGCCAACCTGATCACTGAGACGTTTATGACGGAGATTGCAGAGCAGCTTGGGATCCCGCAAGAAGAGTTCCGAGAGATCAATTTCTCTCAAGAGGGACAGTTCACACACTACAACCAGCAGCTGGTCGACTACCATTTGCCTAAGGGATACCAACAGCTCAAGACCAAAGCCAATTACGATAGCCGCAAGGCAGCAGTGACAGAATTTAACAAGCAATCACGATGGCGCAAACGCGGCATCTCGCTCATCCCTATGCGTTACGGCATCGGCTTCTCGGCCCCGCACCTGAACCAAGCCGGCGCCCTGATCCACATTTACCAAGACGGCTCGATCCTGCTCTCGCACGGAGGTGTTGAGATGGGCCAAGGCCTGCATACAAAGATGATCCAGGTCTGTGCCGAGTGTCTAGGGATCCCCATGAGCTTTATTCACACGGTCGATGCTTCCACCGACCGAGTCGCCAACACCACCTCCACGGCAGCTTCATGCTCCTCTGACCTGAACGGTATGGCCATCAAGCACGCGTGCGACCAACTCAACGAACGCCTTGACCCTTACCGCGTCGGGAAGGGTCTCTCCTGGAAGGAGGCCATTCACCACGCGTACTTTGATCGCGTGAACCTCTCGGCGAACGGATATTACAAGACCCCGGATATCGGCTACGACTGGGCCACCAACTCTGGCCAACTCTATTTTTATTTCACGTTGGGTGTGGCCATCTCTGAAGTCGAGGTGGACCTCTTAACAGGAACGCATACGGTCCTGCGATCGGATATTTGCATGGACCTTGGACGGTCCATCAACCCAGCCATCGATATTGGGCAGATTGAGGGTGCGTTTATTCAGGGCATGGGACTAACGACGATGGAGGAATCGTTGTATACACCCATGGGTGCGTTGTTCACTCAGGGTCCGGGCACTTACAAGATCCCTGGATTCCGTTGTATCCCACAAGAGATGAATATCTCGTTCTTTGAGGATGTGACCCATGACAGCATCAAGACCATATTCAAGTCCAAGGGTGTGGGTGAACCGCCTTTGTTTTTGGGCTCGACCGTGTACTTTGCGATCCGAAATGCGCTCTGGTATGCGCGGCAAGAGAACGGCCACAAGGGAACGTTCTCGTTGCCTATCCCGGCGACTCCAGAGAAGATCCGTATGGCGGTTGGGGATCCCATTGCTGAGAGCAGTCTGTTGTCTACGAAGGAAGGAGAGCGACCATGGGTCCTTCGGATTTGCTAGAGGTGGGAGGGAAAAAAACCCCCCCGCCCGTATTCCATATTGCGCACTGTTGTAGAGACATCCCTACGCCCTTCCCGCCTCTTTTGTGAGAAATACAACCATGTAGCAAACGTTTGTATTCAAATGAACGTTGTTTTTTTGTTGTCGTTTCTTTTGTTTGACCAGAGCGATGAGCATCTTTAGTAGTAAATTGGGATACGTTGTTATTTAGACGACGCATGTCTTTACTTCTTCTTGTTAGCCTCCTCCTCCTCCTTGGCCTTGCGGCGGGCCTCGCGGATTCCGTGGAGACGGGCAATGGAGCGAGCCTTGCGGTGCTGCTCGTAAGCCGAGTTGTTCTTCTCCTCCTCGGTGATCTTGCGAGCCTTCTCCTTGGACCAGGTCTGGGAGACGGGGAAGAGAGCGCCGGTGAGCTGGGTGGCGGCAGAGAGCTCAGTGGCCTCAGCATCACCCGACTTGGCCTTGCCAGCCTTGCGGGGGAAGACAATCAACTTGGCCTTGTAAGCCTTGAGGCGCTGGACGTTCAGCTGAAGGGACTCCTCAGACTTGTTGCGGCGACGGTGGTCAACCGAAACACCGATGGAGAGAGCCTCCTTGCGGCGGATACCGGCAGCCTATATAATAAAGAACGTGAGATAGACAGTTAGACATGTTGAATTTTTTGCCGAATGTCGAGTGAGAACAAGGGTGAGAGCAAGGTGCTTGTTGTGTAGCTGGAAGGATCTAGCTGGTGTTGGATGAGTCGTGAAACTAGCCGACAATGCCTTGTCATCTCCACAACGTCGGCACACTTGTCCACAGTCCAAATCCATAGGTCTTCCTCGTGGTTGTTCAGTCCATCAATGTGTTCGACGCATCCGGGCAAAATCGACACGTGAAGTATTTGTTGAAGGCCACAAGCGCGTACCTTGAGCTCCTCAAGGGTGAAGCCACGACCAGCACGGAGCTTGGTGTTGTACTTGACGGTAGGGCAGCGGACGGCGGGGCGGATCAAACCATCGACGGGGCGAGGGGCGATACGGGCAGCCTTCTGGACACGCGCGATACGTCTGGACTTCTTGCGGCCGGGCTGGTCCAACCAGGTCTTAACGCGGGACTGCCAGTCCTTGCGGAAATGCTGTAAGGGAGAAGAGGAGGTAGAAAGTGTCAGTCAGTCAAGACCGCTCTCTTGTGAAAAAAAAATGTCGCCATGAAAATCGACACGGCAACCATCATTGAGAACCCTCTTCGTTAAGGAACAGCAGGGCAGAAGCTACAAGAGACGGTGTCAACTTTTCTTTCCTGTTACCCTCACGAGCAGATACCAGTTTGTGGTTTGCTCATGACGGTAATGGAAAGAACGGTACAACAATGCCCCTCTACAACTGCCCTTCGCTCCATCAAGAGGATTATTGCCCCAATGCTCCTTTGTGATATGAGTACGCACCTCTCCGGGCAATTGGTTGTTGTGCTTCATGGTCTGATAGTGCGAGAGTAACGAAAACGTCCAAGGATTGTTTGGTTCCGTGCAGATTCCAGAAAAGGTTGCAAGTCGATAGGAGGACACAATAAAATTGAGGTAAAGGAAACACTGATCAGTAAACAAGTTCAAGTGATCATAAAAACTTCCATGAAGATCCGGATCCAAGTCCTCCCCAACGGACGAGCCGCCGATCCCGATCCTGAAGTTGAGTTTTGAATCTGTTTTGATTGCGCCGCACTGCAGCTGCTGCTCTGCGAATCGCTGATCGGAACTCTGGCAGTTCAGAATCAATCGCCTCGCTGACTTGGTGAATCACGACTCGAGTTCCATTGGGTATATGATGCCCCTCCGAGTGGGTATAAGATCCTCTGCAATAGCGGAAAGGTGTGTTCTTTCAACGCTGGTCCGGGCAGGCTTTTGAGAAGACGAATCAGGTCCCGATCCTTGCAATGGATTCATCCTTCTGCTATCCCACGAGCCAATCCTAATGCATGTATTTTTCTGGATGGAGTGAGTGGTGTCGATGGTATCCTGGTTCTCCAAGTCGCATATTTGTTCGCGAAGGCTCATGCGATGGTCCCGATGGATCGATGGATGCGACGGATGTCTCCGCCAACACGATGGATGCAGCTCCCCCTTCTGTGGATGGTTCAACAATGTACCGAGTATTGGTGAAAGCAAAAAGGAGTGTCACACAGTGCGCGCAACAGCGACCTATAAATCTTTGACTGGGATCGGATAGGGCCCTTAACAGCCTGAAAGCAGGACCCTTTTCATGGCTCGCAAGCGACCATTGAAAACGCTAAAGACGCGTCATTTTGTGTGCGGTGGGAGGATGTTATTCGTATTCTTGAAGGGGGGTTTTTTTTGTTCTTTCAGACTAGTCATTAAAGTAGAGGGATATGGGAAGGGGTATGGAAATACAGATATGGTGGAATGAGGATCTTTGCTAGCCTATGCTTAGGTATGGTGTGTGATTCTTGAAATAAAGATAAAACATCGAAGAGAGAACAAGACTTGATACGGACAAGAGAAAGGAAGGGAGGAGAGAGCATCTCTCTCTCGTTCTCTCTCTCTCCTTCGTGCGTTAATACAAGCGAGCGGCTTCTCTTGTGGACGTGATCGGGTTATGCGAAGGCTGTCTTCCAGAAAAATGACCGTTCTTCAATTGAGGCGAAGAGAGGTGGTGGCCGTGCCCGTATGGATGGCCATGCTGCATCTCAGTCGAGACGCCATCGCCAATCGCTGCAGGGACAGGGGGGCTCTTGAGCATGGGCTGTTGCTTCGAGCCCGTGATCCCAGTCAGTCGCGCAGGCAGGAAAAACGTACAGTAACCGACCATGGCGACCAGGATGTTGATGGGCAAGAAGAAAAGGCTGGATCGGTGCTGCTCTTCGGTAATGCGGTAGGCCAGATACGTGTCATACTCACGCATCTTTTCGTCAATGCTGGCAAAGCGCTCCTCCGTGTACGATCGCAGCAAGGTCTCCTTCTTATCGTGGCGCTTGATTTGTTTGGTGAGTTGGTGGAGAGTGGGCTCAACATTGTCCTGCACTTGAAGAACATCCCTCTTGGTGGCAAATGCACGTCGAAGCTGGCCGAGCTCTTGCTCAATGGACACGATTTTGCGCTTGAGCAATTCAACCTCTGCGTCAGGAAAATGGACTTGCTCCTGCAAGTGCAACGCACGCGCCTTCAACAGACCGATCAGATGTGTTAAAGGCCTGATGCCCGAGGCAATGATGAAGAGCTCGATGTTCAAGGCTGAGAGATAGTCCTCGTACGATGAGAAGAACGACTTGAGATACTGCAACGTGTATCCGCCCAAGAACGGCGAGCCCAGCACAAGTAGCAGTGAGAAGAACTCTTGGCGGCGGAGGCTGGCGGCCGCACTCTTACGCCTCTGCTCCAGGACCGGATCTACGGGCGCTGCATTGATGCTGGCGGACGATAGTAGGATCCTCCTTGTCCGCGCAGTATAGTAGAGCTCCCATGGCACTAAAGACAGCAGAGGAGGGGTTGCGGGATGTGAATAAAAAAAGCACATTATGTAACCACATTTCATAGCGTAATGCGCACGACCAGATACACATGCCACTACAAAAAGAACTCTCATATGGGCAGTACGCTCACAGGGGCACGCAAAGCACGCGGGAAACCAAAAACACATATAAACAAACGACAATGAGAGCAGGGTAGACCCATATGTCAAGATAAGGAAGACCACTATGGCCTTCAGTAGCTATAGAATATGAAATCGTCACATCACTCCTCAACCCCTTCCTTTCCTTCCTTATCCCTTTCGCAGGGTCAGTGCACATGTCTTTTGACTTTCTTCGCGCTATTACAGTGTCAGAGATATCCTTGCGGCAACCAAGGAGAGAGAAAAACAAACAAACAAACGTATACGCAATGCAACTGAAGAGACACCTCGAGGTGAGTGTTGTTGGGGATGTAATACCGGCCATGGTCCACTCTACAGACTACAATGGCTTACTCAATTGATGAGCTGTTGTACGCCGGAATAACTATCGAACAACAGCAACTGCCCAGTCCCATTCGTCTCCTTCAATCAAGGCAACATACTTAAAAGCTACTAAGCACCCTCGATTCCTTTACGGTTTTTTTCTTACCTTTGATGATATTGTAAAGGAAAAATGCAATCAGCGTCAAGGTCAGGATGTCCGAGAAGATGTCTGACTTTCCAAAGACAAGCGCCCCCAAGGGCGGAAGCACCGCAAAGAGAATGGGCCAACTGTGAGCCCCGCTAGAGAATTCAGCTGGGTCGTGTGCACCCGAGCGCGGCTGTCTCTCCGTGGAGCCAACACCGCCGCGAGTAGTCCCTCCTCCTCCGCCACCAGGGGGCAGCGACGCATTTGAGCCGTTCTGGTGATGGCTGGCAAAAGCCCCTGCCGCGCCTGCTGCTGCTGTTGCCGCCCCGGCCCTGCCGTTGCTGCTTGCAGCGCCGTTCAAATTGGTGTGATGACTGCTCTTGTGGTTCAGGGTCTGACCGTTCGCAGAAGAGTTGGATGAGAGCGAAGACGACCGCCCGCCGTTCACTGGGCGTCCGCCGCCGTTGCTGCTACTGTTGTGGCCGTTCTCGAGTTCGAGATGGGTGTTCTTGGCGCCATTGTTGTTGGTGCCGCGATAGTGAAGGGACTTGGTGTACATGGTTGGCTCAGAGTCAGAGTTCAAGGGCATGGTCGAAGAGGCTGTGGTGGTGGTCGTGGATGAGATGGTAGTGGTGGTGGTTTCCTGGCGAATCTTGTCGGGCGTCGAAGAGTCCGCGTGAGAATGATGCTGCAGGTAGGTCATGGATGGGGCCCCTGGTTTGTTGGTGTTCTACTCTAGCGTAAGGAATGGGGGAAGTCCGTCGTTGGGCGAGTTCGAGGTGACTATATACTTCCTTTTTTTTTGAAGACTGTACGAGGAGGGTATTCGAGAGGTGCGTGTGATAAGAGAACGAGAAATGGGATAACACGGACGATTGGGTGGTCGGTGGGTAGGGTAGGGGCGGTGCGTGAAGGGATGAAGGAAGAAAGTGACAAGGAAAGGAACAAGAAAAAAAAGTCGAGTTAGGGCTCAAGCAACCGAAAAGAGATAGTCGGCTGCACAAGGACGTGGGCAAAATAACAAAAACAAAAGTGATGAAATCGACGGTGGTAGAGGAGCGAAAGCGAGAGCGAGAGCGAAAAGACAAAGATGGTATTCAAGATGGAGGAAGGTAGAAGAGCAAGAGAGAGAAGGAACGACAGCGTTGTTTGCTTGAAAAAAAGGTGCATAGAGACAAAGGACGACGGCTATGCAAGCAGAGTAAGGGGCAGGCATGAAGGTAAGCAGCAGGGTTTGTTGGTCTGTGGGCACAAGACCAGAGAGCAAACAAAAAAAGAGGATCATCGCCAGGCGACAATCTTCTCGCGCTCTGGACCAGGGATGGTGTTGAGCACTCGAAAGAGTCAGCGGTGAGAAAGGGACGAGGTGCGGAAGGTTGGAGTGTGGTAAGTGATTCGAGCTGTTGCTCACGCATGGTTGCTAGAGGGGAGGGAGGGAGGGAGGGAGGGGGGTTGTGCCACGCTCTTGAACTAGCGCGTACAGGCAGCAGCGCCTTTAAAGCTATACAGAACAACGGGAGTTGTTGGTTTTGCACTGTTCTCTGGACAATCATGCAAACTCCCTCTCACACGGCTCTCCGCCGCAATGGTTTTCTATATTACTCAAAAGACCCCACAAGACCAATGGAGGCGTACAAGTGTGCATCCATTTATCGTGGGCCACCCGAGCGTAAAGAGCGATGAGTTCAGGCCATCGTGCACCATGCATAGTATGCATGTATTTTCCCACTGCTTGCAAAGAGGACGAGGGGGAGTTGTGGAACCCAAAGGTTGAGTGGTTATGGCGTCTTTGAGCCATCGTTCCATTAAGAAAGAACACGAGCACAATGCTGGCTGCATATTGTGACCAGGAAGATGAGCATGTGTAAGTTGTTGCTGAAGAAATGGGTGGGAGGATGGAGGGTGGGTTGGGAACCAGCAAGTACCCCGTTGTACTTACGCTTAGGTGATCACTGTGCGGAGATGGAACAGAATAAAGGATGTGACAAAAATGAAGGCAAAGAAGAAGAGAAAGCGTGGTCCTGGCCAGAGCGTAGCTTTAAAGGAAAATCGATGTGTGTGCAGAGTGCGACAGGGCTGTGGAATAATACCGTGGAGCAATGGATGCATTGAGGTAGGGTTCCATCCATTTTAACGATCGAAACGAAACGAAAAACCTGCTGCATCCAGAAACAGCGACCGACATGCGGGACTGAGGTGGTTTGTGCAGGAGCACATGCATGATGGTCCTGCACTCGTAGATGATGTGAGGTAGATTACAGTACGAGGACTGCAATGTCGGGTGCATGGCATGGCCAAAGTGTTGCCTCTTCACAAGGTAATTATCTCACTGCAGCCTCGTCAAGGTGCTGACGCGTGAATGTAGTACGTGCACAATTCGGCGACGAATTTTGGCACATGTGCGCGCATCCTCTCATCGCCGTCGTTGATTCATCCTTCACGCAGCATTCTCTCTCTCCGTTGGTGTGCACACGCATGACTTGTGATATACTACATGGAAAAAGAAACCCTGGTCGGTCTTCGACGACTGATGAATAGTGGAGGGGAACGGCCGTTCCTAACCTCGGACCTAATGTGAAATCAGATGCGCGTGCAATTGTGGCACATGCGAGCCAAAGTGTCTGCTCTGCTCGCTGCCCTACATATGTCTATGGGTAAGGTTTGAGTTCTCTCGCACAAGAGCAACAGATAATAAACGATCGGAGATAGGGGTAATGACCTTGACTTCCTCAATTCGTTCTCGCCACTGTCTCGTGCTGCGAGTTGCATCGTCAAAGCCGGCTTCCTGACGCCAGGCTTCTGCCAATACAAGAGTTGTCATATGTGGACTGTTGACAAGGAGCAAGGGAAAGAGCGACGCTTTTAAATATCGTCGTTGGGTGGATAAGCAGCGGCCAAAGACACGCACTGTCACAAGCCAGCGATATAGTCCGTGATGAATTCAATAGCCTACAATGAAAGTGTAAACACAAAAGGTGCCTTGACCCAGATATGAGCAAAATTGCTTTGAGGCAAGGTCAGGGGCAGCCTCGATGTCCAACTCATGTGAGCACAGAACCTCGACGTCAATTCTGCAGCAAAGTGCAGACTGCCCTGACAATTTGTCCACACACAATGCCAGAGGTGTTGGGATCAGTCTAACCTTCCACGTTCGCAGCTGCGAGGGAGCTTTACGTGTTCACTTTACAGGGGACCCTGCATTCGATTGTTCCCCGGTTGGTCTCAAGTCTTTGCTGCATGCTTGACAAGCACCCTCAAACTCAAAACGTAGCCCTTGTGGATGGAGGCATGGTGTCACAATGTGCATACATACACCTGGAGCAGACTCTTGTGGAGATGACATTCGTCATGGCGAGTGTCATGAGGACGGCCCACGTCTCCATGGCGAGGCATATCGAGGGATGATTGAGGTTGGGAGTGTTATTTACTAAACCGCGCGTACCTTGCCCTCACATTCCAGCTCTCACAGGACTCAAGCGATTGCAAGATTTAAGAAGATGGTTTTTGTATGTCCGATTTTCACATCTTACCGTCGGTTGATCCAACAGAGCTTGGATGATTGCGAAGGTGGGATATAGGGGTCAATACATGTTCGCCGTAGACCTTGACCACGTGGAAAAACCCTTTCCTCTTGGACTGGGGAGGTGGTTCAAAGACGGTAGCACCTTGCCAAAGGACACTCTCAAGAGTCTCAACCATGGACAAAGTCATGTAGTGTCGTAGCTGCCCAACTGCATCGAATTGGCGCTCGTGCTTTGATGTGCATACTCATATTCTTCTTTGTTCCTGAGCTCTTTTATGCCCTGTGACACCTGCTGGGATGACCCAACCTTATGATTATGACGCATGGCGGTGAACCTTGCATACGTACAGAACAGTAGCATGGCCCAAGAGCCTTTTGTTTCTGTATTCGCCGCATAAATGGTCACTTGCGCAAAGGGAAGGAAGCATGAAGCAGCTGGTGTGCATGAAAGTGGGCGGGAGAATCATCCGCGTGCAGTGCTGATGATCATTTTTCCCGTTTTACATGCCTGTCTGTGTCAAAGCCCAGCTTCATGTCCTGCATTGAAGAGCAAATCTCTCCCTTGGCCACGTCCTCCTCCTTCGACTGCTGATCTACCTATTGGAACGCTACCGCAATATACAGAAAACGCTGTCCTCAGTACAAGTCTCGGGAGGTACCTTGTGAGTGCTGTGATCCATCTAATGCATCATGAGCATGGGTGTGCTTGCAGCCTGTGCATTTGCACTATCAGTGAGAGGTAACACGCATGGTCTCAAGCATCTGCCCTCCGTTTTTTCGCTGGCCTACTCCCTCGCAACAGCGCATAGATACAGATGCGCGTAGATGAAGTCGTCATTTGTTCACGATGGCCCATGTTTTATTTGTTGGACACCTTGCAAAGGGAGATGGAGAGCATCTACTCAGTGCTTTGTGATGGAGCACTGCTCACACGGGCTAGGGATCATTTTTTTACGTCGCTCCCGCGCTTGCCATCGGTTGTGTTCTTTTTGTCCTGCCTTCTACGCGAAGGCACTGAACACCAATCAAGCTCACACCACGTTGGCTTTAGGCCAGCAGCGCAAAGTCTTGTCCCAATGATTGAGATAGCCCAAGAGCCTTCTTGTGTAAGCATAACTCCGTGTTGTGCGTCGTCGCACCAGGGTTAGAGTCTTCATCCTTCCCCAAAACTCTCATAACAGACGCAGCGCTTCCCTCGTATCACAAGACATGTCAGCCGCCCCTTTTGACTTTTTGCGCGCCATTTTGTCCTCTGTCGCTTCACCCTTTTTTTTCCTTTTGTCCTTTCGGTGCATGCCTTTGCCAGGTCAACTCCTTCACGCTGCAGGACAGAGACATGCAATTAGCATCAAAGGAGGACAAGCAGGACCTATGGGGTGCACTCGGTATGTCCACCTTCAGGAGCGGGAAGGGCGAGGCAAAAAAAAATGGTGGAAGGCTGACTTTCTCCTCCCCCCTTTGTTTTTTGTCCCATCGCCCTTTTTCGAATCTCGATATAAACCCTGCAAGTCGTCCTCTTCTGTCCTCTACTATCTAGCTTGTCTACCTCTCCTCTTCCTCTCCTTCTCCCCCCTTCACCCTTTTTTCTGAAGGTTGCTTTGCTCTCACCCCACAGCCCACCGCTTTACAACTGAACCCTATTCACACTCAACGCCAACGACAGCAGAACACTCACCGGCAATCTTTTTGTATTTTGCCGCTTCTTTCCTCTGCTTCGCAATTCGCCCATCCTTTGACTCAAATCTCAGGCACATCAGTTTCACACCGCACGAAATACAATTCACGACGAAAAAAACGTTATAAAGACGACCCTACTCACGAACGCCCCGAACACCTCGAGCACCTTGAATACCTACAACACTCTCACCTCGAAACTATACCAGCGACCCAACCAAAGGTAAAAGACCAAATGTTTGTTTTTGGGCAATAAGCCAGCACAATGTTCGGAGGCATGGAGACTAACATTTCCTCTACGCATCATTGCACGCAATAGTTTTCTTTTGGGTCTTTCTTTTTCTCTGCTTTTATCACCCATCTTTATAATACATATATTCTATAATGGCATTGGTCTCGGAATCATCCATGGACAACTTGGCCAAGAACCGCATCTCTTTTCGCGAGGACCTGAACACCCGGCACTGCGATGACGATGGTTTCAGTAGTGATGATTTCAGTGACGACGATGAGGATGATGACGCCTCATCGTCCAAGGACCCAGACACGGCAGAGATTGCAAGCATGGAGCGCAGAGCACTCAAGTACCGAAAATCGCTCACGATGCTCAACCAATTTGCAGGGCTGCAGCTGACCGAGGACGCAGCCGCCAAGCAACCAACCAAAGAGCACCTCCTAGCGGCAAAGAAGAGCATTGACGACCTCACAGCATGGGTAAGGGATGCGATAGGGATTGAATGACGCGCTTTGTTTGCTGTTTGGCGGTAAAGTAAGAATGTAGCCTAATGGGAGACCTCTGTTTTGACCGTGTGCGGCTTTTTAGGTGAATGCGGCAGCCTTTGAGAGCGACGACGATGACAACGACGGCTAAGCGCAGCTTGCCTAGGTCTCGGAACAGAAAGCGACGATACCAGATTCCCGTGTTTTTTGGGCAGACGATAGACGTTCAAGACGCTTCAGACGGAGGATCAACAGATTGACCATTGCTACCCAACTCCTTAACCCCACCCTCATCCCCTCCACACGCAGGCAGCCTCCCTTTTCACCCATAGACCCACAACACGACATAATAAAATATCCATCCAATCCCATCCAATCCCACGTAGCTTGTCTGAGGCTGAAAACGATCAGATACGAAATTGAAGCACTTCAGCTTCGCTTGACTCGTTTTTTTCCTCATCTCTCATCCCCCTTTCTTCCTCCCCACTCCACCTGCCCATCATGGTCTTCGCTCTCGCTCGTGCTGCCTCCTCTCGTGCCTCGCACTGGAGCGTCAAGGTTAGCTTCTTCATCCCTGCTCCCCTACCGCCTCCATCGAGCTAACTCATCAGCCACGCACATCGCTCGGCTTGATCCCAATCGCATGTCGCATTTCAACTGACCAGTTTCCTTTCCTCCTTCCTTGTACCTGTCCCGCCTACCTCCTAGTCTTTCCACTCCTCCAGCGTCAGCATGGTAACTTTGCCAACTTGATATGAGGCAGCTTGTTGCTCACATACTTCAGCCCGCGAAAAAATGTCAAGTTGCAGATGCATGGAAGCTGATGATCGATTCTTTGACTCCATTTCCTTTCATAGCACGGCGTCAAGCGTGTTGGTGTCCTCGGTGCCGGCCAGATGGTAAGGCCTAAATGATCAGGAAAACGAACGACAGACCGTCTTGATAACACAACGGATTGGGATCATGAGCTCGCAAAAGCCTTTGTTCACAACTGTCTCAAGACCAAGCGCGCTGATCACTGCTTTTTTTTTTGACCATGAACAAATAGGGATTGGGAATCGCCTTGGTCGCTGCTAATGTTTCTAAGCTTCCCGTTCTGCTTCTGGACACGAACGAGACTCAGCTCAACAAGGGCCTCAAGTTCATGGGTAATAATAGCTCGAAGGACAACAGGACGAAAAATCGAGACTGAACGAAAAATGTGTCGGGAATGACCGTGGAAGCCGTGGGAAAAATTGTGCTTTTTTTTTGTTCTCCAAATTGAGTGCTAACCTTCAATTGGCACTGTTGCCCTGGAAAAAAATACTAGATTCGCTACTCAAGAAGGACATTGCCAAGGGCCGCTTGACTGAGGCCCAGGCGGATGAGACCCGTTCCAGAGTTAAGACCACCCAGAAGATGGCCGACTTTGGCGATATTGACTTTGTGATCGAAGCCGTCTCCGAGAACCCCGCTCTCAAGGCGACCCTCTTCCGCGATCTGGCCCAGGCCACGCCCAAGCATGCGATCCTGGCTTCCAACACTTCGAGCATCAGCATCACTAAGATTGCTGCTGCTGCCAAGGGGCGCGAGGAGCAGGTCATCGGAATGCATTTCATGAACCCCGTTCCTGTCATGAAGCTGGTCGAGATCATTCCCGGTCTGGCCACCTCGAACGAGGTCTTGAAGACCACCAAGGATCTTGCTGTTGCCATGGGCAAGACTTGCACCGTCAGCCAGGACGTTCCTGGATTTGTTGCTAACCGTCTCCTGATGCCTTACATCAACGAGGCCATTATCGCCTACGAGACCGTAAGTTGACCTTGCGAGTCGTTGCGGTGTTTTGTTTTTGTTTTTGTGTTGGCGAATGATGAAAAAAAGCGAAGTGGACACTGAAGGATGTTTTTTGTGCGTCATATAGGGCATTGCTTCCAAGGAGGACATTGACACGACTATGAAGTTGGGAACCAACATGCCCATGGGTCCCTTGACGCTCGCCGATTTCATTGGTCTGGATACCTGCTTGGCCATCATGAAGGTCCTCCACGAGCAGCTCGGTGACACCAAGTACCGCCCAAGTGTCCTGTTGAACAAGATGGTGGATGCTGGATGGGTCGGCAAGAAGTCTGGACGTGGTTTCTACATCTACTAGGAGGTTTTCTGGATTTTTCACAAACCAATCATTTCTATTCCTTTTTTACAATGACGGCAAATACAATTATCGATAGAACAAAAATAACAGATTGTTGTCTATGCCCGAGGGGTTTAATGTTATGGGGGGAAGGGGGGGGGTCTCTAAGGCGATTCATCCTCGTTCATGGCCATCAACAAATCGGTCTGTTCCTCGACGCGCAGCGCCTGGATGAATTCTGGCAAGGATTCGCCATCCAGTACAGACTCTAGTTCGTGTAGTGTCTTGTTGATTCTATGGTCTGTCACTCGGTTCTGTTCACCAAGCAAGCGAGCAAAAAGAAACAAGAAAAAAAAAAAGAAAAAACACATCTTTTAGGAATCGTTGGGTCAACCTTGAAATGCTCACATATCAGCGTTGTGGATAATGATATATCCTCTTTTACCTGTGGGAAATTATAGGTCCGGATCTTCTCTGATCGTGCACCCGTTCCAACCTGCTTCCTCCTCGAATCACGTCTCTCCGAGGCCAGCTTCTCTCTCTCCCGCTCATACAATTTTGCCCTCAGAATCGTAAACGCCTTGGCTCTGTTCTTTTGATTCGATCGCTCGTCTTGAATCGCAACCACAATCCCTGTTGCCAAATGGGTCAACCGAATCGCCGAGTCCGTGGTGTTAACTTTTTGTCCGCCTGATCCTGAAGCTCGGAACACATCCACGCGCACATCTGAATCCTGGATCTGGACTTGAACTTCTGTCGGTTGAGGCATGATCGCGACGGTGATGGTGGAAGTATGGATCCGTCCTTGGGTCTCTGTTGCAGGGACACGCTGAACTCGGTGAACACCAGATTCAAACTTGAGTTGACCAAAGACATTGGATCCCGTAATCGCGATCGTGGCATCCTACAGAAAAATGCAAAAACAATAAACCCCCGCGAAAGTGGTTTGATATGAGTGCCGTTATCCCAAGTTAAAGCGGCCAAGTGCGGACGTTGAAAATCATAGGAAGGATCACTATGTTTACCTTGATGGCTCCTAGACCATCGTGCGTCTTTGAGATTTCCTCCCACCGCCAGCGCTGTCGCTCTGCAAAGCGTTCGTACATGCGGAGGATCTCTGCAGCAAACAACCCAGCCTCATCACCTCCCGTACCAGCACGGATCTCCAGTAGGGCGTTGGCTTCATCCGCAGTATCGGTGGGTAACATGGACAACAACAGTTCCTTTTCCATCTGGACAATCGTCTCGGTCGTCGACTTGATCTCCTCCTGGGTCATCTCCAGTAAATCCTTGTCCTGAGCGGTCAGAGGGTCGTCGAGCATTTGCTGGAGCGAATGCAAATCTCGGATCTGAGCCTCGACCTCAGAGTACTTGTCTGTGATAAGCGACAGATCATGGAGCTGTTTGGTCTTTTCGGCGAATTTGGCGGGGGAGAGGTCTTCCATGATGGCGTCCACGTCCGAGTCGGAAGATTGACCGTTGATCTCCTGGAGAAGCTTTTCGTGAAGTTGTTTCATGGACTCGAGCTTGGGCTTCATCTTGTTCAGCATGGGGTTGTGGAATATAATCTCGCGAGTAGTGGCCGAGGCTTTGCTGAGAGTTGAAGAGGAGGAGAATAGGCGTCTGGATCCGTATTGATCCGAGGTTGTGTCTTGGCCGTTGAGGCTACTGTGCTTAGGGAAGGAGAGGGAGCCGGGTGCGGTGGATGGTGATGTGGTTTGGCAAGCCATGGCTGCTGTGTGCATGGTATGATTCCTGGAGAGCAAAGTCCTTGAGGAGGTGGCCCGAGAGTGTGTGCGAGCAAGCAGCCTGGTGACCTGGGCGGCGACATGCCTTGAGGAATGTAAACACGCAGCCATGGGTATGTGTAGGTGAGTGTGCTGCTCTTTCTGAATTGGGAGAATGAATGCCGCTGTTGAGTGAATGCCCTCTCCTTGTCCTGCCGCTGTTCTTGTCGCTAGTGGTGGCCTGGTCGTCTGGTCCTGCAGGTGGAGGGTGTAGCTCGGAGGCAGACGCAAAGTCACCCAGTGGACCCAAGGCAAAGCGCGCAAGCCACTGGATCAAACACTGGCTGCTGGCTGCTGTGCTGTAAATCATGTGATGGTCCGTATTTTTCCCACGATGGCCAGTCTGTGCAATCTCCATCCTTTTTTTTTTGTTCTCCCTGTTCTCGTCTCCCTCCCACCCATCTCTGCCTCCTCACTCTCTCTCGCTCTCTCCACTCTCTCCCGCGTCACTCTCGAGTCTCTCTTTGCCTCGCTCCCGCCTACATCATGAGCATCTTCTACAAAAAGGCGCTGGCCCCCATGGTCTCCAGGGCCATGGCCCCCTCCACCCTGTCACGCTCCGCTACTCTGATGCGCCCCTCCTTCGCCGTCGGAATGGTCAGGTCCTACTACCGCGCCCATGAGGATCAGAGCACCATCCTGCCCAACAACATCGACACCCACAAGCCAGAGTTCAAGGTAAAAACTAAAAAGGCGCAATCAAACAGCGGGACAACGACAAGAACCTTGCTTGTTTGTTCGGGATTCAATTCAGGATCAGCTGCTGGTTTTCCCAATGATCTCTGAATGGCCATTAACCCGAGTCTGACCTCCTCATGTCCGAATATAGGAAAACGCCGCCAGGATGCAAGCTCTTGTGGATGATATGAATGCAAAGGTCGCAGAGATCAAGCTCGGTATGGTCTGATTGAGTATTTCTTGATGAGTGTGCGGGGGAACGTGGGAAAATAGAGGACACTTTTATTTCTTCTTTCCGCCAGCCGGCGCGCCAATCGATCCGATGTTGCTCTGGCTCGTGTTCATTCACTAACCATATTGCCCCTTACCTCTTGCACTGGTCCTCTTCATTGACTATAGGTGGAGGAAAGGTTGCCAGAGAGAGACACTTGTCCCGCAAAAAGCTGTTGCCTAGAGATCGGTAAGGTTCAGCGTCCACATGTGTTTGTTTGCTTTATTGAACCCCTACATCTGGTTAAAGAAAACACTGGAAAAACCAACACCCCATCTTCTCCTCTGCATAGCGTGGATCGCTTATTGGACAACGGATCGCCTTTCCTGGAGATTGGTCAGTTTGCTGGACACGAGTTGTACGAGGACAAGGTCCCCGCTGGAGGCGTCATTGCTGGTATTGGTCGCGTGAACGGCGTCGAGTGTATGATTGTTGCCAACGACCCTACCGTGAAGGGAGGCACGTACTACCCCATCACTGTCAAGAAGCACTTGCGCGCCCAGGAGATTGCCAGAGAGAACCGTCTCCCCTGTATCTACCTGGTCGAGTCTGGTGGAGCCAACTTGCCCCGTCAGCTGGACGTCTTCCCCGACAAGGAGCATTTCGGACGCATTTTCTATAACCAGGCCAACATGTCTGCTATGGGTATCCCCCAGGTTGCTGTTGTTTTGGGATCCTGCACGGCCGGTGGTGCCTACGTGCCTGCCATGGCTGATGAGAGTATCATTGTTCAGAAGCAGGGAACCATTTTCTTGGCTGGTCCTCCTCTGGTCAAGGCCGCCACCGGTGAGGTTGTCTCTGCTGAGGACTTGGGAGGCGCCGATATGCACTGCAAGGTCTCTGGAGTGACTGATCACTTGGCTGTCGACGACGAGCATGCCCTGGTTCTTGCTCGCCGTGTCATCGGCAACCTCAACTACCAGAAGAAGCCTCAGGTAAATGAGGTTCCCTATTTTTCCTGAGCACTATTCTTTGGCTACTTCCTCAGCTAATCATGATTTTTCCTCTCGTACTTTTCATATATTGCGAGTAGTTGGTGACAAAGAAGGTCGAGGAGCCCTTGTACCCTGCTTCAGAGTTGGGCGGTATTGTCGGCGACAACCTTAAGAAATCGTTCGATGTCAAGGATGTGATTTCCCGTATTGTCGATGGCTCAAAGTTCAGCGAGTTCAAGGAGAACTACGGCACGTCCATCGTCACTGGATTCGCCCACATTCACGGATACCCAGTTGGAATTGTCGCCAACAACGGTATTCTCTTTTCTGAGGCTGCGCTCAAGTCGGCACACTTTGTCCAGCTCTGCACACAGCGCAAGATCCCTCTTGTGTTCTTGCAGAACATTACAGGATTCATGGTGGGATCCTCTGCAGAGCAAGGAGGCATTGCCAAGAACGGAGCCAAGATGGTCACTGCGGTCTCTTGCGCACAGGTCCCCAAGTTCACAGTGATCATTGGAGGATCGTTTGGTGCTGGAAACTACGGCATGTGCGGCAGAGCCTACTCTCCTAGATTCTTGTGGATGTGGCCCAACGCCCGTATCTCGGTGATGGGAGGCGAGCAGGCTGCAGGAGTGTTGGCAACGGTCAAGAGAGCCGGTATGGAGAAGCGCGGTGAGAGCTGGGAGCAGAAGGAGGAAGATGACTTTAAGCAGCCTATCATTGATCTCTACGAGAAGGAGGGCCACCCTTACGTCTCTGGAGCACGTCTCCTGGACGACGGAACCATCGATCCTGCCGATACCCGCGCTGTCTTGGGCATGGGACTCTCTGCAGCCTTGAACGCCCCTGTCAGCGAGACAAACTATGGTGTTTTCCGCATGTAAGACTTGCCGTACAGCCGTTTTTTGAAGATGGACAGAAGAGTAGTATTATCATAGACATTATTTTTTTTTTATAAAAGCGAGAAAAAAGCCCCCATTGCTCCACTTGATCCGGTGTTCCAAGGACGGCGCCAGGTAGATGTTGCTTCTGGAGAGGCAGCAAAAAAAGGGGGGGGGGTGCGTAGTATGTTATGGTCGGGTGATTTATACGGCGTAGTGAGGTGTAATGGCCGTGTCTGTCAGGGACGAAGGCAGATGGTGCCCCCGCCGGCGGACAAACGAGAGAACGAGACGCGAGAAAACTGAAAAGGGCCAATATTGGCCTATCACAGCCAGCGACCCCCGGTTTCTTCCCACGGGTCTTTCTCACTTGTCGCTCTCCTCACCAGGCTCTCCTCCTCAGTCCTCGGGCTGCAGCTGCTCGCCTCTCCACACAGCGCAGACTCTGGCCGTGTGCAGCAGACAGGAAGGCTACGCTGTACAGTAGCTGGGTTTCCCACGCCTGCCAGGATGGAGGAGTAGGAGAACGAGGGTCCAAGAGAGGCCATCGCACTGCAGCAGATATATTTTCCGGCCACAAAGTGCCACGCTGCCCGATCGACTGGGGTGGAGTGCGCCCCCCATTATCGCACTCTGGGACAATGTGTATAAGAAGCGGCTTCTCTCACCCTGTGCCCCCATTCCACTTCTTTCATCCATTCCCTCTCGTTCATCTCCTCCTCTTCCATCCCCTCTCTCTCTGTCTCTCTCCCCTACCTTGCTCTCATCACCGTTACTCATCACTCGCTCCACTCCCAGCGTCTGCATCATCGCCAGCTCCTGATCTCTCCACTCTCACATCCTCATCCCTTTTTTCTTCTCGCACATCCCATGTTTGTCCAAAGAACACTCCGTCAGGCTGTCAAGGCCCACACCGCCTTCACCTCCTCCCCCGCCGCCTACAGCGCCAAGGTCGTCTCCTCGCGCTTCTACAGTACCGCCATCGCGCCCCTCGATGCCTCCAAGCTCGAGATCCATGCCTCCAAGAACAAGAAGCCACTGCAGGAGAACTCGCAGCTTGTCTTTGGCAAGACCTTCTCCGACAACATGCTCACCATCGAGTGGGAGGCCGGCAAGGGCTGGGCCAAGCCAGAGATCAAGGAGTACGGCAAGCTCCACCTCGACCCCTCCGCCGTCGTCTTTCACTACTCGTTCGAGTGCTTCGAGGGCATGAAGGCCTACAAGGACAAGAAAGGCAGGACCCGTCTCTTCCGTCCCGACATGAACATGAAGCGTTTCAACAAGAGTGCTGCCCGTATTGCCCTTCCCGTAAGACCCTCTTTTCTGTTCACCCATGGACCTTTCTATCCTTTTTTTTCCTTGCATGGGTCCCTAATAATAGTTTTTTTTGGGGCACGACTTGTAGAACTTTGAGGACAAGGAGTTGATCAAGTTGATTGGCGAGTACTTGAAGGTCGATGACCGCTGGATCCCCGAGGGCCGTGGTTACTCGCTTTACCTCCGTCCCACCATGATCGGCACCCAAGAGTCCCTTGGAGTGGGTGCATCGAACAAGGCCTTGATCTTTGTCATTGCCTCCCCAGTCGGCCCTTACTTCCCCTCGGGATTCAACGCCGTCAGCCTGTTGGCGACCTCGGACAAGGTCCGTGCCTGGCCCGGCGGAACGGGTGATGCCAAGGTCGGAGGCAACTATGCCCCTTGCATCAAGCCCCAGTTGGATGCCAACAAGGAGGGCTACCAGCAGAACTTGTGGCTCTTTGGAGCCGACCACCAGGTCACCGAGGTCGGCACCATGAACTGCTTTGTCTTCTGGAAGAACGAGCAAGGAGGTAAGTCTCCCATCGCCCAAACCTGAACACTTTGGTTTATTTAAATCGCGTACATCTGTAGACCCCTTTGTGGCATATCTTTCTGACGATAATGTCCTTTTGAATCTGCGCTTTTAGAGAGAGAGCTGGTCACCCCTGACCTCGATGGATCCATCTTGCCCGGAGTCACCCGTGACAGTATCCTGTCCCTTACCCGTCAGTGGGGCGAGTTCAAGGTCTCGGAGCGCAAGTTCAACATGGCAGATCTTGTCAAGGCTGATAAGGAGGGCCGTATCATTGAAATGTTTGGTAAGGGAAAAATTTCACAAGCCAGAACATCACTGGATATTTTGTTTTTTTCGCGGTCGTATTACTCATATGGCTCATCACTGCGCGGCGATCCTTTGCGAAATGATTGTGGACATGCTCGCTCCCCCTTCTATCACTGGGATATGCAATGCGAGGGCTCCCTTTGACCATCGTCCTTATCCTCCCATGACCATCATCTTTCCCGTCCATGACGCGTTTGACACACTTGACTAACACTTTTGCTTTTCGATGTATTTTTTTGTTTACAAGGTGCTGGAACTGCCTGCATTGTCTGCCCTATCAAGAAGATCCACTTTGAGGGCAAGGACATCAACATCCCCTTGGACCCCTCAGACAAGACCAGCCAGGCTGGCAAGCTGACCAAGCGCATCAACGATGCCATCATGGACATCCAGTACGGTGATGCTGAGGGTCCCGAGGGCTGGTCCGTGATTGTCTAAATCAGAATAACTTTCGCCGATGTAGGAAAGAACTTTTTTTAATAAAAACTATACAAACAGGTACCTGATGGAAGTATGCACATCGCACTGATATCCCCTGCGCCTCCATATGGGCCATATCAACCACATAACCGCGCTTTCCATTGGCCCGTCAGGGCTGTTTCTTGCCCGTTGTTCGACCCCAGTGCGATAACAGGTTCCTAAGCAATGTTAGTGGTACGGTTTGACACTCTGTGTATCTGGCGCCGTCTGAACACGCTTAAAGCTACTTCGAATCCGACACTGCTGCAAGATCCGCACACACATTAACAAGTACCCCCCCCCCCCCCCCTCTTCTTGCATCATGACCATAATGCCGGAACCCCGCAACATTGTTTTATGTTCCTTGTGAGTAGAGCAAAATCAAATATATATATTACAAAACTTTTTTCTTCTTGATCATCTTTTTTCTATTTCATCTAGACCGTCAAGGCGGCAGGGGGAGATGTAATACCTGGAGCCATGGGGGGTGAGAATGCTCGCGAGGCAGCAGCTGCAGCTCCAGAGGCCACGACAGATGCGTACGAGAACGGCAACGCCGTCCGTGCGCGTGGAGGCGATGCCATGGAGGACGGGGACGAGGCGGACAAGGATGGGAACGCAGGTGAGGGCGATTGGATCACGTCCCGCTGAACACGCTTGTTCATACCCACGCCAATCAATATCCGCTTGGGCGCGGTGGGTGGAGCCATTGGGGTGGCTTTGGCGACAGGTGTTGAACCGTAGTGGTGTAAGGTGGTTGAGGCAGCCACATTGGCCGCTGGCGAAGGGCAGGGAGGCTCGGGGATATTGGCTGCTTGGCTGAAGGATGTCATGGAGCTGAGGTTGGAAGACAGGGCAAGGGACACGCGCGTCTTGCTATCCTCGCTTCTCAGTTTGACGGAGGCTGCATAGCTGAGCGGCTTTGATGGATGCCATGCCGAGACGACAGGTTGTGGGCTTGAGGGCGACAGCGGTGGGAATGCGGTCACGGATGGGCCTGTGAGCTCAGGGACGACTGGGCAAGATGAGGGCTGAGGTGCGACCATCTCCTTGTGCTCCTGAGGTCCCTTGGGATGGCTGCCGAACGTCTCCATTTCGACGTCCTTTCCGTCTTCGCTGTCTTCCTTGTCCTCCTTTGGTTCTTCCAGGTCGCGGCCCTTCTCCTCGCTCGCGTCATCTTGGCTTGGGACGTGCTGTTCTTTGGGTTCCTCGAAGGATTCCTCCATCTCCACATCTAGGGGACTGACGCCATGGGATGCCAAGGTGGTATAAGGAACCACGCGATCGGCGATTCCTTCGTCCTCTTCCTCTTCTTCTTCTTCCTCTTCCTCGGCATCCTTCTCGTCGTTGTGCAAATCCTGATCAGCATCGGAAGAGCTGTTGTTGCCAGAGCAGGGATCGCTGGTGATGATGCTGGGCTCTGCCTGGCTGGACAATTCCACAGACACCACTCCTTCCTCCATAATTTCATCCTGCGACTTTTCATTCTCCTCCTCCTCTTCCTCGACTTTTGCAAAGTCGTCCTCCTCCTCCTCCTCTACCGCATCTGGGATGGCGTCCCAGCTCAGTGTGGCCGTCCGAATCTCCTTGCCAGAGACAATCAACTTGCCTCCATCCATAATGCCCATGCCATAGCCCATGCTGTTCCTGTTGCGAGCCTTTCTGCTGATAACGCTATCGGTCGCTGCAGGTTGTGGAGGGTGCTCTTCAGAGCCATCTCCCTCATCACTGCTGTCCTCGTCGGCTCGATCTTCCTCGTCATCGTCCTCGTCATCAGATTCAGATTCCTGAGACTCCGCCTCCTCCTCGTCGTCATCGACGCTGTGGTCGTGATCTCCGCTATCAAACAAAAGCTGGATCTCATTCCCACTATCGCCTCCAATCTCCTCGATCCGGTCGGTCTGTCCACTCTTGGGGTTCTGAAGAAAGATCGTTGCCCTCTTGCTGCTGCTGTTGCCATGACTCTTCGTGCCCTTGCCCTTGCCCTTGCCCTTGCTGGTGCCAGATTTCTTCTTGCTCTTCTTGCCCTTTGTTTTCTCGGGAACATCTGGCTTGGGCAGCTCTGCGGGTCCGCCGGAAAAGATTCGCACGTCTCGATCTGGATCTTGTTGCAACCTCTCGAGCAGGTCCTGTAACCGAGGCGAGACCATCGTATCACCATAGTACCCGCTGTCCATGATCCAGCTCACGACCCGCGCGACCCAGATACGAATGTTGATCACCCGATCCACCGACAACCGGTCCACTAACAACGGCAAGAAATGCTCTTCAAATTGCTCGACAGCCATCCCCGAGTCCAAAAGCGACTGGATAATTTGAACCGCCACCACTCGGGACCGGAACCCACCATTAATGGCAAAATCCGTCGTCTGCTCAATGACTTGCTCTTGAATCGTCGTCATTGTCACAGGACCCTTGTTATCATCCGTCGTCGTACAAGTCGAGGACTCACTGCTGTCATCGGTTGTTTGTTGCTCCTCCTCGGACGAATCCGTGGCCGACTTCAATGACTGCTCTGCAGTGTCATCCGTGACATCCTCCATCTCAATATCGTCCAGCTCCTGGTGCTGCTGCTGACTGAATGGAGATTGGGATCGGCTCAAGCGGCGTCGGTTGTGCTGTTCTCCTCCATGCGGGTCGTCCTCATCCAACGAAGGGAAATCAAGATTCGAGAACGCCTTTATGGAGCTGTCTGCAGACATGGACACCTTGCCCACACGATTGCTGGCCTCCCAAAGCGCAGGGAAGGCCATGACACCGGACTCTCGGATCGTGGACACACCATCCGTACATGCTTTGACGCTGAGCGGCAAGAGGACCTGCAAGAGATCCTCTCCTTCTGCAATCTCACAGAGGCCAGACAATTGTCCCGTCAACGAATCCCTCAATCGCCAATTGCTGGACCGCTCGAGATCCGCCCAGGCTCGGGCGAGGTCATGCAAAGCATCGGAGCGGCATTGTGGCGAGAGGCAAGTGATGAACTCGACCACATGACCCAAGACCCCTTCCTTCACCTCATCCTCGGCCGATAGGCAGTCTGCAAAAGCAAGTGCCAAATCACGATCTGCGAGTTCGGGTCCAAGGATTTTGGCGACTTCGTGAAGAGAACAAGCTAGGGAGCGGCGAATAGGGGAACGGAACGTGCTGGCGAGGCGCATGTAGACGGGCTTCATGAGTTCCCATTTTGACGGTCCTGCAGTCAAAACGACAGCTAGCGATAAAAAAATAAAAAAAAAGGATACAGAGAAAAAAGTTAGTGGGTTCGGTCTGATAGGGCTCATGATGGAGGACTATTGAATGTGAACAGCGAAAATGTTGTAGTACCTGGGAAACTAAAGGCACACATGACTGCTCGCTCGTGCTCGTTCATGGGCTGTTGTCCCATGTCCAGAAAGTGGTTGAGCAACGAATCGGGTACTTTCTCCTTCTCGAATCCAGCAATGACTTCGCCCAAGACCTCCATGATCGAATTGCGGACACTGCGACTGACATCCACAGAGAAAATGTCGTAAATCTCCTCGACTTTGGCAGCCTTCATCTCTATGGGCAACGCTCCGATGAAGGAGGCGAGTACTGTGCAGCAGGCGCGTCGGATATGCCAGGTATCGTCCTGCACAAACAGATCGTAGATCGGCAACAGTCTATTTACCACCACCTCCTGGCTGACAATCCTGCAGAGTACGCCCACGGCCATGACAATCTCCTAATGGTTATAACGAGAGATGTAGAGAGACAGACTGTGTCAGTGCCCGCCCATGTCGTTCATGTTAAACTCAAGTTAAAAACAGCACTGACGAGAATCCACTTTACCTTGCGCACGTAAAATTGTGAATAATTCATAAACTTTTCCAGCTTTGGAATGACAATCTTTGTGCATCGCTCAGGGCCCAGTAACCCCGCCAGAGACGTCAAAAGCTATCATGAGAAATGAGAGCGTCGTTGTCATTAATTGTATCCTCAGTCCAAAGTCATCCATGACGTAGTTCATCAAGTCATTCACCAGTAAAGCAATCGCTTCAGCACGAATATACAGAAAAAAAACCAGTAAAGATCGCGTTCTTACCACGACCACAAGCATCTTTCCGAGCTCTGCCTCTCCATCCTGCTCATCTCTGTTGGTTGTAGAGAACAAGGACTCTTCTCCATGGGAGCCTCCCTGATCCAGTCCGCTTTCGTCCTGGTCATCCTGGTCGTCTGGGTTGTATAGCTTTCTCAATCCTGCAATCACACCTTCCAAGATCTCGCTCTCCATGACTTCATCCGGAACGTTCTCGGCCACAGCCACGACCGCCAGACGCGTCTGATGAGCAATTCCCGCATTTTGATCCAGTAACAGGTTCATAAAGATGGATGTGAAGGTGTCATGCGGCAACGATGGTAGCGGAGGAGGAGACCTAGAGTCGCGCTGGTCTCTTTGTTGTGCCACTGTAGTATCTTGTTCGTTGTTGTTGGTGTTGTCATCGTCCTCTTCCTCCTCTTCCTCCTCTTCCTCCTCCTCCACATAATCAGCACTGGCCGGCTCTTTCATGTCGTGGTCGATCACAGTGTGCTGTTGGTGTGAAAAATTAACAAGGTTGGCGTTAATTAGCACAAAATATTAAAAAAAAAAGGCCTGGCGTGCTGTTCCTGCATAGAGTTTAGGAAGCACAACAAGACACACAAAAGAAAAAGGAAAAAAAGGCATGCATGCATGCATGCATGAATGCCACGCAAATAACGAGGGGCGTAAAGTTTTTTGTTGTTGCATTTACCTGCAAGAAATAGAGCATGATCTTATCGAGCTGCGAAGCTAGCGTCTCTCTGACCGAGTCCAAGGGGTCGAGCGAAAAGTCGCGGAGGATGGGGATAATGTGCACAATGGCTTGCTGCGTCCGCATCTGCGGCAGGATGGTCAGTAGTTCCCTGGCCAGGAACGAGCTATTGATGGTCATCCAATACGAAATTAGAGTATATAATTGATTGGGATGTCAGTCATCTTTTTCCTCTGTTATGTTATTTTTTTTTTGAGAGCGATTAATTCCAACCCACAGAGTGGTCCTCTCAGAACACCATGGCGTTTGTTGAGTGTTGCACAAAATATGGAGAGTGCGGGCTACGACAAACGGACAACGAGTAATTGGAAGATGGGCCCAAAAGAGAGCCAATGGGCATGGGCAACACACGCAGGTACACGAGGCTGACGTTGTCTGCAAGTCATTGACTGGTTGAGCATCCCACGCCCTTGCTCGTGTGTTTTGCGAATGGCATCGCATGGCCTGTCGGGGATAGGATGAGAAAGCTCGATACAGAGCGAGAGAGAGGTATGCTTGGGTCCGTGTGTGCGGAGCGCATGTGGCGTGGCCTGTGTGACCCACCCCACCACATCCCATTCAAAGAAAAGAATCGCTGTTTTTCGTTGCTTACCGATGAAAATCGTACTGACTTTGCGCCAGCAATTGGGCTTTTTCAAGCGCAGACAGGTTGGGTTCTGCCAACAATTGGACAACATCCGTGTCCTCGTCGAGCTCCATGTCGTGCGAGATTATGGAACCTACATATAACGGAGAATAAAGAACGTTTTAAAAAGGGAGAGCAAGACAGAGAGAGAGCGCGCGCGAGGCGGTCGAGAGAGCGTAAGCGGTCCATGTTGAGCCTAACTCGTTGCTCGAGCTAGCCCTGAACCCCTCACCACTCGCCCACCCGCTCACTGGTGGTTGCTTTTCCCTCCCTTTTTTTAAGTAGCCGGTTGTTTATACCTGCGCTCATCTGAGCCAAGAGATTCTCGGTGTCGACAGGATCGAAGGAATCGTCCTGCTCATTGGCAAGGACCAAGTACGAGAGGGCCTTATCCTCCTGTTCGAGTTGCTCCTCGTCGTCCTCTCCAAAGTACAGGCCGAGATCTAGTGCGAATGAGAGACACCCATATGGTATTAGAAACAGAAACTGGGTCCTTCGCGTTTCGTTGAGGCCAGCACAGAGGGTGGGAGGGGGGGGAGGGGACAAGAGAACGAGCCATCGCCTGTCGTGCTGATGCTTAGTGTGCTCTGGTTGGATAGAATGTAGGATCCCCTCTTTCGGATCTTGAGCGTTCTTTTTTCAGGTCTTTGGGCCCTGCCGGCAAAATAAGGATGTACAACAAAAGATACATGTACGGCAGGGGTCGATAAGGTCAGGTGAAGACGCCGGATACGTGTTACGAGGTGCCCATCCCCGTCTTTTGCGATGGCTGTACAAAGGACAAGAAGCAGTGCGATATCCATGAACAGTGGGGAGGGCAAACAAAAAACAAAAACAAAAATAAAAAAGGGAAAAGGTCCTAGAGTGGGCGGGATGGGTGATGATGAAGCTCCTCATCTCTTTTTCTTTTTGCTTTCTTTTTGAGACAAGGTACAATGAGATTCTGCAGGGCTGCAGCAGCCAGGTCATCGAGCAGGGGCCGGGGATCCTGAAAGTACTTACCCGCCATGAGTATAAACTAAAAAGGTGCTTTTTTCGTCGGGTGGTGAGCGGGTTGAACAGGGGTCGTTAGATGTGAAAAAAAAGGGAAAATATAAAAACAAAGATGCGCTAGTTTACAATGTGAACAAGTGGGGGTCGTGAAAATAAAAACAAAGATGGGACATGCAATGTGTGTGTGTGTATATATGTGATAGAGTGAGTGAGTGTGTATGGAATTGAGGATGAGCAATGGACAAAGGTGGGGATGGACAAAGTGGACAGGAAGGGCAGGAAGGAAAAGCACCAAAACGACGGATGCAGCAAGATGATGGCAATAAAGTCAATGTGTGGGCTCTCCCGCTGAGTCTCTCTCGCTTGTCACGACAAGATGCAGGATGCAGGTAACGTGGGTTCAGGGCAGCAGAGCAGACACTGCGTCCATGGGGCGAGGGATGATCTGGATGCACAACACAGGTGCAAGAGCAATGCCTGGATGAGAGACGGGCGGACGAGAACGGAGGATGACTGAGGGAGCAGAAGGGGAGACCAGCAGAGGTCAAGAAAAGGACGAGGAGAGTGAGAGAGAGAGAGAGAGAGAGAGAGAGAGAGAGAGAGAGAAAGAGAGAAGGATTGGCGGGAAAATACAAAAAGGGAACCAGGAAGAGTGTCGAGAGAGTGAAGGAAAGAAAACGATGACATGACAGGGCAAGAGTCAGGGCAAAGGAAAGAAAAAATTACACTCTGACACTGGCACGAGAGAAACACAGACACACAGACAGGCACACCGACAGGCACACAGCGCACTCAGGGCACTCAGGGCACTCAGGGCACACACAGACACACAGGCACACAGGCACAGATACAGGCACGCTATATCACAACCGGCCTCTGGGCGCAAACCCAAACCTAACTTGCAGGTGCAAGATAGGGGCTATCGACAGGAGATGGTGATTCATGAGGAGGAGGAGGATGACATGAGCAAACACTCATACCACACAACACACACAACACACCTCCACCTCCACCTCCGTCTCCACCTACTGTACATGTACTAGTGCAGTACAGTACTCCATGGATACATTACACTGCATTACATTATCTCTGTTCCCCAGACACACTTTGGAACGAACGAAGCGTAACTGTACGCCGTTCATACACGGCTGGGGATATGCACTACAGTACTGTACTCTACAGATACAGTCCCCGTATATTGTTATATTTTGTATGAAGAAAAAGTTTCAGACGCCCTGAGAGAACAGGCACATGTATCAAGGTTTGCGTCCGAGACCACCGCCCACATGTTCAACATGCCACACCTGCGCCAATTTATTACAGCCTCGAGAATGGAGACCCCCTCTTCAACTGAAGTACTATTGCAAAAGAACATGAAAAAAGGCCGCCTTACACCTCGTCGTCCTCATAGTCATCGTCAATCAACGTGTTGATCTCAGAGTCCACCGGTAGATTGTGATACGTCTGCGAGCGCTTGGGTCTGTAGCACTTGGCAAACAAGATGATGGCCATATCCTATATACCACACACACGCAGGAGATATACACACTCAGTAAAAAAAAATCAAGGTATCACACTCAATTTCTCACTCATGATTCTCGGCGGCAAAAAAAAATTACCTTGACAAAGTCAAATCCATCCACCCAGGACTGATAGTTGGGAATCTGCTTGAGTCCTCGCGCATGGTGGACAATACGGTTATAAGCGATTCCTCCCACGAAGTAGACAAAGACAGCAACGCCAATTCTACATATTTAGGAAAGAGAAAAAAAAAAAAGACGATCCAGCCGAGTCAGTCTTGCAATGATCCCCATGATCCAATAGCAATGTGAAAAATTCTCAAGTCCTGCTTACATGGTGCCGAATACACCGCCAGTGCTACCACCACTGGGCCGATCGGTTGCACAGGCGGCAGGGGTGTGCCACTCAAACCAAAAGTTGCAGTCGTTATTGTTGGCGATCAAGTACGGCGTGCCCTATGTAGTATAATCCGTCGGAGACGCGATGGAAGGAGGAGTTAGCATCCAACCAACGACGTAAAAATCCAGAGAAGAAAATTCTCGCGTATAATCCTGTAAAATGACGATGTACCTGTCCTTTGACTGAGGTATCGCACACGAAACGGATCAAGGTCGACTTTTTGTAATACTGAGCGTTGGGGCATTCATCTCCATCCTTGTATTCCAGGAGTAAACTATCACCTAGTGGTCGAGAGATTTGCGAAAGAACAAAAAAAAAAAAGAGATCCAGATATGATAGACCGTCAGAATCACACATCTAGATGTAATCTTTAACCATCTCGCCTCCTGACACGTCGCAACCACATGCCGTTACCTTTGAAGAAGGGATTCAGGCTCAGTTTGCTATGAAATAGGGATCCCACGAAAGAGAATTGTCGTTCAGCAGCGTAGACAAAAAAAAGGCGCGTCCTGTTTCATGTTGAAGAAAGGCGTGGCCCGAAAACATACCCCAATGAGGTCCCTTTGATCTTCTTGCCCCATGCTGCAATATCGTCCGGGTTCTTGACGTCCAGATCCTTCTGCAGTACAGTGTGGCAGACGTTCAATTTAAAGTCCATTGCCTTTTCGGTCCCTGTGCTGGGTGTATAGTCCTGCCTGAGTAAAGGAGGACAGAAAATAAAATTGCCATGACGTGTCAAACTGCTGCTCGTGCTCCTTTCGAAATGTCATGAGCGAACGCCCTGAATCCGCTTTCCCGGTTGCATGAAACAGAGAGAAGGGACGAGGCTTCCCAGCTTCCAGTCTCTGATGCGACTCTCCAGAGGACAACTTACTCAGAGTCCTTCCTGATGAGTGGGCGAAGATCATAAAACTTTCCCGTGGTGGGATGCGTCACCGTGCAATCGAGCTCCTCGGCTGCGGAAACGCCGACTGCCAGCGCAAGGATGGCGATGGCCACAGCTGCGAGCCGCTTCTTCAGTGTCAGCATGTCGTTGTGGTGGTTCGTGGCGAGTGGGGAGAGTTGGCTGTCAGGGTTGTCTGGTTTTGCCAAGAGGATGGTGAGTAGGACTCAGGTAAAAGAATCAGCGCTCCTGAGTCGACTGCCAATCGTAACAAGCGCGATCAGGGGAGAAATTGAGCACTGATCCAAGGATCGCAAAAGCCCTACGAGCATACACACAACACAACACAACACAACACACCGCAATAAAGAGTACAATGGTGGATCAAGTCGGATAGATGCTATTAATGCAATGGGCAGTTTGCAGCCAGCGCCAACTGCTCGTTCTTTTTTTTTTCTTGTTTTTTCCTCCCTCCGCGCCACTTCATACAGTCTCCTCGGCCTCAAACTCGGTCTGTGCCCGCATAGACTCGACCCAATGCCTCACCGGGTCGATGGAAGCTTCCGTGCGGCTGCTGCCACCCTCATGTACCAGGAGCACCACCCGGTCTCCGTCCTTGAGCGCAAACATATACAGTGCTTCCTGATCACCCTCAATGGCCTCGAAATCACTCTCGCCTGTCTTGCGAAACAACGTCAACTCTGGCCAACTATCCTCAAAGCCCTCCTCCGCGTGCGGACATAACTGACGGTAGAGAGTCTTTTTGAAACGAGACACAGTCTCGAGCTATTTTGACCAAAGCCAAAGCATATCACAAAGTTAGTCGATGATCGAAAACCTGGGTAACATTAACAGCAACGTCAGGGGAGAGCTCGACGTGAGCTCCTTTGTTCACAAGACGCGGGTCACTGTGTGTGTGTGTGTCCTTGGCTTACATTGTCGACAACAACTTCATCGCTACTCCCTCCAGGGGCGGCAAGAGGCTTCCATGATTGGATGTGAAAGGGCGTTGAGGAGTCGCCCGTCATATATTCCACCGAGACTTTGGCACAATAGTTGACAGAGGATCGAATGCTAACATACCATGCAAAAAGGGCAATGCATGAAAAAGACAGTACCAACGCATAAGTCATAATGGCCTGCATGCAAAAGAAGCTACGCAATGCAACAGGGAGTCGCGGGGTGGAGGGGGCGTAGCATGGTGATCCTGTAGGTGCGAAGGGGGAGGAGATTCTAAGTTACCTGGTCAAATCCCTTGTGGCGGCGCACCGTCGAAGACCTGTCAAGTTGGGGCGTTCCAGCGACCCGTATGTTGCCTCGCCGCCCAATTTCTCGGAGGAGTCTGAATGGAGCTTGGAGTCGACTCTGGAGTGTGTGGTTTGGAAAAAGGAGCTGTCTGGTCGCTGTTCCGCCATGGCCATCTTGCTGATATCGAGTATACTTGAAGGACAATGGGCAGACTGTGAGCGGGGGGCAAGGAATGGAAGCGTAGATGAAGATCAAGGTGATTACAGTCCTTTTAGAGAATACGGTGATGTCGAGGGATGTGCGCACAAAGAGAGAACAGGCGATGGAGCAGGGATCAAGGCACAGGGCGGAGTGGAGGTCGTTGTGAGTAGGGAGTAAGCGGCTGTGCTTGTGCTGTCGTGATGTGTGCTGTGAAAAAGACCTTCAGAAGACGATGGGTCAGTGGAACCTGGTGGTGTTGAGGACGGTGTCTCGGCGGCGGTGGTGTGTCAAGGGAGCAGGAGTTGGTTCGATGCGAAGAATCGTGGGCGTGCTGTAGAGAAAGAGAGAAACGATGGTGAGAAGGTGAAGTGAAGGAGAAAGTGAGAAAGTGAGAAAGTGAGAAAGTGAGAAAGAAGAAAAGCTCAAGGAGAATAGCAAAGGAGAGGTGGCCCAGTGATATAAAACGGTGCGCCAAAGGTGCGCTTAGGATGCTGATTAAAGAGATGGTCAATGCTTTTCCTCAAGCCTCTGTTTCCTTTTTCCCGCGCAATGCACCCCACCGTTAAAAATAACATGGACCGGTGCACTGCTGCCGACTGGCCTGCGTGCAAAAAGCAACAGGAGGAAGCTGATGAGAGACGGACGCAAGTTTGCGCCGGATATAGAAGCCAATGGCTGCTTATTGAAGAATCCTGGCGCCTGGTCGCCTAATTCTCATCCCCTCCATGCTTACATTCCTGTGCTTCTGTGTTCCTGACCTTGCTTACTCCTGCTCCTGCTCTCACTCCTGCTCCTGCTCCTGGCCCGCTGTTTGAATCAATGCAAATGACCCTTCAGGACGCCAATGTCCAGACCCTTGATCCAACAGCCTTTCTCTCCTCCGAACACAAGGAGCCGATTCAACAGCGCAAGATAATAAAGGAGAATGAGATCCAAAAAAAAGGAGGGGAGCTGATCAAAGACATATGCACCATCACACCAGACATGGACGCTAGAGCATCGGCTTAATTCGCGCGCACAATAGACCTTCCCATCGTTCCAGGACGGATCCAGCCATAGATTCCTCACTGTTCTAACAACATGATAGCAATTGCCCGCTCATGAGTCTCTGTGGCACACCAATAGACGCTTCGCACACCAGCCTTTTGTAGCCAAAGCATATTTCCTTTCAGTCGAGTCTTAACGGCAAGCAAAAAAAGGGGTTTTCAATCGTGAACTAAATTGCTGGAGAGAACGCTGGTGGATTATATGGTGTAGGGGTGCTAGGGCCGTTACCGTTACAATGCACGTTGCAACTTTTGGGCAGTACGGATGATCCGCACAACCAAATATGGTGACCAAGGGGCTGGGAGGGGGTGTGGGAGATGGTTGCTTTGTCAGAGTGTGATGGAGCAGTGGGCGAGTTCAACAAGAGGTGGGGCTAAACCAGGAAAAGGTGAGCACGAACTTCGAGCCGTGCGAATGGATCGGAATATGGAACACACGCTCTCGGCGAGAACCAGCCGTTAAGGAGAAGAGGGCCCAAGACCGTTCAAGTCAAGATATGAGATACTTTAAACTGAACCGGGTCCATCTCAAGTATGAACCAGAACGAGGTCGAGTGTTTGCTGTCAACGCGAAAGCGCCCTCCATTGGAGCAAATAACATGCACCCTTTTGCTGACATGAGCAATAAAGTCTGACTAGAGTGGGGACTCTGGTAAAGTGCCACCTCGCAGCTGCTACCTTGCGCTCTCATGGACTGCATGGTTGAGGAGAGATGCACCCCTTGAATCCGTCGCAATACCATTCTGGACCAAAATGCAATTTTCTTTTTAGCTGAATACCCCTTGTTTCTTCTGAACCATTCGTTGCAACTTCCATGCCGTACTAATGGTCCACAATAGTCTGCTTTAGGTCAAAGAAAAGCGCGACGCGTAAGATACTCACTGTAGGAAAGTCCACTTGTTTCCAATGCATCGACATTCGCTGCTATAAAAATGTAGCCCTATAACCAACCACATACTTTGCAACTCTTTCGGCTTTGCTTTCGTTGTGGAGAAAAGACATATCTTTCAGCACACAGTCTCTCATGCCTATCACTGACGCCAATGATCCTGCATCTCATTGTTTGGGTCTTATCCAACCGATGCACGCACCCTTCAGCTATGGTCAAGGCCCGCTCTCAATGAGCCACACAAGTATCAGTAGCGCGAGCAATAGTGGTTTAGCCTCGAGTTCGCCCAAGGAGGAATTACCGTTCAGAATGGCCCTGGACTTTTTGTTTTCCGAGGCGAAGCACGGCGCGGCAGCAATACAGCTGTGTCAAGAGATCGAACTGCGGATGGCGCCACCAATGGAAGCCGGAGTGGTGCAGTACCTCTTTCGACTGCAGGCCATAGGTCGACTCTCTGACTGGCCGCTGTTGTTTGGCGCGGGCAACACGTTCATCCTCCATCTGCTCGAAAAGATGGCCATGGACAACTTCCCAGTCGATAGCGAGAACGAAAAGATGATGTGGGAGCTGCGCTGCAAGGAGGCAGCCGAGTGGGCTAAGCAGAGGTGGAGTAGGGTGAAGTAAGGTGGAGTGATAGTAAGGTGGTGGAGTGAGGTGAGGAATAAAGATACACTATAATGCACCCGCTCTTTCTGATCGGATCTGTGACGTAGCAAACGTGTGACTTTCACTCCCCGTCAGACTCAGGGCACTCCCTAAGGACGTGTTCTCTGCTGATTCCTTTCACGCACACCTCCATTCTTTTTTATTCTCTCAGTCTCTTTTTTTTCTGGTCCTCTATCTCTCTGTGCACCCACGCAACACATACATCCCCACACTCACACATACGCCTCCACCACGCCAGCATGGACGTTGAAAAGGAAAATGTCATTGACGAGGGTCTCTACTCCCGCCAGCTGTAAGTGCCGTCGCCCCGACTGCCCCAAAGAACGCCATCGAACAAATGCCCTGCCGTGAACTGCGGATCACTCCCACCTGCATCCACTTCTGCGCCCTCCGCCCAATCCTGAGCTTCATCTCTCTCCTGCCCACTTGACAGCCCTGTATCGAATACGTGCCTTGTGCTAATACACCACACCGCAAACCGTTGAAACTCCTAACTCCTTCCCTAGATATGTCCTGGGCCACGAGGCCATGAAGAAAATGGGAACCTCCAACATTCTCATTGTCGGTCTCAAGGGTCTGGGTATCGAGATTGGTAAGCTTGTCCGCAGTGTCTGTGCAAGCTCTACTTGATGGGAACCACCAGAAAGCGGGCGAAAATACGCAGTCTGGCAGAGTTGGCGACCCTCCTGTATCTCACCAATCTTGCTCGTTTTTTGTTTTGACGCATAGCTAAAAACGTCGTTCTTGCCGGTGTCAAGAGTGTTACTCTCTACGACCCCGCTCCAGTCCAGCTCACAGACTTGTCTACCCAGGTAAATATTCGATATGCCAGTTCTTGTCTGCCAGAGCATAGTCTGCGCCCCACGCCTATGGCAGATGTGACGTATAGATGCAACATCGAAGCCAATAGAACTCATCGTTTTCATCTCGTTACTCTTTCTAGTTCTTCTTGACAAAGGACGACGTTGGCAAGCCCCGCGATGTCGTGTCCAGACCTCGTTTGGCAGAGTTGAACGCATATGTGCCTATTCGCGTCTTGGAAGGGGAGTTGACAACCGATAAGCTGTCGCAGTTCAAGGTATTCATTCGTCACTGGCCGCTCTAGGGGAGGAGGCAGCATGTGTGAGCCCCTCCAGTCCGAAAATCCTCACGCGTGCTTTGTTGCCTGTGATTTTCCACGTGCATAGGTTATTGTCGTGACAGAGACCTCATTAGAGAAGCAGCTGGAGATCAACGAGTTCGCACACGCCAACAACATTCACTATATTTCTGCCGAGGTCCACGGTCTCTTTGCCTCCGCATTCAACGACTTTGGCAAGGGGTTCACTGTCATCGATGTGACTGGAGAGGAGGCGCTTTCGGGAATGATTGCCGAGATCTCAACGGAAACGGAGGGCATTGTCACTTGCTTGGATGAAACCCGCCACGGTTTGGAGGATGGCGACCATATTACGTTTGTCGAGGTTCAGGGTATGGAGACTTTGAACGGCTGCGCCCCCAGGAAGGTCAAGGTTCTTGGACCATATACCTTTTCAATCGGCGATACCTCTGATTTGGGCGCATATGTCCGCGGAGGGCTCTTCCAGCAGGTCAAGATGCCCAAGCAGGTGGACTTTTTGAGCCTTAAGGAGGCACTCCAGAAGCCCGAGTTTTTGATCACAGACTTTGGCAAGTTTGATCGCCCAGCCCAGCTCCACATCGGATTCCAGGCTCTCCATGCCTTCAGCGCCAAGCATGGCCGCCAGCCTCGCCCCAGGAACCAGGAGGACGCCAAGGACGTCTTTGCATTGGCTACTGAGATCAACAACAAGGCCGCTGAGAAGGCAGAGTTGGACGAGAAGCTCATCCACGAACTGTCTTTCCAGGCGGTTGGAGACTTGTCGCCCATGATCGCTGTCATTGGAGGCACCGTTGCCCAGGAAGTTCTTAAGGCGTGCACAGGAAAGTTCAGCCCCATTCACCAGTGGTTGTACTTTGACTCGCTCGAGTCCCTGCCCACCTCCTTGACCTTGACTGAGGAAGCATGCCAGCCCATTGGTTCCCGTCACGACAACCAGATTGCAGTGTTTGGAAAGGAGTTCCAGGACAGGATTGAGAACTTTAGAGAGTTTTTGGTCGGCGCTGGTGCCATTGGATGCGAGATGTTGAAGAACTGGGCCATGATGGGACTTGGAACCGGACCCAAAGGAAAGATTCACGTCACCGACATGGACACGATCGAAAAGAGCAACTTGAACCGTCAGTTTTTGTTCCGTCCTTCGGACGTTGGCAAGCTCAAGTCTCGCTCTGCTGCTGAGGCGATCGCCAAGATGAACCCTGCGACGGTGGGACACGTGGTTGCATATGAGGAACGTGTAGGTGTTGAGAGTGAAAAGGTCTACGACGATGACTTTTTTGCGGCTTTGGACGGTGTTACGAATGCGCTGGATAATCTGGATGCCCGCAAGTACATGGACAGACGCTGCGTGTACTTCCGCAAGTCCCTGCTGGAGTCTGGAACACTGGGCACCAAGGGTAACGTCCAGGTGGTTGTGCCGTTTGTGACAGAGTCGTACTCGTCCTCGCAGGATCCTCCAGAGACCTCGATTCCTCTCTGCACCTTGAAGAACTTTCCCAACGCAATCGAGCACACGATCCAGTGGGCCCGTGATGCCTTTGAGGGCTTTTTCAAGCAGCCTGCAGAGAACGCCAATTTGTACCTCACGCAACCCAACTACATTGAGGGTTTGTTGAAGGATCGTGGCAACAGCGCTGAGACTTTGAAGGCGATTGGCAAGTACCTTGTCTCGAACAAGCCTTTGACTTTTGAAGAGTGCATTGTCTGGGCCCGTCTTCAGTTTGAGGAGCAGTTCAACAACAACATTCAGCAGCTGCTGTTCAACTTCCCCAAGGACTCTGTCACATCTTCAGGAACACTCTTCTGGAGCGCCCCCAAGCGTCCTCCCACTCCTCTCGAGTTCAACATTGAGGATCCCGCTCATTTGGAGTTTATTATTGCGGCCGCTAACCTCCATGCGTTCAACTATGGGCTGAATGGAGAGTCCAACCCTGAGGTTTTCCGTCAGACGCTGTCGAACGTGATCGTTCCCGAGTTCAAGCCCAAGTCTGGAGTCCGGATCCAGGTGAACGAGGGCGAGTCGCTGCCTACAGAGGACAGTGACCAGGCAGAGCTTCAGAAGTTGATTGATGCGTTGCCCGCTCCATCGACGCTGGCTGGTTACCGCCTCCACCCCGTTGAGTTTGAGAAGGATGACGACACGAACTTCCACATTGACTTTATTACTGCGACGTCCAACTTGCGTGCGTCGAACTATGGCATCACGCCAGCTGACAAGCACAAGACCAAGTTCATTGCTGGACGTATTATCCCTGCGATTGCGACGACGACGGCGATGGTGACGGGTCTGGTCTGCTTGGAGCTTTACAAGATCATTGATGGGCGCAGCAAGATTGACGACTACAAGAATGGATTTGTCAATCTGGCGCTGCCCTTCTTTGGGTTCTCTGAGCCGATCGCAGCGCCCAAGTACAAGTACCACGAGACCGAGTTCACACTGTGGGATCGCTTTGAGATCACGGAGGACGTGACGCTGCAAGAGTTTTTGGACTACTTCAAGGAGAAGCACGAGCTCGAGATTGCGATGGTGTCTGCAGGCGTCAGCATGCTGTACACGTCGTTCATGGCCAAGGACAAGAAGAAGGAGCGCCTTCCCATGAAGTAAGTATAACAGCGCCCTTGACGTTCATCGTGGGTGTGATTGATGGATGGTGGTCAGATGGTCAGATTGTCCGATTGTCAGATTGTCCGATTGTCCCGATGTTGACAGCGTCCCTTATCTTGCGTATTTTTTTGTCAATGTAGGTTCTCCAAGCTGGTGGAGACTGTGTCCAGGAAGCCAACGCCCGCCCACGTCAAGGCGTTTACAGTCGAGGTGGTGTGCTACGACCGCGACGGCGAGGATGTCGAGGTGCCGTATGTTGTAGTCAGGTTCCGCTAGACGTGTTGAGCTCGTCCGCGTTTGCCGTTGGAGCCGAACACACATAAGTACGCAATGAAATACAAAACAACAAAATAAAAAACGACCCCATCACCCCTGATTTGACTTGCATACTGTACACATGTCCATTCTTCATATGCCGCGGCTTTTTTCTTCTTTTATCACACACACACACACTCTCTCTCTACTTCACGCTCCTTCACGCTCCTTCGCGCTCTTTCCCTTTGCACTCCCATCACCCATTCCTGTCTGCCTTGCCCCTGCCACCCTCCCATTCCCCATTGTCGCTCACCAGTCTTTGCTGCATCCCACGCGCTGTCCATCCACCATGACCCCGCTCAGCATTCCCCTCGCCGTCCTCACAGACTCGTACAAGGTCACCCATCCCTTCATGTACCCACGCGCCCAAAAGATGGTCGCCTACGGAGAGATGCGCCAGGCCTACGACAAGGACCCAAACGACAATCGCATCGTCTTCTACGGCATCCGATACCTGTAAGGCACAGTGGCACAATGGTCACAACACAGCGAGGCAATCGGGATCTCGTTTGTCTCTCTCCCTCTCATTTCTCTCAACACGCCCTGTTTTCTTTTTTTACACTTTTGGCTTTGCCTATCTACTCGCAGCATCGAGAACTACATTGCCAAAAAATGGTCCCTGCAAGACGTAGCCCAGGCAGAGGTCTTTTTCTCGACCCATAACGCAGGCTTCACAGAATTCCCCTTCCCCAAGGATCTCTTCTTGAAGGTACTGCAACAATCCCGCGCGTGCTGGTCGCTGTCCCGCGTACCGCGATGAATGTTAACAGCTCCAAATCCCACTCGCGGCACACGTAGATTGTCAACGAGCATGATGGGTACTTTCCTGTCAAGATAGAGGCTCTGCCAGAGGGCACGGCCTGCCATGCGCACGTTCCCGCTTTTCAAATTACGGCCGAGGGCGAGATGAGTCGTCTCGTTACCTACCTGGAGACTCTTTTGACCATGATTTGGGTATGGCACAATGTTGGCGTTGGCGGGCCAACTGAACGCTAAAAAAAAGGAAAACGATGATACCACTATTATGCGCACATGCTGCAGGGCGCCAAAGACGCGTGCAATTTCCTTATCAAGCCTAATGCGCTGTTGCTGTTTCTACTTGCCTCGGGGCACTGTTAGTACCCCATCACCGTGGCAACGCTCTCGCGCCGGTCCCGCGATTTGATCCAGGCTGCTTATGACAAGAGCGTGGAGCCGGATAATTACTGGTCGCTGGAGAGTCGACTGCACGACTTTGGTTTCCGTGCTTGCACAAGTATCGAACACTCTGTGATCGGAGGCACAGCTCACTTGGCAAGTCATCCTTGTCCTTGGCGCGCACCGCTTGTCATCCGTCGATAGTGCGGTAAAAAATAGCCATGGCTACGAGGCTTACAATTTGTTTTTGTATATTTATATTTGCTATTTACAGCTCAACTTTACAGGAACAGACACCATGAGTGCAGCATTCTATGCGCAGTTTCAGCTCAATGGTGGTGATCCTGTTGCAAACTCTATCCCTGCCAGCGAGCACTCTGTCATGACCGCCTTCCGGACTGAGAAAGAAGCCATGGAGGCCATGATCAGCGCCTTTGGAGAGGGTGTCTATGCCTGTGTCATGGACTCGTACGACTATCAGCATGCACTGGATACCGTTTTGCCATCTGTCGCGAGCTTCAAGCTGGAAAAGGGAGGATTCTTGGTACTTCGACCGGATAGTGGTGATATTGTCGAATCGGTTTTGCAGGGACTACGGTAAGGTTTCTTCATATGCCGCAATTGTGCCTACTGTGCTTTCAGTCGCTGTGATTTCAGTTGGGTCAGATCTATCTAGATCGAGGTTAAATCGATATGCTAATTTGCTCCATCTCGACTCTGTTCTATATGAACGATAACGATGTACTTATAGTGCGGCCGAAAAGGTGTTTGGTTGCGACGTCAACAAGAAAGGATACAAGGTCATTCGTGGATGCGGCGTTATTCAAGGCGATGGTGTCAGTTATCAGAGTTTGGCCAAAATCTTGGATGCGATCATTGCCGAAGGATACGCTGCCCAGAACTGTGCCTTTGGAATGGGCGGTGGTCTGCTCCAGAAGTTGAATCGGGACACAATGTCGTTCGCCACCAAGCTTTGCCACATTGTTTATGAAGACGGAACCAAGAGGTAAATCACGAGGAAGAACGTTGCGTTGCTGGACACCGTTGCATTCGTGTCAGAATGCTGACAGGGTCGAATCACCCCCCATTTTGTCTGCCATGGTATTAGAGACGTGATGAAGCACCCAAAGACGGACGCGGACAAGATCAGTCTGCCTGGTATCCTCGACGTTGTTCGAAATGAGCAAGGTGTACGTACTCCACCCATTTGAGCTCGACGTGGTCAGGCATCTCAAAGACTATTGTTCCTGACTAGGCGATTTCGCTTTCTTTTTATTTGCCAATCACTTGTGACAGATTCCAATGGTCTACCCTCGCGCCGAGAGCGGGATTCCACATAAGGACAACATTCTCCAAGTTGTGTACGACCACGGCAAGGTCCCGTTGTCGGCCACTGCGACCACCTCCGCGACGTTCACGCCAGCATCATCGGCCTCTGAATCCGTCGGAAGCGCCGCGTTGACGCTTTCTTCTCCAGACTCGCTGCATGCGTGGCCCAAGTTTAGTGACATCAAAGCCCGTGTCCAAAAGGAATGGGAGGGACTGCCCAAGACCTTTGATCCCATCAGCTCGGCTCTGAGAGAAAAGATCAAGGTCATCGTGAGCGCTGTCGAGGCTTGAGTGGGTATGATGATCCTTGTACACCTATACAGTTTTTCAAAGACTTCTCGTAGTACCTCCATTTGAGCCATGTATACATACAGCTTTGAATAACAAGTCGAGATCTAGATCCTATACCGCTAGCCGTCAGGGAAGGAGGAGGAGGGATTGGGGGTCTCAACGAAAAAGACTGAAAAGAGATTTGGCAGTTTTTTTTTTTTTTTTTTTTAGTGCTGTGCTCCGATGAAGGTTTTTGCCTCCCCCTAATCACACACGTGGTTATCACTCTCCGCATACATCCCAACAACATTCACACAGCCTTCATTCATCCCTTTGGGGACAAGGTTTCAACCTTCAAGGGAATACACTTTTTTGTTTGAGGGCACACATAGTTGTACATAGATACAGTACAACTCCTGACAATGAAAAGGGATCGACCCTAAAAAAAAAAAAAGAGTTCAACGCGTGTTCATTACTGCTGTAGTGTTACAAATTAATGCTTGTATATTGGGTGTCTTTTAGCAAAGAAAAGGGTTGAAAGGGGCCCATTGATAAGACTCTAATGGATCCTACCCCGATCTCTACGTGTATGTATGTATATAGACTCTTGACTAAGGAGATCAAGAAAGAAAAAAAAGAAAAGCAGACGAACAAGAAGAGACAAGAAAAAGAGAAAAGAGAGAGAAAGAGAGAAAGAGAGAGAGAAAGCAGACATGCAAGCAACCGGAAGGACAAAGAAAACGAAGAAAAAAGAAAACAGCACTTGCTTTTCTTCGCTCCAAAGGAAAAGGAAAAAAATAAAATCTATCTATGACAATGGATAACAAAAGAAAAAAAGATAAAAAAGGAGAATGCACCAACGCAAAACATCTTTGTCGCTGACAAAACATCGGCTGGTATTTAGGGTGATGAGCTGTCATGCGAATGCTGGTCATGGTGATCCGAGATTGGCCCTGAGGGATAGGATGAGTATCCGCCGAGGTCATTCCATCCTTGCGTGACTGGAGGAAGCGATACATGGTGATGGTGCTGCTGCTGCTGCTGTGGAGCGTGGCCGGACTGGGGAGAGTTCAGGCTGCCGAATGTGCTGGGGCTCGTTGTTACGGGCGAGTGGTAGCCCATGGAGAGATTGAAATCATGCGTCTGGATATGGCCGTTCGTCCCTGAGTTGGGCATCATCATCGCAGGCGATCCAGCCCCGTACTGACCTGGAGAAAGACTGTGGCGCTGCTGCGAATTCTGCGACGACTGTGGCGATTGTCCCTGGGTCGTGGAGGGGTATGGCATGAAGGGATGATTGCGTGGCAGATACCGGATGGGTGGCGGCGTGGTCGAGCTCTGGTCTTGCGGCGCGGACACTGGACTTCCGTTGCCATTCGAGACAGGACCGTACCCGAAATTGGGCGGGAAGGTCGTGTGCTGAGGGCTGTAAGGATGAGAGTTGTGATGGTGCTGTCCGCCGATGTGCGTCATGCTGTGATAGCCTTGCTGGGGATGCATGTGGTGGTGTTGCTGGTGATGGTATGGCTTCGAGAAGACGTCCAAGGGCGATGTGAGGTCCGGCTCCGTCTTTGGCCGTACGTGGCCGCCAAAGCCGGCAGATGTAAAGTCGGCTCCATTGGCGCCCATGGTGTGGAAGGGCCCGCTGGGTGTACGAGGGCTGTGGTTGTTGGAGACAGGCGACTGCATGTGGTCGCCAACTACGTATTCGAGTGGGAGGATACGAGAGCCGATTCGCGGTTAGTCAACATATCTTTCAGGAGGAATGAGTCCATTCCCTAATGTATCATTCTCATTCACACAAATTGCTCTTCTGAATCGTTGCGCGCATCGACCCGCGTCATCTGCCCAACCAACCGAAAGAAACAAACCCCGTCTTTCTCCCCTCCCCCGCCCATCAAGCGAGAGAAGTACATCTGCGCAATGTAATCATCGGATAATGCACCCATCTAGTGCTAACCTTCCACTCACCAGGAGCGTCGAGCATCGCTCCCATGCCCCCTTCACCTCCAACCATCGCGATATTTCAAGTTCGCACCCCCGTTTCTGTGCTATTTCATCTGAACATCCATTGCCGTTCAGCCAATTCGAGATTAATCTCACTCCAAACCCCCTGTCGGAACACCCCTGGTTATCCAATCTTTTTTTTTCTTTCTTTTCCCTTCTTGTGGCACATAAAGCATAGCACTTACGATCATACGACTGCTCGACGGTCGGTGGAATCCTAAAGTTCTGCTTCATCAAGAACTCTGGGCTAATCTCGAGTCCGGCCAATTCGGGAACCGAGGAAGGGGTGCGAAGTTTTCCTGCCAGGACATCGTCCTTGGAGTAGTATGAAATCAGGTGCTGGGAAACGCCGTTCACAACAATTGACATGGTCTTCTTGACAAGACCGTTCTTCTTGAATCGGTACGAATTGGTGAGCGAGCCCACCAAGGCGCGCTCCTTGTTCTTCTCCAGAGCGGACTCGACATCGCTGGACGAGCCCGAACGCGATGCTCGATCGATGGGCGAGGCGTCCTTCTTGCCAGAGGCGTTGCGCTTGTCCAGCTCACGGTACACCAAAAAGTTGCCCAGGATGCGAGAGGGCGACCAAACCAAGCCGTCGGTCCACCGCTTGATGCCGGACTCGCGCTCGTCAAAGACAAAGACGGTTCCGGATTGAACGATGCGACGCTCCTTCTCCTGCAGGCGGCGGCAGATACGGGGGAGAAGGCCCCGACGGCAAGCCTCGAAGATGAGGAGCGTGTCCTGGGTTGTTTCAATATAGCCGTGGAAGGTCTCGACAATGCTCATTGTGCTGTGATGGTGTGCGGCTGGAATGGTGGAGGGAGTGGAAAGAGGGGAGAGGGGGGAGGGCGACGAGTGTGTGTATGACTATTTTATAAACAAAGCAGAGCAGAGCAAAGCGCACAGGGAGAGAAAGTGAGTGAGTGAGTGAGTGCGGAGCAAGAGAAAGAGAAGAAAAAAAAAGAGAGAGAGAGAAAATGATGGTCAGCAATGGGGCGTTTTTTTTCTTCTTTCTTTTCTTCATACTCCCACATGGATGGATGCTGTTCACGGCCAACGACAATGAAGAAAGCGGGAAAACGGAGGATCCGCAAACGGGCAGTGGGGCATTTGCAATGATCGAGCCAGAGGAATCAACAAGAGCGCGTGTTCCCAAAAGAACACCCTTGCGGAAGAAAGCTGCAAAAAAGAACACCCCAGGGACCAGACTGCCACGACACCCCAGCTGGCGGCTGTGAGGACGGCGCCCCACCCCTCCCGCCCTCGCTCTCTCCGCCATGTGGTACGTTGGCGTGCCTGGTCGCATGGCGACTAGTACGGCTACGCAAACAATGGACGGTGGCGCAAAGGCAGCAAAGGCAGCAAAGGCAGCAATGGCGGATCAGCCCTGCTGCAGAGTACCACCGCACAGGTATCTGTCGTGCCTTCGCAACGCCCAGCAAACCCGTCCCTCGTCCCTCTAGCACCCGCCATGGAAAAATCGATCAAGTCTGTCCACTCTTATCGCTCTCACGCTGCGTGCTCTCAAGTTCCACGCCGACCCACTTTCGATGGCATTTTCTCCGTCGTCCGTCCGTCGTCTAGCTCTCCCCTTCTCCACTCGATCACACCCTCGTTTGCTCTCACCCAGAGACACCGTTCTGCATCCTCTTTTGCGCCTCGCTGCTCTTGTTCTTCAGCTACTGATTCCTGTCCATGCAATAAAGGTAGGGATACAGCGCAGGGGAGCACACACCCTTGCTCCATCGGAGACAAACAAACCAGCCATTATTCAAGTCGTCCTATCGCTTTCCCTCCCTCCTTACCCTTTCTTTTTCCCTCTCACTGCCCACTCCAGACGGCTCATTGGCATGACACGGACACGGACACAACACACAACACAGACAAACACCCCTTACTCCCGCCTCACACCCGGCCCTCCTCGTGCTAGCCTAGAAATCGATCGGGCATGTCACTCAGGGGCGGAGTAGGCGTTGAAATCGGGAGGACGTTCAAGGCATCTTTTTAGAAGAGCCAAGAGAAAAGTGTAGGGGAGGGAAAAGCAAGAGTATCAGGGGTGCGAGGAGGTTGGAAGGAAAGAAAAAAAGATATAGGAATGGGGTGGGAAGGGGATGAGATGGTCCATTGTCATACTAACGCAAGTGAAGGATAAACTGTTGAACATCCCACCAGAACCAAGTAGAGTGTTGACCTGCAAACAAACAAAACGGACGACATCATGTCATCGGGCAGGTTGAACCCGATAGAGGGCAACTGCACAAGAAAAGAAGGCGACAGAAATAATAAAAAAAAGTGTGTGTGTGTGTGCATTTGGCCAATAGAACCACCGATCAATCAGAACGCAAACCATTCTCTCATCGTGCTCTCTCTTCCCAACACCCTTCGGAACCCAAACCGCTCCCAAAATGGGGCCGAGGACTCGGAGTGTGGGACAGAAAAAAAACCTGCGCCACTGTGATGAGGTAATGAACACAAGGCCATGAAGGCAAAGGTGTGAACCGGACAGATCGCCCAACCATGTCCCGCATACACATGGTGGCCGAGCAACCCGAAAAAAAAGGAAGGCAGGTGTACGAACTAGGAGCTATATGACCTAAGACGTAAGGCCAACTGTAAATCGGTCAACACCTTACCTTGTCTACTGAGAAACGAGCCTTGATGTCTGAGCAAACGCTGCTTCCTTGATGGCGCAGAAAGATGGATGCGGGGAAAGGTGGCCGACACAGATCAAGTGCAAAGATGGCGATATGGGTTGCTTGTCGTTACTTCTCGAGGGTGTTTTGAAGGGAGCGTGAGAGGCAATGAGAGCGGTATTTGAGTTTTCGAGGATGGAGATGGTTTGAACTGTACAAGGCGGAGAAGGATTTTAAACAATGGGAGATTGAGATTCGACTCGAGAGCTGATCCACAGTTTGGCGTTGGGATTGTAGGGGTCAATGAGAGAGAGAGAGAGTGAACGAGCGAGAGGAATGATGGAGACACAGGGGAATGAGGAGAGGCGGGGGTGCGAGCGATGCGTTCGGGCGACTGAGTGATGAGTAAGAGGCACGAAAACAAGAGAAGAGAAAAAAGAGGGAAGGGAAGGGGCCAAAAAAGGTTTTGGGGGATGACTTTTATAGGGCCCACTGCAGGGCGGACAGGCCCAGAGGCAGCCTCATGAGTGTGCATTCAGTCCTCAGGCTGTTCCATTCAGTGAGGGCCTGCGATCCAATGCCCGCACGTCGCAGAGGACACCTTGCCTTGTGGTCTCGTTTTGCAAGGCCCGATCGGTGCAGCAGCAGCGAGAGAGCGCAGGCGAGAGAGAGTAGAGTAGAGTAGAGTAGTGTAGTGTACAGACAGTAGTGTGTCAACACAAACGGAATGAACAGCGTCCCATGTGCCTGGGACGGAGGACTATTCTAAGGTGTCCAATTCATTTGCAGCTGCACTCAATTGAACAACTGAACAATTGAACGAGGAGAGCACACACACAATAACAACCCATTCTATAATTCACTCGCACTCACTCACTCACCCACTCTATCTGCCTTCTTTCTACATCGTGCCTCGCTCACGGCCCATTGGTGCAGCTGGCCGTCAAGACAAATCCGCCTTGCACACCCATTGGGCCCTACTCTATTCTGTTACTCTCTGTCACTGTTTTCTTTTTTTCTCCGGATCGTGGTGTTTCTTGGCCACTCTCTGCATTCTCACGAATGACCAGCCTATGAGCTAGTCGTGCCCCATCCACCCTCTCCTCCTCCCCTCCCCCCCCCACCTTCTCTCCGTCATTTTCCTGCACCTTTTGCCAGCATGCAGCCAGAAATAACGTGCACTCCCACTGCAGACCGATGGGATCTATCGAGCGCTGCAACCCATACTGTATGGCCAGAAGAAGGGCCAGCCCCAGTTATGAACTGAGCAATTGAGTCCCCCCAGGGTTGCTGTGGCCCTACCAGTGTTACTGAGCTGCCCTGTGTCAACGGCTGCCAATCTAGTTAGCTGAAACTATGTGGGCCAGCCACTCAACGAGCCCTTTGCAATTCCGGGCACCCATTCAGTCTGGAGTACTCTAGCCGAGGCTTTCGATGCCAAAAAAGTACTTGAACCAGGCACCGTCGAAACAGGGGACAACGTATTCCCATTCGGATTTATCCTCTCGTTGAGACGTCTACCCCCCCTCGCCCACTCCCACAGCGAAATATACCCTAGGGGTACTCTTCCGAGTGTACACTGGTGGCCGTAGAGGCAATGATGCAGTAGCCTGCCACCTTCGCGGTCGCAACCACCATCACTCTAACGCAATATGAACAATAGAAGGCCGCTGTTTGCATCGCAGAACGTATCGGCCTATCTTGCTATCTAACCTCTCAGCACACTATCTTTTTTCTTCTATTTAGCCAGGTCTACAGCTCACCCTCCACTTCGCCATCATTTGCTCTTGATATTTTAAAAACAACACAGCGCCGTCTTTTGAAAAAAGATACATATCCCATCCTAGTACTCTTCCTTCGCTCCGAGCCAAGTGCGGGTAACATCAAGTCTCGCTTTGCTCTCCATCCGAAGAATGGTGCCCTCAAAGTAATTGAAAAAGTAGAGAACAAAGAAGGCACATTTACACAGCCAACCAATGTTTTCTCAGCTGGAGAATGGCTTCTGCTTGTTGCTGATATTTTTAAATCTTTCTCTTGCTGAATAACGTTGGCAGATCCGCAGCGCAATTAAGGATTGGTTTTTTTTGCTGTTGCACTCCTTCGGTGCCTGGCGCATCGCATAGGGTTCGCGGTGTGTAATGAAATGAACAGTGCACTGGTCTTTTTCTCCTTGGCATAGTTCGCCAATGGATGGACTTACCGCCGGAGCAACCTCCCTTTGGAGCTCACTTGTTGGGATGACATTTAGAGCAATGAGACACCCTTCATTGTGTGATCCACTCTGCAAACGCTTCTGTCGTCTATGGAAAAAGTTATTCCTTCTGTAATGGCGTCTTAATTAACCCGGAAGAAGAGGACAGTTGCGGGTGTCTGCGAAGGGCTACATGAGACACAGCTAAGAATTCTGACTTGTCCTTCGTGTCTCATATCCCCAGGTTCTCGTTTTTTATATAATATATCTTGGTCAGGATGGAACGTGCATTTAAAGGGCTCTCGTGTTGCCTGGTGATCATCTGGGTCTTCTCGATCAAATGTGGCTGGACCAAGCAGCGTCCCCAACCGCTTGGCAAGCCATCGGCACCTGTTAAAGAGCATCCCGGTCTCCTTCATGGATGAGACAATACCTTGGAACATTACGTGCAGAACCCAGTGAAGAGTAATTGCTCTGCTACAGGTTTTCCATCGATCCTCACAGTTGGTCTCGACTTTTTCTACAAATGACGCGCTGGGGACAAGAGCAAGTCTTTCTCTGGTCAACAGGGTACTTTGTCTTTCTGCTGCAACTAGTGCGCGACCTGCTTAGTAGATTGTTTATGGCTGCAGCATTGTTCCTTCATGCCTGTTTGCGTTTCTCGCATCGGATTTCAATCTCCTTCAATATTGTTTACCCATGTATACATGCTGCACGTAAAGATAGCCAAAAACAAAATATCATCCTTGGGCGCAACAAAGAGAAGACAGAGAAGCACCTCGACAGAGAGTGCAATTTGAAATTCTACCTTCGGAAGTACAAAAATGAACGCCTCCTGGCTCCATAAAAAAAACGATGTGTGCGGGAGGGCGTGCGTTTGAGATGATGCGTAAGAATGCGAACGTGTGTACAACCATCGATACATCTCTGGTGCTATGGTGTTTACGAACCCCTGTTTTCTGTTTCTTTGAATGACTGTAGTACGATCTTCAACCTAAAAAAAATAAAAATCCCTGCGTTTTGCGCTTTTGCGCATGTACAATTGTTGCAACGGGCATGGGTTCACATCCTCACCATACATGCGTATGTAGTTTTGCCTGCAAGTGGGACGCTGCTATGACCCCAGTGGGGGGAATCATGAAATACAACAACGATACTTGGCCCTCTGGCCCTTTTTGTCTACCGACAGCAATTTTTTTATGGCAGATCTCAATCATCAACAAATGATTCGGCGGTCAGGGTACTCTCTCGCCCTTTTGAATCAAGGAGGCAAGAGAAGGGCCATCAGAGTAAGAGAAAGAAGTCCGCTAACAAAACGATTCACGTAGATAGGCAATTGCCACATGTTTTTAATAATAGCCCGCGAGCCGGCCACAGACATCAGACAAGCGGTGTGTTGCTTGTCTGTTGTTGTCTGGTCTAAGTTCCAGAAAAAAAACAACAAAGGTGCCCTCGCCCTTGGCGCTTACGGCACTGCCAGATGGAGGCGCGCAAGGACCACACCTAAACGCCGGATACTTTCAATCTTTTTTTTTTTGTAATGTTCCTGCTGTATTTACAGTGAATGTTATTTAGCAGAGACTGACTTCCAACTCTACATTACCGAAGGTTTCCTTGCCTAGCGATGGAAATGCGATGGAAATGGTCTTCTCTTGCCATACAGCTTTTACACAGCGAGGCCTCGTGCTCGCACACACGCTGCGTAGCGATATGGCTTTTGGTAACTCTATACTGCACTGATCAATTTGCATCGCACAGGAACGTGGCTAACAGCACAGAAACGTGGCCGTCAGCACATGAACCCCAGATAATCGCATCCAAACCACATAGAGACTGAGAACCAGAAAGTGCATGCATATGCATGACGCAAGCAGAGCGAACTGCGCGTTGAGAAGGATGTCGCATTGGCAGTCCAAAAACGGATCACTGCAGGACACCGCAAAGGCCGACGCTGACCTTCAAAAGTTGGCCAATTTCTTTTGGAATGCAGGGGGGAAGGCAGCCTTACAAACAATCATGCCTTTTGATCCTTGTCCCTTTACGATCTGCCCTACACCATCTCTCTCCGTTGACCCTTTCCATTCTCTTTGCTCTCTAACCTCCCTATATCCCATGCCTTTTTCATTTCCCACATCCTCGCAAGGCCATGTGCGTAAACAAAATCAGCAACGGACTGTGGAGTGGAATCGAACTCAAAAAAACAATTTAAAATTTATCCCCCAATCGGGTTTTGTTTTTGCCGCTGGGTCTGAAAAGATCAAATGACGTTGAGGACGGCACTTGCTCAAGGCAGCTGGAGAGTATGTATGCCAATGCCGGTACAGCGAGTAGAAGGACAGCGCAACTCCCGCGGGTTGTAATTGAAACTTGGTACATTTGCATGTCTTTCCGAGAGTACAGTATGTACATGTACCAGTCGGATACTGGCACAGAAATACCTGCCGCCCATAAACCATGCCCCATGGGCACCATGCTATGCAGTGCTATGCGAAGGCCATGAGGGCATCCCATTGTATCTGTCCATACCCATGCAATATAATCGCCCCCTCTAGGATCAGTTTATATTAAACACTTGGCTCCAAAACAATGCTCGCATTTGCTCTTTCCTACACTATCTATCGGGCTATCAGTTTTCGCAACAACAGATCGCACAATGGCTGGGCTGCAAAAAGAATATATATATCTTTTCTTGTCGTTTCGTAATCGTGATATCGTTGATACCGTTGACCTTTCGTGGTTTTTTTATTTTCTTAGGGTCGGACATCCGTTTGGCCAAACATAAAGCCATGGCGCGATTCCAAGATTATCTACTTCGCCTTTGGCCAGCACGAATTGCTGTGTCCCTCTCTGCTTTGAGAAAGGAGAGTGCGCTTCTTGAAGAGCAGCAGGAGTTTGAATACCTAGAAGACATCAAGAGAAAAGAATGACCGAAAAAAAACACATATCAACAACAACAACAACAACAACATGGAAAACGGCCTTTCTACCGGAATGTCTCTGTTTGTTTATTTCCCGATGCGGGTCAACGTCTGCCCTTGATCGCCTTTCAGAAAGGCAGACACAACCAAAAAAAAAAAAAAAAAAAAAATGCACACCTTCTTGAGATGTGCATTCGATCTCTCGGCTTTTGTCTACAGCAAGGGTCCATTGGTCACCACCAACGTGTTCCCGGAGATATGAACGCTAAATTACGTTGGTCGATTGCTAGCTGTAGAGTTTTTGGTAAACAAATGGCAGCAACATCCCCAGAGATCTGCCTTTGGGTTCCCTTTCTTCTCGCCAATTTGCAGATACTTTGAAATCCTAAAGCGTAAAGGTTCTGCAAAAGGTTAACTACATAGGGTTCATTCGGATAATTATTCTGTTTCCTTCTTCTGTTGATTACTCTGAATCAGGGCCGAAAAGGGGACGTTGGTAAGCCATAGCCTCAACTATATCGCAAATCTCGCAGCAACGGAAAAGGACGAAAGACAGCAACAAAGGCACAAGGAGCTTTTGGGCTGGGAGTACCTGCAGAAGTGTACATGCTCCTGTCAGCAAGGAATAAGATATCAAAAAAGGTTACTCATGGACCATGCTGACTGTAGGATATACAAATTAGGGATCTGCCATGGAGGGTGAACGTAAACCCCCTCCTCCACTCAGTCTAGCAGAATTGTTTTCCTACCGGAGTGGCTGTTTTTCATAGACATACAGTGGATGAAGAGCAGCTCCTCTCTCTCTTTCCCTCTCGCTTCGAAGCCAGCAGTTAACGGCAGAATGTGAGCCTGGAGGATCGAGAGTCGATGGACTACCCTCGGATAAAGAAAATGAACCACCGCTCCAACATGGCGATTAAAAGATTGCGAGATCGTTCATCTGCCGTCCTATAGGCTACAATTTTTTCCTGGGTTCATCAAGGTTACAGTGCCACGCTTTGTCCGATCTTGGCACCACAGAAGGAAGTGTCAACCTTCACCAGCAAAAAGTCCGGGGAAAATGAACGTCAACAGCGATCGTGAAAGAGAGTTCTTGGGCTTGCGGTTGACATTGTATGCCGCATAGCCAATCATGTTGTGGAGCAGACAAATCAAGAAAAGAAATACCTACCAAAAAAAAAGACCCAGGAACCAAGATCAGTTCCCTGGGCGACTCTATTGGTGATTGACCTGGATCGTCCCTCATTTGTTCACGTCCAAATGGAATATTTGGTGACAGAAAGGACACCGCAGCCAACGGTGGACAGGTGTTCGATGTAGCCCCACTTCGACCATTCCACCAAAGGGGCGCCTGCAGTTGTCCTGTACAGTACATTCGCTGAGGTACACAAAGTCTCAATCTCGCACGACGCCATGATGAAGTAGCGGCGCGCCAGTCTTCATTATCGAGGAAAGACACTACTGCATGTATGGATTCGCAAATGAAAGAGAGCTTTTTGGTTGCTGCCCGAAGACCGCGCAAATGGGGCTCTGTCCACTAAGGTCCACAGAGCGACTTGAAGACCATAAACGATTAGTGTCTCTGTTGTCAAGAATGACCAAAAGATTACAGCGAGCCACAGTTCTTCAGAGGAGGACCTTTCGGTCTTGAGAAAGGCAGGGGCGCTCTCAGCATATGAAAACTAAGAGCGAGTGAAAGCGTGAAGGGGTTGTGCGGAACCTGCGACCCGGCCTCACCCATTTACTACCCTGCTCCAATAGGTCTATGTGTCTAAAGATCCAGAAGCACAACCTACGAGGCTCAACTTTTCATACCGATTCCGGCTCTTTTTTTTTCTTTTTTTTGTGGTACAAAAGACGTTCATGACCAAAAAGTCGTACCCTTTCGCCCCGAGTCTCGCCTTCTAGTAGGACAAGAAAACAAGCAAATCGGCGTTTTTCTCGAAGCTCCACAGCTCTTTTTCTCATCGATTCCTTTGGTAGCATTTAGGAGGAGGCAAAGCCAATGTACTGTACACACATGCATTGACTATCAAAGTTGAGCGCGCTTTACGAAGTCGGTGTTGTGGGAACATTTTTTTTTTGATGACCTCTCTGGCTTTAAATTTTTTTCATCTGTACCCTCTGGATCGGCGACATGTTGAACGTGTAGGTCTCCAAACAAGCACAGTTTGGAGCACAAAACATTTTCACGACACATTGAGACTGATAAGATGATAATGCAATAGCAGAGCTATAGCCCAAGGTATACATATACACAAGACCGACCAATCTCGCATGTGCACAATTAGGTCGTTGCATGGCACGCGCACATGGCAGTATGGAATCAACACAAAGAAAGAAAACAACACAACGAGCAAAAAAAATAACAAAGAAAAGAGGTGATCGAGACTCGAGAGCGTTCATGCGCCATGGTGGGACAAATACATATTTTTCTTTGCGCCTCACTGTTGTTGCAATAGTTATGAGGGCTCAGTAGTGGGTGGGTGCCTAGACTGGTCAGTGTTGTGTGTAGTTTTTCCCTCGATATACAAGGCTGCTCAAGTTCTGGACAACAGCGCCTTTAAGCATCATTTCCTTTTGGTACATCTCATGTAACGGCTCTGAACGGGCAGGTGCAGGGGGATAGGCCCGTCTGCTCAAGCTCCGTTCTTCTATTAGAAGTTTGGATCCGATTTCACCCATAGACTACACTTGGCTGTGTTATTGCACTTTATACACTCCACCTGCAGAGAGGGAGGGGGGTCCTTGGACATGATCGCACGCTCACAAAAATCCGGTTTTCCCCCAAAACCTTCTTCTGAACTCTCTCACAGATAACTGAAACTTTAATGACCAAGCGGGGATTGGCATGCATGGGTGGAAAAAAAAACCGTACTCCCTGGTAGCCAGAAGCAGGGCGCCACCGCCGCACTTGCAGGTCAAACAAAAGCAGAGGGATGGGGCTACGGCAAGCGTGTTATTGGAACATCTCACACTCCACCGCACCGCATGTCTTCCCTGATGGTGAGAAGGAGTCTAAGAAAAAAAATCTCCGGATTGAAACAGGAGAGAGCGAGAGACAGAGAGATAGCAAGAAAGGTCAATCAAGGGCAAACTGTTTGCAAGGTGCCACAAAAGTGCGCTCCTGGTCCTTCTTATTCTTCTGCAGAATGACGAACTATTTGTTTTGCTTTAGCTGACTGGCAGGCACTCTGATTACCAATTGTCCCCAATGTCATCCACCTTTATTTTATTTCCCTTTTTTTTTCCATCGCACAGCATCTCGCGCTAGGAAGGCGCCCATATGCTTTCTCTTGTATCCCCAAGTCTGACTGGAGCGCCTCAAGAGGCAGTGCATCCAGGGCTCACTCCACATTTCATATGCGCTAGCTGCCACTTTATCGCGATAACATCGCGACGAGACAACGTAATACGATGCATGGCATCGAAAAGCGGTAAAACTCTTAATCATAATGCAGCTACTTGAGTCCTTCCACAATGGTTAGTAGTTGTGATGGCCTACATGCAGCTTAAGGTATGCAATGTATAGCCCCATATGTATCTATGTATCAAGCATCGCAGACGGTTTTTGTAGAGGATATGACTTTTTAGCACTTTACAGTTCAGCGTGTGAGCATTCTTTTCAAGCAAAGAACTAAAAAAATGATTAACCAGCAGGAGAAAAAAAAAAGCGGGGAAAGTTGATTTCTTCAACGGTCAAATCTCAGATGGATTGATTGGCCCAGAGGGCAAACCGCTACTGAACCGAAGAAAAAACAGCCATTCAGCGTGCTAGACTCGGCATGATCCCTGGAAGGTTTCGCTTGAACGTCAGAGCCAGGGAGAGAGGGGTACTGGCACTTGGCGATGTTCGGAGATAGATAGAAACGTGCCTGCAAATGTTTATCTCCCTACATATCGCGTCCGATCTCAAAAGGATACCAGTGATGTTTGCTGGGGGGGGGGGGGAGGAGCAGAAAACCTGTCTGCACGCAGAACCGAGCTACATCTCAAACATGGGAGCAGGTATGAGTGAGTTGGTATATTGTTGTACATGTGCGGTATTATGATGGAAAGGGCGCGCGCGCCGTCGTACATTCGGAGGCACAGGCTTGCTAAGAGGACAGTACTGTAAACTGTCTACGAGACAAACGATTACAATATTCCATGCGTCAATCTTTTTTTCTTGAGACTCCCAAGATCAATGTCAGACACTGCGGGCTTCTGACGAGTCCCCGGTTCCAGGCACAGAGGTGAGAGAGACAAACACACACACTCTCGCTTTTGGAGGTCTCGGCAAAAAAGAAAACTGAGAAGTTTGCAATTGAACATTGAGCATCGTGCACAAATTAGGACTCGAGAAAAACTTTATATGAACCTTCCGGCTTTTTCGAACGCCAAAGCAACTCTTTTCAAAGACAAAGATGCGTTTGTCTGTTTCAGAGATCATCTCTCTGTCGTGCTCTAAGACTGGGGATGACTGGCAATTGCCCTGGTGCTATTCTTGTGGCGAATGTACATACTTGGTGGCAGGGTTTGGGAGTCGTGTTGGATGTGTGGCGCCTTTGGCTGAACGATTTTGCTTCGAGAAGTGTTGGCAAAACTGTACCTGCGTGCTTCGCTCGCCTTGTTTCTTTTTGCGACTGCATTTTTAGCCATCAATCTATGATCGCCTTCATCAAGGGCACTGTTGCCAAATGTCCAGTCATTCTTGATCCAACAGCAACTGTCGATCGTTGACATTTATTGTTGAAATAACTATGGACTGAAGGGTACGATGGGCGAGAGTTCATGATTCAGAACCATGTAGAAAGGAGACACTCTACACTCTACCCAGGAACGGCGACGTGTGTGAAATTGCCATCATCAAGCAAATCGTCAGAAGAACAACCGCAAGGTTCATCCACAGGCTCCGATGGATCAGCAGGTTTGGGCGGTTCTGGTTCTGGTGCTGCTGGAGTTTTGAGTTCTTCTGGTTTGGGTGCGGGTGTCGCTGGCAACAGTGTTATACCTTTGAACGTGAATAGCTCGTGTGCCTTCTCTTTCGAATTTGGGAACATGCTCGCTCCCACATCTTGGCAATTGATAGCTGTATTCAATCGCTGACTTTGGATCGTTCGGTGTGGATCGCTCCCAAAGCACTTTCCCATTGGGATGTACCTTCCCGACCTCACAGGTTCCACTCTCGTAGCTGTTACCCGGGTGTTGTATGCGCTACCAGATTGTTGGCGGCCTTGAGGTCCGCCGCATCATCTCTCGTGTACACAGCAAAGGTATTTTGTAGAAGCCATAACTTATATCGAACTTTGGATAGTGCAGTTGGATCGGAAGGCGATCGTTTGTGTAATGGCTACCGCGGATGATTGCGGCGGTTGTAGTGGTGCTTTGAGAGCGCTATGAAATGTTGAGGGTTTAGTCTTTTAATGCTGGGTGAATGCGACACCTCTTTATACCACAACTTTCAACTCTCCGGAGCAAAAGGGAGACAATGAGAGACGCTAAAACATCAGAGGATGCAGAGGGAAATGAAATAGGCTGAAGAAGTAGAGAGCCAGGGGGGAGCAAGGAACTGGGAAGAGTCAGGAGATAAAATGAGCAAAGGATCTGATTAACAAAGGGTCGATGTAGGGGAACCATCTAGGGACAGTACTAAGGAGTACCGAAGGATCTGCAGAGAGATAAAGGTCAATAAAATAACGCGGATGCCAAGTACGCGTTTGAGAGCAAAGAGCAGGCTACGCGTTTCTCCTCCGACATCAAGTCTTTGAAGGATTCGTCGTCACAGAGAGCATGAGATATTGCCTCGGCCAAGACAGAAGAAGGTGGTGTCGTTGTCGCTGTTGTTGTCGGTCATGGTGTTTAAGTAGTGCTTCGGTGATGGGTGAGGAGGAGTGGATGAATGAGGAAATGAAGGACGAGAAGAAGGCTGGCGAAGAGGGCGAAGCGTAATTTTTTAACCTGCATAAGCGGGCGACCCTTGCTTAGACTTTATTTTTTTTCGTCCACACCTCTGGCTTGTTGACACCTCTGCACATCCTGCAACATGTCCACCTCTAACAATCGCACGGCCTGTGCCAACTGCTTGATCCTCCTGGCCGGAGAGTCTCCATGTTACATCCCGACCAAGGCGATCCCACCGCCCACGCCTTTGTCCAACACGATTTGTAAGACTTGAAGGAAACATTCAAGGCTCGCGATCGGAATCCCAGCTTCGGCGCGGAATCGTCTCTGCATTTTCATCGTTGTCTGATCTGAGTGACACGAATTTGAACCACAATGTCGGAATAGATGGCGCTGCCGCCCTGGACAACCGTCCTCCTCTGAAATGGCCCATTCACTTCATCCTGGGAGATGCACCCACCTTGAACCCCAAGGACACTACAAAAGTCCAGGTATAAAACAAAAACACCGTTACTACAAGAGAAAAAAGCCACCACCTTGTGTCCTTTGGCGAAGGTTGCTTGCTTCACGCCAAGCACTGCTCTGTGAAAAAACATCTCACACCTGTTCTACCTTGTTGTGTTTGATACGCCATCGCTTTTCTTGTAGGTGTGCAAAAAGTGTCACGATCTGTATGATAAGGGTGATGGTACGCAGGGCGATCCCAAGGACTTGATCCCTCGTGCCCCTCGACTGTCCATGTTCTCGCGCATCCCCGAGAGCATGCAAGATCTTTCACTGGAGGAGCGCCGTGCATTGAGGTTGGCAGGGTGTCCAACTCCTGCCAAGGCGAAGGGAAAGAACGTGGAGGCACTGCTGTTCCCCTGGCTCTATCCGCTTGGCACCGGGATGTACGCGGACGGCACCAAGGGCGCCAATTGCAGATCGTTCAAGGATGACATGGAGATGAAGCTCAAGAGTGCAGATTCCAGATGGCGAGACGATGACGAATGGGCTACTTGGGCAGCACTGAAGGCTGAGGGCAAAGATGGCACTGCTGATCTTTTCAGGCCGCTCTAGGCGCCTCGCAATAGACGAATAGGCTGTGATAGAAGACTAGTAGGCGTCAGTAAGATAACAGTGATAAAGAATCGACTCGTTTGTGGCACCATGATTTGTTTTTTCCTTGCCTTTTTTTTCAGCCCGCACACTTTGACAGCTACCCAGCAGTTCGTGATCTTGCCCTGAGGAACTGAGCGGTACGTCTTGTATGGAGAAGCGACTTGTTTCGGACATTGGTGTGATTGGGCGTCATTTTTGTACAGAGGTACGGGTACCTGGCCAGGATGAGACCCTCCACATAATTTCATGTCCCAACATGGGTTAGAGAAGAAAAGCGAGGGTGGGGACACGATGGAGACCACCAGATGCGGGATGCACAGATTAATGACTGTCTGTCTGACTGGATGGGTGACCTGTTCGACAAATGCGCGCCCATGGATACAGCACACTTGAACACCGACACCGGTTGCACAACACCCCCCACGCCACCCCCCCGCCCCCGTCTCGTGGGATCCCAGCGGGCCTGGGGGGTGATGGTATTCATGCGGGCCTATTTCACGTGAGGGTGCGATTCGCCCGATTGGCCGGGTTGCACGTTCCTCTCCGTGCTGTCTCCCTCCAGCCTCTTGAGAGCCACACGCCCCCCCCTCCACTTTTTCGTATATATCGGTTTGTGTTGTTTTCCCCTCTTGTTCTCGTTCCCTTCTAGCCCTCCCGCCCTGCAGCCCTCGATCCCACGCCCCACGCCCTCGTCTCCACCCACAGCCCTCCACCCAGCCCTCCATCCTGACCATGCCCTCATTCATCGGCGCCATTGACAACGGCACGACTTCATCGCGCTTCCTGATCTTCGATGAGAGAGGCGAGCTCGTCATCGGCCATCAACTCGAGTACCGCCAGATCTTCCCTCACCCAGGGTAAAGAACACCGCCTTGTTCACTCCACTCCCACGCCCCTCGTGTGCCACATACGTCGCTGTCATGTGTTCTCCGCCTTTGTCGTTGCATGGCCCGCTTCTGTACACCAAACTAAAAATTGTTCCTTTCGCGCGTCTATCATGTGCTCGCAGATGGGTCGAGCAGGATCCCATGGATATCCTTGGAAGCGTCGTGGCCTGTATTGACGGCGCCCTCCGCAAGTTTGAGCTTCAGGGCAACAACGTCAAGAACTTGAAAGGTGGGTACAGGGCTAGCTGTTTGACATCTATAGCATATATACGCTTAAAGACATCATTAGCCCTCTGACACTTGTTTACCCGCGACCCGTGTAGCTGTCGGCATCACCAACCAGAGGGAGACTGCCGTTGTCTGGGACAAGAACACTGGACGACCTTTGCACAACGCGATCGTGTGGTCAGATACCAGGACAAAGGATATTGTCCACGATTTAATCGAATCTTCGGAATTGGGCGCAGATGCGGTCAAGGTAAAAAAAAAAAAAATAGATACTTCTCCCACATACTTTGCTTATCACTAGTGTGGTTGCTTCTATTGGCCCAGCATGTGTGTTTGTGTAGTGTGGGTGCCTGCATTGTTTGTGGGGGAATCTGCAACCGATAAGGCTTGTGAGATGCGCTCTCATTGGTGGTTGTCGATAACTAACCTATCGCGCTGTAGGACATTTGCGGTCTCCCCATTACGACCTACTTTAGCGCCGTCAAGCTGCGCTGGCTGCTTGAGAACTCGGCAGAGGCCAAGGAAGCACACGATAACGGAAACATGATGTTTGGCACAGTCGATTCGTGGTTGATCTACGTAAGTACCAAACAGAAAGCTTTGTTGGGGTCTCAGTCTTCCGACTCACATCAATGCAACTAACCCATCATCGCTCTCCTCCCCGCTTCAGAATCTTACGGGAGGAAAGGAAGGTGGTGTCCACGTCACTGACGTTACGAACGCCAGTCGTACCATGCTTATGGATATCAAGAGCCTGAAGTGGAGCGACAAGTGCCTCGAGTTCTTTGGCATCAACCCAGAGATTCTTCCAGAGATCAGGCCTTCCTCAGCCCACTTTGGAGACATCAAGCATCCCCAGCTCACCCAGATCGAAGGCATTCCTATTGCAGGATGTCTGGGAGACCAGCACGCCGCCTTGGTGGGACAGCACTGCTTCCAGGAGGGCGAGGCCAAGAACACGTATGGAACCGGGTGCTTCATGTTGTTCAACACCGGTGCTGAGATTATCCCATCCAACATGGGTCTGTTGACAACCGTCGGCTATCAGTTCGAGGGGGAGCCAGCTGCTTACGCGCTCGAGGTAAAAACTTCAATTCCGCCATGGCCTGATGACGATAAAATCGGAGTGTTATTGCAATGCGTTGTTCATCTCGTTTTGATGCTTACCGTGATTCTATTTCATGCAAATAGGGTTCCATTGCGGTCGCTGGATCGGCCGTCAAGTGGCTTCGAGACAGCATGGGCATCATCAAATCGGCCGAGGAGATCAACGATTTGGCTGCTGCCACCAAGGACAATGGCGGGTTGGTCTTCGTCACTGCCTTCTCAGGTCTGTTCGCACCCTACTGGCGCCCAGATGTCCGGGGAGCTATTTACGGTATCTCGCAACATACCACCAAGCACCATCTTGCCAGAGCTACCTTGGAGGCTTCCTGCTTCCAAACCCGCGCTGTAAGTCATATGCATGCCTCTGAGAGTTTGCCTAGAAGTGTCGTTTTTTTTCTTTTTCTTTGAGTTGTCAGTATGTACTACAGCCCATGTCTCATACTAAACCTCTGTTGCCTCTGAAAACTAAAATATGACCCCCCAAGATCCTCGATGCCATGAACGCAGAGTCAGGACACCCTTTGAAGTCTCTTCGGGCTGATGGTGGTCTGTCCAACAGTGACATTTGCATGCAGTTGCAGGCAGACATCTTGGGAATTGAAGTTTCGCGGCCTCAGATGCGTGAGACCACCGCACTGGGTGCTGCCACAGCGGCTGGAGTGCATCTCGGCATTGGTATCTGGGAGGGCGGCTTCAAGGCCTTTGCCAAGCGTGCCGCTGCCGCAAAGGAGGTTCTTCAAATTTTCAACCCACAAATCTCAGAGAGTGGTAAGTCCTATGCTTGTTATAATGACTAATACTTCTCTCTTTGCTCGATCCTGTGCTCTGTTTAAAGACCAATTCTCTGAACATGTTCCTCCGATATATTTGCTTCACACGATGTTATAGAACGCGAAGAGCAGTACGATCTCTGGAAGACCGCCATTGCAAAGACCTTGGCAGAGTAGACGTATCCCCCATCCACTTGAGGCGCAGACTATTTTAGATGCACAAACATAGTACATACATAAAGCAAACGAATGGATCATCGTCTTTTGACAGCCATCTAGGATTGAGCACCCATGGGGACAACCACATGGTTGCCGCTTGGTACCTCTACATCTCATCTTGGTAGCCCCAAATAGAACATGCTCGAGTATCAAAAATAGACAGAAAAAAAAAAGCGAGTTACCACACGGGTATGGTGCGACGTGCAGGTATTGGTCATCCTGCAGAGTGACGACGGATGATAGTCAACTACTTGCGAGTGGGTGAATAAGCTTCCACTGTATCGAGAAACAGTAGGCACCAGACTGAGAGAGTACTGTACAAAGTTGGACAACACGAGCTGTGAGTAGTCAAGGCAAAGGTGATACCAAAGGCAAAAAAAAAAGAAAAAGGGTTCGTCTGGTCCGCGGTGCCTGGCGATCGATCGACTCCTGATGGAGTCTGTTTCACTCTGGGGAGGGGGAAAAGTTCGCGTCTCAGCACAAAAATGCGTTCCACGTTCCTGGCAGAGCAGACAAACCCAACACTATTATGTTCTCATTGTACCCTCTGGAGTGTGTGCCAACGCAGGGTGAAGAGAGCATATACACACCATGTATACATGGTTGGCGGGTGCTTGGGCCATTGGGTGTCAAGTATGAGCAGGTGGGGATGGGGTAAGCAAAAAAAAAAGAAAATCCTGCGCAAGGGTTGGGTTACAAATAAAAGTATAGAGGAAAGTCGTTCCCTTATTGTTTCTTTTGTTGTCGTTGTTGTGCATAAGCATGAGCAAGCCATGCGCCCTTTTTGTGTTCACAGTTGCACCACGAGTTGGTGAAAGAAAAAAAAAAGCCAAGGGGAGGGAGCATCAGAACATGTTGCATCATTGAACGATATCTTTTTTTACCCTCGTTGGTTCTCAACGCTGCATCCCAACAGGCAGCGATGGGAGAGGTAAGGGGGACGGCAGATAGACGACAGAACCACAGTTCTGGGGGAACCAATGCTGTGATGAGTGAATAAGGACAGCCGGGCAACCACACTCGAACGGAGTATACATGTTCTTCTGTAGTACTGTGCTGTCTGTACCTGAGGCCCAGAGGGCGCAGTGGGCTGGAATGATCCATTGACGGGTGCTTTGTCGGGAAACCACAAAATGTAGGCTTGGGGAGGGCATGGTGGATCGCCCATTGACCCCCTAGAACGAACAGAAAAAACACGGAGCAAACAGTTTCCAATGACGAGCTGTCGCTTTGTCGAGCGAAGGAAGGGCACAACGATAGGGATCATGGTCACAATGGCTCAAAAACGGGCGCTTTTTTTTTTTTTTTTCTATCTGTCGGGGTATGGTCTGCGTACTAGTTCCGTATTGGGTTTTATGTTCAAAAATAAGAGGGGCACAAGAGCGTAAGAGAAATGGTGCTCTCATTTCCCTCAGAAAGCTATGCATAGGCCTGGAGGCAGAGAGAGCGCGAGCGAGGGGGAGCATCGCATTGCTTGCTGGGAATGGCATGGGGTCTAAGGGTTCATCCGCGAGCCCATGCTGGTGCTTAAAATTCTGAGCATTCGTATGCAGCGTCGCTCTGTGGCCAAGTGAGCCGATTGGGCATGGACACCATGCGTCCGATTAGGGTTCGGGCAATGGTCAGAAGAAGAACAAACGAGACGACCGATTCGCAGAGCGCACTCGCTGTTATGAGGATCGGACAGGGGTAGAGATTTGTTTTTTTTTCTCATTCGTCGCTTTTATTCTCTCGCTCGCACTGTGTCTGTGTCTCTTTCTCTCTCTCTCTCTCTGTCTCTCTCGCTCGTTCCTCTTGCTCTTCCTGCTTGACCTCGCTGCACCTGCGGGACATCATCACTCGCACGCACTCGCCGTCCTTTTCGTGCTTCCATTGTCCAGCCCATCGCCTTCTTTCGCCGCTCTGCTAGCACCTCTCTCGCTCCCTCTCCTGCTCTTTCTCGCTTTCTCTCTCTCACTCGCTCTCTCTTTCTCTCGCTCTTGCACTCTTTTTTTTCCGCTTCCTATCTTTTCGCTCTCGCCCACGCACTCACTCCGAGGGTGTAACAGGACAGCATACAACGGACCTACAAGCAGCAGGCGCATCCCTTTAGGAGCACACATATCCTAAAAAAACAACACAACAACAACAAAACGCAGGTACACCGTCAACCAGCGCGTGGCCGTCGCCTTACCTGCCCTCGCATACACAGACACGCACGGCTGAATACACAGCGAGGTCCAAAGGAAAGAAAACAGCAGACGAAAAAGAACAAGCAAACTTTGTCTTGGACACCAAGGGCAGAGAACCGTTGCCAGCCATGAACTCGACCCAGTATGGATACCACCCCTATCCCTCACCATCGCAAACGCAGACACAGACACAGCAACAGCAGCAGCAGATGCTGTCGCCTCAGCAGCAGCAGCAACAGCTACAGTCTGAGCAGCAGCAACAACTCTCGCCTCAGCTATCTCCTGCCTCCTCCCATCAACAATCTCCTGAGCAGCAGCATACGCACCAGCTAAGCGTAGACCATGGTCAAGCAGCCATGAACGGAAGTAGTAACGCCGGCAACGGCCATGAACTGAACAATACCAGCAGCAACAACGGTGGCACCCACATAGAGCAACACTCGCCTGGTCACTCCAACGATGTCCAATCGCCCATTGATGCGGAAGGCGAGCTTATCGTGCCAACCGCTGGAGGTTCAGGCCAAGCATCCCAGCAGCAGCCATCGTCCAGTGTCGCATCCGGCACCCTTCACAGTCCTGTCTCTGGGCAAGGCCACCCAACAACGCTCCTGCCAATGCCTTCGCCAGCACTGGCTGCCGCCACGGCCGCCAACACTGCTGCCAACACAAATTCCTCCGCCAGTCGGCAGGCAATTCTCCAACAGTACCAGCAGCAACAGCAGCAGCAGCAGCAGCACCAACACCAACACCAACACCAACAGCAGCAGCACCTTGGGATGGGAATGCCCATGTCGATGCAGCCCTCATCAGCCAACGGTAATCCAGGAGCAATCAACACGGCCATGATGTCACTCCAGGGGTCCTCCAGCTACATGTTGCCATCTCCACAGTCTGCAGGCACTGGACAGCCCTCACTGCCTGCTCTACCGCCACAGAGCACTGACCTGGATACGATCTTGGCAAAGTATGCCAACCAGCCGGAGCTGCTCAAACTCATTATAGCATCCAAGACAGAGGAGGACAGACGGTGGGCCGAGGAGGCGCGTTACCGAATGATGGATCTGATCATGCGAGGAGAGAATCGCGGATTGGGATTCATGGCCGGGTATGAAGCCCTCGGTGGGATCCCCGGGACGGTGCCTGGGACTATCATGGGAATGACCGCCAAGCGGTTTATGGAAGAAGGCGGCTACGGCCACCACCCTGGCTTTGCAGGATTCCCATCTTCTGGACAGCCAGGTCTTGGAGGAGCAGGAACAGCACCGGGCGCAGAGGCAGTAGCAGAAGCACACAGCTCTGGAGGTGGTCCCGGATCAACTGGAGTCGTGTCCTCCATGAACCCTGCTAGCACAGCAGGATCCACGTCCGCGGGAGGCATACCCTCGATGTATGCTCCGACACAGATGCTGGGCATGGGTGGCATGGGCGGCATGGCCGGGATGGGCCATCCGAGTCAGCAAATGATGATACAAGGCATGGGTGTGGCACCTGGCGGAGGATTTGGCCAGTACATCGACCCGAGTTTGGCCCGCAAGAGGTCTGTAACGTTCGCAGGCGAGGTTCACCACATGCGATCACAGTCGCTCTCGTCGATCCCTTCGCCTGGGACAGTTGGCCAGTTCGGAAACATGCCCATGATGGGTATGGGCGTCGGAGGCACAGATGCGTTTGGTCAGCATCATCAGCAACAGGCGCATCAACAAGCCCAGACCTCGGCCCTGCAAGGTCCATCACAATACCAGTTCCAACAGCAACACCAGCAACAACAGCAACAGCAACAGCAACAGCAGCAACAGCAGCAGCAACAACAGCAACAGCAACAGCAACAGCAGATGCAGTATCATCACCACGCAGCGCAGCCGCCTCTGCCCCCATTTGCAGGAGGTGGCAACCCATACGCTCACCAGTCATTCACACCTCACCCAAGTCTGCACCACCACAATGTTATCCGGAGAACCAACTCACTGTCGCACATTTCGCACACTCAGACCACAATAACAGAGCAACGATTGGTTGCAGGCAGACCCAGGAACGACAGCTCTGCCTCGATCAGGAACATGGACGATGACAGTGGTAAGGATGCCATTCGACCCTCTTTCCTCTTCTCTATTCTTTGTTTCTTTCACACACCCTTTCAGGCACCATTACACAGGCTATCTTTCTCGTGTTTGTCCCACCTCAGCTTGATACGGCCATCGATTTTTTTTCTCTCTCAGCCATTGCTCTTTTATTTTGTGTGCGTGTTTCTTGTGGCCGTCCGGGCATATGAGACCGACAAGGACTGGATGCAGGAACAAGTGCCAGATTACACTCAGGACCCACAGTCAACTTGTTGAGCACAGGATGGCCCACCCATTTCACCTTCTTCACCATTGATGCAATGAAAAGGATGTCTCACACACTCTTGTCTCGAAACTTCGTGTCTTGACCCATCATACGCTTATTAATCCAACCTGATAAATATAGATGAGGATTCAGACGAGGACTACGACAACCATCCAGTCATGGGCATGTCTAGTCGCCCAGGATCGGCCCTGAGCATTCACAACAATATGGGTGGCAACGGAGAGACCTCACTCACGCTAGAATTCTCGGACATGGCCTCGGTTTCGGGCGGAGGTCATCATCATCATCACCATCACGACGGTTCCAACCCTGTCAATAATGGTTCCATGGCGGCGCTCTCGGGGTCGGGCGGCGTGGTGTCTGGTGGTGCGACTGGATCGACGACGACAACGACAACGACAACGACGGCGGCCCCATCGACCAAGGCCTCCAAGTCCCACCGGTCAACTCCTTCGACCTCTTCGCTCTCTGGCATGACGGGCGATGCAGGATCGGAGGGAGCCGATTACAAAAGGAAACGGAAGCGTCGAGAGATGCAGCCCGTCAACAAGATTGTAGAGTCGCCCGAACCGCATGTGGACCCGTATCTGTGGAAGAACAATGGCAATACGACGCAGAAGAAGACTGGATGCAAGAGTATTTATTACAAGTGTTCCAACAGCCCTGCAGGATGCACTGTAAGTTGTTTTTTTTTCTTGCCCATGAAGTAGAACAAAAACAAAAAAAATGCGTGTCGCAAGTTTAGATTCTGATAGTTCTTCACTCAATCAAACAGGTGAACAAGACCGTGACCGAAAAGGAGGGCGGCGGATACATCACCAAGTACCGCGGCGAGCATCTCGAGGACTGTATCCGCCTCAAGAAGGCGCAGATGGCAGCGCAGGCAGCGCAGGCTGCAGCCCAGAATGGCCATCACTCAATACAGAAAGAGCAATGAAAAAAAGAAAAAAGAGGGATGGGAGAGAGGATGACAATCGACAGCACATAAAAAAAAAAATAACCAACACACTCATTTTGATTTTTTTTTTTGACTTTTTCTTTTTCTTTTTTTGTTCTTGCTTTCCGTTTTTCCCTTTCGCTTCGCTTTGCTTTTCCTTTTCGTTCAACACCTTTCAGCGTCGGCAAGACAAACACTCGGGGATGCGTTGCTCGTTTTTGTACCTATACCTCTCTGTTCACAAAAAATAAAGAATACTCCCATTTTTCATATCTATTCTTTTTATTTTTCTTTTGTTATCCTCCTCCCCCCGTCTGGTTTACAAGGTCATGGTCACCGTCAAGCTCTTGGCATGGATCAACAGCACCGGGATCTCGATACCGTCCATCAACAAATCCAGCTGCTCCAGATACGCCAACGAACTCTCCTCGCGTAAACTCGTCCCTTCCTCGGGCGCTGGCATGGTCGTGAAAATGATGGACGTCGTCTCCGCCGAGGAATGAATCCGCATCAACTCGTTCAAAATCATGAGCTGGGCCTCGGGAGCCAAGTTATCAAACTGCACTGGAGAAACCACCGCAGGACCACGATCACGACCACGATCAGACCTTGGGGATGGATTCTCATTCTCGAGCTCATGCGCAAGCTCGAGCGGCGGTTGTTGTTGCTGCTGTTGAGGTGAAGATGACATCGGTGGCAAGACCTGACGTTGGCGATCATGGGACCAGTGGGAATCATCCTCACTCCAGTCATGTTCGTTCCCGTTCGCAGCAGCAGGACTGACCACGGTGTTGCTGTCTCGGTGGCGGTTGCTGTTGTTGGTGAACGAAGTCGACAAGGAGCTGGATCCAGCGGTCGAGGTCGCCCAAGGGTTGCCCATACTGCCACCCAAGGAGGATGGCACCATGGGCGGTAGTCGATGCTGGTGTGGTTGTTGTTGTGGTGATGGTTGATCAAGGTATTCGTGGTGGTGCTGATGCGGGCGTGGGTGAGGATATGATTGGCCTGGGATACGCTGCTGCTCCGAGTTGGCACTGGTGCCCTCGAATGCGATCCCAAGTCCTGATGATTCTGAACCTAAAGAGGTATGTGCAAGCGTCGCTGGTGGCGCCTGGTGTAAAGATGGTGGGTGTGGTTGAGGCTGAGGCTGAGGCTGAAGCTGTGGCTGTAGTAGGCGCGGATGCTGCTGCATAGGCTGACGTCGATGAGTCGTCGGGCGCACTCCACTCATACCGCTGCCGCCATAGACGAGATCATCGTCATTGTGGTCATAATCCTCGTCGTCCTCACTGCTGATCGAGTCCGACTCACTCTCTGAAGAGTTGGCGCCATTCGGGTCGAAATACTGCTTCGGCAGCGGTACAGCGATCCTGAAGTTCATCGATGCTCCCAGAGGCGCCGAGGTACCCAGACGAGAATCTACCATGGGCGAGGTGGAACTCGCCATGGCTGACCGGTACCGTGCGCCACTGCCGCCGCCGCTAGCAGATGCATAGTGGTGGTGATGTGAAGATGAAGGGTAGGCGGAGGCAACTGCAATGGGTGAGCGCTGCCATAATCGCGGCGAGAGCGTAGTGTTGACCCGGAGTGGATTGGGACTCTGTCTTCTGTGGGACATCTGTTGTTGTTGAACATGGTCGGCATGAGAGATGGTGCGTCGTCTCTGCGGTGCTGGAGCTGAGGCTTGAAAGACCGGGTAGTGCTGCTGCTGACTGCGTGGAGATGGATGCGAAGGCGACGACGATAGGTTTCTAGACCTATCCGGATGGTCATAGCCTCCTGCTGCAATTGAGTAGGGTCCAGCCTCGTGCGACGAACCCTGTCCATCAGCGGTCTGTGCGCCGTGGACATCTTCCCGGCCTACTGTGCTCTCGCCCCCTTCCTCCACGACGGCCGTATGTTGTTGCCAAAACGGATTGATATTCCTGGGGAGGGCCCGCTGAGCAATCGGCGCTATCGTTGCTGACAAACCATCGCGCTCGATCTCTGCAGATGTCTCGTCTTCAAAATCGGATCCTACAGCCTTTGGAGATGGGCCGCTTTCCAGTAGGTAGCCGCCATCCGTCTCAAAAGTGTCTGCTCCGTTGACGAGTCGGTGGTACGTATCGCTATCGCCACCATCTAAGCACATCACCTTGACCTCGGCTGGGATGCGCAGGTTCTCCAAGAGTGCCTTGAGTCGCTCCTTTTCTTGAGCCACATCCTCTTTGTACTCGACAAAAACCATGACGCGCAGGACAAAATTCTCCTTCCAGTGTGGAACCATATGGAGGATACAACCCATCTGGAGCACCATTGTGTAGGTATCAAAATTGGTGAGGTTGGCTTCTGGTTGTCGAAGAGGGGGTTCCGAGAAGGTGGCGCCTGCTGTGGGTATCGTTGGCGAGTCATAACTGAAGGCCTTGGAGTGGCGCCTGTGGTTCGAGAACGATGGCTGCTGTTGTACACCGGCGTCAAAGCACTGCAAAGGTGCGACGGACATTTGCATGGGCCAAAGATCAATGTACTTTTTCTTGCGATCCCCATGCTTGTGCAAGGACGAAGGCCGAGAGGATGTCGAGAAGAAGGGTGACAGTGGTGTTCCTGAAGATCGCAGGGACTCGAAGGTGAAGAGCTGTTTCCAGCCATTCTTGTGCTCTTCTGGGAGTTCCAGGCGGTCAAATCCGCACCCAATGGCAACTGCCTTGTTCAAGGAAAGAACATCCTCGATGATGGAGACGTACTCTGTGATCTTGATGGGCGTCTCAACACGGATGTTATCGATTGGAAGGCTGAGTGGCATATCGAGGGCGGTGTGATGCTGTAAGCGTGGGCTATCAATGTGTCGTGGACTCGGAATGCTGGTCTGCTGCAGAACCATGGGCGAAAGCGGGTACATTTGAGACTGACCCTCTTGCTGAAGTTCCTGCTTGTCTCTAAAGTAGCGATCCAGATTGAACGATCCAAGCACGACAATGTTGGGCCGCATTCCGCCCAGTCCAGTGCCGATGAGCAGGTTCCTGGCGCCGATCCGGACATTGTCGGCGATACTGAGATTGACAAATGCCTTGATGTGCAAAACGTCAACAAACTTGAGCCAGCTGCTCTGCTGGCGACGGTACTCGTGAAGAACATCCCGAAGGTCGCCGACGATGACATGTCCCAGAACATACAGCGCCCCTTTCTTCAGATGGTTGCAAAACTGGATCAAGTGGTACTCTGACCGAGGATGATGCACGAGCAGCAGGATTTGAGGCCTCCAAAACTTGACGTGTTCCTTGCGGGAGTCGAGGCGAAGAAGGTATTTTCGAACCTGATGGTAGATCAAACTCTGCGTCACATCCCCCCAGCGCTTTGGTGGTGACCAGTAATGGATCCAGATGAACAGGACCGCCGTCATCAGGCCACTCAGCAGACTCTTGCCAAGATCGACAAATCCCATGACGAGTGCGCAGAGAAACATGCCTCCAAAGGCCGTCCACCAGTGAAAGAACCTGAAGCTGGGTCGAAAGTTGGGCGCAGAGCCGATCTTGAGCAAGAAGCAGGCGAGGTTGAGGATCAAGAAGGTCAAGAGTGTGATCATGGAGACAAAGGTCGCGATCATGTTCATGTCTGTCAGGAAGAGACAGAACTGACAGAGGATGTACGTCAATAGGACCGCAAGCGTCGGCTCGTCGGTTTTGGGTGTGCCTTGCCCAAAGACCGACAAAAGTGGCAACAGGTTGTCCCGTGCAATTGCCTGGAGGATTTTAGCCGCGCCGATGACACTCCCCAATGTTGCAAACACAGATGCAGCCAGTGCTCCAGAGGCGATAAATAAGGGCGAGATCGACACCTACGATTCGCCAAAGAGGGTCAGGACATTAGTACCGTTATCAGACACATCACACTGATATGACTGACGAATGCTGCTCATTAGAAAGAAGGCACCTACATCCTGAAGCACGCTGAGGTCCGTGTACATGGTGCTCCGCGATATGGATCCACCCATCAATATGACGATGCAAGTGTACACGCAGAATGTTGACCCTACAGCCCAGAGTGTCCCTTTTGGGATGGATTTGCTGGGGTCCTCGAGGTCTCCTGACATGGATGCGCCGGCGAGGATACCAATGCAGGCTGGGAAAAGCACTCCGAACACTGTTTGGAAACTCTGTTTGGCACCATCAGGGCCATTGGTGGTAGTGAATCGGGGCCACATGTTCTCCTGAAGTGTGTCCCACGAGAAGGACGTGTACTCGATGTTGCGCTCTGGGTGAGTGAATGGAGGCATCACTGCGAACGACACAAAGATGGATAATGTCGAAAGCAGAATGATAACTGCCAGAACCAATGATGCTCGCGAGAATAACTATATCAAAAGACAGGAGCCACAGCAAACGAGTGAGATCCAAGAGCCATAGGGGGCACAGTGGTGCATGAGCACAGCTGGTACACGTGCTCATGTGTATATCCCGCTAATCAGCCTGCTTTTTTTTTCTTACCTTGGATCCAACGAGACACACTAGAGTGCACGACACGAGCAGTATCGTTCCGTAGATAAAAGCCCACAACTAACGCCAGGACACACACAGTTGAAGTTCGTGATTAGATACCTGACGTAATGATGCCATTGCCCATGAGAAACACTACTGCTCATTACTGACCTGGCCTTCCGGCAATACTCTGTACACCGTCCCAGACGACTCGCCAAAGTTGGATACGAGCGGTTCCACGAATCCGAGGACATTCATGCCGCATCCCATGACTGTGCAAAGGAAGAAGATCAGGCCGATGCTCCCACCGAACTCGGGTCCCAGACTCCGGCTTAGAAGGTAGTATACACCACCGCCTATGATCGGGGTCAGAATACAGTGACACACCATGGTGTCAGAGATTGCACAAAAGAACAGTTTTTCGTGCACCCCCGCATGCTTCCAAGATGCTGCGTCTGCCTACCTCTCACAAATCCATTGGAGCTGATGGCACTCAGCGACAGAGCCGTAAAGATGTTGATTGCATATCCTACGACAAACATGGCCAGCGTGCCCATGACGCCTGCCTGGCCAATGATGAATCCAAAACGCAGAAATAAAATGATTCCCCAGATGCTGAGGACGCAGGGCACGAAGACGCCGGAAAAGACGCCCAGCTTGGATGACTTTGTGGTCGCAACAGCAGGGTTGAGCAAGGTCGGGAACACTGGTTCTGCGGGCTCTTCTCGATCCCGACCACGGTCGTGACTCCGGTGAGGTTGTCCTGGCGCGGGCGTAGTTTGCCCTGGTCGTGGATCAATGGCGCCATAGTTGGAGAGACCCTTGTGTCCCTGAAATGATTTGCTGTCCGCATCGCCTCCCAAAAGCTGCGCGTGTTCCTCCGATCCTGCATTTTCGCCTCCTGATAAAACCCAAAGCAGTCGATAAACACAGGGATGATAGGGGTAGGAGCAAAGGGAAAAAAAAGGAATATGAACTCGTCATTAGCTGCTCAGTGAAAACAAGACACTTGAATCAGCATGTTGCCATGATTGGGTGGCAGCTCCCCTGGAGTTCCCCATCCTAGTCCACTCGCAGATCCCAATCGACGACCTACCGTGCACTCTGTCCTCATCACGATGCCGCGTGTGGTCCCGCTGGTGAGCCTTGGCCTGAGCAACGGCCTCTGCAGCAAGCAGCTCTTCCTCCTGGGCCGCTGCGTCCAGACTGAGGCTCCCGCGGCGCAAGCGGCGATTAAACGCGTCCAGGTTCTCTTTCCAGGTGACAGCCTGGTAGCTCGTCTTGGGACGCATGCCCGGCCTAGCCATAGAAAAGGGTCGTGTGGCCGTCTTCCGTGTGGAGCCCGTGTTGGAGGATGAGATCGAGGCGTCTGAGGATAGCACAGGCGGCTGAGATAAGGAGGTGCTATTGCTGGCTACTGCCGCTGCCGCCGCCGCCGCCGCTGAGGGCGTCGAGAAGGGCCTTTGGGACTTTGGGATGGGGTTTGAATGGTTGGTGTGGTTGTCGCTGACATTGCGGTGGTTGCTGGTTGGATGGGGCTCGTCTGTCGGGGAAGCGGAATCACGGAGTGAGGTTCGTTTTGACATTCTCTCACTTGCGCGCGCTGTGGTTCACTCGTCCGCGATGAGTCCTTTGGTTTCCTGTCAGGGTGTGCGAGGGAATGAGGTGCAGGTGGGAGTGAGCGCGCAGACAGCAGTGGGAGTTGATTGGGAGAGAATGACGGGAATGGTGAGAATGGTGCGGACAGGAAAGAACAGGAAGTGAGTGACCAAAAGGGTTCAAAAACAAGGTCAAGGGAAAAAAAAAAAAAAAACGCTGGCTGAAGAGATTTGCATCTCCTCGTTATCGCCCACATCTCTCTCGCAGCTCTGTCGTTGTCTCTGTCGTTGTCTGGCCAGCAGCATGGACATAGCCCTTAGGGGGGAAGACGCCCTTCGATGCTCCACACACCACTGGCGAGGATTCCATTCCCTGGCAGAGGTGCGTGCTTTGGATCCACACAGCTGCTCTGCTTTGCGCTTTTTTTTCTTTTATCCATATGACATGGAGACAAAAAAAGGGGGGGTTGAGCATCGTTTCTTGCATGCAGACCCGTTGACTGAGCAGAGTCGCACGGCTCGATTCGTCTGCCTGTGCTGAATCGAGTCAATCGACACACTGCACCCACGGGAAAGAGCAACAACGCCCAGATGGAGCGGCCCACTGCACAGGTCGTGCAACGTGGCTCTGCGCAGGCGGGCGAAGCCAGCCAGGGTCAACGGGCAGGCTGCAGGGCGATGGTGTGTGCGGACAGAGGACGGCTGCTGCACTCTGCATGCCTGCGTGGAGCTAGGCTCAATCGACTGTGCAACGGTGCTCTCGGTGGCATGTGCCCCTGTGGGACTAGCCTGCAGCATCAAGGTGCTTTGCTTAAGAGGTAGTTTCTCCCACGGGCAAGATTTTATTTTTCTCTCTCGCCCGTCTGTCTTTTTCCTCATGATCCTCGTCCATCCCACCGACTGCCCCACCACCACCACCACCACCACCACCGCCCTCATCCCTAGGCCACACCCGCATCTCTTGCCACTCACACATCACTGCACCACACCATGAAGGACGATTCAAAGCCCGCCTCTTCTGCCCATGGCTTGAACCATGCCGACGTGGCCATCGCTACCCAGGCAGAGAAGGACCGCAAGGGCATCGAGCGCAACACAAAGTTCCTCAAGATTGACATGCACACGTAAGGCGCCCTATAGCTTCGCAGCTGTGTGCAACGGTCCGCAGCCCTCCGCCTGCACTCTCTCTCCATTGCTCCATGGTCTCACAACATTGAATACCTTCTTTTAGCCATATTCTCCCAAAGCACTGGCCAGACTTGAAGAAGAAGTATGGATACGGCTCTTGGATTCAGCTGGATCATATTGAGCCTGTAAGTGATACTGCCCAACAGCTTGTCGAGGCTCTCTTTTTGTCATGACTCAACTAAGCCAAGCGGATCAGCCTTGGTGCTCTCGATGACGAGATGACTGATGTCCGAGCTCGTTTTTCATTTTTCTTGTCTTGGCTCTAGGGCAAAGCCAACATGATGATGGACGGCAAAAACTTTAGAACCATCGAATGCAACTGCTGGTCATCGGAGCAGCGCATCAAGGAGTGTAATGCGACTGATGTCGACGTACAGGTATAGTCTTTTTTTTTTCTTCTCCTTCTTGGCTCACCAAGTCATTGGATGACAAGGTTCTTTGGTCTAACTCTAGATCCCGTTTGCCGTGTGACCCAAACAAACATTAGGTCTTGTCAACAGTTCCTGTCATGTTCAATTATGCTGCTCGTCCAGAGCACACTCTGGATCTTTCCAGATACTTGAATGATCACATTGCTCAGGTGGTAGCCGAGGACCCGAAGCGTTTCGTTGGTCTGGGCACATTGCCCATGCAGGCTCCAGAACTTGCTGTCCAGGAGCTGAAGCGTTGCCGTGAGGAACTTGGTCTGGCTGGAATCCAGATTGGAAGCCACATCAACGACTGGAACCTGGATGCTCCTGAGCTGGACCCTATCTGGGCTGCCTGCGAGGAGACCAACGCTGTGGTCTTTGTTCACCCATGGGACATGGACAACAAGGGACGAATGGAGAAATACTGGTTCCCATGGTTGGTGGGTATGCCCTGCGAGACCACTATTTCAATCTGCGCCATGGTCATGGGAGGTGTGCTTGAGCGCTTCCCAAAGCTGAAGGTGTCCTTTGCTCATGGCGGTGGATCCTTCCCTGCGACTGTGGGTCGGATTCAGCATGGATTCGAGGTCCGCCCTGATCTGTGCGCCACGAGAACCAAGAACGGGCCTATGTAAGTTTAATTGTCTAGGGAGGAGAATATGGACTCTTTTGTATGGATTGTATGGATCGTGGCTGACTCTCTGCCGTGCTCGTTTCTCATTTCAATTGTCATGTAGGACGTACTTGAACCGGATCTTTGTCGACTCGCTTGTGCACGACGAGGAGACGCTCGAGTTCTTGATCAAGAAGATGGGGATTGACAACATTATGTTGGGGTCTGACTACCCCTTCCCCTTGGGTGAGCTCCACCCTGGCAAGATGATTGAGGAGGCGCGCTGGCTGACTGACGAAGAAAAGACCAAGCTGCTCAGCGGCAACGCTATCAAGTTCCTTGGACTGGAGCACCTGGACAGCAAGATGGACGAATAGAAATAAAGAGTATATAAGCCACAGTCCGTCCATATGATTTTTCGTATTTGCACAGATCCCATTTCTCTCTTCGCCTTCCATCCATCATCGTGCCAAGCAACCTCCAGCATGTCGTATAACGGAATCGGACTCAGCACAGCCCGCGGATCGGGCACCAACGGATACATTGTGCGCAATCTGAGCACGCTGAAGCCTCGAAGGAACGACTACAAGCCTGCAGACCCCTACGACAACGAGCCATTGATCCGCAAGCCCAATGCAGAGCTGGTCCTTCATGAACAAAGGCGCTCCATCGAGGTCAAGTGCGCCACCTTGCAGGATGAGCTCGAGGACGAAGGGTATGTGATACTTTTCTTCTTTGTGGATTGTTGTTTACGCCACGATGAGTCCTGGATTCGAGAGAGAGAAAAAAAACAAAAAATGTAACTGACTCTTCGCCACTTGATATATATGTAGAATGGCCGAGGACGAGATCGATAAGCAAGTGGGCGCTCTCAGAGAAAGACTCACATCTCTTTTGAAAAAGGCCACTGAGGCGGCAGCTCTTGCTGTCACGCGAGCGGCAGAAAGGGAGGCGGCAGCTAAGGAGCAAGCTGAGGCAAGAGCAGTGTTGGCAGCGGAAAGAGCAGCAGAACGAGCAGCAGCACTGGCATCAGGAAAGTCTAGCAGGAAGAACAGGGACGACTCGAGAGAGCGAGGCAAGGAATCAAAGAGAGGACGTTCTCGTTCGAGGACGCCACCCTCCAGAAGAAGAAGACGGCATTCGCCTTCCAGCTCTCGCTCACCGTCGCACTCTCGCTCCCGCTCCCGCTCCAGCTCGCCCATCCCTCGCGCAGCGTCTGTTTCGCGATCGCCACCCCGTCGTCGCTCTCACTCTCCTGTTTCGAAGCCGGCCCCAAAACAGCGCAGAGGTCGCTCTGTCTCCAGATCGCGGTCGAGATCGCCGCTGGCGAGCAGGAAGCCTCAGAAGGGAAGCGATTACCGAGCAAGGTCACGATCAAAGTCCATTTCTCGCTCCCGTTCCCGCCCCTCTTCCTCCTCTCGGTCCCGCTCGAGATCAAAGTCTGGATCGCCCCTGCCATCGCACGCCCGGACCCGGCCCCGTGCCCGGCCCCGTTCCCGCTCCCACTCCAAGTCGCCCTCTCGCTCCCTGTCGCGCTCTCGGTCGCCTTGAGATCGTTTTTTGTAGTATATAAAGTATCTTTCACGTCACCCGCCCCTTAGTTTTTTTAAATGTCTAGCCCACCCCCATTTGGCTCTCCACGCGTCCCTTTTTTTTTCTTTTCAGTTTTCTTTTCCATTGTCCACATTCAAATCCATCTCTCCTGACCTTGTGCTCTTCAACCAAATCGCGTATTCCCTTGTCGACGGGTGCATCCATCCCTGTCCTCCTTGCAAAAGAAAACATCATCAACAGCAGCTACAAGACCCACAGCAACAACTGCGTCCTCTTTACTTTATAAAGAGGCCAACCCTGCCACAAGTCCACCTAGACCGTGCCTCGTGAACAAGCTCGACAACGTCTGTGGACCCATCCGGCGCTCAGAAAGCACACATACCTCACATCCACCCCATCGACACGTCAAACACAATGTCGGCCTCCGCTGCAAACACCACATCGCTCAACAGACCAGACGCAGCAGCGGCAGCAGGAGCAGCAGCAGCCAACGGAGCTTCTGCTGCAACTGGTGCTGGAGCAGGAAACACCGCCGCCAACATCAATGGCGAGGTCTGGTCCAGCCTTCTCCAGAGCGTGGCATCTTCACGCCTTGTGCCCACAAAAGATGTCCTCATCCTCGGAGACCCGCATTCGGGCAAGTCGACACTGATTGAGCTTCTCAAGACCGCACTCCCAACGCTCTCGTCCGATGCTCTCGCCAACGGAGATGATGGTTCAGGCACCAAGACAGTCAACGGTGTTGTATCGGGACCTAACGGAGGTGGCAACACTGGCAATGGCTCCGCGCCTGTGATGGTCGAGATGGGCACTGGCACGAGTGAGGACAATATATTCGGACAAAAGAAAAACGATCTCGCCCTGAGCTACTCTTACTGGAACGTCGAGGACGACGAGAACGAAGGTATGCTTTGCTGAACCCGTTTTCTTAGCGCCGAGAAAAAAAAAAAGAAAAGAAAAAGAAAAAAGCTTCCCAATAGACGAGCATGTGCATCTAACAGCGCTTGGTGCGCCTACTTTTCCTTTGGACCCTTCTAGATACGGTCGCCAGGCTGGGTCTCTATCAGATTGCAGGATCGCACAGGAGCTACCATGCACTACTCAAGTACTGCCTCAACACAAAGACGATTGCTGACACCATAGTCATGATCGTCCTTGACTGGTCAAAGCCCTGGACGTTCATGGAGACACTGCAGCGATGGATCAAGGTCTTGGAGGGCGCTCTTCAACAAATCTGCCTGGAGGGCGCTGTTGCCGGTGCGGCATGGTCGAAAGGAAAAGCACTGATGGATGAGCTCGAGGAGAAATGTACGTGGGTATTTCCGTCTTCGTTTCAACTGTTCTTGGACAATGTTTGGGTGGGGATGTGCGTGTGAGTATGTGCGTGCGTGCGTGCGTGCACGAGTGCATTACGTTCCAACATCCCCTTGTTCCTTGTTCTCCCCTTTTCTCTGCTCTTGCCCTTCTACGTTCTGCCCTGTCTTGCTCTGGCAGAACTGCGGTCATAGTCCTCGCCGTCCCTTGACTGGTCACATTTCCGCTCATGGCACGTTTGCGTTGTTGTTCCTGTTTCCGATAGTTTATGGCACTCATTCAGACACTTTCACATGGTGCCGGGTCTTTATTTTTCATTGCGCTCCTGCTTGAAGAACGTGGAAGACGCTGGCATAAGCAGCACAGGAGGCATGTGCTATTCTACAGTTTCAATTGCGTATTGGCATGACCGACTCACCATAGCTTTCTCTCTCTCGCTCTCCTCTCTTTCCCGAACAGTGAGCCGTTTTCTTCAAGAATATACCGAACCCCAGCCTCATCCTTCTCTTGGAACTACAACCTACAGTGACACTCAGAGCTACGTCCTTGGATCCAACGATGCCCAGTCGGTCTTGCTACCACTGACCGAGGGATGTTTAACCAGCAACACAGGAGTTCCCATCGTCATCGTCTGCACAAAGGTATCTTGCGCGTGCTTGACCCCCAACTTCACCACGCTCTGTGGACTATTTGAAGGCACTTTTCAGCTTCTCCGAAACTAATGCACCAGGCATCTATCACTGCTTAGTCTGATCATATCAACAGCTTGGAGCGAGAGATGGACTACCAGGAGGAAACTTTTGATTACATCCAGCAATCTTTGAGGACCATCTGCTTAAAATGTAAGGAGCATTCTGAGAACAGACGGTGAGGAGGAAGTGTTCTTTGTGTGTTTTTTTTTTATTTTGATGAATAACACCTTTCTTCCCCGTGATATCTTCTTAGACGGCGCAAGCTTGTTCTATACCTCGATTCACCATCCTCATACTTTTGCCAACTTGCGACAGTATCTCCTTCATCGCCTCCTGACGCCTTCTACACTCAACAACCCACAGCCACAGCCATCCTCCTTCTCCTTCAAACAACGCGCTCAGGTCGTGGAGCGGGATCAGGTTATGGTCCCTGCTGGCTGGGATACCATTGGCAAAATTAAAGTGCTAAGACCTGGATTTGATTGTGAGGGCGTCGCAGAAGGATGGGAGATCGACGACAGGAGGGCTCAAACTACAGAGGACCAAGCTGTTACGGAAAGCGGAGTATCCACGGTCGCTGGTGCTCAGCAGGTCTATGAGGAGGTTATCGTCAACCCTAAACGGAATCACGCTGTAAGTTTTAAACCACTAGAATGGTCACGCAGTCTTTACTGGAATCCTGCAACTACAGCAAAAACTCACATATATGTGTTTTTTTTCTCTCTCCGTGGTAGCCTGCGACGATACAACCCGTTATAGCAGCTGAGGATGATCAAGTGTTCTTGGACCGATTTGTGGAGACATTGCAGCGTGCCAACGAGCGACCTGGAATTGCGATGGGCTCTGCGATGGGCGGCTCCTCAAGTGGATCCCACAGCGCTCATGGAAGTGTCAGTGGACCTCCAGTTGTCGGACCTCTGGGATCGGGATACACCTCAATGCTGAACAGCCATCACGCTGCCAGCCCACCTCCTGCCATGTCAGCCTCGATGTCGGGATCGCAGTCAATTGGAAGGGCTGGCGGACGAACAGTCTCAGGATCGAATGGATACGACTCTGACGATGTTGAGGGTCGACTCAAGATGCTGGCATCCAAGACTAAAGTGAACGGAGGTGCAAGTGCCTCCTCGGGCTTGATCGGACCTGCCTTGTCGGACGGTGGGCTCGCAGCTGCCAACATGAAGCTGATGGCGTCCATGATGAGCCAAGGACGACCCAACTCGGGTTCACCACCCGTTTCGGGTTCTGTTGGAGGCATGGCTACAACCAGCGGTGTAGGCAGTGCAGCAACCGTTGGAGCCGGAAGCGCAGCCCAGGGACAAGTTCAGACGGAGGTCCTCTCCAACTTTTTCCAGTCGCTGTTGACAAGAAAGACGACTACTTCGGTTCCTGGAGTCGGCTCCCCAGCCTCGGGATCCACCAGTGCCCCCAGCAATGACCCATAATGTCCACCATTTTTTTGATCCATGCACACTCCCACTACAACTATATCATTATGTCAAAAGAAATCGGAAAATCGGACTGTGTACGGGTGCCCTGGTCAGATACGACACCTACACTGATGACCAAACTGACGCAGACCACCTCAACGGTAATGAATATAAAACACCTTTTTTTTTCATGGCTCCGCTCGGTGTTGTTGCGAAATGCACAAGCTTTATTGCCTCGTCGTTTCCTGATCTTTATCACAGCACTTGATTGTTTATTTTTTTACTTCTTTGGCGGTCCTTAGTTGAGGGTGACAGCCAAGGCGCCCGATGGTACGAGCTGGAGATCAGTCAATGACTTTTCTAGATCGGCACCCTCCAGAACTTTCCTGGGGAAGGTCGTCATCAGCTTGAACTCGCCCTGTCGGTGTCCACGAACAAAGTCATATACCGCACTCAGTTTGTCCGATGCTTGGAATGCTATGGGGGTGGCAAGTTGAACACATCAGTCAGATATCTCGAAAAAAAACCAAAAAATAATTACACCTCATATTATAATACGGGTAAGATGAAAAATCCAAACGTACTTTGAACGAGAGGCTGTTGACCTTCAGGTTGACGAATCTGCAGACGAGCCTCTGTGTAGACCTTGGCAGGGCCGGCCTTGGCGGCGGCTTCTGCGGCGGCTTGAGCGCTTGCGACGACGGCGGCCTGTTGATGTCCCAGAGCGGCCTCCTGCTTCTTGCGAGCTCTCTCGGCCTTGTCGGCCTCGATCTTTGCTTTGATCGCTGCCTTGGCCAACCGATCCTGTTCCTTCTCACGCTTCTTGGCCTCGACCAATTTTTTCATTTCCTTCTCCTCGAGCTTTGCCTTGACCTCGGTCAGATCCTGTCCAGCCTTCCGTCTGATCTTTTCGGACGTCTTTTGGTCTTCCTTGTCCGCTGCTGCCTTGGCAGCGCGCTTCTCGGCGAGACGCTGCTTCAACTCTGCCAGTTTGGCTTGCTTCTCCTCCTCCGTCAGGGGTTTGATGGCGGTGGTCGACTCTGCAAAGTTGACGTGCTCAGTTCTCATGGCGTGTCGCTGGGCAGCATCGGCTGGTCATGCAGAAACAAAACGAAAAAGGGAAGACAACATCGGTTAGCAGGATCCAGAATCCAGGAAAAAAAATGCAACAGGCGGGGATCTTTAACCAGCATATATCAGACAGACAGGCAGGCAGACGCACCATCTCTGAGGAGCATCTGGCAGTCCTGGCAAATAAGCGACTGTGCCGTCTGTTCTCCATCCTGGATCACGTCCCCCTCTATGAGTGAAAAACAGCGACAAGGTAAACTGATTGTTAACAGGCGTTGTCTGGGAATGAGCAGTTGGGTGCGGTCCGACGTCTACGTTTGCGGTGACGACCCTTGGTGTGTACCTTTTTCTGCAGAGTCCTCACTTGAATCTGCCGCAGCTGTTGAAGATGACGCAGTTCCCAGAGCTCCACCGGCATGCTCCTGAATGGGGTCATCGATATCGGCGTCCTCCGAGTGTTCAACAAGCCTATATACCAACAAAAACGAAGACACGACGACGACGACGACGTACCGCTCACAGCGTGTTAGGAGCAGCGGCCTTTGGCTTTTTGCCTTTGTGCCAGGTGTTTACAAAGGTTCTTCCGTGACGAGAGTAGTGTGATAACTTGCCAGTCCATGGCCGGTTGAAGACCAGCGTTTTTGGTAGCTCTCAGAGCTTTAAGACTATGACGGCGAGGTAAGGCACAAGGCACATGGCGCGAAAGAGGGTTGTGCGTCAGTGACATGCATCAGAATGGCACAAAGGGACACAGAGTTTTTGTTGGTGTTCTTGTTTTCGGGATGCGTCCTTACACACGGTTCTTGGGAAACCCCATTTCCACGAGTTGGTCTGCGTCGGATGCCATGGTGTGTGTGTGTGTGTGTGTTTGTTGTAAAGATTTGATGCGTTTGAGAAAAGGCAAAGGTTGAAGGGAATTGCTTTCTGACATTTCGTCGTAAATGGAACGCGCGTTTGGGAGCCAACGCCCTTAAGTCTGCGCCGCGCGCGCACCCACACGATATGACGATGAGCGCACTTTTGGTGCTAGCGTTTTCTATTATTTTTTTTTTTTTTTTGGTCATCCATCGTAAGTTCTACAACGACGCCTTGGGCTTCACCTCGGGGACCTGGCATATTATGGCTCGACACAAAGAAACCAGTTTCTCTTTCTTGCCATCTGGACTCTCTGAACAAATCTCAAATCGGATGACATCCAGGTGTCCGTCGATTTTCTCTCGCTCCACCCAACTCCAGACAAAGACCCCTTCGGGCTTGACCTTGAGCTCATTCTCGTATCCAATGAACAACTCGAGAACCGTAGCATCCTTGTAAAACTTCTCTCCGGAAGGGACCGCCACTTTTGAACCACCGATGGTGCTGTGAGGAGGTTGAGGAGGTTCACAACGTAAAAGATCCTGTGAGGTGAAGGCAGGTAGCGGCGAGGTGGTTCTGTAAGGTCCTGCTCCATTAGCGTAATACCCTGATCGGAGACCGAATGTGAGGACGTCGTGCACCAGAGGTGCATAGCGCGAGTTCGTGACATGTCCGAGCTGTCAATTGAAGAGAGGAGGAGGAGGACGTGAGACGATGATATGGGTTAGCCACTCTAACAAATCCTTTTCCTTCCCCACAGAATCGAATCAATAATCACGGACAGGAATGAGCGACACACAAACACGAACCTCGTCCTTATCCGAACCTCGAAGATGCAGCAGTACTTGGAACGCGTTGTCAGGACGCAATGAATCCTTTGGCCGACGCTCTGGAGCCTGCTCGCGCAAAAATCGGATCGTGGGTGGAATCGCCAGCGCATCGTCCTGAAGAGGCCCCTGGGTGGGTGCCAAGTAGCGACGACCGGTTTTTGGATCCTCGTGCCATTGGATAAACACCAATGTCACCTCTGCAGCCGCAATGAGTCGCTCGGGTAGCTCCCCGTCCTCCAGCTCCCAGCGCTTAGCATCCACGTCCCTACGGCGGTCAAAGTCCCTGTCCGCTTGGCTTTGAGGAACCGTCAAGAATCGATGTTCCATTTTGAGACTGGTCCGACCTACAGCGCAGATGTTCGTCTCCACTCTGTAGTACTGCTGCGGTTGGCTAGAGAGTTGTTGCCAGGGTGGCAGCGGCGGCGTCGACTTTTTTTGCTGGGAAGTGGGTCCGTGCCCATCTTGATACACCTTGACACGCATATTTCGGACGACGTTCGACATGGCCTTGAGGTGGGGTAGAGCTTGCAGGACTCGGACAACATGTTTATCGCGAGCATTGTCCGAGAGCAGAAAGAGGGATTCCAGGAGACGCGATTCGGTGGTGCATTCCATGCCACGGAAAAGTGCTGGTGGTGTGCTGTAAATGACTAGCACTGGTGCTGGTGCAGGTTCTGTCTTGATGATGGTATTCGTAGCCGCCATTTGGTGCCAAGGAAACTTCAAATGAGGGATGCAGATGATGATGAGGAAGTTAGCTGTGGTTACGCGAGGGCGAGGGGTGCCATGCATGGCGTTCTCACGGCAACGTCTGTCTTTACACGTGACAGACAATCACAGTGGTCTGTGGAAATCCCGCACGCGTCCGCCCTGGATCAACCTTAAACACCGCGGTGCCTTTGTCTCTCAGCGCGCACGGTCTTCTTCGCGTCTGGTCTCTGAGTTCAAAAGCTCAAACATTATTGACAGAAACTCGTCCAGTGGAGGAGGTCAATGCCTCACTCTGAAGGTGCTTGGGTATTTGTTGCCGTCCAAAAAAGAAAAAAAAAAAAACAAATCTCCGAGATCACTCCCGATATATAAGTTTTTTTTTTGCGTTAGTAAGCGCAAACTGGGCTATCATATGCTTACTGAAAACGACCATCAAGCAGCACAATCATCCCACGCTCAAATCAGATCGTCGATCTGGGGGGGGTTTTTTTTTCATCTTATTCCTTGAAAGTCCCTCGATTATAGTTTTGTATGTTATCCGCGGCAGCTGTGCTGGATGCTTCCCCTTTTCGTCAATTAAGTTGGATCAAGTATGTCTTTGATATACTAGGCCTGCCTCCTAGACAAGCGCGTGTGTGTCCTCAACTCTCTGGCCACTTGTTCTGAGGGCCTGCAGCTGCAATTGCACCGCTTGGCTGTTCGGTGATTTTTTTTTAGGTCCTCCCAAAAGGTACACCTTCACACTCATGTTCTTGGCATTCCTTCTGTCATTTAGAAAGGGGTCGGTGCGGGTTCAGGCACGGCGCGTTGAGTGAGGGCCTTGTTGAAAAGATGAGCCACTGGTGAATGGTCGTGGCTTGTCTCCCCGCGCCCTCGATGACAAATGCCTCAATTGAGGTTAGGTGACACGACGCGCGACAGGGCATGGCACTTGTGCTCATTCGCAAAATACACAGAGAGGTGAATCATGCTGCCTTCTGCTCAATTTTTTGTTATTTTGTTGTGTGCGGTACAGACATGTACATGTACAATGGACCTTAGACCTGTGCAATGTTGCACATTGAGTCGTCGCTTTGTGCTTTTTCCTTCCTGTCCACGCCAGGAAATGAAATGCATGCATTTAAGCATCGCAGCGTACTGACAACAAAGTACCACTGTGCGGCAGTGCGTGAGCAACGATCGAAGAATGCACTCTGTCCTCGCTCAACACTCGCGATACCAGTAGCAAAAGGGATGACGCGTGCGATCGGGTTGGTATACTACTTTTTTTTTTGAAACCCTGTACTCCCACTATGGTATACACTGCACAATGGTCGCTTTTTGCTATGCGTCCACTTGCAAATTGGATGAGCAGGTTGATTATCATTGAGGCGCAAAGCTAAAAAAAAGAGAAATATCAGCCAAAAGTACAAAGTAGAGCGCAGTAAGTGTATGCATTGGCTGTTGAAGGCAACGCCCTGTGGGATTCCTCGGAAGAGGCTATGGATCGAGACCATGGATGTCCACCCGTTAATGATTCACGATAGAATAGTATACAGCTTTCCATGTGCCATATACCAGCTTTGCGTCGATAGAGGGGCCTAGGTTTCCAATGAACCCACCCCATTGGCACCCACCATCCAACCAAACGCGTAAATTCACCAGCGTGCTTCCAAGAAGCCCGTATCCGACACTGACGAGGATCGTTGTAGGTCGCTCTAGGTCTAAATGCCCTTTCCCGCTCAAGCGTTCGTTTCTTGTTTATGTCACGCTTTGGCTGCCCCTAATTGCATTGCTAGTTTCCTAACAAACAAACAAACAAAAAGAGAATTCCAACGAGGTGACGAGCATCCGTGCATGCTCAGCCAATAGATTTTTTCAGGAGTCAAGGCAGCAAGCGTTCCTAACCATTGCACACTCCTCGTGGACGATGCACTGGCCGTTTTAGGTCTGATGGCGCAGCCTATAATCTTCCTGGATCGTGCCACCACTCGAAACCAGTGGTCAATGTCCATGAGCACCCTCAGGTCTTTCACTACCTGCCTTCTATGCAAGGTATCGCGGATTTGCGATCTAATCAATCGATCCAATTAGCCCGAAAGGACCACAAGACGTTGTTTTGCCATTTCATGGACAGATCCGCTTTTTTTTTTTTTTTTTATTGCGTCGACTTTTTTGCTGAGCGTGAACAGTGCTGTACATGTACTCTATGATTTCAATTGCAGTACATCATAATATGTACGCGGATGTACAAGTGCTTGCTGGCGGGATGGACACAGATACCTCTGCTACGGAGAATAAGCATAGCCGAATGTGTTTGTGTACCCACGACGCTATAGCAGGGCGCGTTCGGAAAAGAAAAATGGTGGGGACCTTCCATTTACGGTGCTGGCTCTCGGAGGTGACCCCTCGACAACGAAATGGGGGCAAGGAGAGCCCTTAGCCTGGGACAAGAGCCCTCTGCACGCACCGTTGTTTTTGTTTTTTTGCACTCGTCTACTGTAATTCCTTTGCTGCTCTCTGTTGCTCTCATTGAGAATGGAACGATAGTGATCCCCTATTTTTAAATATGTGCTTTGACGCGCTCTCATAGCCATTTCACTACACACATACTGTACACAGCTCGGCAGCGATGCGCGCTTTTGGAGGAAAAAAAGAAAGAAAGAAAGAAAGAGAGGAAAAAGTTGCAGTTCTCCTTGCACACCCAACATTTCCTCGTCGTTTGCTCTCTTTAGGTCCTGTCTTTAAATTGCGTAAACACATGTGTGGTTGATGATTGCCAACAGTACTGAACGGGTACGGAGTGCTTAGCCATGGCTGTCGCTTGAATCGCGTCCTTTGAAGCGGGGTTCTCGTTTCACAATTTATTTTGCAACTCATCCGCCTTTTGCCTAGCTTTGGGCGAGCGCACCATGGTGATATTCATTGTCAACTTTCGGACTTGAAATACGCGATTGGAGGTTCAATCCACGAAAGGAAACTCGACACCGCGCAAGAGAGAACGAGTAAAAAATAAAAACAATTGACGCATAGCACAAACAAATGCCTAGAACCTTGGGCCAGAGTATTCTTCCTACTCTTGGCCACTGTACAGGGATGGCGTAGAGCAGCAGAAGGAGAATAAACAGGAGCTGTGTTATTAGGAAAGACAGCACAAACGCAATCAACAAAAAAAACAACATGCAAGCACGATTACAATGCCCGCCGGCCGCAAGATTATGCCATGATTGGTTCCCTATGTCGCCCTTACACACATGTAGCGCCTTTTCAGCTCCTTTTGTTCACTTCAACTGTGGGGAGGACCGACCTCAATGCAAATGCATGCATTATTTTTTTTGTTTTTTTTTCTCATTTCTTCCTTGGTCCCTCCTGTGGCTCTCGCACCTCTTGTGTGTTTTTTTCCGGAGTATGCTGCTGCTCAGCTGCATCTTGCATAGTGCAAAATGCTCAAGTGTCCATGACTCTTATGCCGTAAGGGTCGAAATCACTCTTTACAAAAACTCACACACAGTCCATTGACCATCAGTTCCCTTGAGGAATAGAACCCGAGAACTGTTTGGATCATCACGACGCGCAGGGTCGCGTTTATAAAGAAATCAAAACAAACAGGAGAGTAACGAACTATTCCCCGGCTTTTTAAAAGAATGACCTGGACCATAGATACCCGGCCCTATTGTAAAATAAAAAACGCACACTCTTGTACTGGCTTTTCCGAGATCCTCCCCTATCATGGGTTAGTCCCTTCTGACGTACGCATGCGCTGTTGGTGCTGCTGCTGCTGTTGCTGCTGCTGTTTTTTTGTTCTCCCGCCAATCCGACCCGCCAAATCAGGCCCTTTTGGAGTAAGGAAATGGCGCCATCGAGTCCTGATGGCTCATCCAGCCTATGGTACTATTCTATCTGACTGTTGACATTTTTGTTTTCTTTTTCAAAGGTCTCCGCACCCCTTGACCTTGCCAGCTGTGTCATCGCAACGAACGCCCTCTCCGAAACTATAAACAAAGTGTATGTTATGACGAGCGCAGAAAACCATGGCGACAACGTGTCAGGTCATGAGACTATGTCAAAAAAAAACCGAGCGGAGATTACAGTAGCATAGAAAAAAATATTCTTCAGCGTACTATGATGCGAGCGTGCACTCTTGTGCCCCAAGGTTCCTTTGCTCTCCATGGGGTGGAGAATGATATCTTGGTTCAGTGGACCCTAAAGTCGCTTCGCAAAAGTCTACAGCTCTTGCGGTCTATATAAGGTAAAATGCCTCACGAAAAGTAGATGGAAACAAGGCTGTGTTTGCATTCCCAATGTAGCGTCTCCGTGGGCACAAGAGTGAGTGTTACTCAATTGAATCACTGCCCAACGACTCCAACTAGGTCTCAATTGGCAAGCGCAATGTGTAACATTGAGCAAAAGAGAAATACGAAAGAAGTTCAACCTTTTAAACGCGGGGTGTAACAAATACAACACAACACAGGGTGAAGAGTGTAGCGTGCTCGGAAAGTTTGTGTAACAAATAATTCCTGATTTTTTTTTCTTTATATTTTTTTGCAAGGGTAACTCAATTGTCCAGCAGAAGCCTAGGTACTGTGGTTGAGCAAAGAGAGAGAGAGAGAGAGGGAAAAGGGGAAATATACAAAAACCGAAGAACTTCTCAAAAGGCAGGGATATTCTTCAACCTGCACGTTCTATCGTCACGCCTGCAGATGATGTACCTCTAGGGTTGTAACCAATTGGACGATCGAGATACGCCACGCATGCCAGCAATAGCTGTCCGTAGCGAGGATCCCAAAAGTCCTTGGAGTCATCCTATACAGTAGGTCTTTGAACAAGCGGCCGGGCGAGTGTGGACAAAGTATGTTACCGCAGTGAATGGTTAGTGAATAAGAAGACCAGATCGAGTGGACGCTGTCAGCCTTGGGAATTCAATCTATTATGCTTTGCAACTTAAAACCGCCACGCGCGTTAGTCAACTAAACCCTCGTCAGAATACTAAGCAAGATTTAAAGGCGAACGCGCGCGCCGAAAATTCTATCATGTCGAAAAGCATTGCTCCAATTATCTTTCTTCTTGAGCATTAAAGACCAGAGTGTAATCAACAGGCGAAAGGATGGTAGCTGTTTTCGGTAGCGCGCAAATGCTAACAAAGAATATCTCTTTTTGCCGGATGGTGAAAGATATTGACCTTGAGAGCGATGCCCTCTACTCTACACCCTAACGCCCTCGATTGCAGCGAGATCCCCTAAGTTGAGTGGAAGGAGGAATGGGGTGGTCTACGGCGTAAAATTCGATCTAGAAGGGTCCTTTCAAATGCAGACGACATTAAATGGTGACACACTTTTTTTTTTTTTTGTGGTAATCGTCTGTCATGCATCAAGGCCCCGAGCACGTTAGCACCTCGCTGTTTGTGCTGCATCTAATAGTGCAGTGCTCAGCTTCATAAACGCTACCTGTACTAACAGGGGAATGTATCAGGTGTATAACGCCCGAAAATGAATTTGCCAGCGTGGAGAAGGACGCAGCACCCTCACCCCCTCCACTGCAAGAAAAAGCCCGCCTAGAAACAAGAGCAATGCGGATCCTGACAACACAAAAAGGAAATATCAATGCTGCAGCGCGATTATCTTGCGTTAATGTCACGCTTGTTGCCGTGTGGTAGGATAGGAGATAGGTATCGGATGTACTCTTTCGGGATGAAAGAAAAGGTCAAACACAAGGAACGAGCGCGCTCAGCCTAGCCTAGGCGTTGAGTCATTCAACAAACGAATGGCATGATTGAGGAATAAAGCGCGGCCATGCGACCCACCACAGAGCATGCAAGGCTGCACGACGTGGATCTAATATGGCTTTACCCATCAATACATGCAATGGGGCAATTTTTTTTTTAAAAAAAATGAATTCCTTGGTGATGATGTGAGATATTGGAATAGGCCAGGGCAAGGCGATTACTTTCCATTGACAGCCCTCTAGCGGCACTAGAGTCTTCGATCTGATTAGAAAAGGAATGCAGGATGCATTCCTCGAAAATGGCGCACGAAGCTCTAATGAGCAGTGGTTTGTTTTCAGGAGTCGAGACCACTTGACGATTGAAGTCCTGATGCGAACGAAAATGGCATGACCATGCACCGCAATAAACCTATATCACCCTTCATAACGTACCAAGGGAAATTTAAAGAGAAGAAAGGGCAAGGGCTCAATGACGGGAGTGAGGGGTTTTCAGTGGCTCTCTAATCATGCTGCAGTCTGCTTCTACACTTTTTTTTTTCTTGTAGATTGCATTTCTGAAAAGGAGGAAAACGACGCGACACTCATCACACGGGGAAGGGTCGGACAGTGAATATCCAACGACGTGTCCGCGGTCAATATGATTGGTACTGCACAGCAGCCGAGGAGGAACGAACGACACATTCTGTTGGACTAGAGTCGCTATGAGAGCAGTTTTATATAGGCAGGCAATTTATCTGAGCTGAAGTGTGCAGCAGCTGAATGCACTCTCCTGCTCATTGGATCGAAAAAATTTGTCATCTGGCACTGCCTCGAGGAGCAAATATGTAACAGTACTGAGCACATTTGAAAAGCGGGCAAGAGGTGGAGAGGTAGCGGCATACATGCATTGGTGAGTTCCTAAGGATTGCCTCCCAAGGCATGGGGGAAGTATGAAAAGCAGGGGACAACGAACAGACCAAATCCGATGCAGGTGTTAGCAAGAACACAGTCATCTCCCACTCAAGCATAAACCACACCACATGCTTTCATCCTTTAGTTTTCCATGAGGGTGCTTTTCACCATTGGCGTAACACACAAAGATGATGCAGAGCGTATACGACATGACAGGAAATTGAAAGTAGATGATCAGTTTGTTTAGGCCATTTTCGCGACTTCCAATGGCGACAAACATGATTGAAATATATGATGCCATCGAACGTATGATCCCGTCTCATCTCGACGACCACTCGCCACTTCATGCCTTGCTACAGAACCAGGGTCCACTAATAATTATTGTATGAACGACGTCAACTTGGGGCACCAGTGTTTTATCATATGCCTTCCTTTGCTTACCCTAGACCTCCACCCGCTTAGGGCGTTTATCCGAAGGTCTGATCATCCGCTGACTGTCGTAGAGGAAAACAATGCGCGCTTTTTCATACCTTCAGGTTTGCATTGCATGGACAACGCGCGACTATTGTGCGATAGAATGCTACGGTTGACTGGTAAAAAAAAAAGAGAACATTACGGAAGAATGTATTCTCCTCCCCCCGTGTGAGCGCTTGTTAGATGGGTTGATATGCTGACGACAAGGCGCATCGGGCAAGGTGCACCAGCAACTTGGAGGCCTCTGTGAGAAGAAACCGAGAATCAGATTAGACCTAATCAGATTGTAGACCCCAGCCATACAGTTATCTCTCAATGCCCATCTCGGATCTAGCCTTCCCTTCCTGGAGCGATTGTTTAGTGTTCTTGGGCAATTCCGCGACAATTGCGCCCTGTAGCTTACTGCCGCTGCAGTGTACTGTGTGTACTCGTGTTCTCCGTTTTCCCAACTGCCGTCTGGGTTGATTCATGCTTGCAGTAATGCACTCCGACAGCTTGTGATCTGACTCTGCCATGGGCGCTGCTCGGTTCTAAATCATAACTCCTCCATCTAAGGCCTGTGGGCTAGTATGTCCTCATGCATAGGTGGTACCAGATGGCATGTACAAACAAAAAATCGATGGTCCAATTTTTCTTGCTTCATGTCCAAAAGAGGTTCGATGACTCCGAACTTTCCACATCATCCGTGGCCAAGGTTAATTCACGCTCCCGGTTCGCTAGCAGAGCACACCTCGCCCTGCCCCCCCCCCCCCCCCCCCCCCCTCAACTTACACAAGCCTGTCCAAGTGCACTGCTTAGCCTCGTTTCTGCGAGTTGCAAGTGCAGAGTCAAGCGATCCGAGCTCCTAAAAATGTTGAGACTCCTGCAGTTGTGAGAGTGGGATACGACATCGAGTAAAAGAATGGCATGGCATGACCTAATGCATCACGAACACCCTAGTGCTTCATATTTTTGTTCAAAAGCATTTGTACCAGTCTACCCCAACGCGAAATACGGACATTGCCACAGATGTATTGCACTCGTATCCGCTCATGTCTTCTAGTGATAACATATGCATGAGGCTGTAGACTTCCGCTCAGATACATCGCCCAATGCACAAAACTACCCGATACACGTTTATAGTCTTTTTTTGATGGAAAAAAGAACTGCTGGATATGCTATCAGTTGCCTGACCGCGCGGGTCGGCATTGTTGATCGCAGTTAAGGAATCCCTTGACCACAGTTGGCCGCGAGAAAGCCTTGCCTGTGTCGGCTCCTTTTTCCGAGATTCAGGAACGCTGCAAGTCGGGGCGACTTTATCGGCGGCACTCATCCGAGACGTAAAATGATCTGGTGGTGGTGGTTTTTTAATGAAAGATCATTCGTCGTGGCGAGTAAGGCGTGCGAGCTCTCTTCTCGAAAGCCCTGGTGACAGCAAGATCTCGTCTTGCGCTTGAATTTCGAAGCCATGTAAAAGGGTCTTAGCGGCAGCAATGAGCGACGCAGCGACTGCATCCTGCAATGCACCCGGACTGATTCGAGATCATGGGTTCCAGAACCCTTTTCTCGGCCTACTCCATAAGGTTTTACCTGCTGCAGGCAACACGACCAAAGCGCGCCTGGTCGTCTTCGGATATCAGATTCTTTCTTTTTTTTTTTTTTGTTGGCGCTTTGCTTATCAGATTTTTTTTGTTCCGTCTCTCCAGGGGTTGATCTCCTCCTTGTGAACATTTCAAACGCCGTTCAGATGGCGACGCAGCCTGACTGTAGGGTACCTCCGAATGTTCGATCAGGCCAGCTCGAGGGAACCCTTCAAAGTAACTGCATCTTTATCTGACCAAGTGTACACACCAAGACCACCAAACCGCTCTCGGATGATACTATCGTGGTGAAGATCTTGAGGCCAAGCGGAGAATTCAGCTCCTCGCTGGTTCAAAAGACGACATTCTCCATTACTACGTAGCAACTTTGCTTGCACCTGTGGTAACTCTCTAAAATACAATATGTGCTTTTTTTGTGGAGTGCTCATTGTGAAGGTCAACGTCAAACGTGAGGCAGACTGCGATCCTCCAACTAGTCGCTCAAATTTGGCTGAGCATAGAGCAGAGGTGAGCGAACGGTCCAATGGTGCTGAGAACTTTTGCTATTATTGCATGCTAACATTTTTTTTACAATGATTTTGACTGAGCCTCACGACAATTTGACCTCCACCATTGTAATGGAGACAGAGTAGTTGACTAGAAAAAAAAGTGAATAAAGACAATTGAAGGTGCATGGTAACACGAACTTGACGACCATAAGGGGGAATGAGGACCTTCCGTCCGATTGAGTAAAGAGGTGAGCTTCGGCAAGTCAGTCAGGCTTGCAGTTATATATCAAATTGAGTTGGTATTCAGGCCGATAGAATAATGTACTCGAAAAAACGAGGGGTGGAGGGTAGGACTATTGTGTGTCCATCATTGCCATTCTCATACACATGCACTCTGGCCAAGCAGACCCCCATTGCCCTGAATACTGTACACTCTGTGGTTTAAATACAGTTGTCCTGGCTATTCAATACTATAAGGAAGGGGCACTGGGCCTCGGTCCTCCATTGCTATGTCCTTGGGAGGGCTGTTTGCTGTATAAAAGCGCACGGAAAATAATCGGTTCCCACTCTTTTTTTACTTTTCCTGCTTTTCGCACCTCTACTAGCTTCCTCATCGTCACCTCTCACCAGTCTCTATCTCTCTTACTTTAAGAACGCACACGCACAGCACTTGCCGCCTTCATCCACAACCTTAGTGAGCATCAACACTCAGCCTTCCATTGTATATCGCGCACCCGTCTTGGACCAAACACCCACCTCCACCCGCAGCAATTTGCCTGGCCTTGTACCTACACTCACGCGACACTGCCTCCACACGCAACCTTCCTCCTCCTCGACAGACATTCCGATTATACATACAACACCCCTTTTTCAAAGACTACCTGCCCCTCATCATCTCCCTGACACTTCATCACCGTTGACGATCTACTTCGTTGACTCCCAATTGCGGTACATCCTCGATACACAAGCCCAAAAGGTATCCAACGACCCTCTCCATACCACATGGATTTCAGGCTACTCTTGTGCTACCCGGGTTTCTTGGGGCGAGCATCCACAGCCCCTTATTCTTTTCTTCCGATGCTTGAGGTCTGGCACACGTATCAAACCGACATGTACCGGCCGTCTCCTGTGTTTACAATTTTTAGCTGGGCGTGTGTGTGTTTGTGTTGTGTTTTTTTGGGTCGTGCCTCCTCTTTCTCAATTTTCTATTCTCCGCTCGCCACAAGCGCGCTCTGGTCCTCGCTTTGACTGTGCTTGGCTCTCTTTTCTCTCTGCATCCTGGCCCTGCCATTTGCAGAGGTTTTCTCCGCAAGTGATACTTTTTTTTCAGTCTAGTCCGCATGGCGCACCCTACACGTCGCAGCTACACGTCCCTTTCAACCCCAGCAGGCAAAAAAAAAGAGTCCCTGCCCTGAGCCTTTCCCTCCATTTTTTTGTACTGTGTGTTCTTGTAGGCGGTGTCTGTCTCTGGCAAACACCAAGCAGTGTCACCTCAGCGTCAACTGCTAAGCACACACACGAAGAGCACTTACTGAACACCACGACCCCGCAACATGAGCGCGTCGTTCTCTGTTGTTTCTTTTCCCACAAGTCACTTTTGTGTTTCTTGGGTCCCCCATTCGTGCCATTAACCCGCCCTTCTTGACACGCCTCTCATCGCTGCCAAACAGATTCGGTGATTGCAACTCTACTCCATGGACTCTGCCTCATTGATCGTGCCATCCGCATACGACTCCTCCAACCAGCCACACCCACAGCCGCAAGATCACAGTAGCAATACCATCTATAATAGCAACAGCGGCAATCAAAGTAACACTCCTCCTGCATCTCAATCGTCTCTCGGCCCCAATACCGCATCCTCCTCAGCAACAGTACCAACACCGCAGCCTTCTACTTCCATGAACACCACAGATTCAATGCCTTCTCTTTCGGCTCAAGAATATGGTATCAAACTTGATCAACTTGATCCTTCAGTAGCTGCAGCCGTGGCAGCCTCCTGGTCCACAAGACAGTTCAGCGGCGTCGAGCTCCCCATTGGGCTCGAGCAGCCAAGTCCCGAGCAATTGATCCAGCAGCAAATGCTCAGTCAATCGCGAAGCCTGATCATGCAGAACATGGCTGCGAGAGACATTGAGACGACGAACGGCAACGGCATCCTCCGCACCTTTGCAGGTAAGCACACCGCACACCAAGGTCATGCCATGATCTTGGTACGACTCACAAGGGCACAAAGTGCGAATAGAGCACACGGGAAAAGAAGGAAACACGTTTGTTGTTTTTTTTTGTTGTTTGTTTGTTTCTGTTACTGTCCGCTCCTCCCTCATCTTCCCCCTCCAACCCTGCACCTCCATTGGGCTTGAACACTCTCTCATCTTCCCTCCACAAAGAAAAAGGACGACATGCATGTGCGTCTTTGTCTACTGGAAACCTCACATTGCTGTTCCCCTTACTTCTCTGTGTTTTGTGTATCATACCGTGCATCGTATTCCTTCTCCCTTGACGCGGGAAAAAAAATAAGAACCAAAGAGTGGGAAAAGGTCATGTCACCCAGAAACAAACCGCACAGTGAACTGGCACATGTTGCATCCATTTGAACACAGACCTTTGCTGCGAAATCGTCTTGTCATCATCATGCGTATTATTTTTCCCTTACCTTTAAGGCTGTTCTGTCAGCTTGTGCGTCTGTGTGCATGTGTGTGCCTGTGGACTCTGCATGTCTTGCGTCTGTATGCGCAAATATGCCCGTCAAGGACCTGGTCGTGCATTGCACACAAAGCCTCTTTTATCCCGACTTGTGCACGCGCACACACACGCGCATGCTCTCGCGACTCTTTTGTCCCTCCCCTCTCTTTCGTCAGCAAAAATCTACTGCGTCAGTTGGCATCCACACTCTTGTTCCTTGCGCTTTGTACCTTGTCTCCTTCTTGACGATACAGTACATGTGCTGCCCTCGTTCTGTTCTACGGTGGTTACTGGTGTAGCCTAGAACACACGTAGTGCATCGTAAAGACGCGATAGGTGGGGCTGAATATGTGTATCATGATGGTTAGAACGCGTCGTGTTCTTGGCTCCCACTTTCCCTGTCTCCTTTCCTTTTATCCTATAATGTCCCTTCTACCGTCTCTCCGGCTTCTGTTCTGGCTGTCTTACCGTCCTATCGGTCGCCGTTTTTCACACCTCCAACTTTCCGTCCGGTTCCCAGCGCACCCTTGACTCCTCTCCCAAGTTACCCACTCAGCCAATGGTCTCGATTGCCGCGACCTCACGTCCCCTTTAAAGCCATGGCCCCTTCCTTTTCTTTTCCCTTCAATTGTTTATCCTTCTCTTAATGATGGCTACTGCAACCTTGATGGTTCCCCTCAGGCCATGCACCTTCGGTCTTTTTTCGGACGCACACAGGTCCCCCCTGCTCCCTTCCCGGGCCCCTCTCTTTGCTCACCACAAATACTGATCCGTCTTTATTTTGGTAACTTGCCTGCCTGTTCTTGTTTGTTCTCCTTTTTTCCCAACCACCACCGACATACTGGGTCTCTCTCCTTTCCTTCCTGGCCTCCTACTTTTTGTTCGTTCATGTCATGTCCATACTATTATGACATGACTTTGCTTTAGTCGCACGCAGACACCCTGAAGCCCGTAGTGTCATACATTTCACAACCTCATCGTTCCATGCACATGCGCATCAGTGTGTGTACGTGTGCGTGTGTGTGTCTGCGATCGATACGCCCTCAAGACAATTGAGTGTGCTGTCGCTCCCCCCTTGATTTTCACGCTCGACAATGAGCATCTCCTCAATGCGAGTGCCTGTTCTTTTGCATGCGTTTGTCTATCAATGGGGCAAGCGTAGAAACTAGCTTCATTTGGGAACTCCATGCACCCCATGCACCCCATGCACACCGTCGTAACCTTAGAACTCATGCTGAGCTGCACAACGGTCTAACAACCCCATTTCTTTCCTTGGACACATTATAAAACCTCGTTGTATTAGATTCGCGTAACCTCAATGCCGCATTTTCACATCCGCAGCCACAGCCACAACAGCAGCATCAACAGTGCCAGCCTTCACCACCATCGCAGCAACAGCAGCAGCAGCAGCAACAACCATCGCACGCTCCCTTCTTTTCATCAGCTTCCACTTCCACTTCTGTCTACAGCTCCAACCTTCCTTCATGGGAACAACATCCCAACGCTGTTGCCCAAACCCATCACAATTCCCTGCACGACTCGAACATGCAGCAGCAGCAACAACAACAACATCAGCAACCACAGTCAGACTCACAGCCGCACCCACCTCAAGGCGCACAGTCGCATTCAATGCACCATCAACAGCAGTATCAGAGCCAGATCATGCTGCAGGCACAGTTCAACCGCTACCAGCAGGTCATGAATGACGAGGATCCGTTCGGCGAGTATGCGATCGAGAATATGTCACACAGCCAGATGATGGCTGAGAATTTCTCGCCGATGGAGGACCCTAGCCTCGCTGCTGCGCTGACAGGGAATTCGAGTACCTCCTCCTCCAGCCCAGATGTGAACATGGTCGGTAATGCTGGACCCCAGTTCAAAGGAAACAACCATGCCTCGATTCCCTCCCAAGCTTGGGCTCTCGCCGCGGCAACCCAAAAGCCCAGCGGTAAAGTGACCAAGACCAAGAAGGCGAGCTCACGCCCCCCACGCGCCCTGGAATGTTTCAACTGCAAGGTGACACAGACCCCCCTCTGGCGGCGCACGCTCGACCGCAAACATTCGCTTTGCAACGCCTGCGGTTTGTACTACAAGCAATATAACGGCCATCGCCCACTTCACATCCGCCACAAGCCATCGCTCAGTCAAAGTCAGCAACGCGAGAACTCTTCACCATATACCCTCTCGCCGCCCAAGAAGGACTCTACCTCTTCACCTACCTCCTCCTCTCCAGTCCTGTCGCCTTCTGGAAGCGTCAAGGGTGATGAGACCGAGACGATCGAGCAAGCATCCACAGAATCGGCACAAGACAAGAAAGTGAGCGATGTCCCCTCCTCCGAGGCAGCACCTGAACAACAGAGCGTTGAGCTGGCAGCAACCGTTCAACAGGATGCTTCTTCTACAGGGGACGCAGTGAGAAATGGCAGCCCGGTCATGTCCAAGCTCGAAGGCGCCGCTCGTGTGAAGCGCAGCAACAGCAGCGGCAGCAAGAGCCACAAGGCGGCCTCAAGACACCGCCAGACCCGTTCGTTCACTGGTCCCATTCACACCGATGCATACATGGGAGGCGTGCCTACTGGACTTGTAGGACACCCCACCACCGCTGCCCACTCGGTTGAGTGGCAGGCATTCCACCCCATGAATGACATGTCGAACACGTTGATGATGGGCCAGCAGCATCCCATCGCCAATGCCTCCAGTGCTGAGACCGTCGCCTATGGCCAGTACAACCACACTGCACCCAGCTTCCTTCCAGAGGATATGCACGGATCGATGGAGTCCCCGTTGTTGATGGGTGACGGTGGTCCCTTTTCGCCTACAAGCACACTTTGCTCCCCCCTGACGGGCTCGACCGTCGCGCCCGCCATGTCGCATGCTCCCATGGCTCCTTATTCGCTTCCCCCAACAGCCATGGCCGATGGCATTCAGCACAATGTCCATCACAGACAAGAGGAAGCCCAGGAGAACTCAAAGCCAAAGTCGCTGATCTTTGACGATATGCGATTTCAGGTGTTGGTCGAGCACATGCAGCCGGTGCAGATGCACACGTTCCTCAACATTCTTGAGAACCGATGCCATGTGCTCCGTCACCGTTTGGGGATGCCGGCCTCGAACGCCTCCTTCTCGGGGCTGTCGGTTCAACAACAGCAACAGCAGATGAATGTGCTCTTGGCTCAGCAACAGCAACAGCACCAGCAGTCCATGGCCAATACGCCCACGACAGAGTGTGGATTCCAGTCTCTTTCATTGTCGTCCCCGCCCGTCAAGGACGAGCGGACGGGCAGCTATCCCTGGCCTCCTGTCATGAACGGTGCGAACGCTTATCATTCACAGCAGACGAACGAGCAGCAGCACCGGATGATGACCTCGTACATGTATGCACATGAGGAGAACGAGCGCGCCGCTGCCGCCGCCACCGCTGCTGTTGCTGTTGATCAGCAACGATCCCGAGAGGATGCAGAGGAGGGCGAGGAAACGGAGGTGGATGAGACGTGTATGTCGGCTTCGATGTCGATGGTCGGCCACGATGGCTCCGGCAACAAGTTCTGGCACCCCAATCCTGCCTCGATGGCCATTTACGCTGCCATCGAGTAGAATTCACACAACCTCTCTACTCTTTCTCTCTCTCTGTCTCTTCTCTCTCTTCCTTTTACTCTTATTTTCAATTGCTCTTCTTGTTTGTTGCTTTTGCTGTTCTTTGCTTGTATCAATGGTATATTTCTTTCTTTCTCTTTTCTCTATCCCTCTCTCTCTCTCTCTTAGATGGTGATCAGCACGCTCACCAACATTCGACCCACAAAAAAACCAAAAGAACAAAAAACCATCGCCTTCTCTCCTTCCAAAAAAGACACTCACAGACATAACCTTCCCCTCTTGTACACCTGTTTTTTTTTCCTTCTCGTCCTTATATACCTGTATACCTATTGCTTTTTCACTGTTTCCAAGTAGCCCAATCCCAAAGTCATTAAAGAAAATATAGCGCAGAGTCGATGGCAAAAACAAAAAAAAAGTACAATACACGAATATAATAGTATTACATTTCTTCTTCCTCCATCATACCTTCATCCTCATGGAGTTGAACGTGTGGCCGGAAATACCGCTCATCCTCCAGCTGGACTGCTGCAGGGTCGTCATCCTGGCTCTGCCGGCCCTCCGAGATAGCCACCATGGGCTTACGGTCTTCATCCTCGTTCAACTCGATAATACGGCTGATACTTGCATTGAACACCTTCCCTCGTCCCGGGTAGTGGCGGTCTTTGGCAGCCGAGCCAGGTTTCGACAACTTCGAGCGTAAGTACTGGGCACTGTCCGACTCCACGGAGGAAGGCTGGCTCATTGGGGCTCGGCTGGTGACTCGCTCGTACAAATCTGCAAAGCCTATTAACCTCCGGCGCACGAACGGTCTGCACTGTCGCAAGATGACGACCAGACCATCCGCGGCACTGAATAAAGCAGCTTCGCAGGGGATCTCTTGTACCCAGTCGGGAGACTGGAACCAGAAGCGCATATGGTGGATGGCAGTGCTCGATTTGGCCGTTTGCACTTGCTCCACGAATGCCCCCAGATCATCGGCGCGAATGAACAACAGGAATGGCTTCCCAGCAATAGACTCTGCGTCGATGTGGAGAACGTGCTCACACGATGGTGAGGCATACAAGACACCCAAGGTCCGGGAGTACCGATTAAGTATCATGCAGACACGAAACTCTGGTTCCAGCCCTTGAGGATTCCACTCATTCCGAGGCATGGCCTTGAAGGCCGAGTGGTGTCGCTTGATACGCGCTAATTCCTATATGGGTGTCAAGACCATCGAGGAATGATAGACGATTAAAGCCATGGAAGGGTAGTGAGGTTTTTTTTTTTTTTTTGGATGGGCAAACCTAAACGCCGTACCTCCTGCTTGGACTGTACGATGCGTGTCATTGCAGCAGAATGCACTTTGCGAGTCTTGCCTAGAGTCGCAACGAACCACCATGGTTAATGACGACAGGGTCAGTAACCATAGCACGCACGGGCATTAGCTCTCCCGGAGGAGTGAGGAGGCCCTCAAGGAGTTAATTTTTGGGTGCAACTTACAAGTTGTAAAATCCGAATCCAGAAGCATAGCGCAGAGGACCATAAACTCGTAGCAGACGCTGAAAATACCAAGCGCAGGCAAGATGGTCGTCCCGTCTTTGTGTCGGTACCGAACCAGGGCTTGAGAGGCCACCATGTCGTTCAGAAGGTTCTCTGCGTGGGCTGTCTGGCCGGACGGGATATCGGCCTGGACAAGTAGGTCGTAGGGTGAGGTGCCCACAAGCTCCTCGGGTGTATATCCCAGGCAGTCCTCAACCGACGGCGAAGCCCAAAGGAAGAGGCCGCGAGGGGTCATGTCGTGGAAGGATATAAAGTTTAGTCCAGGGTGGTTTGTTGGAGCCATATTCCGTGTGTGGATTGCTTTTTAAATGGGTGAGTCTCGTTCATGAAGCATTCAAGGATGGTGGTGCAGAGGACCACACACACAGAGAGTCGAAGGAGAGAGAGTGACGGAGAGACGGAGAGACAGAGAGATGGAGATGGAGATGTTGCTTTGAAGGACAAACGGATGGCGAGGCTGCAGCGATTCAGCTGGGCAGAAGAATGGGGTTGGACGGTAAGAAGCAAAGACGGGAGACGTGTGGTCTGAGTGGAGGCCATTATATGCCCATACCGAAGGGGCGCACTCGCTCCTGTAAAAAAAGGGGGGTGCGAGGCACTGCAAGAACAAGAAAAAAACGTTCGATGGGGGATCAGCACGCACCTCCTAGACACAGGCCTGCCCTTGCGCCAGGCTGCCAATGGTCGCGTATATCGTATATTGCAGAGGCTGCTGGTATCTCCGGGATCTACACATCTGCCTCGGGGCCGCGACTGGCTGCTAGAGGCATGCAAAGCGGTCAGGGGAGGAGTCTTGGACGCGCAACTTGCAACTTGCAAATTGCAACATGAGGGTTCGGTGGGGAAGGCGTTAGTGGCGAAGCAGAGACACGCTTTCGTGCTGACGATCGATTAGGGCAGCCTCTTTGCAGACACGCATCGATGATCGCGACAACAGTCCTAATGCGGTTTGATGCTAACTGGGATCGTCGGCTTGCTCTGAGAGCTTGATTTGTCTGGTGTATTTTTAAGCTGTAATCGGTACGACTGGAAATGGGGTCGTAGACACCAGGAGTACTATGCAGTGGAGGAGTAGGGAGAGGTATGTGCTTGTGCTTTGAGTGTTTCCGGGTGATTTGGAGAACGATATATATATGATACAAGGGTACAGTAATGAGGTATTCAGAGACAAAACGAGAGAAAAGAAAAAGAGCTTGCTCGGATCAACCCAACGTTGAGTCGGCGCCCAGAGTAGAAGCGTCGTTCAAGTCCTGATCGTCGTCTTCCACGGTAGGGATGCTGAGGTCTAGGGACTTGTCCGCGTCACCATCTAGGATGATCGGCTGATCTGCTAGATCAGGGTCATCTTCGTTCATCTTGTCTTTTTCATCTACTGATTTGAGCCGGAAGCGAAGCGCGGAAAAAAACAGGGGGATGTTAGACCACCTACTGGTTGATGAACTGTAGCAGAACAGGTATTGGGAACAAAAAAAAAAAAAAAAAAAAAAGAGTGCAGTCTTACGCATATCGTATGAGGACAGGACCTTGACGCCAGCTGGTCGCATTGACTGATCCAGTGCTTGCCTCGCCTCAAACATCATCTGCTCGATCGTCGCACACAGCCGTTTAAACGTCAGATCTGCCTGGCGCTCTGCCTCGGTCAACTCCAGAATGATGACGGCGGTTTCGTCAGTGATGACGCTCTTCGGTCTTGGGGTGTTCTCTGGTATGATCTCTGAGCTGACGTCCTTGCCATGAGATGTGATGTTGTCGGGTATTAAGGTGAAGCCATTTCCAAACTGGCTAGACGTTTGTATGCGCTGCTTCAGTTCCTGTATTTCAGCCGCCTGCTTGCGGACCGTGGCCTCCAGTGCTTGATTGATTTGGAGGAGCGATGTGTTCGATATCTCCAGATCCCCAATCTTGCGTCTCGTCCTTGCGACATCCTCGGTCCGTCTGCTCTCTCCTGCTAAATTGTTTGCTGCCGCGACGGACCTGGATCGGGCTATGGGCTGTGATGGAGTTTGTGATCCCGAAGACTGGGTAGCAACGGGTCGCGACTGGGCCGCGGTTCCTGATGGCTGCGACTGCAATTGCCTCCCAAGATTAGATCCCACACGTGTCGGAGAGGGCGCACGGAAGGCGGCCGCACCTGCATCATCAGCCCCAAGCCGAGGGGACGGTGCTGCCGAGGTCTGTAACGATGCACCATTGACGCTGTTTCTCTGTGAAGAGGATGCAGAGGACGGAGTGCTGACCCACGACAGCGATGAGGACGAGGTGGAGGACGACGCAGAGGTCGAAAGGAGTGCTGCAGCTGACCCTGCTGCAGATTCTGCTCCTGAACCCATCACGCCCACGGCTGGTGTAGACGACGAGGCTGATAGGGAGAGCGTCGGGATAGGAATGGCTGCTGGCATGCCTGCGTCGATCGAAGCGCCAGCAGCCATCCGCCGCGGCCGTGTGGTTTGGCCTGCGGTTGAGACAGTGGCTGCAGCAGAGGTCCCAGGCCGTGTGCTTCCATTTGCGATTGAGGCAGAGGACGAGGCCTTTTTTGGGAGTCCACCAGAGGAGCCAGAAACAGAGCCATGTTGTCTCGTCGACGCTGTAAAAGGCATGCCGTTGAGGGAAAGGTGCCCGCCAGCCCCAGAGAAGAGCTGGATATGATCCTCGGTCGAGTCTTCAGAGAGGGTGCCGTCATCGGATGAGGTGACAGAGCCATCTCTGACGCCTGGCATGGTATTGCTCCCGGTTACTACTAGGCCTCCTCTCCCTCCTGTACCTGCTGCACCGCTGTTCAGCCCCACACCCAATCCAATACCTGCAGCGCCTATGCGCCTTAGAATGCCGCTACTGTTGCTGCTGTTGAGGAGGCCGGGTCCGTTACTGAATCGGACGGAGCGGTGGGCGTCTCGAAGCGACGGACTGTTGCCTGACGTCGCTGGTCGAAGTGTGCTCACGGTCGCACCAGGTCCGGCCGACCGAACCTTGCCGGATGGGCGAGAAGCATCCTGCGATGGGGGCGACTGGTGTGGTTGCTGATGCTGTTGTTGCTGCGATGGTGGTGGTGGATGGTGCTGGCCATAGGTTCCACCAACGCGGATGGATGGGGTGGTGAAGGCGATGGACGAGAGGTCGATTTGGGCGTTGGCAGCGACTTTGGCTCGTCGAGGCGGTGCATGGTCTAGGGATCCTCTCACGGACTGAGCTTGGGCCATGGGACCATGGCTCCTGGCTGGAGTCCGAGAGGTGCTCATTGGGATGGAGTGGCCCCAGAGGACGCAGGGAGGTGTGGGTCGCGGTGGGAACGAGCTGGAATGGGGTGAGGAGGGATGGGTGCAGAGTGGCGTGGTGTGGATGGTGCGCTGGGGCGTGGCCAGGGCGTGTGGGGTGCGGCGAGGGTCAAATCAGGTGCAGCGCGGGTGCTTTGCGAGAGCGAAGGGGATGTGTGCTGGAGGGATGGGAGCAGAGCAGAGAGACAGCGAGACGAGCGAGGCGGCGAAGAGACACAAAAAGGGAGATGCATCTCAGGGTGCGCCATGGGGATCATGGCACACATGGCTTGGGGGGGAGAAGGAGCGAGTGTGAGAGTGCGAGAGTGTGCGAGCGTGCAGCCACAGGGCAGAGAGTACTGTGGTGCAGATGGTATATACTATATAGTACAGGATACATCCACTGCTCGACTACCATTGCCCTGGCTGGCTGGGGTAAGGGACCCTGCTCTCACTCTCGCTCACGCTCTCTCACTCTCACTCTCTCTCACTCTCACTCTCTCTCACTCATTCGCTCATTCACTCTCGCTCTCTCTTCGCGTGTCTCGCACTCTCTTCCGTGTGTGTCTTGGCCAAAGATGCCTGCTTCCTTTGTGCCTTCTGTGTGACCTGCCATCGATCCGTTCTCCCGAACACTGCTGATTTGCTATCGCATGTCAAAGCTGTGTCCCATTCCAAGGACTCGCGTCCCTCTCCCACCCCCCTTCCCCTCCCAGCAGGCATGCGCTAATCTGCGCGCAATACCAGAAACTAAATAAAAAAAAATAGCCCTTTCGAAAGCGGGTTGCTGCTCCCTTATCTTGCAGCCGCTCCACATATCTGCCCAGATGCAACCATCTGACTTACTACGCGCACCTCGGGACGCAATATCCCACTTGAAATAAAGTCTACCAGAGTGCTTTTATATCCTCACAGCCAACTCACCCGTATGATGCGTATGGTGAAACGATGGAAAAGCACGGCTCTTCATCTTGATGCTGTACTATACACAGCCACAACTGACCCCTCGCGGAGTAGAGCGTTGATTCCAAGCTTTCCTCAAATGATGGGAGAAAAACCTCATCAATGAATCTCACACGTTCTGGTGTTTAGCTGAGATGAACCCAGACACTGTCGCTGGTAACCTCGCATGGTGAAACGCTGTTGAACCACCCTTCACGCCGAGTGAAATGGCACGGAGATCAACCTCGCCTGCCAGAAACCGACCAAAAGATAGGCAAAGCGGTGGAGTACGGTGGATCAAACGCAAGTTTGAGTGATGCATGAGGCATCTACTCTGCGATAAGAACGCAATCGTTGGCTGGCGAGAAGAGCTTGCGAATAGCTGGCAGAGGAAAGTAAGCAGCGGAGGATAAGCAGAGGATGTATTGCTGAGCAGCAAGGGAGGATGAGAGGTGATGTGAGGAGAAAGCGAAGACAAAAGATCGTCTTTGCTCCATTTCTTAATTTGCAAACTACCTGAGATTCAAAATACGGTTGGAGGATGCCGAAGAGACCAACCCGCAGCTCATCCTTGGCTTAACAGATATCTGCTATTTGGGAAATCTTCATGGAGAACAATCCTGCGTTGTGGAAGGTGCAGAATCCGGAAATGTTGTCTTCGGACGCGACCAAAAATCCACTTCCTTTTTCGTAAGGAGATTCGACATAGTAGTTCATCTCTCCCGGGCTTGGACAGCATGGAAGGATAGCGATGATTTGGCTTGGCAAAAGCTTGCCGTGGAAGATATTTTTGATTCCTGGAAGCTCATTAATTGCTGCAACTTTGAGGGCGGAAAGAACCATTTTGGTTGTATCGTGAGCAGCGCGAGTAGGAAGCGTGTTGTAAGAAGAAAGTGAAGCTTTCGATTGAAAGCGCGCCTGCCTTTGGAACGCGTGACTGCCCTGTTTGTTTGACATGTAGGCTCTCGCAGATGCCAACGCGCCTCGTCTTCTCCTCTGTCCCTCAGCATCAGCCTCTCCACAGCCATCGCACCATGACAGGCGAGCCCAAGGGACCCGATCCAACAGCATCACCAGGGCCGCAGGGCATACGGAAGAGTCCTCAGCGAGCCCGCCGCGAGCAGGACATGTCCTACCTCCAACGGCCAACGATCGAAAAGAACCACCATCCTTCACAGCCACCGCTCAACGCTAATTTCGAACGGCCAAAGACTAGGGCGCACAGATCCTCAGAGACGGGATCCGACCCTGTTCAGCCCACAGTAGCTCAGGACGTCATTGAGTCAATCACCCCTGGTGTACCAGAGCCGACAGAATCGACACAACCAACCATACCGCTTGTACCTGACGAAGAGTCTAATTCAAACCAATCCACAACAATGGGCCGCCAGGAGGAGCCAGTTCTCGATCCTAAAGTAGTTCAGAACAATGCAGTGGAGATGACACTGCAGCCAACCCAGCAGAGCACGGATACCCCGGCTCTGGACACGTCAGCTGTTACGCCGACCACACCCGCGCCCACGCAGGCAACTTCACCGGTGGAGGCTGTAGTAGCAGAAACACCCGTTGCCCACACCGCTATGAGAGCCCCAGGACAAGTGCAGGACACATCTATTCCTGCCCAGATCGCGATAGTCAGCGCCTCACCAAGCAAGCGAGTCGCATTCTCACCCAACAAACAGGCTTCCACTCACTCAACGCCCAACCGACAATTATCAACGGCGGGTAGACTCAAGGGTATCCTCAAACTCTCGTCTCAACAGAGCGAGCATGATGGCGGACAGACCCTCAAGCGCAGCGACACCGGTGCTCCTTCAACTCGGCATGGGACTGGATGGTCAGGCGAAAGAGGAACGATGGTGACCGAAGCAATCTCGTCCCTGCAAACGGATGACATCCAGATCCGCGAGACGACATATACGTCGTTGCTGGCCAAACTCAGATCAAGCGACCTAGCTCCGCACCTAGACGACCTCAGGGAAGCGATGAGGCCTTTTGCAGCATGTTTGCTAAGGGACTTGGAGCCCAGCAACCCGCCGAGTTTGTGCGTTGGAAGGCCTGGTGCATTTTTTTCATGCCAGCGACCCAGTAACAGCTCTTTTAATACCCGAAGCGACTATTTTTTTTGAAACCGACCATCGGATAGGATACTGGTGGCACTCAAGTTCCAAGGATATTGCTTCTTCAACCAGACGATTGTCGCCATGTTTACAGGTAAGGACATCCCTCGGAAGGCTGTATCATGGGGCAACAAAAAACTCATGCTTACCTACCGTTTGAAAACTACTTTTTGGAATAGCCAAGGAGCTTGAAGCGCTCTTGACGCGCACACTTTACCTCATTAATACAACTGCTGAAAAGGTAAGTAGACGTCTGCCCTCGCTGTGGAGTTGAAAGACTGGAAATTCAAAGTACTATGCGCTTACACACCTCCGTTCCGTGCTTAGCCCGTCTGTAATCTTGCGATATGGAGCTTAGCGAATCCCAAACTGCCGGCCAGATGCGTAGCACCATTTTTGCCGCAGCTGATCCAAGAGTTCTCGACCAATCTGGATTCACGATTCAAATCGCTGAGCATTATGAACGAGTGCCTTGTGGTATGCATATTGACGGGCTATATCGAGCGAGGTATTCAGCCGGCAATAGCCGCATATGATGCACCACACCTGATTGACACTGCTTGTTCTTGAATGATGAATAGGGCCTCACTGCCATCTTTACTCACTATCCATCAGAGATTGTGCCTAACGTTCAGACTTGGCTGATACCGGTCATAACGCGCCTCATTTACCATATTCCCGGGATACGAACAAAAGCTCTGAATCTCATCACGCTTTGTATACCCAAGCTGATTGAAAAGGAGGACGTGCGGCGACAGCAAACTTCGCTGTTATTTATGAAGGATCATTGCGCAGACTTTTTCGCCGATTTGACGCAGAACCACGTGAAGAAGGATGATGGTAAGCAGTAGTTGACACGGAGTCATCATCGCAGTGCCAGATATATGTTGAAGTTGCTCACCAGAAAGCTTCTTGATCCTGCCGATTCTTGCATATAGAGGTTTACGCTATCACCGTTTGGGGCGATCTGGTTACGATACTCGGGAGGGTGTTACAGAAACATCCCCTACTAAATAAGTTGCTGAAAATGGCCGAGGTACGTGCGAAGACTTCTCGCTGCTGCACAAGCATCCAGGTTGTAATTTGCCTCCTGACACGACTGTGGCCTTCTCTGTTCATTGTAGTACTGCTTCAACACGTCTTCGGCCAACCGAGTAGAAATCAAAATGGCCACATTCCAGTCATGGACGTAAGTCGGTCGCCTTGTGGATGCTTTTGCTAAACCTCTACGCAGCACATGCTAAATTACCATTGCCTTATAGACGACTCATCTATAATTTCGCCATTGGCGGCCACATTTCATCGGAGAAGCCTCTCAAGCTGATGCTCACACCCATACAGAGTTGGTTAGTGCTAGATGGATGGTCAGATACAGATTCTTTTCTGCAGTTCATAGAACCGAAAACTAATGCGGTTTTTGTTTTTTTCTCCCCCAAGCTTTTCGACGGAAAAGAATAGGCGAGTCCGATTAGCTAGCACGAATGCCTGGATCGCATTGATATACGCCCTAGGATCCAAGCTGCCAAAGGTACAGTGCCTAGTCATTCAAATCCACCAAGGTTTCACAATAGGCGGCTCTTCGTTCCTCCCCTAATCATGCGAGTCTCTTACACTACTCACTCATAGAACGCGGAGCAAGTCCTGTTTCCTCAGCTGAAACTCACCATTGTGGACGATTCCCAGCATGTGCGCGACATTGTCCTCAGGCTGCTCACTGCCCTGTTCTCCAACATTGGCGGCGATGGTATGGTTCAAAATTTTTTCTTTTCTTTACGCTTGTTTGATGGACACCCGGCACAGCGATGCTAACTCGAAGCTCGATCTTTATAGAGCTCGAACTCGTGGAGGGACGGGAACATATTGTTCCAGGAACAATCTCGTTCACGGATCCTGGTTGGTACGACCCGACGTGGGTGCGGACTGAATTGCTCAACAATGGCTTGGACGCCCTTTATATAACAATTACTCAGCAACACAAGATCGTCAACACCAGCCAGGAACAATGGCGCCTGAGCGGGCTCAGCGGATTGCCATTGTTGACCCAACCTTGCGCCAGAGTCTGGGAAGCCATCGTGAGAGCCGTTCGGGACATTAATCAAAGTGAAAAAGGTACAGCCAAGATCCCCATCTGTCAAAGGTGTTTATTGTATCTCAGGAGATTTCACGGGCAGCTGACAATTATATGGTTTATATCTCGTACGTAGGGATGAAAGCGACAGAAGAGGCCGAGCGAGCGGTCGGCTCCCTTCTGCTCTTTATTGAAAGAGTGTCACAATGCAATCCGAAGCACCTAATTCCTGTTGACTGGCCGGACTCGTTGCAAAAGGAGGCGAATCTGTTAAAACGGGACCCAGAGATGGCGGGCTACATTCTTCGAGCCGACATTGTGCACTATCTTTACGTTTATTTGATCGAGACCTTCTCAGTCCGGTCCCTCGTCACGACACGCTACAGGACTCTGGATAAAATCCATGCCGATGTATTTGACGCTGTTGATCAATCCGCCAACGATAACCAATTATCACAAGCTAGTGAATGCCAGGCAACTCAGTCCGAACAGTCCAGAAATGTCATGGTCTCTCCTATAGGTAAGAGTCAGGCGCGGGGCGTGCTCGCCGTCTCAGTTATGACACACTGACGTATTGAACCAAGGGACTTAACCTCGATACTTTTTTTTTTTGAAAACTGAATGCTACAGAATTCATTCTCAAGTGCTGGCTCGCCGTTGGTGAATCAATTATCGGATCAGCATTCGAGACGTCATTTTGGCAGGCCGTGGCAACACTGGTGGACATGTCCAAGAGTGGCCTCTACGTTCTACGCGCCCTTTACAAATGTTTAGATCACCTAGAGGACATTAGGTTGAAAAGGCTGACATCCAACGTCAGCGTTTGGCCTCCTGAATCACACCCTCCCTCAGCTCCTCTGATCTTTCGAGAGTTTGAATGCAAATATTGGAGCATAATCGGTAAGTAGATTGTTTTGTGATCGTCGCCATCGTCCGTCGACTTTGCAAAATGTCTTGCGTGGCTCTGACACAATATATTCATGATATCTAGCTCAAAGACTCGGAACAACCATCAATGAGATCAACGATATTTCCGAGGATTCGACTCGGGAGGAACAGCGCAACTACAATAACATATTCAGTCTACTGGTTTACCCGTTCAGTATACTGCAGGACCCGAGTAGTGGAAGGAGGAGTGCAATTGCTGAGCTAGGCACCCAGTGGCCTTTGGAGAAGCCGGATGTGAAAACGACACAATTCATCAAGAAGTTCAAATCTATTTACTTGCCAACCTGGTCGGATCTGCTTCGGCACTTCTACCGGGTCGCTCAGCACAAGCGAGGAAATGCCAACGTCGCAATGAACAGTCTAGCCTTTCAGATCAGGATGTGTTATGAGAGCGATGTCCCTTTCATTTGGTAAGGCTTCCAGGGGCAACGGAAATGGCGATGGAATATTATGGCATCTCTAGTACTTGAGGCAAGCAACTAACTGGATAACGTCGTTTGGTGCCGTTTTAGGATTCAAACACTGAGCGTTTCCTGTGCGAGCATGATCATCGACACGATGGTTGTGTTGGAACCTACTGGGCTACTTCATCAAAGGCAGACACCAGGATCTCCCATTGGAAATGCAGCAGTCGCTTCTGGAATTTCAGCAGCTCAACCTGGCGGTGATCAGTAAGTAGCCTTCTTGGCAAAAATGTCAACAGAGTGCAGGGCAAGGCACTCACTTGGAAACTGTATCTCAACTTTTATTCTCTTATACTTGCAGTAGTGATTACGAATCCTTGTTGCGCCTCTGTTCGTTTCACTTCGACCTTGCATATCGTTGCATTGAGGTCTCGGAGGACCTGGAAAATCCTGAAAACATACCTGCGGTACATGTAGCCACCTTCTTGATGATGGAGAAGCTGATCAACAAATGCCCGCCAACCTTGTTTGCGACCTGGATACAACATCTGTGCGCATCCATCCTTCTTTGGATGTCGGATCCATTAAACAAGATTTCGAGCAAGGATGCCCTCAGCAGGAGCTACCAGGCCAGGCTGGAATCATTCTGGAGTGGCTGCATCATTCCCAAGGTGCTAGCCTGGTCCGCTGAACATACCAGAGGCGCAAGGAGTGCGTTTGGAACTGTGCAACCCCTTCCTATCACTACCATTCGCGGTATCTATCAGCAGGAGCACGGTGAAAATGTAGGAAGGTCCTCATCGCCTACATCATCGACCGCACACCCACAGCCAAACAGAGCCAAGGAGCACCACAATGATGTATCGCACGAAGCGTTGAAGGAGTTGCTGAGAGAGGGCATTCGCTCTACAAGGAAGTCAATCGCAAGGATATCGTCTGAGGCATGGATTCAAATCTATAGCACAGAAAATGACGAGACACCAGAGGACATTCTGAGGCACAAGCAGCCGATATCAGCGGACATAGAAGGAAACTCTCAATCTCAGGCATCTGGAGCGGCATCCCAGTCTCAGGAAGTGCTGTCCATTCCTGCAGAACTGAACATTCGACGGGGTATTTCCAGGAAGCAGGAGCACATGGCAGCAACGGCAGTAGAACAATCTCCTGGTACGAAGAGCAAGCAGATGCCCCAACTTGAGGCCCAAAGTCCAAGGATAGAGATGACCGCCACGTCCGCCGATCCACCCGCCAGAGCAAGCGATGTCAGCAACGCCGGCGCTTCAAATTACAGCGCAACTAACAGTTACGCTGCCCAAAGTCCATCAACTCCACCAGCTCGCAGGAAACGCCATACATCGTCGATCGACTCTGACTCGTCGGTCCAGTCAAGTTCCAGCAACAAGTCCAAGAAGAGAAGGAAGAACAAGATGATTCACTCATTGGCCTTGGATCCTGTCAAAAAAAGTCTGGTTGCCCAAACCATTGAAAGCAGCATTTCTAATACGCCGGAAGGTTCATCGGATGATATTGAGGCTTCGACACCGTCCAAGAGAGCAAAGAAGGCGGCCCGCAGGCGGGACAGGCAGCAACAGGCACACAAGCAACAGTCTCATCAAGAGCCCTTGCCTGCTCCACCAGTCTGGAGGCTGAACACTCCGCTGAAACCATACGATCCAGCGCTGGACAATTCTGTGCCCTTGCAGGGAGCAGCGGATGACATTGGATACGAAAGCGTTAGCTCTGGTGCAGCCTCGAATGCCTCATCCAGGTTAGCATCGCCGACTCGAAGCCCCTTTATTGATTACAGCGGCCAGACAGTGCCTAGAAAGACTACACCATCACATGCGGAAGCCGAGGCGATCGACGCTGTGGCGCAGGATGTTGGGATGCAGGAAGTGCACGCCTCTCAAGGGAGCAAGTCCAGCAGCCTCACCACACTACCATCCGATATGTCTATGGCGCCTGAAGTAACCACTCTGAGCAATATGGAGTACTCAACAGCCCCGGATGCTCCGAACCCCTCCAACCATGAGACGATCCCCTCTGGAGAACACTGTGAAAGTCCTGTTCTTAGTACAGCAACAATCGCCACCAGGACAATCGAGACTGGGGGCGACTTTGCTAATGCTGTCGGTCAATTGGTGGAGGCTCGTGGACTGGTCAGCAAACTAGATATGCGGTGAGTTTTGATATGATAGATCAGGGAGATGCTGTGACGATCTGGGCTTTGAAAGCATTTTCTACCACCATATACTAAGGCATCATTTTTTTTCGATTTGGGGCTGATTAGGCAATTGGCGGAGCTACAGAACCAGCTGGTGACTCTGCAACAGGCGGTCTGCGGGGTGTGGAGCCAGCATGTGAATCGCGATGCATAAGAGTAGACGGAGGAGTCGCCGAGCTGTCGGTCAGGAATCGACGATGCACTTCATGCAATGATCTAATACAAAGAGTCAAATCCATCCAAGGGTACATGGAATGCATAGTGGATATCGGTCACCGAAACTGCTGCAGTCTTTGTGTTCTTTGTCTAAGACTTGTACTTGTGATTGGTTCCCAGAGACCAGGGTCACCCCAGTCATGGATGAGCACACATACATTCACTTGACTACAGCCGCAACCACCATCGGTCGTTGCTCTGCAGCGTTCGTGATCAGAGCCTGCCTGCTGGTGCTTGGATTGTTTGGCGAAAATTCTGTGGCCCTGAAATGCGATTTGCTTCCTTGGTGTCGTCCTGTAGCACGGCAGGAAATTAACATGGCTCGTGACAACCCTTCGGGTGTCTTGCCTCTTCACGTCCAGATCTACAGATAGCGCAGGGCCACTGAGGGACGTCTAGCTTGTTGACAGCCTGTCGCTATACAGCACGGATGAGCAATTGTTGGGGGGGGGACGACCCTCGATATGCTTGGATCAGGTCTGGTTTGAATCATACATGAGCACCGAGCGAGAAAAAAGTGCGATGGCGTAGGATAACGTCCAGATGACCCATGGTACATTCCCCGCGCTACTGAATGTCAAGGCAGGAATCGAGCCTGGTCACCTGTTCTGCGGTTGCTTGGATAATCCGATGCACTCTCAAGACCTTTTGTGGAGGAAGGTTGCAATATGGATTCTGAGAGCAGCAACCAATTTTTTTTGTGACCAGACAACTGGATCACACTGAAGAACTAATAATGCATTGATGAGAGACCGTCAAACAGCTGCTTGTCCAAGTTTTTTTTTGTTTCTAACCTCTCAACCATTGGTGCTCTTTGCTGTGGTGGATGGTAGTCGAGCCAGGTACCTTCATGTAAACACACACACACCACACACATGCGCACACAAAAAAAAAAAAAAAAAAGGAAAGACATGATTTATTCAGGTACTGTATGTACTCTCGTTCTAGAGGGGTTTGTCGCCAGGAACTTGGTTGATATGAGCACAATGATGGCTGTTTCCAACTCTCGCGCCCTCCCTCCCTTGTTCAACATTTAGTTGGTGTTCACTTTTTGCCCATTGCACCATTGAACCTTGCTTCTATCATTTGTCTTCAACTTTGTTTGATTCCCCTTGTTTTGGAGTGGTGCTTTGACGTCGATGATCCAGGGGGAAACAGGAATTATATTAAAAAAAAAAAGGATGAGCAATGGGGGCGAGCAAGATACGCCCTTATGCCTCGGAGAATACAGCCATCTTCGTCATTCACGACTCTGCTCACCTCTGCTCAGCTCCTCCAGCTCAGCTGCCTTTCCTTTTTTATTCTTTATAGGAGTGTAAGGACCTAGATGGTGAAAAGGCGATAGATTTCAATCATCAAGGATCTGGTGAACCAATGATGTGTTCGTCAAAAACACAATTGAACAATTGAATACCTAGGCTTCACTTGGAAGGTTAGGACTAAAAAAATAAAAATAAAATAAAAAAAAAAGCAACAACGCGTAGGTCTAGTTGCAACTATTTTTCTCTCGTACCACCTGTTATGCTTCCTTGCAGCAAATAAGGAGGGCGGTTCCTTCAGGGAAGTCCCAAGCAGATCGTCCGAATGCACGACCGTTGTAAAAGGAACTTGAGCGTGCGCGACGATTGATCAACGAAAATTTTGCGCGCGGACCGAGGAACTGGGTTGAACGTCGGTCAGTAGCGAGTGTACGAAGGGGACGTCTAGAGTTTTTCCTTGGTCAGTGCAGTATCTGAGTTATACTTTTTGAGTGTGTAGTGGTTCGAGGCCCCCGGCCAATGTACGTAGTATGTTTTTTGTCATCAAGGGCCTTTACTCTAGTTTCTGCCGCTTTCAATAGACGATGTTGTCAGAGTGATGCTTATTTTTTATTTTCCTTCCCTAGCTGCGTCCTCAATGGCCCTTGCTCTCCGCCGTAGAGAGTGGAGCTAGGGAATGCTAAAAGTAATATGAACAGGGGCCCAGAGGAGCAAGGAAGACGCTGTCCTGAAATGGTCATGGTAGTTTCTGTTTCCTTGAGCAGACCCAAAGACGCAACCAAGCGTACCCCGGCTTAGGCCTGGTCAGGCCTAGTCTCTGGTTCACAAAACGGGTATCCATGGCGAAAGGGCCAACGGGCGATATGCTCTGTCATAGGTCGGAGGGAAAATAAGATTTTTGGCACACAGTAAGGACTGACAGGGTAAATAAAAATTTCGCTCTTGTGGGCCAAGCAGGGCAGGCGTTTTGTGTATGGTGGGTGCCGCTTACGACTGGCCTGCTCAATCTTCGGTGGTGTACTGACCCCTTAGGGACATCACTGCGACTCGTCCAATTTCTGCTTCCTGTGCAGGGTCTGACAGAAGAGTGGCTCTGTGCAACACCTTAATTGACGCGAGAAGGGCTAAACGCGACAGGCAAAAGGGACATCTACGGCACGATGTACACAAGGCAAACACGAGGCACAAAGATCGTGCGTCCTAGCCTTTGACAGCCCTTGTGGAGGGAGGATAGGGGGATCTATGGTGCACACTACTATTGGGCGTACGTGGTGTTCGAAACGAGCCATGAGGACTTGCTCCTTGCGATGCGGCGCCCGCCCTTTGCTTGCCCAAAATCAAGTGCAGTGTCTATGGACGGAGGTGAAAATGGCCACAATTATAACAGCAATCAGAGTAATAGACTAGGACAGCAGGATCATCACTGCACCGTCGTGAACTCAAACCCAGTGGTGGTACCCATTGTTTGTAGACCGCCTTTGGAGAGTTTCCGAGGGACATTTTTTTTGATAGCGAAACCGCAATAAGTCATGAAATGGTGGATGGACGCTTATTTGCGGCTGGCCATGGCAGAGCAGGGTATCTGGTTTCGTTGCTAGATTGGTAGCGGTTTACTTGGGGACAACGGTACCAAGGGCCAGCATGGGCAAGCGAGAATAATAAAATCCAATAGTTGCAGCCAGTGAGTACCTCCCCTGGTACTTGCACTGGGATATGTGTCAATTATTGAATTCATTTGAGTAGTCGATATCATCTGGCTCATAGCGCGTCTGCGGCTCACAGACAAGCGCAAGGAGTATAAAAATCCACAGCCTCCGCTCGCTTCTCCGCCACCTTTGTTTCTTCTCGCAGCCGTCCTCATTGCCCATTCCGATTCCTCGGACACACACCCTTCGGTCTTTCTCTTGCTCTCTCTCTGTCTTCTCTCGCTTTTGCTTTCATCGCCTCTTCACTAACACCCACACACACACACAGACACACACACACACTCTCTCTCTCACACACATACTCACCCCCCGCAGCATCGGATCTTGAGTACACCACAGCTCACTGCAGTCCATTCCTCCACACTCGTCTGCTCTCGCCATGGGTGCCACCCATTCTTCCTCACGCAGTGCGCATGGCAGCACTGTCCACAACAGCAAATACAACACCGTCCCCCATGCCAGACGCAAGGGACGTAACTCATTCTCAAAAGACCGCCTCCATTCACAGACCAGTTCTCAGCAGCGACAATACCTCACCCCCAACAACAGCGGCAGCGCGCTCCATACCAGCAACCACCTGCAACCCCCTTCGCCCTGCGCCTACTACGGTCATCCTCAATACCAGCAACACCAACCTGGCTCCTATTCGCCACCCTCCAGCAATACCTCACATACATCCTCCCTACACAAGGCTATCAGTCGGAGGAGGTCGTCGAACCAGACGGTCGAGTCCATGTCCTCTGGCCACTGCTCCACGCTCGGCTCTACGCCCAACAGCAGCATGCACGACTACTCGCGACACTCTGGCGAGAGCGACGGACACGCGCAGGACGACCACGAGTTCCGCTGGCTACATGGCCGGCGCTACCACAACACCTCGAGCCTTTACATGCTTCCGAACGACACAGAGGAAGTCGACAGGTAAACAAAACTGACCCCCCCCACCCCAGTGCTTTACCCAATATCCAGTTCGACGAATTGGGTGCGGTGATCGGCCCGCTCGAGATGTGCATGAAACCCGTCGAATCTCGCTCCCCCTTCCGAATATCTCCATTCGCCATCTTGCAACACTCATGGAGTCGTGTTCATCGATAAGCTGCCGCGGATTCCCACACCCCGGTTCGCTGTGCCCTTGGCGTGCCTAAACACAAAAAAAGAGGGAGTTTTGCTGCTCGGGTTGCTCTCTCTAAAAACAATATGGTTTAATACAACTGGCCAGAAGGTAGCGCCCCGAGAGCCCTCTTTCATCATCCCACATTATCTTTCATATCCCACCTTCGCGTCTTTCAGAGCTCCCATGAGCTATCGGGTGAATCCAGGATTTCCAGGAGAGCAATGGAGGGTGGGGAGAGTCCTTTATTTTTTCCGTCCACGTCTCTGACTCCCCCATGCGCCAAAGTGCGAGCTGGGCCATGGACACGGGACATGGTTACAATTGGGACGTGTCATTAACAGCGCCTCTCTTCTTTTCTTTCCCTTGTGCTACTCCATATGCATGATAGGTTGCATCTGCAACATTACATCTTCAAGATGATACTTGGCGGCAAGAATCTTCATGTGCCCCTCTCGAAGGAAACTGGCCGAGTCATCGACCTTGGCTGCGGCCCTGCCACTTGGACAATGGTACGTGTTCCTTTTACATTGCAATGGTCATCCCCCCCCCCCTCATTGACTTGCTTACCATTTCGCCAACGTGGCCAGTGCAATCGCACGAACCACGGGTAATGGTCAAGCGACCAGTTGTGATTTCCTCCTCTTTTGGGCTGGTGTGGTTTTTTTTTTTGCTCAGGACGATCGTGTTATTGAGATGCTTCATTTGAAGTTCGTCGGAAACACATCCGATCATTCTGTTTGCTGTGTGCTTTCATCGGCCTTATCGGATAGCTCTCAAGAGGATTGAGAATGAGGGTGGGATTATCGTGCACAGATGGTTCCATTTGCTTTTTCCCTTGCATTAGCCGCCTTTCCTTATCCTCTCAATCATGCTCTCCTCACCCACCCTCCCTCCTGAACGCTCAGTTCTTCTACACCACTCATCGTGACCCACACAGCAATGTCCCGAATCATCTATTGGTTTTTCTTCGTTTTCCCTCGACTCTGCTCGCATGCATGCATGCATGAAAAATTGCGCCGCGTAGAAGATGTGTGTGCCTGACTGGGATAGATGGTCGGAGTGGGAAAAAAATAGAAGGGACGAGGCTCAACCACTGGATGTTGACATAATAAGGATATCTGGCTCTGGCAAACTGGCCCATGCCCCCTTCCTTCCCCATGGGTGTCATGCATATGGAGGGTTATTAATGCGCACTATTGCAAAGCCCGTGCATTGCTCCATGAAATGCATTGATGTGGCAGTGAAAACTGCGCTTTACTTTTTTTTGTTCTCTCTTCTCTTCACGCCGTCTTTTTGATGCATGTGAATGATTTCTAACGCGCACACGTCTTGCTATTGTAATAGGACATGGCAACAGAAATGACTGCGGTCAACTTTGTTGGCGTCGATATTTCGCCGATTTACCCAACAGCAATTCATCCGCGTAACTGCTGTTTCTACCGAGAAGACATTCTGCGCGGCGTGTCACAACCTGATGGGTGCTTTGATGTTGCCTACCAACGCAATGTTGCACCAGGTTTTACGGTAGAGCACTGGCAACAGGCCATTAACGAGGCTTATCGCCTTCTCAAGCCCGGTGGATGGTTTGAGAGTGTAGAATCGGACGTGTCGATCCAAGAGGCTGGCCCTTTTACAAACATGTGTTACGAATATATGCGGATGTCGATGGCTTCCAGGAACGTGGACCCGTCAGTAGTACGGACTTTGGACAGGATGATGGTCAATGCTGGTTTCAAAGACGTCCAGGTCAAGGAGTATTGCGTACCCCTGGGTGAATGGGGTGGCAAGCTCGGCCAGCTCTGGAAACAAAATATGGTGGCCATCCTCGACACGGTCAAGCCGCATTTCGTCAAGACGGGGCGCAGCAGTGAGTTGCAAGTGACGGAGATGATGCATGGCATGATCAAGGAGACCCAAGAAGTTCGAGCCTACCAGACGATATATGTTACATTCGGAAGGAAACCGCTTTGAACAAACGCACCCAATGTATAAAGAAAAAAAACAAAATATATACAAATAAAAGAAAAAACACTAAAAATATCATGTTTTTCTTCTATGGACACTCACTTCCTATCTGTACGATCAAACCCTCTGTGTCGACAGTAGCGCTCCATGCCCACATCAAGTCCTGCTCTTCTTGGCTGGTCTCGTTGCTCATCGCGGCCTTCACAGTCGAAACCACGTCTTCGCGACTGAGCCCGTGCTTCAAAAGAGCTGTCAGAAATCCACCGCCACCTGCACCGGCCAGTGACGCGCCTTCGATGTAAGGTGCTAGATGAGTGAGGAGTTTGCCCACAACTGGCGGATGGTCGAGCGTTGTATCGGAGAGAAACCTCTTGTCTGTGAAGTACCTTGACAGGACTGCGCCCACTGTCGAGATGTCGCCTAAATGGAGAGAATAAAAAATGACCTGAGTGTGAGAGATCATCTTCCTCCTCGTTTTTTTCTCTTGTTTTCCTTTTTTGGTTTTCTTTTTTTTACCATTCTTTAACGCGTCCTCGCTCAGGGTCGCGTCGCTGACAAGTCGGTGCATGGTATCGACCACTTTTGGGTCCCGCCCAGTCCAGTTCATGAGAACGGCTTGCAACAGATTTTTGGCGAGTCGCGTCTGACCGGTATAAATGAGTAACATCCTGGAGTTGAAATGCTGAATGAAGTCATTGGAGAGGTTTAACGAGTTTGCTTTGATCTATGGCGATACGCGAGATGAATTCAGTTTTGGAGATGACTTCTAGTTAAACACGCGCTGCACGAAAGGGGTTAACAACCTACCTGGATGGGAAGACCAAGTTCGCAGGTAGATACTTTGAAGCCTGGTAGAATGCCTCCGACCTGATCTTGCCATCCTCCACCTACAGCATTGATTATTGTTAGAGTTGTTTTCCATTCGCGCCATGGGCATAATAACACATATTCGCATCTTTCTTTTACCTGTGTTCATCATTTGTTCAACGTCCAATGTGAGATAGATCAGCTCGTCAGTCGTGTAGGATTCACCTTTGAGAGTTTTCAGAACGGCCAATATGGCCGCGGCAAGAATACTGCTCGTTCCCATGCCTGAGTGTTTTTTTTTCCGATGCCATAAAAAATAAAGGTACGTATGTATGTTGGAGTGTGAGCTTGGGGCAAATAAAACATTGTGGACAGTGGTGAATACAAGCCGCTTGTCTGTACCTGACCCAACAGGTAAAGCGGACCGTACGACAAGTTCCAGACCACCACCTGAATACTTTAAGACCTCGGCCAAGGTCTTGTAAGGCACTTGGTCATGTCGCGTCGCGGTGATCCCCAGGCTCCCTGAGGCGACAATGCAAGCCTTGAGTAAGGCGCAGGGCACGAGTGGGTCGGCGTGATCTCGGATTTGCTCCAGTGAGTGATAATGCTTTGGAGGAATGCTGGCGTCGTACGAGAGAGACAGAATCAGACTTATCCCGTCGACGGAGATAGCAGGTTAGTATCTGGTGGTACGTATTGGTTTCCCGTCTCAAGACGGCCCAAAAAAAAAAAAGGAAAGACCACGGATGGCATATACACAAACAACTCAAAACATCACATCCACCGCATCATGTACTTACGCTTCGGTTCTGCGAGCCTTGACCTTGTACGGCGCCTATTTATGGATATTCCCCACGGTAGCGTTCGGTTAAAAAAAGTCATCAAGAATTACCGTACACCTGGACAGAAAGAAACGGTCGGGCTACAACAGAGTCTTACTTTGCCGTTCACTCTGATAGCGACGTTGACTACCTTGCCTCCATGCTCATACCTAATGACCTCACGACAGAAAAGAAGAATCCTGTCAGAGACGAAGAAAAAAAGCGATTGCTGGTAGTGGTTCGAGTGCACACCTTATCCTTACGTGATGGGCGAGGTATCAGTCCAGCCCCCTGCAAGGTCGATCCTCGACGGAGCTGAGGCATGGACATACGTGCCCTGTGGCACTGCCGATGCTTTGGGCGTTGACGGACTCTGGCCATCCGAACACCGCAAGGGCGTCTGGGTGGTCGTCGGACTATGTATTTTGGAGGCGTCTAAACTGTCGATGGCGACCTTATCCGTTGTCAGAGCGGGGCTGGCGCCTGCACTCCCGAGTAGCATCCTTTATTTCTGCTATCTCTTGGGTCCTTCAAGTTTCTGGAGGACGGCTCTGCTGATGCTTCCTATGAGTTTTGCTGAATGCGGCGTGATGAATGGGTGCGAATTCCGATGTGGGATGGTGTGAGAGAATTTAGGAGAAAAAAAAGGGAGAATCCGAGCAAGATGGCACACCGAACAGAGATGAGGCTTTCCAGTCCCATATTTCGGACGTATTGCAGCTGCTTGTGCTAGGGCAGGAATAGGAATAGGATTGCGCCCTGCTGGTCGCTTGCCCTGATGGCTCGTCTCGGCAACGCCCCCAAGGCTGTGCGAGGAAGGATGGGTCTACTGCTGCCTTTGGTGGTGGTGTCACACTCCTCTTGCGCCTTGTGGAACATCGCAGCTGAGCAAATACGGCTGTTCAAGGTCTGTTGTCGAGATCCCCCATGACCATTGCCTTGTTGCAGCGTGTGCAGTTCTGCCAAACAGCGTATGGAGGAGACCCTCACTCGGTCTCGTCGTTGCTAATTGAGACCAATTGCCGCTGGGCAGGGGGACTGAGATATCTTCCAGGGGCCTCTTGGAGGACATGCTGTGCGAGTGTGTGTGTGCTCCAGTGTCTCAGTAACCAGGATGAGGGACGGGTTCGGATACGCCATATGGACTGCTGGGCGAGTATGGCTTCGTTGCCATATACAAGAGTCTGGCCTAGACTTTTGCCCGTTTGGCCCACTGGCCTTTGGCGACTGTTGTGCCTGCAAATTGCAGTACGTGACAGGGTTGTCCGATTGGGCAGCGAGCAATCAACAGCAGGTCTCTATTTCCCGTGTACGTGTGCCTGTTCCGATGGGCTTTCCTGGTCCTTTTTCTGTCGAGGTCCTTTTCCCCTCTTCTCTTCTCTCTGTTCGCCTTCGCCTCTGTTCCGATCCCCGCTCTCCTTCCCACAGGCATCTCTTGGACCTGCCGCCTCGCTCTCTTGACTCAATCTCCCCTTGACCAAGAGAAAAGAAGGCACTCTTCATCCGACTCTGGGACACCGCTACACAACCCTGCGTTTTTTTTTTTTTTTTTTTTCTGTTCCTGAACACTTTGTCCTCATTCTCACTAGACCCTAACAGACAGGCACCCTAGTTGATCCCTTATTCTCGCGCAGCCCTTTTCCTTCTTCCTTTTCTTCTTCTTTATTCACCATGGCTTATTTCTATCTCACCTCGGGTGGCCACGTTGGCCGCGAAGTCGATTGATTACACGCGGGATTACACGATTTCTTGAATACCACTCTTCACTTCAACATAAACCCGCAGAAAAAATCACACACATCAATCACCCAACAAACAAACGCCTCCCCACCTGCGCTTGCCATCTACCACCACTAAACATCAATCCCACACTCCAACCAACCTAGCTCTCACCCTTTCTCGCCGTCGCCCGTCGCTTCATTACTTCATTACCTTCTTTTCGAGACAGCCGCCATTCGCTCCATTGATCAGCATTCTCGGTACCTTACCAAATCGTGCTTCTAGACCCTCTTTTGTTCTATCTTTTTTATCTTTTCACACTACCTGAGCCTTACCCGATCCAACACTTGATACATATACAAACCTTTAACTTGAACAAACACAATCTTAAACAGCATGTTCAGCACACACGCGACCCACTGTGACACGGCTGCAACTTCGGCTGCGGCTGGTGCCGGAGACGTCAATCCTTGGTTCCACAACGACCACCTCTTGCTCTCGCCCCAGGATGATCTTGCCTACACGTCCTTTTCCACGAACTCGCCCCTGCCTCTCCTTTCGCTCGATTCATTCTCGTCTGCTCAGCCCGCGACAGCCATGACTTCGTTCTTCCCCGAGTTTGCTCCCCTGTCCACCCCTGGAGCTGCCTCAGGGCTGTTTCAGGGCATGTCCTCGTTTCACTCCACGGTGGCCCCTCTGCCCGCCAAGGTTCCTGTCAACAGCAGTACCAACGACGACACTGCTCGCCAGGCTGCTCTTCTTCACGCATATCTCGCTGCACAGAACCCACCCAGCAGCGTACAGCACCAGTGGACGTTCCCAAACTCGGCCGTGAGCAATGTTCAGTTCCAGCAACAGACATATCTCGTGGAACAGCAGGAGCAGCAACAGCAGCAACAGCAACAGCAGCAGCAGCAACAACAACAACAGCAGCAGCTACAACAGCAACAGAAGGAGATGGAGGAGCAGCAGCAAGAAAATGAGCAAGTGGAGCAATTGATGCAGATCCAGCAGGCGGATGCTCTCAACCTCGCCCGCTACTTGGCCCAGTCGCAGCAGATCAAGCAGGAGACCTCGTCCGAGACAGCCATGGAGCATGACACTGTTTCCACCCCTCAGTCGCCTTCTTCATGCTCGTCCTCGTCAGAGAGTGGTGACAAGAGTCCCATGGGTTCCCCTACCATGACCGGCAGGTCTCTCAGCCCTGAAGCACCGTCGCCTTCCAAGTGCAGCAAGCCTTCTCGGCAGCTCATCTGCTTCAACTGCAAGGTCACCCAGACCCCCCTCTGGCGTCGAACCCCTGATCGTCAGCACTCTCTTTGCAATGCTTGCGGTCTTTATTACAAGCAGTACGGTGCTCATCGACCCTTGCATGTCCGCCACAAGTTGCCCACAGTGTTGACCGATGCTCGTTTGATCACCTTGCCTTATGCTCGCCCTTCGTCAGCCCAGCCCCATCGTGGCCATTCTCCCAGCCCCACAAGCCCCTCGGAGAGGCCACTCTCGTTCTCATCGACCTCGATCGAGTCTTCCTCGTCATCGTCGTCGTCGTCCTCTTCTGACAGCGATTCGGACTCGGGTCGCGTCGTCGCGTCTTTGCCCGATCTGGCCAAGATGTACACGGAAGCCTTGATCCGTTCTCCAGTGCAAAAGACGACTCCGCCGTTGATGACAGCCAAGCAAGGGATCGAGTGTGCCAATTGCTCTCAGACCCAAACCCCTCTCTGGCGCAAGAACGATGCGGGTGAACCCATCTGCAACGCCTGTGGTCTCTACGCCAAGCTCCATCACCGCGACCGACCTGTGACGATGCGCAAGAGCAAGATTACGCGTCGTCGTCGTGACTGGGGCGGGAACCTGGCTCACCAGGCTCAGGCCCAAGCTCAGGCATTGGCGCTTGCTCACGCACAGGCACAGGCACAAGCTGCCGCTTTGGATGCTGGCCAGCACCACCAGAAGGGTCTCCAACAGAAGGAGGGAGGCATGGTGATGAATCATCAGCCATTGCAACATCTGAACGCGGCGTCTTCTGTCGATGTGGCATCCATTGTTGAGGAGATGAACCGCAAGGCTCAGGAACTGGTGGGTCATTCTACAAACTCGAGTGCGCACTCGAGTGACAGCGAAGAGGAGCATCCCTACAAGTCGTTCCCTTCTATGCAACAACAACAACAACAACAACAACAACAACAACAACACCAAGAGTACCAGCAGCAGCAGCTGGTTGAGCGTCCAGAAACTCCAGCTCCCGCCGTCGTTGCAAACCCATCCGTCCTGGTGGGTCAGAACATGTCCAACAGCCTCATCTTGGACGAGAACAAGTTCTCGGATATGGTGGGACAGATGAATGCACACCAGATGAACCGGTTCCTGTCCATCCTCGAGACCCGGTGTGGAGTCTTGCGCGAGCGCCTCCTGGCCAGTACGGAGGCCACCGCTCACCAGCAGCAATCCGACCTGGACCATCTGTTTTAGACAAAAGGAAGGAACAGTTGGTTTCCCCCCCCCTTCGCATCCACATATTCCACAAAGACCCTTTGATTCTATGTCTTCTCTCCCCTCTCCCTCACTCTGTTGTTCGTTCTTTTTGCCTTCTGTTTCTATGTAGTTTGTACCATATATTTAAACGATTATATCTATCTATAAAAAAAAAAAGTGTTTTGGACTCGATCTTGTTCCTCTGAAGAGTGGATGTGCTGGCAAAGAGTGTGCAGAAACGCACAAATGATTCATCCACGGTTGAAGGGATAGCACACTCTTTTATTATCATTATGGAGAAACAGGCATAGTGGCCTCTCGGATCTGCAAAAGTTCTTTTGTGCGGCCTGCTCCCACGATCGCCACATCCTTCTCAAGCCAGTCCCGCAGCACCCGCTCCGCAAGGCGCTGAGTCGTAGGACTCGCTGCTCGAGGCAAAAGAGAATCACTCCTGTAGAATGGCGGCGGTGGCGACGGTCTGCTGTTGGCATGATCATCAAAACAGTTGCTGCTGCTGCTGCTGTTGCTGCTAATACTCAAACTACTAAGACTCAAACTGCTGCTGCTCAGACTGCTGCTGCTCAGACTGCTGTTGAGGCTAGACGGCGGAGAGACAGAGCCACTGTGACGGATCCCACCCACATGAGCCATCCGTTGCTGCTTGTCCATCTCGGCGGCCAAAATCGGGCTTGGACATGTGCTCAACGAGGTATACTTGCCATTACAACTGTAGCTGTTGTAACTGCTGGCCGCTGGCGAGGACGCACTGCTCTGGCGATCACGGTAGGTCCGTTTACGCATCGATGCATTCGCCTGTCGCAGCTGTTGTTGTTGCTGTTGCTCTAACAGCTCCTGCTCCCATAGCCTGGCTCGCAGGTCATCGTCCTGATCTCCACCACCGAGTTCACCCAGACAGCGCAGGATCTCTGCCCGTTTGTAGATGGCCTGTTCGTTCCTCAGCTGTGTGTTCGTGAGTAAAGGTCCCATGACGCGGAGGTATGCATGCCGCAAAGATTCCTCTTCCTCGGGCAGGTTGCGGAGCTCGCGTAGGACCACGTCTACGAGGACATGGAGATCGTTTGTGTAGAAAAACTCGTTCAGGGTATGTTTCGGTGAGGTGAACAGGAGGTAGAGTAGCTTCAAGATGAGCATTTGGAGTGCTGTATCCTCTATAGAGTGCCAGGATGAATAAAAACCGATAGTTAGCAATGAAGGTCGCATTCTTATTTTTTTTTCTTCACTTCATAAAGTGTACTTTACCTGCACGGTTCAACATGAAAATCAAGTTCTCGCCAAAAGTACAGCTCGCACCAGGACGGTCCGAGAGTGTGGCCAGTAATAGGTTGGAGGGGGTATAGTTACTGGCTGCGCGGCACGCGGCCGAATTCAACATGTATTGTTCATTGAAGGCAAGAAGCAACTTGATGGTTCCATAGTTCAATTGCTCGTCAGTGTCGTCTCTTGTTCGCTCGACCAAGTCCAAAAGATAGTGCAGGTAGTCCTCATCTGCGAGCGCTGTAGTAGTCAACACAATGTAGTCGCATGCAGATATTAGATATCGCAGAAAATTAACAAAAGTGCAACGGGCTCGAGCAAAATAGGTGGGAGGAACAAATATGGCCCGTCCAGATAGCCGCCCATGGAGTAAAAATACGTAAAAGGTCTGCTCTTACCGAGGTCGCACGGTTTCAAGGACTGGACTCGGCACATCTCGTACATGAGGTTGACCGCGAGCGGTTGCAGGCGCATCTGGTCCGTCTGCAAAATCTGGTACTTGAGTTTGGCAAAGAACTCGCTTTTGAGCATCCAGTTGTAGATCTTTGGCAGTTCTTGTCCAGCGTACAGAAGTACATTGTACGTGATCCACATATCATGACTGTCCTGACTCTATTTTTTTTTTTTTACAACAAAAGAAAAGTTGGCGTATGTTAGGAAGAGATGATATCATGGCCCTGCTTAGTCTCGAGAAAACGCGTCCCTTTCTCTAGCCCTTGGTATTCCAGTCTAGCTTGCATCCCGAGGTGTGTGAATCAACCCAAACAACCTTAAAAGCAGCGTTACATCATCCTCGCCATCGCCCATCCGCCGCGCACTGTTGTTGTGTTGTCTAGTTGCGAAAAATAAACAAACAACACCTCTCGCTGCTGCTCATGGGACTATATGCATGTCCCCCGTTCTCGCTTTACCCCTAGCTCCCCACCGGCCAATGTCTTGCATGTATTTCATTAAACATTATTGGCATCTGCTGGCAACGAACCTGGATGGCACGATCGATGATGGAGGCTGCGATGCTGAGCGTGCTATTCTGGAACAGATCCGAGTCAAAGAGACGATAGCAGCTCTGCTCCAGGTCTCGCCCCGCAGGATCTAGGAATTCGTCTACAGACGCGCAAAAAGAGAGACAGTCAAGCGGGCAACAAGGGTCAGCGACTCTTCGGACACGAATCAGATATAAGCTGTGTGATACCAGGCCACCCAATCATCAAAGCGCCAAACGGACCAAATTAGCCAGCTCGAGAATGGGGCCACTCAGGTCCCCTTGTTTTTCCTTCTTCTCCGCACGGAGAAGCTGGGGAAACAACGTGGGAGGCCATCTCTCTCTCACACACTTTCTCTCTCTCTCTCTCTCTCTCCGTGAGCGATCCTGAGCACCCCTTTGCTTGGACAGTGGAGACAACTTGACTTCATGGGCAAGGCAAGGGATTTTGCCTGCCACTTCTGCGATGGGCCATGATTGTGCGCTCTTGTTTTCTCAAGGAATCTAAAGGCAAACATGCTCACACACCGGGTCGTACTCCCTGCAGTCGTTACACCAAACACCCGCTCATGCGCCCTCACTATTGTTGTTAGACCATCATGTCATTTCCATGCCCCATGCCTCCGCCTCATGCCCCTCCACTGTGGCCCATTATCCCCACCCCTCCATTCTCATGACTGTGTCGTTGTCTACTTCTTTTACCTTGATACTGGACCAGCAGCGAGAGAAACGTATTGACCTGGGCTTCTGGGCTTTCGTGGAATCCGCCTTCTTCTAAAAGATCGCTCAGCTCTGTGAAAGAGGAAACCGCATACCCCAACGATCATTGAAAATAAGAATAAAGCATGCTTAATAACAGCAGGAGACGTTTTTTTGTCTTTTCCCTTAGTATGAATTTTTGCTTTTCTGCCCTTCCACAAGCTGCTCTTTACCGTCAAAGAATTGGGAAGGTGATTCGAATTGGTAGGTGACAAAGTCCATGTTGGATTATGAATCGTGCAGAGTGGGGTATACGGAGGGATGAGGTCGATGAGAGTCAAGGCGTGAGAACGCGGTGGAGGATGTACAGTAGTTCACACAGACGCATGAACCAGCGGAAGCTCGGGATGGAGATGGACAGAGAGGAGAATGAGAAGGAAGAGACGATGCCGCCAATTGAACCAAGGGCCGAGGATGAGAGCGAGGATCGGCGAGGCTGGTTGCAATGGGCTGTTGAACGGGCTGGATGGAGTGAAAGACGAGAACAAAAGTGGAGAGAAAAAGAAAAATGAAAAAAAAGCATTCTTCAAAAGTACAGAAATAGCGTTTTGAGACATACTTTCTTCAGATGCCTTGTCGGCGCTGCTCGCATGCCTCTGATTCCCTTCTCGTTCTTTCTCTCTCTCTACCTCTACTTTCTCTTTGCTGTGGACAGGCATGGTCAGGGACAAGCATGGAGCATGGCTCAGTCATGGTGGCCCTTGCGCCTGGGCTGCACACACCTCCTCAACAGCCCGAATGCCCCAGAAACTCGGTCAAAGTTTAAAAAAATGTAATTTGTCGCAGTCTGGGCACGACGACTACTTGCTGATGTTCTCGGGGTTCAGACTGCTATGCATCAATTGGTCTGTCACCTCCACATATCCCTTCTTGCCTGCCTGCGTCACATATCCAGAGACCAACGGCTCATGGACTGGCGCCGCGTTCTTGATAACCTCTACAAACGAGTCGCCCATTGCGCGCGACGACGACGACGACGCTGATCGGTTGCGTTGAGAGCCCTCGGATCCTGATCCAGACGAGGATGATCCAGAACTAGATCGCACTCGCACGTGTGACTGGGTCATCACCTCGCCCATCTGTCCATTCTGCTGCTGATCTCTCGCCAAGGACGATGCTCGACTGTGGCCTGGCCGCTTTTGCACAAACACGACTTTGGGCACCACTCCCTGCACCATCTCCACCACGCTCTGCAAAGCGTCGACATGGACCTGGCTCTCCAGATGACGCACCACATGGCTCACGCCTTCCTCCGTCTCACAGATCAGCAGCTGGCGTGGATCAATCAGTTTAGGTCCACGCGTGCCAGCAGGTAGGATCAAACCCGCGTTCCTCAGCATCGTCAGGATCTGTTCCCGTTCCCGCTCCAGTCCTACTTGCTGCTGCTGCTTCAGTTCATCCTGCTCCTGAATCGTAAGCGCTTGCTGCTGCTTTTGCTGAGATGGCTGCTGGGTCTTGGGCTGCAGCTGAGGACACAACAGGATCAGATGAAGGTTGTAGTTTTCTGCCAGATGGAACAATAGCGGGATCGCTCCCTCCACAAAGCCGTAGTTGGGTGTCGTCGGGTCGGGCGATGGGTTCCACAAGATTGTCTACAATACATCCATCGGTTAGAACCCATGAACAAAAACAAAGGATTGTCGACAGCACACCTTCAAGAAGAAAATCAGCTCTTACGTTCTTGAGTGAGATAGTCATGACCTTGCGATTCCTCTTGACGGTCCTTGCAATCTTCGATCCAAGTCTTGATAATGACGACGACTAAAAGTCAATGGGAACGACAGGAAAGAGAGGTTGATCACAAACGAGAGAGTTTAGAGCGAGACAAAAAAACCCATAGGGCAAGAAAATGCTTTTGCTCAACCACATGCTAGGAGAACACATAAATCACACTAGAGCACGTTGCCCGCAAATATACAACAAACAGGGCTTTTTGTTTCCGGATAGACACTCAAGACGCAAAGCAACTCGATCGAAGCATAGGTATCCCTCCCAGTCTCCATGTAGTTACCTCTGACGATCGGGTATCATCTTGTCCATTGCTGCCGTTATCCAGACTCGCTCTCGAGTTCCAATCAGGGCTGACGCCGTTCCGCGTGCTATTGTTGCTGTTACGTCCATCTGATCGAGGACTATTGCGCTTTTGCTGTTCTCGGTAGACGTAAACTCCTAGTGACACCAGACCGCAGGCCAGGGTTGTGTAGGCGATGATAGGACCAATCTTGCGGTTCTTATTGACACTCTTGCTCATGGTGGCCTGTGTTTTTCTGTTCTTTTTCTTTGTGGGAAAGCGTAATGGAATATAGTAATGCCTCGGAGCAGACGGTTGGACTTTTGAACGTGGGCAGCGAAAAAGAAGTAAAGCGAGCCCACACGAGACAAGAGGGAGACGACAAAGAGGAAGAGAAAGAAAGAGCAAGTATGAGGAGGGGCAAGAGAGCGGCGGCAGGTCAAGAGGGAAATGGAAAGGAATCCTGCAAAGTGAACAGAATGAGTCCTTTACTCAATGATGGATCGGTGCTGGCGAATGAGACGAGTCTTCGAGAACGGCAGAGACGGCGGACAAGGGCGCACAGGACAGATGCCAGAGGCAGAGAGCGGAGAGAGCGGAGAGAGCAGAGAGAGCAGAGAGGGGTGGGATGCGCGGCAAGGGACCAGCGCGATTCGAGATTAGCGGCGGAGAAGAGGTGAAGAAGGCAAAAGGAGAGTGCGTGCGGTGTGGAAAAAAAAGGATCACGAAATACATTGAAGAGTAGAATGCACTGTCATATGAAATCGCACGGAAGGGCAAACTGTGCGACCGAGTGCGCTGCTGCTCAGCGGAACCACACAGGCAGAGAGAGGACACCCTTGCCCGCCATAGCTCGCATTACGCATCTTCAGGTCGAGTTGACAAAGCACATTTTTGCAGTGCAGCAACCAAGGGGCAGACCGACCCTCTAAGCCATGAGCCCGCCGCTGGCCGTCCTACGACGAAGCGCCCACTCATGCACACGTCGAACATGCAGCCCATCCCCTCTTGTAGGCTCTGGCCAAGAATCGTGTTTCTCCCGCTTGGTAGATGCATTTACTCAACGCACTCGCGTACACCTGCCCTTGGCATCTTGCTGAGACGCGTCTCGGACACGTTTCTACGTGACTTGATGAAGAGAAGACTGATCATGCATTTCCGTATGTGCACGGGTCTCCTGTGACCCACCAACACCCTGTGCATGCTTACGAGATTCTAGTGCTTTGGACTGACAGAAAGGAAGTATGTACAGCAAGGAAGCACAGCAGGGAACTACAGTCAGTCAAGATTCAGCTGCCTGTCGTGTATATGAACAGTCAACAGCTGGACCAGCGCGACCGCCTCTCGAATCGAGATCAAGACTACGGTCCAGCCTTGAGAGCACGTTTGAAATCAAACGGCTTCTACGCCGTAGGCAGACACCTTGTGAGGCAATGATGAACTGTCTGAAAAGGCATGGCTGCTTGGCCAAGAGGCCTGTGTCTACAGCAGCAGGCGTATCTCCTTGCTGTCAGAGTGGGATGATGGCCATGCAGCAGTCACAAGATCCTCTTGAACCGTTTTTGTTTCCTTCAACACCTTTCTTTCCACTCCCTCACTCTCCTCTCTCCTCCTCCTCCACCACCTTGGCCTTCCCTCCCCACTCTCTCGACTCGTCTCGCCTCCACGACCCACGGCCAAGAAGACATACACGCACGCACATTCAAACAACCCAAGCACTATGACCTCGCATCTCGACCAGCCCGTGCCCAAGAAGCCGTCAGCGCTCAATGGCGCGCATCTGATCAACGACGAGGGCCACTACATTCCCTCGGTCTCTTCTGCCTCCACCCCTGCATCCATAGCGAGTCCGGGCCCTGTCTCTGCGGAAGCCTATTTTGCCTCGCACGTAGCCCCAAAGTCGTTGCCCGAGAATGCCGAGAAGGTCCGCTCCTTCGTCGACCGACACATGCATGAAGGCCGCCGCGTGGTTCTGGTCACAGTAAGTTTCAACTCGGCATGGACTACACTTGATGCATCTGTTGGAAAGGGTCACTTCAGCACAACGGAGAAAGGGACATTGGGACCAGAGGTGGCTCATGTTGGACGAGGGATGCGTGCTCAAAACACACGGCTTTTTGAGGCTATTACAGCCCGGCGCAAGGTCTTCATCCCCATACGTCGATCGGCGGGTGGGGATATTAGTCAACCGTCGTCATCTGCCCTCTTTTGGAATAGCAACCAAAACAACACCCGCGTGCTTGGACAAGGAGGCCATGCAGCCTGTTTTCATTTTGCAGCGATCGCTATCTGTTGGGGAAGGGCAAGGCCGTTTTCTCTCTTTTTTGATCGCTGAACCTCGGCCTCTCCTTTTTTGGGTTTCAATGCGAAAGATAAACTAGCCCGGACTCTCACGCTCTGTCATTGTTTTTTTTTCTTTTGTTCTTTCCACGATCCTGTGTAGAGCGGAGGAACGACTGTGCCGCTCGAAACACAGACCGTTCGGTTCATTGATAATTTCAGCGCGGGCACACGCGGCGCGACCTCGGCCGAGTACTTTCTGGAACAGGGATACGCGGTTATTTTCATGCATCGCCAATTCAGTCTTCAGCCCTATTCGCGACACTACAGTCATGCACGGAACTGCTTTTTGGAGTTTATGGAGGCCGATGAGGATGGCATCCATGGTAAGTGACAAACGTCTGAAGGGAGAGCTCGAAGGGCGACTATGATTTTGTGATATGCTGACTTCGTGGAGTGTTACTCTCTCTCTCTCTCTCTCTCTCTCTTTCTCATTGTGCATATCTGTCTCTCTGTCTGTTAGTCGTTCCCCCGTATGTCGAAAAGATGAGGACAGTCCTGGGAAAGTACCGCGAAGTAAGGCACAAAAAAAACAACCGTAACTTTTTGAAAACGTGCACAACCCATAGAAGATACCACAGAAAACTGATCTATCTCTCGACCTCCTCTTGTAGACGCAAAAGGCAGGAACCCTGTTGACACTGGACTTTGTCACCGTCCATGATTATCTGTTCCTCCTCCGAGAGGCGGCGCAGATCATTTCCAAGATGGACGTGCATGCCATGTACTACCTGGCCGCAGCCGTCTCTGATTTCTTCATTCCTGCCGCAAAGATGTCAGAGCACAAGATCCAATCGGGCGATGGATTGTTGAACCTGTCCATGGACCAAGTGCCCAAGATCTTGAAACCCCTCGTGAACGATTGGACGCCCAAAGCCTTTATTGTTTCGTTCAAGCTCGAGACGGACGAGGTATTGTTGCCTCTCAAGTCGCGTCAGGCCTTGAAGCGTTATGGGCACCAGATTGTGATTGGCAATATTCTGACGACGAGAAAGCGCGTGGTGAGGATGATTACAGTGGACGAAGAGTGCGAGATTCGTCTGACGCAGGAGGAGGAAGAGGTTCAGCATATTGAGATTGAGAGCAGGATCGTGCCAGAGCTGATCCGGAGGCATGCAGAGTGGATCGAGGCTTGTGGGAAACATGGACATTGCGGCATCCGAACACCCACGACCAAGGCCCTTTGAAAAAAACAACAACCAAAAGCATCAAGCCAGTATACATAATTCCACTTTATTTTAAGTTTATTTGCTGTTGATGTTGGTGAATGTGGAGAGAGAGAGAGGGGGGGGAGGACAAGTATACAAGGATGATCCAATGCTATGTAATATGGTACAGAACACAAAAAAAGAAAAAGAAAGGTAGGAGAGACAAGAGAAGAGAGAAAGAGAACGGAGGCCCCGTGTGCCTTTTTTTTTCCACGAGTGGTGTTCAAATCTGGGCGACCAGGTCTGCAACTGCGCTGGTCAATTGACACTTTTCCATATTGATCGTCTCCTCCTCATCGTCGTCCTCTGCCTCGTTGTCATCATCCTCATGCTGAGCCTGCAACACGTGCAGTCCTTGCAACTCATGCTTCGACACCGCTGCCAGATCCCGGTACTGTTGCTCCATCGCCATCAATTCTTGGTGATGTTGCTGTTGCTGTTGATGCTGCTGCTGCTGCAGTTGTTGTTGCTGCTGTAGGACATGGTCCTGATCCAGGTCAAGATCCGCTGCATCGTTCTGGTCAAGGTCATGATGGTTCGGATGATGGTGTCCGTGGCTGTCTAGCATGCTGGTCAGCGGTGAGGAGGACGAGCTCATGGGAGTGGGGATCGACGACAATGTATCAGCAGAACACATATCTGCACAATGACTCATGGACGGGACAGCCGAGTGTGCAGAGGACGTAGCCGCCGTCAAGTTGGTAGCAAGGAGTGACTCTTCCAAGAAACTGCGTGGATGGTGCTGTTGCTGTTGCTGGTATTGATAATGCTCCTGCTGGATCTGCTTTTGGAACATCTGAGTCGAAGTCAGCAATGGCGAGGTATCCTCGTCTTGATCCGGCTGCGACGACGACGTTTCGTGCGTCGGGTAAGGCGGCTGATGCTGAAAGTTGTTCAGTGCCAAGGCAGCCGAGTAACTCGAGAACGAATCCGAATATAGGTCGTTCTGCTGTTGCTGCTGCTGCTGGGAGTGCTGCGAATGCTGTTGCTGGGGCATATAGTGCTGCTGCAGCGTGGGCGAGTAGCAATCTATTGATGGGGCGGGTGAAGACTGCTGCTGCTGTTGCTGCTGCTGGTTCTGGTGCTGGTGCTGGTTCTGGTGATGGTGATGGGATGCAAAGGGATGGTCCTGAAGATCCGTGGGGCTGTGAAGGCCCGTGTTGATCAACTGGTGCGCATTGTTGTGACTCTGCTGCTGCTGCATCAGCTGGTGGAACGGGATATCCATCTTGGCGATGATGTCTGGGGTGGTGGTGACTGAGAGGCCGATGCTGTTGGTGCTGTTGGTACTGCTGGCGTTGCTGCTGCTGCTGGTATCAAGATGGCCACCCAGGGATATGCCCGAGAGGCTCATGCTCATGTTGAGATGAGTTGCTAGTGCTGCGTGGTGATGCTGCTGCATCTGTTGTTGGTGCATCTGCTGCGATGGGTGATGCGGTTGGTGCTGCTGATCCTGATGCGGTTGTTGAGATTGCTGCTGCTGTTGTTGTTGTTCTGGTTGTGATTGAGCATGGTATGTGGGCTGGAGGTGTGTACTGCCAAAGAAGCTAGAGCCGGAATGATTCAGTAGTGGAGAGATGGGTGACATAATGCCATGCTCCATCTTTGTGAGCATGCTATATGGGTTCTGCTGCTGCTGCGGCTGCTGCTGTTGATGATGAGCATTGCTAGAGAAAAAGCTGGTGTTGCAAGTGAGTTGGAGGTGGTGTGGATGGGTTTGATGGGATGGATGTGGCTGCTGGATGAACTGCTGGTGGTGCTGTTGACTGTGCTGCTGCTGCTGGAGCTGTTGTTGCTGCTGTTGTTGTTGCTGGCGTTGGGAATGGTGTGTCTGTGCGGAATGTTGATGTTGGCCCGTGTACTCAAACTCATTGAGGATAGGGCGCTTGTTTTTACTGTACTTGCGAACGCCAAGACAGGTCTGGCAATTTTTGGTGAAGAGCGACACCAGCTCTGCGGGAACCTTGGAGTATGACTTTGTGATCTAGAAGGGCATAAGGATATGCGTTAACATAATTCAAAAGTGTGTGTTAGGGGCTGGAAATATCGAGGTATGATGATGCGTTTGTGCAAACAGATGTCGTGCAGTGCATGGTCAGAGAGTGTGGTGCGAGGGAGACTGAGGAAGATTTCGGGGGGTGGGGGTAAACGAGAGAGACGAGACAGTGTGTGTTGTAGTGCGGGTAGGGGAAATGATAGAGGATTAGAAAGTTTAGCGAAGCCCAAAGGGAGCAAAAAAGAAAAGGGAGTGGCGACACACGACAGAGAGAGAGAGGGAGAGAGCGAGAGAGATAAAGAAGGAGGTTCATTTTTCGCCCAGTCCTCCTGGGAGTGAAAGATCGGACGCGTTCATTCATCCAGCGTGTCCCTATTTTTTTCCCTCCCTCCACTTGTGAAGAATGATTGGCTGGAATGTTTGGCCCTTGCACGCACGCACGCGCAGACACCCCAACCCCGCATAAAAAAATCCTCGTCTGCCTCCTCGACCCTTCGCCATTTCCGGTGTTATACTATGATCCCAGGGAGAAGCCACAGTTCTGCGAAAGGAGTCTTACCGCTGCAAAGGTCTTGTCGCGTCCCCCATGTCCGATGATGTGATGAAAGTAGCAGACCTTGTCATAGAGTTGCTCACGCACGCAGACAGGTTTGCCATTCTTCTTGTCCATCAGGATCCTCAGCTCGCCCACCACTGTGAATACAAAGTGCTTGCGGACCCACCACCGGAATTTGGGGTTGAAGATGGCTGTGTTTTCAGGATTGGTCAAAACCATGAGACAGTCGTTGGCAAGTTGCTGGCTAATCAGAGCCTTGTTGCGTTTGCGGATGTGGAGCTGATTGATGTATCCTTCAACCAGGGTCTCGAACGTCTCAGGACTTAGAAACGAGTACGTCTGAGGAAGGTAAAGGCCAGTCGCACTAGTCGCTGACACGCATGACGTGCTTGTTGTCGAGGCAGAGAGGCTGCTGGGGGCCATTTTGGGTGGATATGTGGGTGTGTATGTGTGCAACGGAAGTGTCTAATAGCGAGGCCGAGATCAATGTTGCTGCAGGTTGATTACTGAAGGTCAATATCCGTTACTTGGTACAGATTGATTCTTCGAGATAAGGCAGGGAGTGGATCGTGGGTGCTTGACGATTGATGCAGTGCTTATGCGTTCTGGGATCTCGATCCTGTTTTAGACTCGTGTTGGAATGAGAGGAGTTGGAATGGGGGCACACTGCTGTGCTGCACAATGTAAGGAAATGATACGCTACGTGCGTAAGGATTATGAGTGAGGGCGGTGCCGGAGCGGAGGCCAAGCTGCAGCGATGATCCAGGTAGTCGTGCAAACGACAAGTTATTTTTACAGAAGTCGATTTGAGAGAGTGAAGGAGAGAAAGGAGAGCAGAAAGAGTGGGAGGGTTCAAGAAAATTCCAATCCTTATATTCCTTTTTTTCGTAATACGATCTTTCTTGAGGAAGAAAGCGCTCTTGACCTTTCTGACGTCTGAAGAGGTGATGCGAGAACACTGGCGACTCAATACTCTACTCTATGGACCAGGTAAATATAGCGTATGCTGTGAGGAAGCGAGGTAGAGACGGATAGTCAATACACCTCAATGTAGTGGAATGTGGAATCTTTTACAGCGCCCTCTCATTGCATCGCAGGAATGCATTACGAGGAATTGCCGCCTTGCACGATAGAGGGTGCACGCTATTACACACATACCATAATGCATAGTAGATAGTCCGTCTTTCCTCATCCTCTGTGGGCTGCTTCCTTGCTAGGAGGGCGTCCAAACCACATTTAGGCTATCAAGTACTACTAAGAGAAACAGGTGCGTAAGACCTACAGTAGCGGCGTTCGCATTGTTGCTGCGAAGGAAGCATTCAGGTGTCCATGCCGTTCCCTTGCTTCAAGTCTGAATGATCATGATCTGGCTAGGATACTGTCTGGCGTACAGTACATTCTTAAACTGCTTGTAGTACCTGCATCTGTATCCACGCTGCGTTTGATTATCGGCAGAGATCGTGAGAATTACTGTGGTTTGGCTCACGTCCTTGCAGCAAGCAAGTCCGAGTTGCGCTATGTACCGTGGATGTGGTCGCTCCGACCCTCCTCCAGACAGAGCGTACCCGCATACTTGATTGACACTATAGCACGGAGGTCAGGAGAGTGCGAGAAAGGGACAGCATACAATCGGGCTTGATAAAAAAAAGGGACAATAGCAAGGCTAAAGAACTATCGCTCATTGGATGCGAAATGTGGCAGACAGACGGACTGAGAGTCCATTTTTTTTGCGCTGTCGTACGATCGTCCCGACTAATGTCTCCTTCTCTCTCTCTCTCTCACTTTCTCTCTCGCTCTCTCTCTCTCTCTGTCTCTCTGTCCCTCTCCCTTATCACTGTGTGCATCTGCCAGCTCCCTCACGACGGGATATAGAGGACCATAAAGAAGGTTATTAACGACAGGTTAGCACTACACCACATACATGGAAACAACAAAGGAGGCCAAAGGACTGAACAAAAAGGAGACAGAGAAATTTGACATTGCTCATCTCTGACCACAGCGCGACATGCCTCGTAGATCCAATTGATGTCCAGAAGAACCTTATCCAGCCAGATAGTTCCGTGTCCCAAGGCGAGGGTGTCCTGGTCAGAAAAACGTGTCTATTCCCACATGGATCGCTGTTCAGCCAGCTGCTTCAGGGCGCCTCCGCCAGGCACCACGTGCTGCTTGGAAGAAGGCGCGGTGTAAAAACGCTAATGCTTTTGCAGCTAAGCGCTGATACCAATACCGCCTGGAGTGGAAACGATGGGCAGGCTACAAGCGTATGTGCCCAGGTTGTACTCATTAGAACAGAACTGACATAGGCAGCACCGGCTTGTCACCCTTCTGAAAGACTCTAAGTATATCAGCATGAAACGGGTGACTGACGCTGCGGGTGCTGTGGGGGCTGCTGCTACAGCGATGTTTGGACAGCAAATATGGTGTAGTTGCACACGGCTGTCCTTCAAGGCCGTCCATGAACCATTCGTGGCGCGCATTTAAAGAGGGAGATCATCGCGCATGGAGCGAACGCTATGATGAGCCCTAAAAGTTGCGTTTTTATCAGGGACAATGAACGCAAAGGCACACATTCTCACCCTTTTCTTTCGCCCCACTGCGCTTATTGTCATGTCTTTTTGTGCTTTCATTTGCTTTGCTATTATGAATTGGTGGATCCACGGTAGGACACGCGCACTGACGCTCTAGGTTTGAGCCACCCGCCTTCGTGAAGACGATCCGAGCGCGGCCCATTCCAAGCTTCCGAGCATGCGCAGCCCCAGAAGCGGACGTTATAGCTCACGAACTATACGCGCAACAGGTTTCGTTACTGTCAATTCTCCGGCAGCAGTATCCTTCCTCGCAAAAGTGGAAAGAGCCGTTCCTCCCATGTGCTTTTCTCTGGAGCTGTGACACGACGCTCTCCATGAGACAAAGGCTAGTTGGCTGCGAAAAAAAGCCCACATGGTCCCAGAGTGTGTCCAAAGTAGTGCGGCGTGTTTATGCGTGCAATAACCCCACGAGTCACAAAGCATGTGCAGTGGCAGATGCCGGCTCTTGGTTGCCCCCAAAAAGGGTCGACATCTTCGGCAAATGCGCTTACGGCAGCGTGGCCATGATTGCTGTTGCTGCCTTTTGCTGCTGTCGGCATTCATGCACGCATCTGCATCATATGCCAACGCATCGCTGTGCGTGTGGTACAGCCGTGCCCAAGACAGCGCCTGTCACCTGCTGGCCGCATTCCACTTTTGCCTCTCTTTTTTGACTCCATTCAAACTGCTAGCTCTTCCACACACACAGACACACGCTCTCTCTCTCTCTCTCTATCTTCTGGACATCCACATCCACATCCCTGTCCTCGTCCACATCCCCCGTCCCATCCACATTGCAAACACGCAGCCGTGCCAGTGACCCAACACAAGCAGTCCCATTGCCACGTTTCTTGTTGCATGCTGCTCTCGCTGCCGCGCTTAACCATTACTTCCATTGCCTGTCTGCATTGATGACTCGCATTGTTTGCGCTGCCTGCACCGCCCATTTGTCCCTCCTTCTGCTGTCTCTATCTCTCGTCGTCATACTCTCACTTTCCCAAGTCCCCAAGTTCCCTCGCCTTTTCGATCCCGACACTGCTCACACCCAGCAGCCTTTGAAGAATGGACGTCAGGTAAATGAGCCTCCCCTTTGCATGCCAGTCCTGCATTCCTTTTTCTCCACAGGGTCCTCTGCCCTCTGTCGAGGTGCGATAGAGTTACCCCACTCGACACACACACATGCATATGTGGCCAGGTGTATGGCACCTAAAAAAAGAAACGGACGACGCGAATACCACGGGCCAAAAAGAGAGTCATAGTCGTCGTAGTCATACAAGATCCAAATCAACAAAAAAAAAGAAAATCTGCAACTGCGTGCGTGCATGCTCCGTCCTCGCTCTTTTCACACTTCCTCTCTCTCGTCTCTTGTTCTCCGTCTCCCCTTCTCCATTTCTCTCTGCCTCTGTCTATCCATCTCTCTCTCTCTCTGCCTCTGTCTTTCTCTCTCTCGCTCGCTCTTCCTGCCTCATTCCTGGGTGTCTCTACCACTCCTCTCGTTTTAGCTTTTGCCCGCCCTCGTCCTCCACTTTGCTGTCCGCAACAAAGCGTGAAGTGACCTTCGTCCACGGGGCTTCTTTAAATACTTCCCTTTCCACAACACTCTCGAGCCAAATCCCATCTTGCTAATCCATCCACATCCTTTGTTGTCTTGTCCGCTTGCCTTGTCTGCTTGCCGTGTCTGCTTGCCGTGTCTGCTTGCCATCCTTCAAGAGCCGCTGTGCCCGTTTCATTCCCTTCTCAGTCCTCTTCATCGCCAGCCTCATCCCACACCTCGGCCGAATCAGCACTTGAAGATCCGATCCCGTACTCTGGCCTCCTTCGCATCCGCCCCATGCCGCTCGCCTCTAGCGCATCTCAGTCGCCCCTTCTCACCCACGATTCGCTGCTTGGACCAGGACCTGCAGGAGCTGGCTCAGGAGCGGCTGTCGCAAGGACTCCTGTTATGGCCAGCACGACCGATGAGCTAGCAAAGTTCTCGAACGAGTCGCTGCACTCCTACTCATTCACCAATGGGACCCACGACAGGGCCTTTGTCGAGGGCCGGAGAAGCATCTTTTACCGCTCGATCGACTTTATGAAGCAAAAGATCAAGGGATGGCAGGTTCCCATCTCGTACGTGTTCCCCGTTTCTGCCTCGACCACACCAACAGACCACTTCTCCATCGGAGCCTACCCTTCGCCAACCTCCTCATCCATCTCTGCCCGCACAGAACCCTGCAGTACTGGGCCCAAGCCGCGGCTAAAGCGGACCATGACCGATGTCCCGTCATCCACGCCGTCGTCCGATCTACAGCACACCAAGGAGCGTCCTGCCCGGCCCCTCTCTGTCGCGACCATCTCCACAGCAGGCAACTACAGCTCTCTGCACTCGCCAACGCGGTTTGCACCTCAGAGCCAAGCCATGATCACCACGGATCAAGACTGGCGTATTGTCATGGCCAACGACGTGTCCTCGCTCGTCTTTGGCTACCATGGAAGCGAACTCGGCACCATGAGTATCCTCGACCTGGTCGCAAGTCCGTACAAGGAAAAACTGGAAGCCATTCTCCGCCATCAAATGCAGGATGATTCGCGCGATAACCAGGACGAACATGTGTTACTTTGTGGCAAAGTGGTAGGTCGAACAAACCAAACACAGCGAACAGGTCTTGCGCATGGACTCGCACCCGCTCATGCCTGCTTCTGCCTGATTCCCTATCTTTGGGTTCTCCCCCCTTCGTGTTGTCTGCAGTGAACACGATGCAATGCATACGCACCCCACCATTTTTGCTTTTTTTCTTTCTCTCTCTTCACCAGCCTCAGTGACTCGCAAGCTTCCCTCAGCTCTCGCAAAACTTACAAGGATGGCAAACGGGAAAACTTGCAATTGAAGGTGTTAAGACTTTTTTTTTTCCACCTTATCTCTGGATAAGCGTCGGTTTTTGTTTGTCATTGCGGATTCGGACCGTGTTCCTCTCTCCTTTCTCTCTACTGTACTCTCTTTCTTTCATTCTGGTTTTCTAATCAGCGTTGCGTTCCTCTTCTCCTTGACTCGAGCGGATGGCCATGCCACTTCTGTCATCATTCTCACGTGGGTTTGCTTGCGAGCGCATTGTGGTTCCCTTTTATCCCTTGGAGCAAAGGCGCTGTTGGGTGGACCTGCGATAGCCGAAAATTTTCGGCATGGGGGCAAAGTTCGAGCCAGGAGAGTGGGTTTGAACGCGTCGAGGTCATTCTTTTTCAGTGCCATTTAACATTCTCTTCGTTTTAGGCATCTTGAACTATGATTGCTAGCTCACATGCCTGGCTTGGATGGTTGCTAACGCCTGATTGTTTCTTACAATTACAGATACGTATTCAGAAGCGAAATTCACACTCCTCAGCTGCCTCTGTGTGGCTCAAGCAACGGAGAGATTCCGCGGGCCAGCTGCTCTATATCTGGGTCTTCGAAGAGATTTCTGAATCGGTCGTGTCAGTTGTCATCTCTAGTTCGGTAGGCGGTGCTGAGCTGACTGAATTTTTAAAGAGCATCGCCCCTTTCAAACCCTACCCCACAATGGCTGACCTTCTCGTTTTTCTTTTCTGTTTCTCGGTTAGGGTGAGATTCTCAACATCGAGGGAGCTGTCTTGGAACTGTACGCATACGACTACATGGAGTTGTTGGGACGGTCCATCACTACTTTGATTCCCACACTGGAGAAACTACAGTCTGTCGACCCCGAAACGTCGTTTGCAACGCTGGACGTGCATCAGATTAATGTGATCAAGTTCTTTGGGTCCCGATCCAAGAATGGAAGCACTTTTCCGATCATTTGCAAAATCCTAAATCCCTCGGAGCACATCGACCCAGAAGCGAACCCGTTCAATTTGGACCACGACTCGATGGAGGGCTACCTGCTTCGCATCATCTCAATGCCTGCAATAGCGGGCGTCATCACGGCCCATGCATCAGGGATGATTCAGAGCGCCAACACCGTCTTTACAAAGTACCTTTTTGGATACCCAGCAACCGACCTGAACGAGAAGAGATCCATCAACGATCTGATACCCCAGTTTCAGTCGATCTTGGAGAAATTGCTAGAGGAGAAGGAGCAGCCTGCAGATGGCGACTACATCCATCTTAATGAGGGTGCTGTCGTCACGGCCACCATCATTCGGAGGACAGCGGCAGAGGTCCAGAAACCTTCCATTTTATCGCCCGACTTTTTCGCTAAGCCAAAACCACAGGAGGGTCAAGGTAGCACGGCAGGATCACCCAGCATTGGCGTCAAGCAGACTTCGGCCTTCAAACGCAACTTTGGAATGTCAACGCTATTGAAAAAGACCAACGCTGCCTTCATATCCAATTCTGGTATTGTGGGCCTACATCGCGATGGGACGCCTCTTGATATCGACATACAGATCCGCATGATCGAGTCACCACAAGGACGGATGTTTGCAGTCTGGATCACCTATGATCGTGAAATCAGCTTTACGCGGGAGCCCAACAGGAAGCCCGCGCCCGTTCCGGCTTTGGTGCCACTGCCTTCACTCTCTGCAGCCATGGAAGATGTGCGGTCGACCTCCAGCGCGGACATGGATGGCGAGCAGGTTGTGCCCGACACAAATGACCAGCCCAATGGACAAAAGACGCCCAAGTCGGTCCTCCCTAGTGTGAAGACGACGCTGAATCGCCAGTTTTCCTCTGATTCGGCATCATCTCCCTCATCTTGTGCATCTCCCTCGTCGCCCGCACCCTCGACACCGTCATCGCGGCTCTCGATTGACCCGATGAAGACACAGTATTCGGCCGTTACACGCGAGCACACCATTGCGGATTACGACATTCTAGACTCTCTTGGTCAGGGTGCATATGGACAGGTCAAGCTATGCTGTCTAAAGACAGGGTCGAACAAGGTGGTGATGAAGTACATTGTGAAGAGTCGTATCCTTGTCGACTGCTGGACCAACGACCGGGTGCTAGGCATGATTCCCATGGAGGTCTCGATTATGCACACGCTTCGGAGGATACCTCATCCCAATATTGTTCTGATGATGGATTTCTTTGAGGACGAGGAGTACTATTATGTAGAGATGGCACTCCATGGATCAGGCATGGACCTGTTTGATTATATTGAGCTGACGCCATACATGACTGAGGACGAGATTCGAGCCATCTTCCAGCAGATTTGCGGTGCGGTTCTGCACTTGCACTCGAACAAGATTGTGCATCGGGACATCAAGGACGAGAATGTGATTCTGGACCAGAATGGCAAGATCCAGTTGATCGACTTTGGGTCGTCAGCGTATCTGAAGGAAGGCAAGAAGTTTGACACATTTTGCGGAACTCTGGACTATGCTGCACCGGAGGTGCTGACGGGCAAAAAGTACGAGGGTCGCAAGCAGGACATTTGGGCGCTCGGCATTCTCCTCTATACACTAATCTACAAGGAGAATCCGTTCTACAACATTGACGAGATCTTGAGCCGGGACCTCCGTGTGCCGTTTGTCCTTTCTGAAGGTAACACTTCCTTTCCCTACTTACTGGTTGTCCAATAAGATCCTTGTCGACTATAGCACCCATTTCTTAACGAGTACTTGTTCTCCCTTTCTAGACTCGATTGGCCTCATTCGATGGATGTTGTCCAGGGACATTGAAAAGAGGCCATTCATCGAGGATGTCATGGCACACCCATGGATGACAGCTCCTCCCAAACCTACGGAAACGACCTCAGCCTAGAATTTTTCTCTTTTTTTTTTTTTTCTTACAATCTTCTTATGCCGTTTGCAAGCTACAGAACGGGTGATCACCCTTTTTCTCAAAATTCTCTCCGTGTACTTTTACCTTTCCATGTATCCATATCCTGAATATACATTTCTTTACGGCCGTTTCCTCTCCGTGAAGTGGCTGTCGACTGCGCAATCATAGTGAATGTATAAGTGAAGATGGGGACGAGGTTTATTGGTGATACATTATGAGTACAGGTTGAATTTGGTTGCGAAAGAAAAAGGGGAGGGGCAGGATGTTGTGGTCGGTCCAAAGTGCTTTCTTCAGCTGTTTTTACTTTTTCTTGGCAAGGTTCTCGGACTCCTTGATGATGGTCTCCTTGAAGGCCTTGGCAAAGATGGAGGCTCTGTTGGTGCTTTCCGAAAGCATGGGTGTAGCTAATGAATGAGTCGATCAAGGAGCGAGAGTTGCAAAAATAGAACAAAAAAAGGGTATGAGTCATCCGGTCTCTCGAGAATCCATGGGGATGTGTGCTTCTCCGATGTTCTTCCAAGTCCTTTCTCCTTTTTTTTGTTCCATGGCAGTTGCATTTACCCTTCTTGGAAATGTTGTTCACATGGTGATGAGTCTTTGCTGCAAACTGATGGAACTTTGGGCTGCTGAGAAGCTATAATGGTGAAAGAGGAAGAGTCAAGACCATGGTTAATATGGCAGATCCTTTGTGATTTGTTGTCGTTTGCTCCGTGAGCAAAGGTCAAGGAGGAAAGAGGCTGAAGAAAAAAGCTCCGCCTTACAGTCTCGGTAACGGCCTTGTTGACCCAGAAGTTGACGAGCTTGCTGAACATGGCGAGTGCTTTCTGATCTTGTTGGAGGAAGGATGTGGATGTGGGTGGATGGCCAGAGAAAAGAAAGAAGAGGGCGGGTGGAGGAGGAAATGGAATCCGCTGGAAGGCCAGGCATTTTTCATTGTTTTTGCACAGTCACACAAACGGCCCAGTGGGGGCCGATTCTTCCATATTGGGTGCCCACACGGGCACGCGTCGTCTCGATTTGTTCGACCCAACCAGCCCAACGGAGGAGGCGGCCACTTGCTGCGGGGGCAATTGCTGCTACATATCACTTATTCTATCCCACATGCAGCGTACATACCTGTCGTGGATTGAAATACTGTTTCTTGCAATGATCCGTTGGTCTCGGACGATCAACGTTGGTCAAGACGGCCAGCAAACGAGGTAGTCCAAACGCCGCCGAGAACCATGTCGAGGTGTACCCTTTTACATATAAGAGCAATCCCTTTGAACGCGAGACACCGCTCACTTCACACATATCTTGGCACTGGCAGGCTCGATACATCCGCAATCAGTACGTACAGGTTGGCAGCCTAGTCTATGAGTCTTGGACTAATGTTCCTGGGAGCCTTTCTTCTTTTTTGCATCGCGGGTTGCCCGCACAAATAAAACACCTTGGGTACCCAGCAGCAGGAGAAAAGAATCCTCGGATACAGTGGATACAATTTTTTTTATATGTGCACAAGGATATGTACTTGTCGCGTCGTACCCTTCAATGCGCTATGAAAAATATTTGTGCTATTTGGCATCATCCATGACGGAGGACGAGGCGAGGGGGGAAATACCTCCGCCGCTTCAAAAGAAGAGACGAACAATAATGTGCTCATGCATAACAAGAAAGGATCAGAGAGAGACGTTGGACAAGAATGAGAACGGAGGGGGGCCGAGACAACTGCTGTCTGGGGAATGAAGGGAGACGAGTATGCAGGTGTATGTCGTCCATTATGGTTGTCAGCCCACACGTGTTCGCGACAAAACAAATAGAGGGGTTCCTTGTTGTGCTCTGTTGGCTCTGCCTTAGCGTCTGGTATCTTGTCAAGTCGGTGTCCTTTCCGACCCTGGAATCAAAAGAAGACATATAAAATAACAAGAGCCTTGGCAAACCCTTGCGTCTCGCACAACATGGCCCGTTTCACACCACAACGCACGAAAAAAAAGAGTCGCTCGTGCCAAACGGAACGTGCTGACTTTGGAAAGTACAAGAATAACACTCGTTTCTCTTCACTCTTTGTGAGCTGGACTATGTGTGTGTGAGCGTAACGAACAACCCTTGCAGGACTAGATAGAGTCAATCATCTTAGACTGCATTCTATAATCCTCAGGACGAGAGAGATAGCCCCGTTTCCCTTGAGCAATTGCCCTACCATGGGACATGAAACCTTGGGTGCCAGCATCCTGCACACACGATTTGCCTGTCAACCGTTCCTGTTGCAGTTGAGCAGGACCAATTTACGATTAGTCTCGCTGTCTCTGGACGGAGAAATGTTCCGAGTGGGAGATTGCATACGGGCTGCATTATGCATGTCCATTGGCTCTGGTTATGCAACAGAAAAAAAAGAGGAAAAAACGGCCCCAGTGCTGCTTTGCAGGTGTATACGATAGACTACAGTAGAGTACACTACTTTCTTAACCGTTTTTTTGACGGATGACCTCCGGAGAATTTTTTGCAAATCCAAATACCGGCTGAGATGAACCCAGTTTATATTCCTTCGTCTTTTTTGATGCCAGCCTACAGTCGAGATGTTGATGATGATGCCGACGAAGAAAAGATTTGTTTGTTACAAGAATCAATTGTGGACAGGGTGCTGACGATGCGAGAAACGACGAAAAGAGTGTCCGTTGAGACGCCAAACCGCCCATCTCAAACCGATGACGGTTGATCAAAGAAAAAAAAATCCTCCGGCCCAGCCTTCAAAGTTCAACATAGCCCATGGCATTCAAGGCCATCAGTTCCCTTCCCTGGTGTAGACTATGGCTCAACGATATAGATGATATTTGTGTAAACAAAGCAGCAACCGTGAAAGATTGTCAACAATGCGGCAATGGCTTGCTGTTCCCCTCGCAAAGTGTTCAGCTCTCATCTCTCATCCGCTTTCCGCCCCCCCTATCCAAATCAATCCTTGCCGTTTTGAAGCACGGCTCCCTCTCCACAAAGGATATCGCATGACTGTGTCTTCCTTGCCTGAATCTGGCTCTTTTTTTTCGATGTTGCGCGTGGCTCTAAAACGCGTGTGTATGTTAGAGTAAGGGCACGAGAGAGAAGAAGGCAGGGTCAACGAAGGGTAATCGTAGAATGGGAAATGGCGTTATATTTATCGACCAATCGAAGGGAAAAAACTCTCCGATCGTTTGCGATCACAAATATATGGACAAGAATGTTCAAGGGGGGTGAAGGCTTTACTGTGCCTCGACCGTGTGCATCGTCCGTTGCTTTCATCATCTTGTAGATCGCAAGGACGAAGAGGAGATGAAAGCCCCGAACCTGTGATCGGATGAGCAAATAGCCCTGTACTTGGGCGCCCTTTGCCTAGCGCGAGCAAGGAGATTTTTTTATGCTTTTGGATGGGGAAGCTGTGCTGGTGGACAGGTTTCTTAAAGCAAGCCTGGTCCCAACACGCAACGTTCCCAGTGTACTGCAAACCCGTATGGGCGTTGGGCGGCAGACCAAAAATCACAGTGCAGCAGGCGTGCTGTTGGTGGATGGTTGCCGCTATCGATCCTGCGGTAGTGAAAAGCGAGACTCGATTATAGGCTGGATGCAATCGGCTGTTGAAAAAAGAATAGAGAAAAAAAGCAAGGCCACAACCATGAGCTGTTTAGAGTGCGACACTTGCTGCTGCAAGCTGCTCCCACTCAACAACACTGTCCAGCAAACCAGTTGCTATCTATCTACCGCACTATGCAGATGGTAGATGAGCAGATGGCAAGAAGCAGAAGTGCCATTGAGGTCTTGCAGCAGTCGCGCCGTGCTGACTGTCAAACCCCGAGAGACATTTCTTGGGTACCCAAGATCTATTCGGGATGGAAGCACAAATCCACACGACTGGACTGGCGGATGACCCTCTCGAGCGAGCAGCGATGCGTGTAGACTAAGTGGGCAACAGCTTCTGAGCGTGCTAAGCTGCTAGTCTCCCACATGGCAGAACGAGCCGCAATGGCCTGGCTGAGAGAGCGCGCTAGATTGCTTGCGAGCCAAAAGAGAGAGGATACGCAGGGTCTGCTTCCGTTTGGGTCTGGTCTTGGCCAGACTCAGCCGTTCATGCAGCCATGGAGTGGAAAGATTGCATATGTATCCTGGTTTATGTAGCCGAGCTCAACGGGAATAGAATTGCAGGTGTTTTTTGACAGCCATGACAGGCAAGAGCGGACACTTTTTTATCCAGCCTTGCTCGCTTGATTTTTTATGTCTCCGTCCGCTTCTCTCTTCCCCTCTTCTCTTTCCTGCCATTGCAACTCGCTCCATCCTCCCCTCCCTCCATCCTTCCATCCTCCCTTCCGTCCCATCCGCTCCTCCCCTCCCTCTGCTGCTGACTCGTCCTCCTGATCGCCCTTCCCGAGACTCGTCCTTCGTGCCTGACCCAAAAAAAAAGCCCGGGTGACTCTTTGTCTCCTTTATTCTCCTGCTTGCTTCTCTTATTACTCAGACTCCTCACCCATCCCAGCCTCTTCTCGGCGGTTGTTCCATCCCGCGACCCTGTCAGAGAGCACCTCCACACAAGAACAACTCCAGCAGAGCCCTTCCTACCCGCACTTGTCCCCGCCCGTCGGCATTGTCGGCATACCCTCTACTTTGTTTCCTCTTCATTGCCGGCAACAACGATCTCGCCGTCTTGGGCCGCCTCATCTCTCTCTACCCGTCACTCTTCACCGCAGACCCCTACGCCTCCGTACCCACGACTCGTCTCTGCACCAGTCAACGGACCAAAAGGAAAGAAAGAGGACCTTTAGAACGCAGGACAAACGCCACGCAGCATATTGTCTTCTTCCTCTGTCCGCGCCCCCCTTTTTCATACAAGGTCTCTTTTTCTTTTCGTAATTGAACAACCGTCCGTCTCTTAATTCTCCGGTGGGATTCCATTCGGTCGTTTCTTCAAATTGTCCTTCCATCCTCAACACGAGAGCACCTTCAACCACACGCGCAGCACCTCAACGCACACATGTCCCATTCGTACATGATGGAGGCTGACTCGCTCCCAGACTCGGCTCCAATGACCCCGGTACCCACCCAGCCTTCGCCCACAGCTGCCAATTCGTCCTCAGCAGGAGCAACCGCGGCGCCCGTGCCCGTACCACTCCATCCACAGCCCGTACCAAGAGTCAAGCTGTATAAGGCCCACGTACCGAGCGCCTGCATCAACTGCAAGAAGGCGCATCTCGCCTGCGATTGTAAGTGCAACTTCTTGTCAATGAACAATAGGTCTAACAGTAGAGACAATTGTTATGATTTTTTTTTTTTATATTTTCTCCCTTGAAGCTGGAATATGCAAACCAACAGGGCACAAGGCGGCGTGGTGAAGTGTTCTTTCATTTCCCTTTTTTGCTCTTGCAGTGGTGGTGGTGGTGTTTGCTGTAAAGGGCATTGTCAGCAAATGTCCTTGAGACTTCCTGTGTTTCATTTGCCTCAAGCGCTCTTGAAGCAATATTGCTCTCCGACGCCCAAGCTCCTTCGGTCCCTTGCTTCTCGTGTCCCACGTACCACCTTTCCATTCAATCAAGTTGAGAGTACAGAAATGCGCCAGAAAATCAGAGGGAGAACGGGCGGGGATTAATGCGCCGGCGATTCGTAACAACAAACATGCTGCCAGGGTGTAGGGGTCGGGCGGAGGTTTGACGATGGGTGTGCTGCAAGGTGTGAAATCATCCGTTTAAACGTTCGGCAACCTTTACATTCAACGGGCATCATCCCATGCACGTTCCCCTCTACTTTTCCGTGTCCTTGAACCCCTTTGGGCATATTTAACGCCCTTGATTCATTCATGTCCAGATGGGGCCCATCAGCTCGGCCGGCACTCTCTGTCCTTCCTTCATCGTGCATATATACCAGTCTGCATTCTGTAACGAGGATGCTTCGTTAGCGCGTCCGCCCTCTATCTTGCTGCCCGTCTCCTATGACTCCTTGCATATCAGCCCCACCATGCCTTTCATCGTTACATGGCAGCGCGATTATTTCTCTTTATATTACACTTCTATTCGTCCTTTCTAGCGCGCGCTATCTCTCTTTCTTTCTTTCTCTCTCGCCTTGTGTTTGTTGTGCGCCCTTGCCCGGCCTAGCTATTCATTTCATCCAGAACATTCAATTGTTCGTTTGTAAAGTGAATGCACCACAAGCACAGATGCATACATGAAATTTCTGCGACTAGAGAAATTCTCCTGTTGGACGTGAGTGCTTATGCAACCGACATTTGGGAAAAGTCTGTGTGCGAGTGGACGTGAGGCCTTTTCCTTGGCGCGTTCGTTGCTCCTTGTGTCCATGCCGCTTTTTTTTATATACACATATCCACCTTTTTGCTTTCTGTACTATTGAGACCGTTGGAGCTTCTACAATTGCTCGTATGGAGCTCATTAGCCTTTGACCGTCTTCCCTGCGTTTCGATGGGCGCCCTAGTGTGTTTTGTGTTTACAACCTTTTTGCTTTTTGCGCGACCTCTCAGGACACAACGCGCATAAACACTCACGAGAGAGTTCCTGTGGGCAAAGGTTGTGTTCAGCCAACCAGCGAGCGCAGAAACTCAAAAAGTCGCAATTTTGTTTGTCTTTGTGCCCTCGCTTTTTGGACCCACGGCATGACAGCCTGCGTTCTCACGGTTTCTGCCAGCCAACGATAGCAGCCCACATTCCCTACTGCTCTCTTTTTTTCTCTTGCGTTGGCTTGGCCCTGGCATCATTCATTTGATTGCTTTTAATTGAAATGCGAGGGCCTCTGGGTGTCGGAAGGAGACTAAAGAACAGGACTATCGATCCTTGGGCACTGGCAATGGGCATTGGCATGGACCGGGGTTCCTGCTCTCAAGATGTATTACATTTGCCTGTGCGTAGTCATTTTCATTGAGCACATTAGTGCTTACAAGTTTTTCTTTCGCAGGGTCATTATCTATTCACGGGGGTTGGGCTATTTTTTTTGTTTGTTTTTCTCAATGCGTTGCGTTGCGTTGCGTCTTTGTGAGAGCGTTTATTTGGTCGTTGCTGTAGCGTTTTGAGAAAGGGTTTGGGAAAGAAGGGCAGCGTTTAATTTCTGATTGTTCTTGTTGTTCCTTTTTTCTCTGTCCCTTCTGCTGCCACCACTTTCTCTGTGCATTTCACTCTGGCTCTCCACAGTTCAGTACGGCGAGATGAGATATATTGGCGAAGAGTATTGTATCCACGCGATATGATCGATCAAGGAGTGCATTCCTATTGGCCACGCTCGCCTTCAAACTCTCCCAGTGCTCACGGTCGCACACACTCGTCCCTGCTTTTCCAATTGGACTGACACACTTTGCTTTGTGTTTGTTTTTTTGCTCTCCGTCCCGTTAGTATCAAGACCCTGCAAGCGGTGTATCTCCGTAGGGAAGGACGACTCGTGCCGCGATGTTGAGCACAAGAAAAGAGGCCGCCCAAAGTTGATCGACAAGGCCGTAGCTCTCGAATCTACCGCCTGGGATCCTGCTGGAAAGGATGCCGTTGCTAAATCTGCTGCTGCTCTGAACAAGACACGCGTCAAGGGCAAGTACACAAAATCTGCCAACTACAAGATGCCCAAGAAGGCAGCCAATGGCCCCAAGTAAGATGCAGTTCAACGATATCACACAGAGACCCGCTGTAAGGAAAAAAATCCAACAGTTTTTGGAATGTTGTCGCTTACCTACTCCATGTTTTGTTCTCGCGCGTCCAACCAGAGTTGCCACAGAGTCCACCTTTGCCACACCACAGTCGAATCATTCCCCTATGGAGTCATCTATGGTAAGAATCGGTGGTCCGGCCGTGGTTGAATGTTCTCCTGCGCAAAAACAGACCCTGAATCCTCATCACGACTTTACTTGCTTGCGATCTTAGGGTAATCTCACTGGCCATCCGTCTTCGTACCCGCTACAGCATGAGCCCGAGCACCCAGCAACATCCATGCCCTACCGCTCACAGCCTCCTTCAAGTCAGAGCTATCCGAGCCGACCTCTCTCAATGCACTCAGAGCCGCCACTGCATAGCGATCATCCCGAGCCCCTCTACTACTCTTCATCGCTGCCGTCATCCACTGGCCAGGTAAAGCGACCCCAAGAGATGTACACTGCGCCAAGCGCTTCGCCACTGGCTACGCTTTTCCTCACTATGGACTTGATTTGCGCCCGCGTCTCGGACGAGTCGCAGGCGCTGTGGGGCTACCACCCTCACGACATCAGCCACAAGTCACTCTACACTATTGTTGCTGAGGAGGATCGACGCAAGATGGGCGAACTACTGCAATTGATCAAGGATGCTGTCTTCTCTGCAGCGTCGCCCAGCAATCCTCAAACTCTCTCGCACTATCCCTTCTTGGAGTCATCGTCGTCCGTCTTTTACCAGAATCGTCCCGGTATTATGTCATCAAGTGCGCCCGGCTCTAGCGAGTACACGGATGTGATCCGCGTCTGCCATGCCGATGGCGGCTCGGATCTATTCAATGTTCGGATGTATGTCGGAGGTGGTCTAGGAACGGACCTCTTGCGCGGCCTCAACATCGAGCACGCCTATGTAGTCTGCATAATGGCTCGTCACACCACCCAGGTGGTGCACGACCACACGCGCGATCGCGTCTCGTTGGAAGAGCCACGGCCGACAGGGTACAGCCCTGGTCAGACCCCAAGCACTGTGGAAGCACAGTATACACCCAAGCACCAAACGCAGTCGCATCTCTCATCACAACAGCGATTCTCACCTCTAGGCAGCAAGGAACAGGATGTCGCCAGGAAGATCTCGCTGCCGCCAATCTTCACCGGCCCCTTGGCCAGCACGCCCTCCCTCGCTTCACCTTCGGCCGCATCGCCTCTTAGTTCCAATAGCTCGAACAGCCGTTACTCCATGGCACTCGGCTCTTCGGCTTCAGGTGGACCTTTATCCGCACCGCCATCCTCGTCCTATACCGTGTCGTTATCAAAGCCAGCATCGCATTCGTCATCACTCCCGTCTTTCAGAACTGGACCACTTCACACAGCGCGGTGGCTCTATGACGCTGAGCCATTTTCTGGTTCTGGGTACACCGGCCACAGTGCGCCCAGCCAGCGCCTGCCAACTGTTTTTGCAGACCCTCTCCGATCGCTTTCAGCCCCTATGGGAGGATTTGGTGTTTCCAAGTACCTTAACCGATCCGAATCTACACCCTCCTTCAGCAACGTCCGCCGCCACCAACTCCCGCTTCCATCACCTCTGCAATCAAGTCAAGGATCGCGCATGGATGTGTCTGCGCGGACTCCGAGATCGCTTCAAAGAGACCTTTCGTCGTCTTCATTTGGTGCGTCATTTGCCTCACGTTCCCCTCCGTCCTCGATGAAACGCCCTCTAGAAGACATGGCAGATAGTCAGGACAGGAATCGAGATATCGATAATCGTCATCAGGACCATCGTCAGCACCAGAGCGCGCGTCCTGGGCCCATGTCTTCGCCTTCGCTCTCATCTATGAACGCGTCATCCCGGCCGGCATATCAGTCAAACCTCAAACTGGAGCTGCAGACGATGCCACCAGACCACCCTGCCATCGACCCTTCATCGGTAGGGGTATGCCCCATCGTTCATGGATCACAACGACGAGAGCAGATTCAGCTGGCAGCCAGAGAGATGGAAGCCAAAGAAAAACTGGACCGTCGTCTGGCAGAAACCAATGCAGCCCCCTGCCGTTGGGCAAAGATGTCGGATCAATGGAAGGATTGCAGAGACAATGGCCCTCCAGGACACGATTGCTTCTCACCCAAGACCACCGCCACCACCACCACACCTGGCACTGGCGAGCGTGAGCATGGACGCGAATACGAGGAGCATGAGCACGCACGAGGACGGGACCGTACACGTGTTACTGAATTTAGTGCTGATAAGGGCTACTTCGAGGCTAGGCCAATGAGCTCAGGATGTCCACGATATGCAGGAGAGAACGTACCAGGAAGATTCAGTCCGCATGGCGATGAGAGGAGGATGGATGAGGGCAACAGCAGCAACAGCAATGGGTTCAGTCATCCAACGCAAATCAGCGGTGTCAATCCATTCAGCACAGGACCCACCAGTCCGAGCGAATCTCACCATAGGCCGTCCAATTCCCTGCGGCGAACAAGTAGCGTGGGGCGTTCGTCGTACATCAATCGCGGTAGCAAAGGGTCGGTGATCTGCATGAGCGGCGCCTGCGGAAGCATCTGTCGGTGCTCTGGAGAGGATGAGGAGACACGGGCTGTGAAGGCGATGGATGCAGCACGGAAACGCATGAGTGTGCACTCGCTGCTGTGCTAGATCCAAGAAGAATACCTTTGCGTCCTCTTGGTTCTGCTGACAGCCAGGTCCTCATCGCCGTTTTTTCATTATCATTTTTTCATTTCGTTGTGCGTGGAATGGCTCTGGTTCATCCTTTGAACAAGCGTCCTTCCTCTCAATGTGTATTTTTCTCCCCTTATACTACTATATTCCCTACCCTAATTACAAAAATGAAAATGAATGATCGAAGAACTCAGTAGGCGGATCGCAGTGAGGGAGCTATCACCGCTTCAAATAATATAGAACACCACCTGCAAAATGTGAGGCAATCGTCTTTGCCTCTAGTAGAACTCATTCATCTACTCACACATGCGTAGCGGCGAAAAATAAACGAAAAAAAATGAGCCAGGAGTAAACGGAAAAAGGAACGATTGTTGATCAGCACCTCCTGAATTGACCTAGAATCGAGGTGAAATCGAAAACAGTATTGGAGATCCGAGATCCCGGTCGATCCAAGATGACTGACTAGACCAACTCATTGAGGAGAGAACCGAACTACTAGTAAAAAAAAAATACCCATTAGCGCGCTCTATTGGGGCAACCAGATACAGCAAAAAATACAGCCGTACAGTGCTTTGCTCGTGTCGAATGGGATGACGGATCGCGTTTTTCTTTGTAATTTTACTGCTAGAAGGGTCTAACCTGCCCTTATGGAGGCCCCAGCCTGATTCCACTCCCTGTTGTGCCTGACATCCTGCTTCAAGCTCACTTTTTGTCTCTTTCGAGGACTGGGATAAGCGCCACTTGGATAAGCGATTACACACAACGTAGACTGCCTACCTGTATTGTCCGAAAAAGAAGGCATGATCCCTTGTATGTTTGCCTGGGTTCTCGTTTCCCTTCCGCCCTTAGCATAGGAGCTAAGGCGCGTGAATACTTGTTTCCGGTTTCCCTGCAAGACCTGTTCTTGTCCAGCCTGGAGGCCGCGTTCGACAGTCATGGTTACATACATTTTTTTTGGTTACAACTTATTGAAGCAGAATACGAGATTAAGGCACCCAAGAAAAACTACATAAATACGGACACCAGGCACTTCACAATCCATATCCACACAACTATCTCTTTCGAACCATCGCTCCTTCCCCTTCCATCCTTTAACGATCCTTGCGCGTCCACCAGTTGTGCCTCTAAATTTCCAGAGTCCTCACACAGAAATCCAACACAGATCACGCTACGGTAAATTTCAACACTACACTTTGCATCATGCACGGCTCCGTTCTTTTCCTTGCCCTGGCCACTGTGGCCCTCGGTGCGACCGTGCGCCTGGACTCTGAGGGCACCATGGCCTCAGCGTCTGCCATCGCCTCCAAAGACCGCCTGAACCCTCCATCGCTCGCAGCGCGCAACACCGTCGTGAGACTTAACATTGATCGCAAGCCCATCGAGGTCAACATTGGCGGAAACAAGCCCCTCATTACAAGTGATGGTCCTTCGATCCTTGGCAACAACGGCAACAACGGCATTCTTGGTGTTGGTGGCAATACAGTCCTCAAGAAAAGGAAGGGTTCGTTCCTGGGTCTCCGTCGCCGTGACGGAGTAAACCTGCTCGACGATGTACTTGACATGGTCCTGGGCCCAGATCTCACAACCAACAACGGCGATCTGCTGGGCTTCGCTCAAGAAAACAACGGCGATCTGCTGGACCTCGCTGAAGAAAACAACGGCGGTTTCCTGGGCCTCGACCACGACAACAACGGCCCTCTACTGGACCTCGCTCAAGACAACGATGGCGGTGTGTTGGGTATCAATCTCAAGCGTCGATCGGGCCTGTCGGCTGTAGCCAAGGTGGATCTTTCTGGCCAGGGCCCCACTGTCGCTGTTGATCTCAGCGGCATTGTGAATGCTTTGAATACCGCTGCACCCTGTGCAGGGGAGAGGCTTGCTGCCGAGACTGTGGGCCAACCTGCTAACACTGAGGTCGTCAACAACAATGTTGACGGCAATGCAATTGCTCCATCGGCCAACGTGGACCCTAATGGACAGCCCATCGTAGCCAACAATGGAAACCCGGGTACACCTGAGGTGAACACTCAACCCCCAGCGCCTGCTGCTGAAAACGGTAATGGTGCTGTTGCCCAACAACCGGCTGCGGCAACCGACAACACTAATGCCCCTGCTGCCGAGGTCACCCTCAATCAGCCCATTGTTGCTGACAGCAACGGTGCTGCCCCTGTTGTCGAGGTCAATCCCAATCAGCCCATTGTTACTGTGAACCCCATTGGCGAGGTCGTCAACGCGAACGGTCCCGTCGCTACAGGCCCCACCGGCAACCTCCTCGACGTGAAGGTCAACACTAACGGTGACGAACTCCTGCAGGCAAAGGTGAACCAAAACAGCGACAGCCCCCTCGTCGATGTGGGTGTCAACACGGGTCGTGATTCTGCTGTAGGCACCGACGCCGTCAACCTTCTCGCTGAGAATGTCAATAACTTGGGTAGTGACTCCACGGGCAACGCCCTAGTCGATTTGAGCGTCCTTCAAGAGAACGGCCCCGTTCTTGGTGTGGGTATCAATACAGATCCTGAGCATATCCTGAATGCAAACTTGCCTGGTAAAACTCTGACCTTGAAGAGACGGCTCTACGAGATCCAAAAGCGCAATGCAGGGGTTATTCAGAATACCGTCGCTGCTTCCCCGATCGACAACACCATTGGTAACGTGCTCGATGTCGATCTCAAGGGAAAGTCTCCAGGAGTGAAGGTCCTCGGCGCTAAAATCCTTGGCACGAAGGGCTCGACTGTCGGCGATGTCGTCAATGTCGATCTCAGTGGAGATTCCCAAGGAGTGAAGGTCCTCGGCGCTACAATTCTAGGCTCGAACGGCTCCAATGGCTCGATCTTGAAGCGCCGCAATCGTATGTAGAAGAAGTGCCTTCCACATTCCACCATGCTGCCAAATTTAAGGTCTTTATTTTCACTACTGATTCGGATATACAACCCATTAAAGCAGGCCTCTCTTCTCACTCGTAATACTTTTTTTTTCTCTCTTGCAGGCGATGACGATGATGATGACGAAGACGATGAGGACGAGGATGAAGAGGAGGAGGTGAAAGGATCGAACGTCAACAAGGCTAAGGACGGCAAAGGCAGCCATCCTGCTGCTGACTCCAACAATGACAAGAAGGAGGTAGCCAAGGATGAGCACAAGAATTCTGCCTCTGGCAGCACCTCTAACAAGATTGCGCTCTTGGGCGCACTTGTCGGAACCGTGTTCATGTTGGCTTAAAAGAAAGCCGCCGTGAATTCTTTTTTTGTCTTTTTATCTTTCTATTTATCCTACCAGTGTGTGCCTGACTACTATACATACAACTCATGCATGAATGCGAACTATGATGATAATGCCTTTTCTGCTCTAATGCTCCACAATAAACTATTCTTCCCAAGCGCGTCATCTGTCCAGCTGATATGAACGAGTACGTTCATGAGCGTACTTTGGGTGTGAGAGAAAGGCTCTAAAAATTAAGGTTCATCGCAGCGCGTACTTTGTATGCAGCTGACCGCACGGGAACCACAGTGGGGCACAAGCACGGCGAACAAGGTTAATGACGGGTGGAGCGCAGAGCAAGAGGAAGGGATTCAGCCAGTCAATAGGGGATCCAGCCAGTCAATAGGGCGTCTGTCTTGCCGCCCCTGGCTGACGTATGAAGAACGATCGCCACCCATCAGCAGGCCTGCACCCTTGGCGCCGACGATAAGGTGACTGCTCTGTGGGGCAAATGGGAGTGAAGTGAACCGTGCAAAGGCATATGACACGCCGGTCGTATAAAAGGCTGGGGGTCGTCGCCCACCACAAGTGCTCCCTTTCTTCTTTCACGCCCTTGCACACCCTCACGCCCTCCCCCACTCGCGATACCATATCCATAGCCACAACCATAGCCAAAGCCAAAGCCAACCCCCCGCTCGTCCTCACCCCACATCCAGCTCTATAGCATCCATTCCTTACCCGCCCGCTCACTCAAGAAAGTTTTCTCACACATACCTCCCCGTCCAGCCCGCCCCCGGAGCCCATCATCATGAACGACAACCACCCGTCGTGCATCCACTCGCGGACACTGCACAATACTATGTCCATGTCCAACTCCCAGTCTGCCATGACTGGCTCATCGCTGTGCTCCTGCGAAGAATGCTCGCGCTACAAGGTCCCGTTCCAGTCTCTGTCCTCGGACCAGACTTCGGACATCTTTGACATGCTCCAGCAGCAGAACACCAACTTGCCCATGTCCTCGGCCCACGATCGCAGTAGCAGCAACAACAGCAACCCCTCGGGGACGTCTTCGACTTCTCCGCCGACCACGTACTTGGCCCGAAGACCGTCCACCACAGCCACGTCGCCCAAGGTTGCTGGTTACGGAGGCGCCACGATGATGCAGCCGCACGAGCGTCGAGCCTCGTTCGAGTTCCATAACCGAGAACGATCTTTCCAGCAGCACTCGGCTGCTTGTGATTGCAGAGGATCTGGAGTCGGTTGTGAATGCTCCTTTACCTGCGATTGTTGATCGCTTTTCTTTTTTTTTTTTTTGTTTCTTTGTTTCAACCCTACCGTGACAGTAGCAGTGTGCTTTTTTTTTCTGTAGTTCTTTCCGTGGCGCAGGAGCAGTAATTCCCCTCGATCCCTACTGCTCCTTCGCCCTGTACATATCCTTTTCTCACTCTTGTTGAGTACTCCTCCTCCTCCTCAATCCCGCTATATCCTTTTTTTTTCTACTCCCACCTCGCACGTTTTGTATCTTATCGCTCTCTTTTTTTTCTTGTCGTCACTCAAGTAGCCAATAAATGAATAGTTCCAAAAAAAAAACGCGCAAGTGTTCGCTCGGTTTCGGCGACTCACACGCTACCTTATTCATCATAAGCATCAGATATGCCTGTGAGTGGGAACAGATACAGTAGGCAGACAAAGTAAGGCAGCCAGACAAGCAGGCATAGAAGAGAGGCATGGTCTGCAGCAGCAACAACAGCAGAATCGAAGGATTCATGCAAAAACAAAAAAAAAGAGAAAACAAGGGCGCAGAACTCCTGGAGATGGAGCAGGAGGTGACGACCAAACAAAACAAAGAGGTCAGCCTGCATACGCTTTTTTTGTTTTTCGTTATCTTTCCTGCGCGATATTTGTTGTCTCTTTGGCCGCTCCTCCACAACATTCATCATCTCTTGACCCTACTTTTTCTTCCAAGTGCCACCCAAGATAAAAGCGCATAATGCATATCATGTGCATGTGTGATGTGTGTGTTTGCAGCACGTACTTGCATGTTCACAGTACAAGTTTTGTGGAGATGGGGTTCCACTATCAATCTATCTTGCATATTTTCAGGCAAGGGTGGTCCTCTGACCGAGCTCATGACTCCCGGTCCCATTCGACATTTCGCCCGTGCGGTCGCCCAAGAATTCCTTGTAACTGCAAGCAAGGAAGACAAATAAAAAAATAACACGCGTGACAAAAAATAAAGCGTTAGTCGTTGTACTCCCACGCGGAATGAACTGTGGCATCGGCATCAGCATCAGTCAATGAACACAGATAGACGTAACATACATAAGATCAAGTCGCTTGCTCTCCTCTGGGGTAATCGACGACCGCGTGCTGTTCAGTGATACTTCCAGATGGTCGGCTGTAATCACTGGACGCGATCCCGCCGCGTCCTTCTTCTCCTCGGCTCCTGCTCCATTCGTAGACCCGCCTCCTGCACCTGAAGCTGCCTCTCTAGCCGAACCAATTCCCTTTGCAATAAGTCCCAGCCGCTGCGAGATATGGCCGCGCTCTGCCAGCGTCAAATTGGCTTTCTGGCTAGTCTTATCTGCGCCTTGGAGCCCTCGTCCACCCAGGCTCACAAACCGCATCATTTTACCCTCTCCCGAGCCCCCGTTGGCAGAACCCCCGAGGGCAGGCGAGGACGTTCCTGTTCCGCCATTGCTCGTGCTTCGCTCCTTCTTGACCGCCTCGTCCCTCTCAATCGCGACTCGAATGGCTTCCAGGTGCGCATTGTAGAGAACGGCCTGCAGATCCGCGCCAGTCAGTCCTTCGGTGCGACGCGCACAATCCATGAGGTTCACATCCTCTGCAACCTCCATCTTGCGCGACAGACAAGCAAGGATCTCGTGCCTCTCCTCCAAATTCGGCATACCACAGAGCAACGACTTGTCGAGGCGTCCTGGACGAAGCAGAGCAGGATCGATCAGATCCGGACGCGAGGTAGCAGCAAGGACGTACACGCCGTCCAGACCTTCAGCTCCGTCCATCTGTGTCAGCATTTGGTTTACAACACGGTCCGTCACTCCTGTACTGTCATGTCCTCTATTTGAAGCAGAACAACAATGGTTTCACCGTATTAGAACGAGATGTCCAGATCCATGGAAGATAGTTGATACCTGACGAGGGGGGGTTTACCTCTTGGGTGCAATACTGTCAAACTCGTCAAAGAACAGTACGCAAGGCTTGGCCGCCTGAGCGCGCTCAAAGAGATCGCGGACCGACTTTTCAGAGGCTCCAATATACTTGTTCAGCAATTCGGGTCCCTTGACAGAGATAAAGTTGAGTCCGCACTCCTTGGCCACCGCAGACGCCAGCAATGTCTTGCCACATCCCGGATGACCAAACAGCAAAAGTCCTGAGCGAAGTCGGAGAGGGCATTGCGAGAAAATTGACGCGTACTTTGTGGGCCACTCTAATGTTTCTAACAGCATCTTGCGTGTTTCGTTTAGTCCACCGATATCCAACCAGCTCGTTGCTGAGCTCTGCAACTTGACACCTCGCAGACTGCTTGGTACAAACCCCTCCTGCGCCTTCAAGAAATCGGCCTGGGTCAATGTAAAGTCATCTTCGGAAGACGACTCGCCGGTCTTGGATGTGCCATTCGGAAGACTAGCCTTGCTCTCGGATGCCTCGGTGAATGTCGCCTCGGCCTTGTGGGCTTCAACTTGCGCAGCAATATTTCGGACAGCGCCCTCGTGGACAGTCCTTTCCAGGAACGCCTTCAGATCCGCTGCAAGATATCCTTCTGTCTTGGAGGCAACAGAGACCAAGTCGATCTGAGGCAGAGATCGCTGTAAAATCGCCGGGCCCGTCTCCATCAAGCACTGTAGCATGTCCTTGCGTTCCGTCTTGCCTGGCGGGGTCAACCGAACGATCTCGCTCAGTAGGTGAGAGGTGATCAAGGAGGGGTGGACAGACACCTGCTGCTGTGCCGTTGCCACGATCGCGATCCGCTCAAATCGTCTACACATCCTTGTTGCAATCTGCAAAAACACTTCCGCGATTTGTCGTGACCGGAATGAATCTGCATGCTCAACCTCGGCTGGAATTAGTCTATCCAGGTCTTCAAGAAAGAGTATACTAGGAGAGTGGAATGCTGCCGTATCGAACCATTGCTGAAACTTTGTCATCAAGACTGGTATTCTGTCCTCGGCAAACTCTGCGCAGTTGATCTCCACACAGTCTAAAGGTAGTGAGCAATGAGAATTTAGTATGCAATTGCTGCAACTTCAAAAAAGGCATCGAAGGAAATCGAGGTGCATGGTTCCCTTACGTGCAAGAGTCTCTCTATTCTGCGACAGCTTGTGGATGATGGATCTTGCAACCACGGTCTTGCCCGAGCCATGAGGTCCGCAGAGCAAAAACCCACCCAACTTGGGAACTGCAAAGGCATCACGCAGTTCAAGTTTTGAAAGGCACGTCAAAAGGTACTTTTCGGCCTTTGTGCACACTTGAGTAACACCTCCCAAGGCAGCTGGTGTGTCAACAACATGAGTTAGGGCTCTAATGAATAATGAACGAAGAGTGAGTGGTCGCAGCCAGTGCGGTTCCAATGACGGTCAGATCACACAACCTACCTTTTATAGACGTGACTGATCCCCTGTGCTGACCCAATTTCAATCTTGATATGTCCCAGCTGAGCCTTGGAGAGAACACTGAATGCCTCGGGCGCCAATGAGTTTTTGGACTCTTCCTGGTGGCGATTATTAGTATTTGCTGGCAGTGCTTTGGAAGGAAACACCACAGCAAAAGACTGAACAGAGTCCCCATGAGGAATGACAAGCAGCGATCCATGGCTCAGCAAGACTGTATCGTGCTCCGGCAGTGAAGCGATCCACTCCTTGAAGATCGAGATGGAAGCAGCTGCCTTGGCCGCCTTGTCAGAGTCATGACTTGTGGACTTTGGCTGGAGTTTCAAGGGTGTGGGGGTGGCAGGCGATGATCCAGACACAGAGATTGGATGAAGCGTGACGCTAGGGAGGTGCACTGGGGTCTTTTGTGTCTCTGACAATCTAATAGTGCAAGAAGAGGGAGGGGACCAAGTCAGAGAGTGTACATCATAGAGTGCGATTGAAAATACCAGCGCCCTGCACTATCGTCATACCTGACAATGGAGAAGTTTTCCGCATCCAAAGCGTCCTGAACCTGCTTGGAGATTGCAACGTGACCGATAGGAACACTATGTGACGAGATGGCTTTGACATACACGGCTGAAGACCCTACCAGCAAGTCTTCCGGATCCCGGGTCTCATCATCAGTAGCTTTTTCGGCATGTGGTGGAACGACCTTTGTCATCCGAAGTACGGCCTTGCTAGCCAGGTCTCCCTCGATCCAGCTATCAGGGTGCACTTGCACAGTAAAAGGTCCGTGATCCGGAAGGCTCTCACGTAGGTCATCCGAGATATCATCGAGCGCCAAGACTCGCAAGCACTGTGCTTGAGCCAATTTCTGTACATGCGTCGAGAGGTCCTGGTTGTCTAATGTCGTTGGCCGGCCTCCATTCACCTTGCGAACCATAGGGGCCACGATGACCTCAGCATTGGCGCCAAGCTTCACGCAAGGTGCATTGGGGTTGATATCAACTAGAAGTGTCACATTTGATCAAGGTGTTGTAAGTTGTGCGTTCACAGGCAGGACGGTCCCTGTTGTGCTAGAAACCCCCCTCTGTATCCGTGGAGGAGGTATGGACTTACGGACTCGAAGGCGAACCAAGGTGCGTCCATTGACCCACATAGTGACAACCTGATTCGGGTAGAGAATCCTGATCTGGTTCAGCATTTGGTCCTCGACGTATCCAGCGTGAAGTTCCTACAGGATGATGCATGCGTAGGGTGGTCGATGGTTAGTCCTGGAGTGTGGGAGACATCTAGAGTTCCAAGCCAGTGCGACATACCAAAATCTCCCAGTCATCCTCCGAGTAAGGGGCAACGTTGACAGAGATGCCATCCTGGACTGATTTCACAAAGTCAATGTTGACCTGTGAAGAGGCGCGACGAAGAAAGAGACAAACTTTGTCGTGAGTGATCGATATTCGAGCATAATTGCTCCCGAACCGAGGTGTGGCGAGTCACAGGTGAAATCCTCAATGTATTGTATAATACCTTTTGTCCGGCCCGCAATCCCATGGCTTGTCCAAACTGAGGATCCATTTCGATCGTGTCTCCGCTGTGGGCGCCAGGTCTAGGAACACCCGATCCAGCTCCGTCTGCTCCTGAGGATGCGCTACCGCTCCACCCTACGTAGGATTTCTTGCTGGATGCTCCTTCCTGCCACGACAACTCCAACACGACGTTTTGCGAAAGCTAAATTTCCGGATCAGTCAAGGATGAAAGTGTTGTTAGCCAGGCAGCTAGACCGATAGGCAGCTTGATGTTGGTGCCTAGGGGTACAAGAGGAAACGAGGCAGAACCGTTCTGGTCCGAGTACCTTGCCCTGGTCCAGCAGTGCGTTGGCCCATGCAGCTGGCAGACTGATGAGACAGTGGCGCAGAGGGAGGAATGCGACCGTGACAGACTTTTGCATTGCTAGTGGAGTCTGGTTGTCAGTGTCGGGGAGAGAGTCTGTAGAAGAGACGGAGGGTGGGTGGTGTGGAGGCAGGGGTCGCCGGAATGGGAACAAAAAACAAGCAGGCTCAAGAATGCCCAAAAAAAAAAAAAAAAAAAAAAACGAACAAGGAACGGCGGACGAGCAGCACGGAGGAAGGGCTGGTTCGGGGGGAGCAAGCGACGATGCGAGGAGGAGAGTGATACGAGCAGGAGAAGAGGCAGGAGAAGAGCGCTGAGGCAGGGACGGATGGCAGAGGAGAAAAAGAACGGATGAATGGCCTCGATGGGAATCCTGTCCTCAAGGTATTCGAGTAGCCTCTGAACAGACCGTTCCGCGCGCTGAGTGGTCGGCCTGATCGATGCACAACTAGCGGGGAAATCACGTGCAACGCGCACTCTCCTCCTGGGGCTGTGATGCATAGCGATGCATAGCAGAGTCCAGTGCACGCCAAAGCATCACCACCCATGCATCGTCTCCTCTTCCTCACTAAGCCTGATCCTTGAGCAAGAGTCGCCCTCCTTCTCCTCCTCCTGACTTGTATCCTCCTCCTCCTCCACTGTCCAGCAGCGCCTTTCTCTGCCCCCGATCCACTCTGCATCACTATGCGCCGCAGCAGAGGATACCGCGCCTCGAGGAGTCGCGTCTGAACAGCGCGAGTGAGCCCACAGCCAGCCGCAAACAGCGACCAAAAGCTCCAACCACTCCATGTCGCGCATTCGCTGCAGCGCTTTCTTCTTTGCTTCCATGTCATCGAATCCTCCATTTCATCTTTCATCTTTTGCATCGACTCGATTCTTGCAAGCTTGATCTTCATTCTCCCCGTCAAACAACTGCCGCGCAATTCAGAGTTGCGATTCGCCAGATGCCGCAGGTTAAAACGACTCTTCTACTGGAGTGTCTCCAGCTCGTCCTCTCGTTCCTGCGATTCAACCAGCTTCCGACCCTCTACTCGCTGTTGACCGTCAACAAGGCATTGTTCCAGCTCACGCTGCCGATCCTATACCTCAACCCGTTCGTCCTTGTCTACGACCACAGACGCTGGAGCGAGGACGAGAAAACACGGCGATTGGCTTTGCTGATGAAGCTCTTCATGGATGAAGTTGAGCCATCGACCCTGGCTGCACTGCCTCCATGCATTTTACAGGATGACGACGACGACGACAACGACAACGACGCAGGGTCACTGGCCGGTCGTGCCGATAGTCTGAATCACCGACCATGTCAAGCACAGCAGGTCAGAGACTACCTGTACCACTACCGCAGGCACGACCACTCCTTTCTGGCAGAGGGCGCCATCCAACGGTACTTTGGTGTCACCCCGCGAAGACAGGTGCAGGCTATCCTGGCACAGCTGGACCTCATCTTTTTGGCACAATGCGGCCCTCGCATCCTCTCGCTTTGTCTGGCCGCACCCCGAGCAGCATCCTTTGAAGAAGCGATCCCCTCGCTGTGCTGTCTCAGGCGACTGGAGATCCAGCATATTGAAGACATCACAGACACAACATTGCAAGAACTCGAGGCTTGGATCAGGAAACACGACAGCATGCACGGAACCTTAAGAGAGCTGCAGCTGGGCGGATCGACCATGACGGACGGCAACTACGAACAAGGTCATTTTATGCATCTCGTACGGCTGCCGCAGGCCTTCAGAACCGTCAACAGCCTTGACACTAGATCTTGGCGCGAGGCATGGTCGATGGTCGACGAGATACCCGTTGAAAATCTGAGCCGTCTCGTTATGGATTATGGCGAAGGAGAGGCGCCCAGAACTGGATACGGCTTCCTCTTTCGATGCAAGGAATTGAAAGTCCTTGATCTCTATGTCGCAGCGCCTGATACTTTTGAAGGCCTGTCAAACGCGTACCGGGCTCGCCATCACTCTGCGCTGGTATCGACCTCTGGTCACTCCGAAACAGCAGCTGAGAGAGAGGGTTTTACGATCACGGATACGACCCTTTGTTGCCCACCACCGGTTGAACGATTGTATCTCTCGGGACAGCATACCAACCTTCGGAACGCTCTAGAAGATGCCGCTGTGGGCCTTGGCCTGACTCTTCGGATCCTGAAGGCAACGTCCATGACACGCCACGATGTGGCTGTGCCCTCGTTGACTTGGGGCCGGCCACTTCTCGACATACAGATGCCATTTCTGCAGGAACTTCAATTGCAGGGCGACATTGCACTCGAGTTTCATTTTAGTCTGCTTCGATGCTGTCCCCAGCTCCAGTCACTCAAGCTACTGGTCAATGGCCTAGAGTCCTGTCAACAGGAGGGCAATCCGCTGGACGAGATTTTGAATCTGCACGGGCTTCAAACGCTTCAGCTACTGGGTCGCTGGCCACTGACCATGCCTTTTGTTCGTGGCATCGTTTCCAAGCTGACAGGGATGAAGATGCTGGACCTTGCACGCTGCTATGGCATGGATCTGGAGAGTGTCATGCAAGAGGTGCACACCATGGACCATCTCTGGAGACTTGGCTGGTATATGGCAGAGGTGGAGGATGCAGACGGACTGGTAGCGCGCTGGCAGGAGCGGGCACCGAGGATACGCATCGGCGACATACACTGGAATGAGTTTTACACTTGACGAAATCAAGTCTTCAGGGAAAAAAAAGAGAGTGGGTGTGTACTCAGGCGTAGAGGTGCGAGTGTTCCGGGTACTGTTAAACGGCCATCAGGAACATGAGCTGCCGGCGGAGTTGGCGGCAACCCGGTTGTACAGTAGACATTCTAGCTACAGCACTGACGTTCCATGAGGCGAGGATCACAGGCGGAGCACAAAAGATGAAGGATTGACAGCACTGCACTTGAAATATGTACATGTACTGTACTGGGGCCCCCGCACTACAGTACAGGATCTGATAAACACAATTCAAACCGAGATCGTTGCGGGGAATCTGATAACGAGGAAATACATGTTACGCCCACCGTTATTCTCGTTGCTGTATGTCACTGCAATTGTAGCTGTATATCACTCGCCTCGTCTGGCTCACCCGTGGCACAAAGAAGAGGAAGAACCTTCCATTGCGCGTTTCGGGGCAAGGTCCCTTTTGAGGAGAAGAAGGGATTTACCTCCTAGCCAGAGGCTCAAGTGAGGGTTAAAGTTGAAGCCCAAACTGCCTTGTAAAGCGCGCCAGGCAGCAACAAGCGTTGTTGTTACTGGAACACGGTTGCTTGTTGTTCCGTCTCCAGCTGTTGTTCTCCTTTTTTTTCAGCACCCCCCCCCCCCCCATCTGAATAGGTTTGTGTATTATACACAAGAAGCCAGGGGCCGAGCCATGAAGTAGATTGTCAGGCAACAGAGCTCTTCCGCTCACCGTAACTAACGGAATGCCTTTCAAAGGACAACCAACGCCAGCGTGATTCCGTTTGGTCACTTACAAGTTTTGATCTGATAAGTGTCTCTCTTTTCCCTCTTTCCTCTCTTCTCTTTTACCTTCTGTTCCTCCACCCCCGACCCGGCTCTTGTCCCCCTTGCTTCCTTACGCCCTATCACATAGCCTGTTTTGCGTGTGGTGTTTTTTTTGGCATCTCCACTCAACACACATTTCGTTTTCGACATGCATTCCTTTCGCACTCTTGCCTTGACAGTCTCCATGGCGCTGCTGTCAGCCACGGTGACGATGGCGCTGCCTACGATGCCCTGTCACGAGAATGCGTCTCCCAAAGCCATGGGTGAGACGTATGAGCAGGCAGCGGGGCTTGCACGCCAGCTTGTCCACAACACCGCTGTAGGCACGTTTATGACGGTGATGAACGACCGCAAGGATGGCACAGAAGGTATCATGGTGTCTTTTTCTTTTTTTCTTTTTTTTTTTATGACGAGAGGCTACCCGCTCTTTGCATGTCCTGACCGCGATTTTGATAATATTAATGTTTAGGCTATCCCTTTGGAAGCGTGGACTATTATGCGGATGACTGTGACAACAGCGGCATGCCCCTGATGCTACTCTCTCACCTGCAGGTCAATGTGCAGAATGCCAGGAGCCACAAGGACCAAGTTTCACTTGCTATCAGAAAGTAAGAATCGCTTGTGTGTGGTTGATGACACTTTCTTTCCACTTGTGTAAGCCATGGGTGTCTGGTTTTCCATGGCGTATGCTGATATCCATACTACTCTTGGCATCTCTTGCTTGGTTCGCTTTGTGACTAGGCTTCCTGTGGAGGGAGAGAAGAACAACGTGATGGTGGATCCGAGAGTGACCCTTCTGGGTCGTCTTGTGCCATTAGACGAGGACAAGGTAAGAAAAGGAGGCGGTACCTAATCTACTGCATGATGAGCAACAAAAGTAAAGTGACACGACAGAGCAGGCTGTTGACATCCAAAAAAAAACCTTTCTCATCATGCATCTTTGCATGCATAATCCATTTATAATATTCACAGCACGCCAAGGCTGCAGAGTGCTTTGGCGCACAGCACCCAGATGCCAGGTGGTGGATGCCCGGTCACGGCGGATTCCATGATTTCAAATGGTACAGCCTGGAGGTGGAGCAGGTGTACTATGTTGGCGGCTTTGGCGGTGCTCATTACATTGGCTGGATCGACAAGGATACGTACCTGGGCGCCAATGCACGCAGGGAGGAGGAGCTCCAGTTGGCGCGAGGTGTCCGGTTCCAGACCCAGTGAACAGACGAAAGGAAAAGGAAAAAAAAAAAAGCTGTGTGCCATGTGGTCAGTCCAACACGTAAGAGAAAAGGCCAATCGGAGGGTCGCACAAGCCCGTTGAGCATTAGAGAGGCGTGCAAATGCAGAATACAAGAAATCGTTTAGCAAAGCAAAAAGGAGGATGGAGTGTCCTCTGTACAGTAGTGGGCAGGGGGTGAATAGCGAGACCAGACCTGAGAGAGCTAGAGGAAGATAGAGAGAGAGAGAGAGAGAGAGAGAGCAAGGACATGCCATGTGGAGAAAAGGAGAGATGAGCGGGAAACAGCAAGTGAGTTTGCAGCCAAGCCCACAAGCCCGAGAGCCTTGGGACAGAGGGAACACGACATATCGACCGATGGGACATATGAGAGGCGAGGGAAAGAGTGTCTCTGCAGGGCATACAGCATATCCCATCCGGGCGTGGGTGCTGAAGGGACACTCACACACTCCTCGGGGTCTCGCTTGGTCGCTTTTTTTTTGTCACTCTTTTTCCGCCTTTGTTGTTTGCTCTTTCCCTCCTCCCGTCCATCCACTCCATCCTCATCATCCTCATCCTCATCCTCATCTCTGTCTCGTCCATCCTCCTCGTCATCCCACCCCGTCTCTTTTCTCTCTCCCCCATCTCTCTCTCACTCCCGTCTCGCTCTCTTCTATCTCCAGTCCTCCCTTCCTCGTCCGATTCTCTCACTCTCGCCGCTCTGTCCATCTCAACCTGGTTCATGGTAATGCCTACGCTCTGTCCTGTCCCGTCCCATCCCCATCACCGAGGCTTGCTGGTCTCTGGTCTCCTGCAACAGTCTTCATGTGTTCATTCTCCTACGTGTGCAGCAGCAGCTTTCCAACAACGTGCTTACAACCTGGCTACTGCCTTGAGAGAAGCCTGTTGTTGTGTTGTCCTCTCTTTCGACCCCTTCTCTCTACTCTCGTCGCTCTCTCTCTCTCTGTCCCCCCTGCGCTCCCCTTCACTCCTTCCTCCCCTATGCATAATTCTCTCTGCGTCTCTCTACCGTCGAGACATTAAGCAGTAAGAGTTTGTCCCCCCTACCCCTCTTGCATCTCCACCTAGTTCATTACACTGTGCCTCCGCATCCTGTCATCCCATCCCGTCCCCCCCCCCCCCCCCCCACTTTGCTCGTCGCTCTTTTTTATGCTCTCTATCGGTCTCTGTCTATGTCTATTATCAAACATGCTTAGACATGGGACATAGGATGTGGAGACCATTGGGATACATATACATGTGAGATACATGTGTGATATATACCGTTGTTGGATTCCATATCATATTGCAGACCCCTTCTGTGCTCCCCTTGTTTATGAGAGATATACTTTATTGCAACTGTCGCCCGCCCCCGTCTTTATTACAGCTCTTGCGTGTCTCTCTTGCTCGTGGCTCTTGCTTGTCTCTGTCCTGCCTGCCTGGCTCTTTTGTCTCCTTTTCCATGGCCATGGGGTTTTTCTTGTCTTGATGGCAAAAGACCGGTGGGCATGGTTGCATAGCCGCAATGGCTGCGATGGCTGCGATGCTGCAATGCTTGCAATGGCTGCACCAGGAGAGCAGACAAAAAAGGGCCAATCGTCGGTCGTTGAGGAACAGGCTGTTTCTTTCGTCTGCCCGTTTGTCTTTGTTCTCGTCTCTACTCTCTCGCTCGTCTTCCTTTTTGCTCTGCAGTGTTGTCTCTACAGTGCAGCGCTCTTATTTCCCGTCTTGGTCCTCTCTCTCTCTCTTTTGAACCATATCCAAACATACATACATACACGCATACATAGACACCCTCACCATCTGTGTTGCTGTTGTTGCTGTTGTTGTTGTTGTTTGCAATCTTCTCTTGGTGCTTCCGCGATTGCTAATCTGGATTCTAACCTTCATCCGTGTCTGTTTGTCTGTCCGCTTTTGTCTCTCTGTCTCTCTCTTCGCTCGTCTCTCTTTGCATCTACTCATCATCGCATCCTTCCTCTACATCCTTGTACTCGTACGCATATGCAACCTTCTTTTCCCTTTTTTTTTATATCGTATTTATATCTTGTACTCTTCTTCTTGCCCTTCCTTTTCTCTCACTCATTCTCACTCTCACTCTCATCCATCCCGTCCCTTCTCGTCATCGCTCTCATTGTCGCTCATTTTCGCTTATTTTTATCATCCTTATCCTCCATCTCCTGCAGTCATGGCTATAATGCCCATCACCCCGAATACCCTACAGTCCAATCCACCGGCCTCCTTAGAATCACCCGCGCCTGCCAAGGCCATCAAGACCGCCCCGCCCTCCAGGACAGACTCGCCATCCCAGCCATGCTACGATAAGGACCTGCCGCCAACACCCACATCATCCAACCATCTGGGCACAGAAGACGTCTCTCTTCATCCTCATCCTCATCGTCACTCCACCATCCTGAACACATCGGGTCTGGAGCCGACGCCAGACAACTCTGCCCTCAGACTGCCCAACCCCTCAACATCCCCTGCCTCCTCCTCAACGTCCACCTCTGCCGCCGTGTCTCCTGCACCCAACATGACCCCCTCGCACCAAAACGACAGCCCTGCTGCTCCAGCACGGCCCTTGGACCGCCCCCAGAGCATCGCCTTGGCAGCAGGATCATATGACCGCGAGGAATTACTACTTTCGCAGCAGGCGCCTTCGCTCACCTCCAAACATCCAGACAGGACCAGCAAGCGAGTGACGCTCATGGGTCCTCCCCCGCCTTATTCTGGACACAACAGCAGCGACAGCCCTGCGCTGGCCCAAGACTTGCAGAACCAACAGCAACAGCAGCAGACGTTGGTCTCTGCTCCGCTTGAATATCGTGCCTCCACTGGCCCTGAAAGCGCCCTCATCTTGTCTCAAGATAATACCCCGTCCTCCTCGCGCACCACCACCACCACCCTCACAACCACTCGCACCTCAACTACACCAGAGCCTTCGAACGGCCTCCATATCGGCTATCAGCCTCAGGACAGAAGCGGACCCGTGGTGCCAAATCACCACCGTGCAGAGAGCTCCGGTCATTCTAGCCATCACCCTGTAAACAACGAGTCCGCCGCGGACAACCACCCTGACGCCTTTAATACCGACACGCACAAAGACAACCGCGCCAGCGACACTCACCCTGATGGCCAAGGTGCCCCAAGCGGTACCGACACTAATGCCGAGGACCCCTCGAGAGTCAAACCCCGCCGCGTACTGGGTAACTACCACATGTCCAAGACGCTTGGAGCAGGCAGCATGGGAAAAGTCAAGCTCGGAGTTCACAGCCGCACTCGAGACAAGGTAATTCTTGCTTTATATTTATTCTTTGGTTCCACTTCAACGCAAGGAAAGGGGAAATGAAATAGAGGAGAAAAAGAAACGAATGAGGGGGGGAAAAGAAAACGTCAAACGGAAGGGAGGAGGGGTGTGGTGATACCTGCGTCCGTCCTAACGCGTGGACTGGCAGGAAAGGTAAAAGGCGGAAGGGCGACAAAACGACCAGGTGACAAGATTGACGGACGCCCACGGTCTGTGTAGCTCTATGTGGTTTGAATAATGTAATGCCATGACACCCGCTCTGGCCTCTTTTCTTTTCCTCTTGCTCTCTTGTCGTGACGACAACAGTCTAAAGAAACAATTGCGCTTTGGGCCATCTTTATTTTGCATCAGAGCAAGGGAACGGTAGCACACGAAGCATGACCGGTGACGCGACGGTTGATGGCTGACAGTTGACTTGTATTTGTTGTTACTGTTAGGTTGCTATCAAGATCATTCCGCGCGTTCAACCCAACCCAAACATGACGCCAGCTCAGCAGGAGAAGGAAGACAACCGCGAAACGAGGACTATCCGAGAGGCATCCATTATGATGGTGCTACACCACCCATATATTGTCAGCCTATATGAGGTGATGGTCTTGCCTCACCATTATTACATGGTACTGGAGCATGTCGACGGTGGACAGATGCTCGACTACATCATCTCGCATGGAAAGCTCAAAGAGAAACACGCGCGCAAGTTTGCCCGCCAGATCGCGTCCGCTCTCGGTAAGGCTGCATTTCATGATGGCCCATTTCGTTTCTTTGAACCGGACTATGTGTGCTAAACAAAAAAACACATGCTTTTTTCTCACTCCTGCTAGACTACTGCCACCGCAACTCTATCGTTCATCGGGACCTCAAGATTGAAAACATTCTTATCTCCAAGTCTGGCAATATCAAGATTATTGATTTTGGACTCTCAAACCTGTACTCGCCGCGATCGCATCTTTCGACGTTCTGCGGCTCGTTATACTTTGCCGCGCCAGAGTTGCTTAATGCTAAAGTATACACGGGTCCAGAGGTGGACGTTTGGAGCTTTGGAATCGTCCTGTATGTGCTTGTCTGTGGAAAGGTACCCTTTGACGACCAGTCGATGCCGGCGCTTCATGCCAAGATCAAACGAGGATTTGTAGAATACCCGGCCTGGCTTAGCAACGGTAAGCAATACGAAGGAGAGAAAAAACACAGGGTAGACGGAACATTCTTAATTCTTTCGGACACTAACGAACCCTCCAATGTTTTCCCAACAGACTGTAGACATTTACTCTCACGGATGCTTGTCACGGTGCCCAGCCAGCGAGCAACTATGGCAGAGGTTCTAGCCCACCCTTGGATGAACAAGTCGTACGACCTCCCTCAGCCAAGTTATTGTCCTCAGCGGAGTCCTTTGACAGAGCCTCTCGACATGAATGTGATTCGGGGCATGACGGGCTTTGAGTTTGGCACTGAGCAGGAGATTGAGCAGCGGCTATTGTCCATTATCCGCAGCGAATCGTACCAACTGGCCGCAAGGAATTGGCATGCGCTCAACATGTCTGTCAGCGGAACACTTTCACACAAAAAGAAGATGCAGAGCTTTGCGGCTCGAGAGGCTGAGCTGCAGGTACCGTTGACGACGCCCTTGACCTCCATCTATCATCTTGTCCGTGAAAAGCAAGCGAGGGAGGCCATGCAGCGTATGTCGACTCAGGGACTGTCAGGCTCGCTTCCTCCCAGTCTTCACAGCACAGGAATAGAGCCCTTGTTGAGTGGGTCGCACCATCAGTATTCCCAGTCGGTGGCGTTGCAGCACCAGCAACCGCAACACGCGCCCGCGACCTCACTGCACCGACAAAGCATGAGCCAGGTGGCGAACGATTCACGCTCTGGTCAGGACAATGGAAGCGATCGACACAATGGCCTTGGCAACAGCAACACGATGGGACCGAGCAGCGCCTTGTCGTCTGCCAGATCGACGTTGAGTGGATTTGCGTCGTTTGGACGAAAGAGTCTGCGACCCCGGGCCAGATCAGTGGCAGGAGATTTATTGCGATCCAACACGACAGGACACGCCAATGGCCATCATGGCGAGAATAACAACAATGGTAACAGCAATGGACATGCGCATGGAAACGGAAACGGAAACGGAAATGGAAATGGATCGCTTCACGGACAGAGCCGAGAGGGATCAGTGAAGAGTAGCAAGGGATCTGATAGGGGGTTGGGACAGTCAGCAGCTGCCCATGCAGCGCGATCGCTGTTTGGAAGCGTGCGAGAATCGAGCGGCGGAGTGTTGAGGCGACTGAGTCTGGTCTTCAATCACCACACGGATCGGGACAAGGAGAAGGACAAGGAGGCACCACGTCGCGAGCCTAGCCATACGCGCCATCACTCCGCCAAGCTTGAGCGAGCGTCGTCGTCGCCCCGGCCTTTCAGTTTCGGACGCCCGCAATCGATGCGAGCGCGGCCCATTTCGATGGCGGAATCGTTGGAGCGGCCCCTGCCACCGATGCCCAAGGAGGCGTACGAGCCCTCGTTCACATCTGTTCCTTGATAGGACACGAGAGGCGTTCTTGAAACTTGAACACCTCTTGTTTGCCACCATGTACCCCCATTGGCAAAACACTTTTGAAGTTATTTCTCTCTCTCTTTTCGTATTTTCATCTTTCTGGTCTCCCAGCTCTCTTCACTCCTCGCGCTCCCACCTAAGCCAGTCAGTCCTCTGCCGGCTGTTCATGGTTTGCGTTATCCATTTTTTTTTTTATACAATTGTTATTATTTCTCTTGGTCCTACGACAGGCCTGTCCCATCTGCAGAAAGGAGGAGAAAGAGGAGGAGGAGGAGGAGAGAGGAGTCTGATTGCTACGCTTGACAACGATACCATTTTTCACGCTTATGTTAATAAAAAAAAAGTCTTTTTTTTCCCTCTTGTCTCGGTGTTCAATGAAAGAAAGGTGTGTGGCATACTAAAGAGGACGGATGCGGAGCACACAGGTGAGAGGGACGAGAAGAAGAGATGGAGTGCTGCGGATTTGTGTCTTGAGATCCAAAGGGTCCAACTGGTATGCAGGACTGTTTGCACGGGGAGACAGGGTGCGGACTGGATGGAGAGTGGCAACAACAACAAGCCATGCAGCAGCGTGCGGCGGAGTCGCCGTTCGTGCCCGGTCCTGCAGCCGAGTCAATGCCCCTTGGTTGTTGCGGTAGTCAACAGGCGATGGCTGCGGTAGGACGATGGGCAGTGTGCTGCAAGCGTGTGTGTGTATATATAAGATACACCACCCTATCAGGCAGACAGACAGACAGACAGACAGGACATACAGGGTAGATATCCAAAAAAAAAAAAAATTCTGTGTTGTTTATCAGTGTTTGCTCACCAGCATCGTTTCTTGTTCATTCTCTTCTTTGCTCCATTGGTCATCCCCGTCGCTCCCCCTCCTCGTCCTCCTCCTCCTCCTCTTCGTCCTCGTCCTCATCACACGCGAAGGCACACCCTGCAGCCTCATCCCCATCCGCCTTGCCCTCATACTCACCCAGGCATGGATCCTACCCCGCCATCCTCCTCTACTCCCGCCGCCAGCACCCCCAAGGCCAACAACTCCTCGCGGCGCAACGGGCGGTCAGGCCAGCACGCTAGCCAGAAGACCGGCGCAGACGCTGCCCCAAAAGCCAAAGGCAACAACAGCCAGCGCCACGATCATCGCAAAAAGGAAAAGGCCGAATCCTCATCCGCCGATGCATCATCCGCACCGACGCCTCGAGCACCAAGGACCATAGCCGCCACGGACCCGATCGATCTTCAGGCTGGAAAGACGCCTGCAGCGACCACCACCACTACCACCACTACCAGCGCCGTGGAATCAGCACCTGCAGCAGTTGCGACAGACGAGAATGGAGAGATGCATACATGCTTCATCTGCACCGAGAACATTGTCATTTTCGCTGTGTCGGACTGCAACCACCGCACATGTCATCTTTGCACCCTGCGCCTGCGCGCCTTGTACAAGACCAAGAATTGCGCATACTGCAAGGTTAGTCAGCGAAAACAAAAAAAAAAAAAGAAAAAAAAAAAGCAAACGTTGCACGAAAGGACAACCATCTCAGGACAAACTCGACTCCTGTCTGCCATTTTCTGCGTTTCTAAAAAAAACTATTCTCTTTGTATGTAGGCCGACCAAGGGATCGTGATCTTTTCCCGCGACGCCGAGAAGCCCTTCCAGGATTATGATCTAAAGGCGATGGCGTACTTTGACCGCAAACTGAACTTGTACTTTGAGGACCAGGAGATGTATGAGGACACGATGGTACTCTTGAGGTTCAACTGCCCTGATCCCACTTGCGAGGTTGCCTGTCCCGATGGTTGGAACCAACTCAAGTCGCATGTCAAAAAGACCCACAAGCTGACACTCTGGTGCGTTGGGGATGCCATGAGCAATATTGAGCTGTACGGGACGTTTCCTTTATACTGCTTACTATTGTCGCTAACCTATTCATATGCCTGGCACGCAATAGTGATCTTTGTGTCCGCCATAAAAAGGTGTTTGCGCATGAGCACAACCTGATGACGGCCTCGCAGCTTACGCGGCACTTCAAGAATGGAGACGCCGGCCAAGCCAATCAGAACTCTGCAGAGCCTTCGGGCTTCAAGGGACACCCAGAGTGCGGTTTCTGTAAGGAGAGCTTTTATGGCGACGACGAGTTGTTTGATCACTGTAAAAAGAACCACGAGCAGTGTTTCCTGTGTCTTCGGAGGAACGTCCGTCACCAGTACTATGACAAGTATGCTGATCTTGTAAGTGCATTTACATTTCTACCAGTACATTGAAACCTGTCGGAAACTGAGAAGAGGACCTTTTCGATGTAATAGTTTTCTCACTTTTCCTGCTTTCGTGGTGCTGTTAGGAACGCCACTTGCACTCGGAGCATTATGCTTGCATGGACCCAGAGTGCCTGGAGAAAAAGTTTGTTGTCTTTGATTCAGACTTGGACTTGAAGGCGCACGAGGCCGAACTGCATCCACATGCCGCCCATGGTCAGAGGAACAGATTACGGGATGCGCGCAAGATCGACATCAATTTCAGCTATCACTCTCCTGCAGGCGAGACAAGCAACAACCGCCGCGGCGGCCGTGGTGGCAACCGACAACAGGGCCAAAACCGGTCATCAGCGCAAGAATCGGATGTACCAGCACAGCCCCAATTGACGCCTCACCAGATTCAGCAGATAGCTCTTCAGCAACAAATGGCACTGGAGCAGGAGCGACGTAACAACAGCGAAGCGCTGGACGCCGCCCAGGATGACATGTCAAACCTCTCTCTGAGCTCTGCATCGAAAGCAACAGGTACAAAGTCCATGTTGCGGACGCAGCCCCCTGCTGGGTTTGGCACCTCGCTGTCTGCACCCGCCCCGGTCCGTCCCCAGAGCTCGGCCACGTCGGCAGCTGCCAGAGTGGCAGCCAACATTCAGCGGACGTCCAGCCCCATGCGTGCAAACTCTCCTGCTGTGGTGACACAGTCCAGGGCAGACTGGCCAGCCGTGTCTGCAGTAGGTGCCTCATCGACCTCGACTGCAGCTGCTCGAACACAGCCATCCGCAGCTGCTGGCAAGGCTGGCGGCTCTGTCGCGCCCGAAACGCTCAAGTACGACTTTTTTTTTTTTAATTTTTTTGCCATAGTGAACCAACGTCAACTATGCCACGTTGAAGCTGCTAATCTCATTCCTTACGCTTTCGTTCTCTTAGTAAACACGCAGCACTGCAGGAGCGCGTTCAACAGTATCTTCAAGGAGGCACGGGGACGTTATCTCAATTCCGGACATTAACGACTCAATACCGCAACTCGCAGATCCCCGCCAACCAGTATGTTGCGTCGCTTTCGTCTCTGTTTGGATCCGATCTTGAAAAGACAGGAAAGGTCGTTCAAGGTCTTTACGATGTATTGGACTCTGAAAGCAAGAAAGCCGAGATGATGCGCGTTTGGCGAGATTACAAGACTGTGCAGCACCAGTTCCCCTCGCTCGAGTCGACGGTGACCTCGAACCCGACATTGGCTGACATTGTGACGCCCTCGACCCGCCGTGTGCTCGTGATCAAGTCGTCCGGAACCACGCGTGGAGGGTTTGGGCACATGAAGCCAAAGTCGACCAGCACATGGGACCGAGCCGCCGCTGCTGCCTCGTCATTGAACAGGGCAGGTTCTCCATCAGGGTCACGATCAGGTACGACACCCATGTTTTATCCAACACCGCAGCTGAATTCGTCTGCGGCATGGTCGGTGCCGCAGCCAAGTTCTGAGGCCACAGCGGTGGAGCCCACCCCTGTGGGCAACAGCAACAGCAGCCTTAGTAAGACCAGGAACGGCAACACCAGCAGCAGTAACAGCCAAAGCTCAGCCTCATGGGCGGGTATCCCGCAGCCATTGTCTGGAAAGAGTTCTTCACCAGCACCGCAGTTCCGTCCGTCGACTGCGACGCAAGGACGACCCGTGACTGCGGCGGACCAATTTCCGTCGCTGGTGAGCCAAGCACCTGTGGGGATCAAGCCGTCGTTTGGGTTGCTGCCGATGCAGAAGAGCCGGAGCCAGCAGGACGATTCGGCCAATGGTTGGGTGACGGGATGGAACCATTTGTCGGCCGAGCAGGAGGAAGAGGATGAGTCCCTGTCAGGGCGGAAGAAGAAGAACAAGAAGAAGATTCTCTTCCACGTTGGCTAAAAAAAAAATAGTTTGCAGCATGCCAAAAAATCCTAGATTCTACTTTCACAACCCTCCTCTCCAGTTCCCTGCTCTCTCTCTCTCTATGACCGACAAATAATGAATACTATCTTCGGCATCTTACAGCTGTGCGTATGTAAAAGTATCGTTGAATGGTTCTTGTTTTTATTGTCATTCGTATATAGGTCGTAACGGTCATAAAAAAAAGAAGAAAAAAAAAAAAAAGAGTGCGAGGAAAAAAAACTAACAAAAAAAAAAAGAAAAGCGAGGAAATTGTGGGTAACAGTGGAAGGTACAGCAAGGACCTAATAGGGGGAATAACGGCGCTGATAGGGGCCTCCACAAATTGCATTGGCCTTGGGGGCGCAGACAATACTGGCTCCGATGGAGGAGGTAGTAGTAGTAGTAGTAGTAGTAATACTAGCAGTTGTTGTAGTATTTGTAGCTGCGGTGGTGGGAAGATCCACATCGAGGCCAGTGATCAAGGCACTGGCCACAAACGCCTCCAAGGCGGCAAGGTCGATCGTAGCAGAGTCCTCTACCGATACAGTGCCTACAGAGTTGGGTAACAAGAGAGTGTGCAAAGTCGGCACAGTAGTGCTCTCGGGGTCGGACTGGAGTGTTTGGAGAGGTCGTTGCGAAGGGAGTCGCTGGTTCTGAAATGAATAAGGTCTGTGCTGCTGCTGCTGCTGCGGCTGTTGCTGCTGCGAGGAGGGACGGCGGAGTGGCTGTCCCTTGACACTGGCGTGGGCGGTGCGGCTGCCCGTCTTTTGAGCAAACTCGACGAGCTTGGACTTTGCCTTCTGTCTCATTTCCTCGTCGCGGATGAGCAGGAATGCGAGCATGCGTCTTCTCGACGAGTCCCATGACTGGGTGACGGCTCTAAAAAGGGCTTTGCAGTCGACAGAGGACCAGTCTGCGCCAATCCACCGCAGGACGTTAGCGACGTCGACAAGGGGGTATTCGAGGCACAGCGGGCGCAGACGGAGTGAGATGTAGTCGAGGTTGGAGGGGTTGTGGATCCATGGCAGGAAGCAGGTGCCGTGGCTGTTGTCCATTTGCTGGATGGCTGCGGTGATGGTGGGCTGGCGGGCCTGCTTCTTGGCGAGCGCAGTGGAGAGGGGGTCCTGCGCAAGGGTGCTGTCGAGGGCGGTGGGCTTGATGGAGATGGGCGAGACGGGCGGGAGGGTATGGAGGCTGTACTGGTGCTGCTGCTGCTGCTGGTGCAGCGACTGAGCCTGGATGGAAGCGAGGGTGCGGTACTTTGAGGGGGAGGCCGGCGCTGTCGCTGGCTGGAGCCAGGACAAGGCCGAGGCGTGGGCAAGGGAGTAGGTGTCGTCAGTCGAGTGGATGGTGCTGTGGGGGTAGTTGTAGAGGGATGAGAGGTCGACAGGAGTGCTGATGAGAGTCATGGTGATGGTGATGGTGTGATTGTGATTGTGATTGGAAGAAAGAAAAGCGGTTGATGGGAAATGCAAAAAGAATGGGCCCGGCTTATATGAAATATGACGAGGGGACTGAGAAGTTGTGTGTCACACATTTGCACCGCACACCTCACACCCCAAGAGTCATCCTCATCGTATCAGATCGCTGTGGGCGTGAGTCGGTGACTGAGTGGGTGAGTGGGTGAGTGGAGTCCAAGCCACCCGCTGCAAGAGAGAAATCTCGCATGACGAGTGACTCAACTCGTCAGTCAGTCAGTCAGTCAGCCAGTCAGTCAGTCGTTCACCCAGTCAGAGCGGTGTCAGAGCGTTCAGCGTGCACGCCACCGCACCCTCTCGCTCACCTCACTGCAACGCACCATCCTGCACGCATATGAACACAGCATCCCGTTCTATGTCGACATCGGATCACGTTCTTTCTTGGTCTCTATTGCTCTCACTCTCTATCTATCTCTCAATCCCATGGGCTACCTACCCCTCACTTTTTGTGAGGTCTCTCGCTCTCCCCCGTCACCGTCATTGGGCTGCGGCCGCAGGAAAAAAAAAATAGGTATGTGATTTTCCTGTGCCGCATGCAGCCAGGATCTTGGTGTGGATCCAACAAAAATGGTGTGCCTTTGCATGTGTGTGTTTAAAAAAAAAAGTTGCCTGCGGTGCACCTGCAACTCTGATGCACTGCTGCACTGCTGCACCCTGCATCCTTGCTCTTTTTTCCTCTCCACTCACCGCAGGCTGACAAGCAAAAAAGAAATAAAAAACAAAAAAAAAACATGCCCGGCAGGAGCAGGCAGGCACACAGCTACGATAGAGCAAAAAGGATCAGAGTAGTATGTGCAGTCGATCCTTTGAATTTTGTGGCCAACCCTTGGCCCTCTTGCAGAGGAGGGCTCTTCCGATAATCGATTCCCAGGAAACATGCATGCTTCGTGAACCATAAACATGATCAGAGCAATTTTTTTTTTGAACAAGCGAGGCAGCTCAACTTGTCTACGAGCGCGAGATTTGTGATTTATGTGCCTGTGAGATCAGGGTCGTCAAGACTTGGTTTCATCTCGAGGCCCGCTCTCCCCTCTGTCCGACTCTCTCTCGTTCTCTCGTTCTTTGTTTGTTCCTTTAGCCCTCGCCCTCTGCGGCCTTCCCGCGATTCCCAAGGCACGGGCTATCGGCTCTCATTGCGGCAGATTCAATGCACCACGCCAAGCACTATAGCAAGACTTGGATAGCATGGGAGAGAGAGAGAGAGAGAGATGGGTGCTTTACTGAAGATGGTGAATTATAGTATTGAACGCTCTACATACACCACCATAAGCACACTTGCGATATAGTCTATCGGCGCAGAGAGCGCGCGCGACTTCAACCCTCTTTCAGATCGCTGGATGTTTCAGCGAGAGCATTTGTTTTCGTGTCCGTGTTGCGTTGTTTTTTTTTTTTTTCTTTTTGGTATCCGACCAAAGGCTCAAGTACCTACTCTGTACGTTCTAATTGTACTTTCAAGGCTGTAGTATCGGGACAGGATACATGAAGCGTCTGTAATGGTAATAATATTGGCCACATTGTCCCAGGAATGAAAACTATTGTAGACTAGTCTACTGTAAAGAGAATGTTTTTTAGTGCTCTCGAATCTTTTCTTTGCTCCTGCACGGGTTACACCCCTGGATAGGCAGGGGAGGAGGAGGAGGAGAGGAAGGCGTGAAGGTCATCAACTGGGCGCCTCTTGCGTGTCAGTGAAGGTTGTGTTTTTGTACCAAAAGTGTAGTACCATGATGGAAAAAAAAACAGGATTGAATAACTTCAAAGCAGGAAAGAACAACATTGCCAACACTTGCGCCAATATCTCTTTCTTTTGTGTCTCCTTTTCTTTCTGTCCCAGATGTTCCTGCGATTCTAGGATAGGGAAAGTGTCTAGCGGGCTGGGCCGACACATTTTTTTTTCATGCGTGAAATAAAAAAATAAAGCGAACAACGACAAGCATGAAAGGGGTAAAGGGGTGGGGTACACAGATAAAAAAAATCATGGGCAGATGTACATACGGAACACACCTCAGCAAATGAGCCAAGGGAGATAGAGTCAGAAAAGTGAGAGAGAGAGAAAGTGAAGAGAGTGAAAGAGATGGACTGAGGAGAGGAGAGGGAAACGTGCCTATGCAAAAGTAGACTCGCGTTTGCATATTCGGAGCTGAAGCGTTTTTTTTTTTTTTTTTTTTTTTTTGCTGTGGACATGAATATCCTATCATGCAAGTCGCACAAAGACATATGGCATGTTCTCAGTTCGCTTATGCAGAGTCAAGGAGGCACACAGGAGATCTGATGCACTGGTCGCCGTCCTCGTCGCGAGTTTGCCCAGATGACAGTGGTGAACTGGGTCTTTCTTGCTGATGGCGACAAACGCTAAAAGTCCTGGAAGAATGAAAAAAAGACAGCCCAAGCCGTAGTGACAGATGCATCAGTGCATCAGTGGCAAGTGCGGTGCAGCAATGGCAGGTGCATCGATGGCAGGTACAGCTGTGGCAGGTGCAGCTGTGGCATGTACAGCTGTGGCATGTACAGCTATGGCAGGTGTAGCGAAACACAGCTGATGTTTTTGTCGCGGACTATACCACGCCTGGGTCAAACGCGCCAGATCCTGTGAGTTTTTACCTGAAGAGGCGTATTGAAATACAAGCACTGTCAAGGCGGACTTACCAACGAAGCTCCCGTAAAGAAAACACCATCAGCATAGACAAGGAGAGAAAAGACGCAAGAATGTTCGGACTCAATTGATCATACACCTGCTGCTCTACTGTGTCCCTGTGCGGGCACTTGCATGTCCGATAAACGCATTAGAATTTAAAAAGAATATACCTCTGTTGAGTTGTGTGCACTAGCCGATCTCTCTACCTCAGGCTGCTCATTCAATCAAGCGGCCATAGACTACACTCCAGCAACAATCACTGGCATTCATGCCTTTCGGCATCATCCATCCACACCCTGTGTACAGTAGTACATCAGGAGCCCAAGATTCAATTGCTAGAGTAATCTTTAGTGTACATGGTGAACTCGTGAATGTGCAGTGCTGTACTGCATTTGATGTACAGCATTTATGCACCACTGTATTGACAACACAAGCACTGTGATGTCCCAGAGATCTATAAAGCATTCAAGGAGAAGACATCAAGCAGAATGAGCAAGGTTAGGGAAAAGCATGAACGCACACCCCACGGCTCAGGCGCCGCATACGTTTGCACTGCACATGTAGATCTTTACAGCCAAAAGAGGGTTTTCTTTCGGTCGAAATGAAAACAAACGTGGGGGGACGATGACGGATTCATGCCAGGTGTAGGAGAAACGAGCATACGAAAGGTTTCAAAGGCATGCTGGCTACGCATCATCTCGGTCGCCTAGTATCAGAGAGCAAGTGAGAGAAAGAGAGGAAGCATGAGAGAGGGGAGAGAGATACGGCGAGCGAGCGCGAGAGCGAGAGAAACAGAGACTTGCAGACTTGCAGAACCGGACGCCGATTTGCAACATTGTTGGGCGCTTCCGACCACACAAGCCCTATCCCACTCACACTAGTCAAGGGGTCGTGGTCAAAGACACCAGCAAGGGGTGGGGTGGGAGCTGAGGCAAGAGGTGATTGGGATGGATTACTCTTTCAACGTTCCTTCGATCACCGACAGCACGTCGTGATGACGCTTGCTGCTGGGCAAGCAAAAGTGCTCTTTGATCATGGACATGGACACCGGATGCCACCATTGCCACTGCCACTGCCACTGCCACTCTGCCTCGGTCCTCAAGAAGGACAGGAGGACCATCATCCCGCTCTACAAGGCCGAAGGGAGTTCGTTCCTGCTCTCGCCTGAATTTCATGCACTGTGTATATAGCGGTTTCATTGCCAAACTATATGAGCGATTGGGTATGATTGTTTGTTTGGATGTATCACCCCATCCCCTCGCTACCCATGGGCATCCACGACCCATGGCACACACCGCTGGCCACCCTACCAATGGCCTGCAAGCAATGATCCAGCAAACACTCTGGCCCGCCCGTGGGTAGGCGATAGTAGCAATAATAAGACGGTATAGAGAGCATGGTTGCCGCACCCCATCCTTCCCTATCGAGACTCGTTCAGGTCTGTTGTCTCCGTTTATCGGCGCCATTGCCTACCGTGGGTCGGTGTCCAATGGTCGCCTTCTGTTCTATGCCCTTGTCTCATGCTTTTTGTTGGCCCAGTCCATCGTCCCATCCGTTCCTTTGTCTGCTCGCCCGTCCATCCGTGTCCCTCCTCCCCTTTCACCCCTTTCTCGCCCTTGATAGTTCACCGACCTTTTTTTTTCTTATTTTTTTTTTTTTATGTATCTTGCATGGTGCGCATCGTCGATAGAAAAACGATGTTGCTTTACCCATCTTGCCGTATCACTTTGAGCGTCCCTGTTCAACAATGCGTCCAACATTCAAAATAGGTTTGCTTGTCTCTTTTCATAAAGCTGATAATATACTAAAGAAAGAAAAAGAGTCCGAATGAGCCCAGTGATGCCCACTCTTTCAGTAACCCCGGGCATGATCTTATGATCGTCCAAGGCCGCTGTCGTCGATGGCTGAATGTCGTGAAGATGGAAGACAGGCCGACGTGGACAACGGGCCGCATAAAAACCAGCCAATCTTGAGGACGAACTCAGTCGTCCCTGCATTTAGGCCAAAGACACTGTTTTCTCTGGCCCCTTTTGGGAACTGTGGAAGGAGGAAGGACGACACGACCACTAGGTGGCAGGTGGGTACCCGGACGCGGCTGGAGTGGGAGCCCTCCCTCAGGACGATCAATGGTTCAGAAATCATCAGAGCCAGAGCAAGAGCCATGGGCAAGGATCGAAATAGACAAACGGCCAGCAAATCAGGACAGGTCGTTTGCTGTCCCGACTCGAGGAAAAAAATACCAACTATAAAAAGATGCCACCTTGGCCATACCCTCTCTCTCTTTTCCCCTCTTTCCCCTTCAGTCCTTTGCATTCTCTCTTTCCCTTCTCCTTCGCCCTTCATCGCCTGTCCTCTGTCCCACTTTGATATATATATCCATCCGTTCAGTCTCCGGCTCCACCCCACCCGATCCTCGACTTGCACCCCATCGACCCGTGCACTCTCTCTCGCGTCTCTCCCTCCGGCTGTTTTGCATGGTATAGATAAGCTCCCTTGTCGCAGTATTGTCGCCACCCTACCTCCACACCATCCACCTCATCTTTCGTGGTCGTCGCTCTTCTTCTTCACGAACCTGGCTCCCTCAGTCCTCTCCTCCGAGAGTTCTGCACCTCTTTTTTTTTTGTTTGCTCAAAGTTTCGCCTCTGCATCGCATAGCATCTGATAAGTAATTACGCATTCTCACTCATGCATCCATACGCACAAGCACGATGCACGCGCAAAACTCTCGTACCCAGTACCTGGTTCAGGTCTTGTTGACGCATACACTTTCGATTCCTGTATCCCGTTCCTCTGCATACCAGTGCTGATCCGAAGGATATCAGCCTGACCAGCCTTGAACCTCGCTTGTATGCCCTCCCTCCTTGCTTCTCTCACTCGCTCTCGCTCTCTCATTTGCGCCCGTCAACATTCAGCACGGTGGGTCGTTCTGTACCTTCAACTGTGGTCTTTTGCGTCTCTTTTTTGCCCTCGAGCACATTAGGCTTTGAGTCTCCTTGATCTTGTTGTTTTTGTACCCATACAATCTTCTATTTTCTTTTCTTGTCTCCTGTGCGCCCTTGACAGATATTCCCATCTCCCGACCTTGTCTTCTCGTCCGTTCTTTTTCTCTCTTCTCGTGCTCTTTTGTCCCTCTTCTTTTTCTCCTTCCCTCTGTCTTGTCGTCTCCCCTCTTCTCTATCTCTGGCTCTTTGTTCCGGGGCAATCGTTAGATTGTAAAAGAAACCTAACAGCCCTTCTTAGGCTCCTCTTGAACAATATTAGACAGTGGTAGCATAAAGCACTATCCCATCTCTACAGCTCCAAGATATCCACCAAGGTATGAGCAGCACGTCGTGTTTGTTGAAGATCTTTTTTGCATGCAGCTGGATCCGCAACCATGTTTGTGTATCTGTTCTGCGTTTGTGTTCACGTCAGTGCAGTCTGTGTGCCTGCTTGTGTGTGTGTGTGTTGTGTGTTCCCCTCTTGCTCTTCCCTCTCTCTCCTTCGAACTCCCGCTGAGTTTGCCGTCTTCCCGTCCTTCCTTTTGTGTATGTGTCCCTCCCCTTGTATTCATTCATGCGCTCTTCCCAGTCCATCCTCCATCATCCATCGTTCATCGGAGCATGCCTGTCCCTCTGTGTTGCAACCAAACTCTCTCCGTACCTCAATCCCACACCCTGAGGGCCAAAAAAGAAAAGAGAAACACCACCCATCGTTGCACACAGTCTTCCCTCTCGCTCTCTCTCTCTCTTGATCGGGGTCTTGCTTAGCCGGAATCTGCAGAGCGGTCTCTCACAATGACCTTGTTAAAAGAAAGGGCAGCAAAGAAAAAAATTGGGACGGTGCGATGGCATGGAACGGGATAACGCAATATGGAAGCTGGGATGGGAGGTTAGACGGGCTACTGGGATAATGGGCGTCTAGAAGGTGCCTCGAACTCAGGAAAGGGCGAGAAAAAAAAAGAGAGAACACGTTCTCGTTTTGTTCAAACATGGTCACCGAGAATATCGTGCACCCCGCTCCCCTTGTTGACTGTTGCGCACCTCCTTTTTGACACGCGTCCACGGAAAAGTTTCTTTTTGTGAGGATGCAGCCATGAGCTCTCTACAGAATAACTGTCTTTGGTCGCTGTGCACCAACGGGCCTCCTTTTTTTCTGGGTCGCCAGGTCCTTCTGCTGTTGCACATTCCCATTACACCTGCAGTCGGTTTAGACTTGCAACGCGTTCAGGTCAAGGTTTTAAGATTATTATTTTTTTGCTCCTGCGAGGTAGAAGATGCAGCGAGGGAGAGTTGAGGAGATGTTTGCGCTGTGGGGTGAATCTCGAGTATTTGAGCAGATAGATGGGGAGCAAATAGAGTGCGCGACTGAGAAAAAAGAGTTGCTAGATCGGGAGTGGGACAACCGACGTGAGTGAGTATGGCTGGCATTCTTTTCCGCCTCGTTTGTTGTTTTGTGTTGTGTTTTCTATTTTGCGCCCACAGCCCTGGTCTGCTCTTGCTCTTGCTCTTTCTCTTGAGCCAGCGTTGGTCCGGTCCAGCGTGCCAAGCAGACAGTAATGCAAAAGAAAGAAAAGACAGGCGACAGGCCGACGACGATCTTGTTTTCCATTGCTCTCCTTTTTTTTTCTGGTCCTATTTTCTCGCATATGGGAAAGACAAGATACGGTTGTTGCGATACGATACCGTACCATGGAGAACATACCTCCGTTTGCATTTCAATTAGATTTGCTTCTTTGCTCGTCTGTTTGCAATAGTCCAATTCAATGGCCGGCTTCGACATTCGCAGACACGCTCCTGTATTCACTCTGTGTACTCTATTGTCTACACTACTGCATTCTGCAGATGGGGGAGAGTGGTGTGTGTATGTGTGTATGTGATGCACCTAGTCTATATACAGTCGGAGGGAGGGGCCATCGATGCCATTAGACCATGGCCACTAATGTTTTTCTTTTCTCTCTTGTATTTGTTATATTCCCTTTTGCCCATCCCTCTCTTCTTTTCTCTCTCTCTCTCTCTCTCTCTCTCTCTCTCTCTCTTTGTCTTTCGTCTCTCTCCTCGCCTTTCTCTCTCTTTTCCTTTTCCTTTCTCTCTTCCTTTCTCTCGCTGTCTCTCACTCTCTCTCACACACACACCCTCTCTCTCACGCACCCGCTTGCCCTCCACCCCTCTCGCCTGTCACTCCTTCCCTTTCCCTGTCCTCGTTGCCCTTGACCTCTCCTCATCCTACCCTCACACACCCCACCCCCTTCGCCGCCTCGTCGCCCCCCCTTCACCTCCGCCACCCTATCAACTCGCCCGCCCGTCTCTTTCCACGCGTCTCCTCTTGGTGCCTGGCGAAACCTGCTATCGTTCCCTCAGCAGCAGCACAACCACACTGTGGGTAAGACACTCCTCAACGGACACGATACTCAACCTCCCTGGGTCCATCCCTTCTGCCGTCTCTTTATTCCAATTCTTGATCCAAATGGCCATTCCTAAAGCCAAATCAACCCAGCCAGCCAATCTCTTTGTTCCTTTTGACCAACCTTGCATTCAAGGCGATCAGCCTCCCTCTGAACAAGTTCACTCAATTCCACTACCCATCCACGCTTCAAATCCGACCCCATGCCAGAGGGTCGACTCGACTGTAAAATGAGGAGAGCAAAGGGGGAAAGAAAGAGCAGGCTCTTGCAACGACTATGCCCTATCCACAAAGACACTTTTCCTCTATGGTTCCATACTCCCACTGGACCTTCAACAAAACCAGTAAAAGAAGGCGGACTGGCTAGCATTCCTCGACTGCCGTGCCTGTGGGTGGGGGCGGCGATGGGCAATGGCAAAAGCCTTTTTCCCAAGCGGGCTGATCCGTCGGTGCGGACATGACGCGTTTTTTTGACACAGTTCAGCCTCACTCCGCCCTCTGCGTCCAGCACCCCTGGGACCACCCTACCACCCTGGGACCATTCTTCGGGAGGATAGAGAGGAAGGCGTCCATTCTCGAGCTCTCATTCTCCGCTCCCTTCTCTTTCGCACACAATTTCACACACACGCATACACACACACAACCAGACACACACATACACGTATGCTGTCGCTCTCGCTTCAGAACACTTGTCATTTTTACTCTCCAGCGCGCACACTCCACACATCCACGCGCCCCACACATGTTCATGCACAACACATCTGTCATCCTGCGCCATAAACCATATCTGCATGCACAAAACACACACCAGCCATGAAAAAGAGTGCGTTTGACTGCGTCTGTGTCTGTGTCCCTTTTGTGTTTACTGCGTGTGTGTGTGTGAGCAGGCGAGTGAGCCAACGGCAACGGCTGTTGTCGCTTCCCATCCCAGCCATCAATTATTGTTGTTTTAGATGCTATGACGGACAGATCTTTGTGTTCCGGTCTATCAACCTTGTGCTGTCCACAAACCATATGTTAATCGCCGCCGCTCTTTCCTTCTTTTTCTTCTCTTTCCCTGCTTCCCCTCACGCCAGACTAGCCGCTTGATTCTCACAACAGACCGATCGCTCCCACGCCTCGTTCATGGACTATAGTCTGTCCACTCTACTACAGCAAGAGCCCCACTATTCACTAGAGTCACCTCAGCATCCGGCGCAACAGACCCGCACTCCGAGCCACCCGCCGCAGCCATCCTACCCTCCGCCTCTCGAAGGACGCGATCCCCAGCTGCCCTATCCATCTGCCCCTTCTCTTAAAGACTTGTCCATCTCCGAGGCACTGCCTGTCGTTGTTCCGTGCCCAGGGCTGCCGTTAACTCTACCTCCGAGTCCCATCCCAGCCCAGCCTCTGCCGTCGCGTCTCCCTCAACTCAACCCTCCTGGAGACTCTCTTCTCTGGCAGACTCACTCGTCCTCACCTCAGCCCTTTAACTTGGACACTTCATCCGTCATGGACAGCGCCGCTTGGCCAGGAAGCAATGCCTCTGCACAACACAACGTTGGCCCCATCCCCATGGGCTTTGAGTGGTCCCGCGAGCAGAACCTCAGCCCATCGGACTCGTCCGCACGGTCCATTGGTCTTCAGAACACGTTCCACGCCCAAGGCGCCAATCAAAACAGCGCGAACAACAACGGAAATGGAAACGGCAATACTGCCGGTGGACCTGGCAACCTGGTGGAGGAATCGGGCCTGGGCCACAATGGCGTCCCTGGCGGCGTAGGAAGCGCATCCGCCCACCACAATGGCGACCCATTGGCCTCGACCCTGGCCGCCAACACCCTGCCACAATCAGGCGACCTCCAGCTCCGCACCAACCCGCCTTCGCCGCCGCGCGATGACTCGCATCATCACCCGCACTCTCACCACACCCAGCAGCCGCAGCTTCATGTTCATCATACCCATTCTCAATACCATCATAGCCAAATCTCGGGACATGAGCTCTCCCAGCATGAACAGCAACAGCAGCAGTCCTTCCAGTCGCAGCACTCTGCCTACGCCTCGGCTCATTACTATGCGGAGCCAGACCAGCATGACCCGTATGAGCATGGTCGGATGCACAGTGGAGGACTCGTTGGACATTCCTATGGCCACTCCCACGACAACCTTGCAGCGCTCACGCCGCCCCCACCTGCTCCAGTTCCCTCTCATGATTTGCCACCATTGCGCACTCGACTCACCAACACCATCTGGGAGGACGAGCACACGTTTTGTTATCAGGTCGATGTAAAGGGTGTCTGCGTTGCTCGACGTGCCGGTAAGTTTCAAGTTTCAATGTTGGAAGCGCGTGTGCTTGACCATCACCCATCAAGTCGTCATGTGCTGACTTGACTTTGCATGTGTGAATGTGTCCTTCTAGATAACCACATGGTGAATGGAACAAAGCTGCTCAATGTCGTCGGCATGTCTCGAGGCAAAAGAGACGGAATCCTGAAGAACGAGAAAGGCAGAGTCGTGGTCAAGGTCGGCGCCATGCATCTGAAGGGAGTCTGGTACGATAGAGTTGCAGCTGCCTGCTTTTGGGTGATCGGAGTGCCTTAGAGATCAGAGAGGCTAACTATTCGCTTTCGCACTTGTAGGATCCCCTTGGACAGAGCGATGCATCATGCAAAAGCGCACAACATTGAGGAGAGCCTTTATCCCCTCCTTGTGGACGACCCAACCACATTTCTATACCAGCATCCACACACAGCCCAAGTCCCATCAGGTTAGTAACCGATCTGCGTACGCACCATCTATGCCTAGGCTAGCCGTTTTGTCTGGCACCAATATTAACCGAGCTCTGTGCATCCCCTTAGACATGAGATGGGCTCCTCAATCGCAGCAGCAGCATGGCTCCTACCACGAGACCGACGACTCACCGAGAGCGAGACACTCAGACATGCACCCCAACCATCAATTTAATCAGGGTGTTCACGGCGACTACTACTCCCAGCATCATACCGTCATTAGAGGCCACGGCGTCAACAGCCCGCATGGATCGCCTCACGGGAGCAATGGTTCTTTATCTGGGGGTAAGGGGATCATGCTTCAATTGATGAGCTTTTTCTATACCCCATATATTGTATTTCCTTGTTTTTTTGCGCCGTCACTCATCTTCATGTGCCTGTCCGTTTTCTTCTCTTTTTTTTTTTTTGTTTCTTGCGATTGCTGCCATGATGTAGATGAGGACCGAAACTTGGTCTCCCCATTTGATTACCGCGTGCAACCTTCGATGAGTGCAGGTGGACTGATCGGTATTCCTTCAGGAGGACAATCGTCGGTGTCGGACATGCGCGCAGGAGGTCATCACGCAGCATATTATGGACACCAGGCTAGCCCTAATCATTACTATCGGGCTCATATGCAGCAGGGGTACCAGGACTCGATCGTCCATCCCGGCCAGCACCAGCTCCAGCTCGGAGGATCCCTTGCTAATGACTCCCCCCCGCCACTTCAAACATCCTCAGCGCATGGTAGGCTAATGATACCAATAATAATATAGCTATTCCTGTTCAAAGGTGTCGCTCGACGTTAGAGTCGTTTATATCTCTCTTGCTCAATTGATGGTTTCCCCACTGTGTCTTTACCTATAGACGGGCCACAAAGTCGTATTCATGCCGGTATTTTGACGGGGCAGAAACGTGGCTATGGCGCCAATGTGCCCGAGGCCGCTCATACCTATTACAGCAACCACCAGGTGCATTCTCAGAAACAGCACAACATCCCTGATGTATACCCAACCGACCCTGGCCAGTTCGGCCTCCCGTCTTCGGGGGGCATGAGCGGCGGCAATTTTTCGCCACCTATGTCAATGACCCCCTCGGAGCCTCACTCACCAATGTCTCAACAGCAGCAGCCGCATCACGCACAGGAGCAGCACCCTGATCTTCAGCTTCAAAACCAGGGACTTGCCCGTCAAGGTTCTGGTTCAACCGTCCAGCCGATGAACCCACCAAGTAAACGACCGCGCCAGGTGTCTCGCGGCGTCTCGATCCCGACCGAATCGTCGGCGCCCTCTTCGGCCCAATGGTATACTCGCGATGAGGGCTTCGATCGCTCTAATGGTGGTCACGCTCTGCCCTCCGGTGACGCACCAGGTGCAGGATCTGTTGGCTATAGCATCCCTAATGATGGCAGCAACGGTGGGATCTACTACGACAACCTTACGATGGCGCAGCAGCAGCAACAATCCAAGTCATTTAATGCCTCCCGCGAAGGGGATGCAGGGCAGGCAGGTCGGCCACGATTCATGCCCGGCGCTGCTCAGACACCGCTGCAGTACGCTGCCGCAGGACCTTCATCGCCTCAGCGATCGCGTAGTAGGCTGTCATCGTACCAGGACGGATCCTCGGCAGGTGGTGCGATGCCTCAGCAGAGTGGCATGACGCCCTTTGGGCGGACACAGAACTCGATGAGCCCGGACGATACCAAGCAGGTGGGATATGGGCGCGCTCAATCAGGACCTGAAGGCGAATCGAACGTGCAGCTGATCAAGGTGGAGGGCGTCTCTGCTGGTTTCGGGCATGATCCTACGAACTGGTCGTAAGAGTAGGCAAGCTCTCGTTTTCTATGTTTTTCTTTCTTTTTTTTTTTTCTTCATCTGCTTCACACCAACCCAACTTACCCAACCCTACACTTCTTGCTTAATCTGCTTCTTGTTTGCATGCTACTTTTTTCGTTGACTGTTGATTGTTCTTGTTTGTCGGTTGTTCGTTTTTTTTTATCTGAATTTGTTACACGCGTGGGGTGGGAGAAGAGGACAAGAGAAAGGGAGCGCGAGAAGAGAACATTCATCAAAAAAATATATATCCCACGTCCCCATCTTCTATACCTCCATTTGCTTTGCGTTGTTGTCCTTTCCTTTTTCTTTCCCTTTTTTTCCGTCTTTTCTTTATTGCTACGGTAGCTCCTGTTTCCTACAGCTTCATTGCCTGTCCTTCATAGATGGAACGCGATCAAACACACATAAAAAAGAAAAAGAAAAACAGCGATACAGCAGTACCACGTTATACTTGCACGCACGCACGCGCCCCCCCCCCCCCCCCCTGCTTTTTTCATTTTTGATTTTTCACACATAGCGAGCGAGGCAGCCAGTCTTCTTCCCAGCACCACTCTTTATCCTCTTATCCTGACAGCCTGGCATGGTCATCGCACGCCTCCTCTTCTAATCGTCACATCTCCAGTTGCCTTTCGCCATGAACTCGCCTCCACCCATCACCTCCCGCGCCAATCGGCGCCGGGCACTCAGCCTCGACAATCCAGCCACCCCATTGCTGGGCACGATCGCACGGCGGAAGAGCGACAAGCGGGAGCAGGACGAGGCAGCGCAACGCATTCATCGCATGCATGTGGTCTCTGGCTGCCAGTGCTGTTCCATGTACGCCGTTGTCGCACTCCTCTCCCTGGCTGTCATGGGCATTGTCTTTTATGCACGGAGACCCAACGCGTTCACACCTTCGCTCCCAGACATGACTCCAGGCCAGACTCTTCCAGGTCAGCGCGCACACACCATCTTCCCACGACATTGCAGCACCTGCCTGTGGTAGGAAGTGCCAAAGCGCTTTCCTTCCAGACACTGTCGACTGACTTGTACTGCATATGCCTTTGCGTCTCTTGAATGGATGCGCCTTTTTTTGCTTTTTTTTTTTATTAGACGTGTTCAATCCTCACACTGCTTGGGAGCACCTTGCGGCGATAACAACCACCCCACACCCCTTCAATTCACGCGCCAACTCGGACCTGACGAGAAAGTATATTCAGGACCAGTTTCGGGAACTCCAGGCTGAGGCCATAGCCTTGGGTCGGCGGAACGTACGCTACGACGATGGACTAGACAACTCCACCTGGACGCGGCGGCAAGAGACTAGACCCGACGATGGTGAGCAGTTGCAGCCGGAAGAGGTCCTTGAAGTTGTGCAGGGCGATAACATGGTCATGTGGGTCGGAGGAGTCGTGGATTCTGTAGAGGACAATGTCCCTGTCAGCATCGAGATAGACGTGGACCAGGAGAGTCAGACCGCACTCCTGGTGTCGGCACACTATGGTAACGCTTTTTTTTTTGTTCCCTCGTGGTGTGCTTTTGCCGGCGATGGGCTCATGTTAACCCCATTGTTATGTACATCTTTGCTAGACTCTGTTGCAACGACTTATGGAGCGACCGATGATGGAGGAGGGGTTGCGGTGGCTCTTGCCATGATCCGTCACTTCATCCACCACCCCGTCCAGCACACGCTCATTTTCAACCTTAACAACGCCGAAGAACTTGGCATGTTTGGCGCCTCTGCATTCATGGGCGCACTTTCCAACAGTACGATGGAGACGGGCAGCGGACATCCCTGGAAGAAATATATCAGAGCCTTCATAAACCTTGGTAAGGCGAGGAGAAAGCTACGAGAACCTTTGTTTTGGTTGCTTGAGTGATATCGGCTCATTTCAAATCGGTGCTGACCAACCATCTTTCATCACCCACATGTCCATAGAGGGTGCTGGGTCTGGTGGACCATCGCTCCTCTTCCGAGGCTCCAATTACGACATCATTCGCCACTACGCCGATAATGCACCATACCCCCACGCGTCTGTATTCGCGAACGACCTCTTTCCGCTGCGTATCATCCAGAGGTATCTTTACATATCAGGATTTAGCAAGGCAGCCACAGCATGGGGATGTCCAAGGAATTGGCTAGATGTCTAACCAATTGCACCTGACCCTGTTTTCTTAGTGAGACGGACTACAGCGTTTATACCCGACATGGACTCCAAGGCCTGGATATCGCCTTTTACCAGCGCCGAGCCATGTACCACTCGATCACAGATGACCTACCGATCCAGTCGCTGTACCATATGGGATCCAATGCTCAGGCAACCATTACTGGATTGTGCAACACACCTTACCTGGACTCAATCCAACTTGCAAGCAGCCGAGCCACACCCAAGCCATCATCGGAGCCCTTCTCGCCACGGGCCCATTTTGCCGGAAAGGGCGTCTTTTTTGATGTTCTTGGCAAACAAATGTTCATATGGGAACTCTGGACGCTGCTTTTATCCAACACCTTTTTTTTGGGTCTGGGTCTCCCAGTGCTGACATGGGTGATGGTGAAAATCGGAGTCGCCCTGATGAAGAAACGCCGAGACCGGGGACACCGCCTTCGGTCCACCGTGGAAAACCCACATTCCCTCCGCAGTATTCTGGATCCGTCATCACAATCGCTTGCAGAGTTTTCGGAAGACGGCAGTGCTCCTCTTTCGCCCCTCAACAGCAATTATCGTCATCGCAGGCGGCACAGTGCTTCTCTAGAACACGACCAGCACGATCCACCAGGGAAAAGGGCGATTGTCAAGACGGTGGGCTATATTATTCTGATCATTGCGCTAGATATTGGAGCCCTGTTGGGAGTGTCCAATTGGTTAGAGCGGGTCAATCCCTTGGCACGGTATTCTCACCCATGGCTCGCCCTGCTGGCCTTGGGATGGCTCCTGTTAGTGGTGAACACGGTGGTTGTGTACTCCATCACGCTCTTTGAAGCCCTCGTCTGCGGCCCGGTCCCGGTCGTGCGAGGAACAGCGCAATGGACCATTGCTCTAGGACTTTGGTGGTGGCTCGTCGTGCTTGTTATTGGAACGGGCGTGGCAGGCTGGCTCGGTATCGGTGCACTTTACGGAAGCACCGTGTTGGCAGTTTGTGCTGGCACAGCTGCACTTGTCCAGATTGCCTTCAGCTTTATACCCCCAGCGACCGATGCCAAGGGCCCGCGAAAGGTCTGGATTGCGGTCCTGGCCCTCAACCTTTTGCTCCCCGGGATGTTGATTCTTGATCTCTTGGTGCTTGTGGTCCACATGGTCGGACACACGTTCGCTGGCGGCAACGCTGGGGGTAGTAAGTGGGAGGAGAAAAACAAGAAGAATATTGTTGACAACATGACCGAATGTGAAATACAAGTTACTCATCCACAACTCCGTTTCTCTCTTCCTCTTTACTTTTTTTTTTTATATTTTTTTTATATATTCTCTGCTCGCGCGCGTAGTGTACATAGCCTACGGAGTGTTCTTGATTCCCATCTTTCTTTCCATGGTGCCTGTTATCTCGCGGGCACGAAACTTCAAGATGGCGCTGATCTCAGAGCTGTTGATGCTCGCGTTGCTCTTCTGGGCGCTCACTAGCGTGGAGCCATTTACAGATCAGGACCCTGCAGGTATTTCCTTTTCACAGTACTACAACCAAACAGCACGGACTTCGTATGTCGAGCTTTCGACGACTGCAGGACCAGGCTACCTTGACCGAATACTTGAGCACGTTGCCGAAAGGGATACAGAGTCACAAAGTACGTTTGGTACGAGCGTCAAGTGCTCACCTATTACTGCCAAGGGACGCTTGGAATCGTGCCGGTTCGAACCTAAGCGCCAAGTCTTTGAGGATCTTGGTCGAGATGTCCCTGTGCATGCAGAGTGGCTCTCCCCGCCCAAGAGAGAGGGCGCCGAGGGTTGGCGAGAGGGTCGCTTACAGATCTTGGCGGTCGAATCCAGGATCTGCTCCGTGTACTTGGCAGAGACATCGGTGGGCATGGAGACAGAACTTTGGTTCGAACCTGCAGTGGGAGTGCCACCAACGCCGAGCAAGGAGGATGAGATTCGGGAGCAGCCAGCCGTCAATCACTACCGCAAGACACTCCATGTGTGGGCTCGGGAATGGAACCGTGCGTGGGTAGCTGGCATTCGAGTGAAGGAGCAAAAGTTGCCACAACATCAACCGCATTCTCAGAACGAGACTTTTGACGAGGAAGAAGGGGCTGTCTACAGCCCCAAAAAGACGCCGACAGTGTCCTTGAAAGTCGTGTGTGGATATGATGACTGGAGCTCGGAGCAAGGATATGCTTCCGAGTTTAACCGTCTGCGTACTCGTATACCTGGGTGGACAAGGATAAGGGATGGTGGTATGAACCCTGAGGGTCTCTTCACCGTCGGCGTTGATATGCATTTTTGATGGAGTATATTACAAGTTTCAATTCATCCATCATTTCATAAACGGCCATGTCTCTCGTCTATGATTCTATTGAGATTTCGTTGTCTATAATTATAGGTTGTCTAAAGAATTGGTGCTGTGTATCTGTCGCAGGTAAATGATGGGTTGATCCTGTAGTATTGTCGAAAACTGATTAGGGTGGGGGTCGCGGCGTCCGGTTTGCTACCATGCGAACGCAGCCAGGTCATAAAGGGCACGTCTCTGAAGATGGGCTTGACGGCGCGCTTTGATATTGGCCCTGGGATGGGAAGCCTGAGAAGCCTTATGGGTAGCAGCATCAACAGCAGCTACTGACACCAAGAGAGTGAAAATGGCCAAAGCAAGCACGAGGGTGGTAGGTGCGCGGAACATTTTTGTTTCAAAGCTTTTTTTTTGGTGCCTGAGGTGTGCAAAAAATCAAAGACGAGTGGGGAGGAAAAAAAAAAAAAAGAACGGGCTGAGGGCAACATAAATTCTTCAAACGGCAAATAAGTCGTACCGTTGCATGTTGAGCAAGGAAGGAGTCGCAAACGAATGGGTCAGCTGTTGTTACCCATTTGTCCAGTCTCCCCCGTTATTGAAACGTAATAAAAGGCTTTCTCTTTCTGTTTTCAAGGTTTCCTTGGTGCAGCTCGTGCTATGGAGCGTTCTGGCCAAGGAGACGGGCGGAATTTTAAGGAGACTGAAAACCAGAATCAAGGGCTACAGAGACTCGATCTCGACTGCTGTTTGGTCCAACAATGTCCCCAGCGAAAACACAACTTACAAATATGTGGTTTTTGTTCTGCTTTTTCTACTTTTTTTTATTTTGGGTCATTGTTGTGCGGAAATGGTTATATATTAGAACAGAGCGAGGAAGGTGATGAGGCAGAGAAGGGGCAAGAGAGAAGGAGAGAGCGAGAGGGGGAGAGGGAGAGAATGTGCGTGTGTGTGTGTATGAGAGGGTGACGGAATGAAGTGATGGCAAAACAACACGAACGAAACGAAAAGGGTACTCTCTGCAAGGGAACAAACATCATTGCGAGTTCCCAAAAGATAAACGAGTCGCGTCGTCCGCGATTGCTTTTACAAAAAGTACTGGTTTCCGCCTGCGCCGGAGGATGACTGGGTATGTTGAACTTCTACAGCAGAAAAGATCTTGAAGTTGGACTCGTCCACCGTCGGCCCGTCTAGTTTTAGAATCGCAGCGACGTTGCCACATCTGTAACAGTAGTTTGGGGCAGACCATACTGCATAGTAAAAAAATGATATTCGCAATTGGGGAGTTAGTTCTTCGCATATCCTCTTAAAGATTGTGTTGCAAATTCAGTAGAAAAAACCGGTGTTGCTAGCAAAGGCGCGTTTACCTGTGACAAGGTTGTCGTCTGGGAACATGTATTTGAATCCTTCTTGAACAAGCTGATGTGCACGCGCGATTAAGTTGAGTCCATTGACATGGTTGAACTCGCTGGTTACCTTGGCTCCAAAGAGCCATCCAGCACCTCTTGGACTCACACCCCATCCGTCAATGTCGTCGGGGTCCGACCACATCAGATCTATAAGAATCGGTCGGTCGCATACCAGATGCAAAGTTGACGATTAATACACTTGACTCTAGTGTCCTCACAGCCAACATGATGCCCACACGATGTATTCATGCTCCCATGCGCCCAGTTGAGATATAGGATGACTGAACACATACCACAGAAGGCACCCTCATGTGGAATTTCCTGACAGCGCTGGATAGTGCGAATTTGATCCAATGTCCTGACATCGGGCGAAAGTCCACCATGAACGCAAAGCACACGACCATCGACAATCTAGCAGTATGAACAATAAAGACAAGAGACAAGAGACAAGCAAAGCATCAACAGAGTGAACGATTGCCTTCACTTATGTTCCACTGCTTGTTCCTTTCGTTGCTTTGCTCTTTGGGAAAATCAACTTACAGCAGCTAATGTGAGATAGTCAAACACCTGACAGCAATACTTCCAAACGTTGGCGTTTCCGTACTTGGTCTGGCATTCGTCTATTATGAATGTGGGTCATTAGCGCCCGTTTTCATCCGCTACTTGTCAAGGCTGCAAACAAACAAGCGATCACAGTTGAGTGTTGCCGACTTGCCATAGAATCCATAGACCTGCGTGATTTGTCTGCTCTCGTGGTTTCCGCGCAGAAGTGTGATCTTATCGGGCCACCTACGATTTGAAAGAAGACATTTCACATTCATGATATGAATATCCATCGTGCAGCAGCCTCAACAAGTGTGCGCGCAAGGAGGAAAGCATGTTCTGTCGGGGCGCTTTCTCACTATCGAGTGTCTTTTGTGTGCGTGCGTGTGCGTGTGCATGTGCGCGTGTGTGTGTTCTTTTACCTTGCTTTCAAGACCATCAGCAATGTAAATGTCTCCAAGCTGTTGAAACCGCGGTCGACAAAGTCGCCCTAGATTAAGAGTAGGCAAACGTAGTCAGCATAGGGTTAAAAGGCAGAAGGAAAGCGGTTGTCTTTGGTGCAGCGATGCCTAACGCATATACCATAAAGATGTAGTTTGTCTCTGGAATCTCTCCTCCGACGCGGAAGAGTTCCATCAGGTCAAAGAACTGTCCGTGAATGTCTCCGCAGACTGTGACAGGGGAGCGAACCGGCTGGATGTTGGACTCTTCCATCAGCAATTCCTTGACCTATCAAGAAGGAACGAGATGTGAGTCTCTTGCAGGCATGTTGCACGTTGTTCTTTGGCGATAAAGAGGAGTCCAGCGGACTTGTATGTTTTTTACCATTTCGCAGAGCTTTTTGATCTCGAGTTCAGGCAATGGCTGGCATTGCCGGACGGTCTCGAGCCATTCGTCAGGTCCTGGCATAGTCTCGATGTGATGTGAAGCGTGGTTCGTTACGGGTGTTGCGGGGTGATGTGGTGATGATTCAGAAGGCGTGTGGTTGGACTGCTGCCTGTTGCTGAGGGCTGAGATGATGTGATGACAAGGACGAAGAGAGGGTGGCGGAGTAGCAGAGCGAGGAAGCAAAGGGAAAGATGGAAAGATGCACTGACAATTGCATGAGTACTCTGAACACTCGCGTGCAGTGCAGCGAAAGCTACTGATTGTGACGTCACTCACTTCAAAAAAAAATGACCCACTTTCAATTGCTACAGAACAAAGGTCAAGCCTCGAAAAACGGCTCGCAGACAGGGATTGAGAATGACAGGAAAAAAAAAAGAGAAATATGCCAAGGTCTACTATCAGAAAAGCGTTATTGAGCAACAACTTGTCAGCGATTCCATGGCTTCCAGAATCTGGTCCTCTGCGCAGGATTAGGTTAGAACGTGTCGTAGAGATTGGGATCACAACCTCCAAGATGTTCGTCTGCGGGAGCTCCCCGAGGAGAAGGTGCGTGCGTGTGCCAGGATACGATCTCCCAACAGTCTTGCTCCGAAACCTCTAAAGAGCCCAGAACTTTACAGAGGCGCTGACGGCCACTTGAGCCGTCAACACTTGCAGCAAAATTTTTAAAGGTCGGCGGCCAGCCGCGACAAGTACGTCGCGGACAATTCCTGGAAACCTTAAACGTCCGTATATCACGCGATTTATGTCTAAATCACGTGATTTAAACACTCTGCCTGCCACTGAAAAAAAACTCGTCAAGACCCTCTTCTAACGGCGATCGCCCATGCAAATACTGAAAGAAGGCCTTCATAGACCACCAGGCACCTTGGGGAACGATAGTCCGTTCAGGGTCTCGGTGGCCGTCTTTTTACTATTCTTTTTCTTGGCCTCATTTTGCCGCAAAAAAAAGATATCCCTATGCAAGACCCAGTAGGCGGGCTTCTTCCTTGCCTCTGCCTGTCGCTTCTCTAGCTCCTGAGCCTGTATCCTCGCCTTGGTCGCTTCCTCGTCATTGATGAAGGCCGATACTGAACTCACAGTCTTGGAGGCGACAGAGCCGAGTCCCGAAAAGACAGCCGCCCCAAGTTTGGCGGCGTGAGATTTGCCTTTGTCGTCCGTCGGACCAGCAGCAGTCGAGTCTGCTTTCGCTGCTGCCTCCTGTTTCTTCTTGTCGGCCTCGGCTTTTTTCTTTTTGATGGCTGCCACTGCAGCAAGTGCCTCTGCTGTAGGGACAGGCGGGAATCCTTCTCCTTTCGCAAAACCGGGGTCAGCGAGATGGGAAGCACAGATGTAAAAAAAGTCGCCTCCATCCTTGGCAGAGAGCACCTTGGTCGTCATTTTCAGGCAGATGAAGCTGTTTTTGTGGCAAATACGAAACGGGGTCAGTGTCTTGGCTGGCAGCAAAGAAGTGATGGCGAAACCCTTTGGAGCTGAAAGGTGAATCAATGCACAAGAATGCACACTGAGGGGAGCCAGAGAGGAGTTTGTCCCTTGTACAAATGACTTGCCATGAGCGTTCCGTGGTAGCAGTCTTTTCAAGGTAGGCATTGCGAAGGGCGGCTGTAGACATGGTCTGTCCAAGTCGAGGCTAGTCCAGGGACGACGGTGTGGGGGGAATAGGTAGGGGGCAAATGGAAAGAGACGGAGAGAAGGCAGAGTAGAAAGGTCGATCGTGACTGAAGTGACTGAATAAAAACGTGGCAGGGGTCGTACTCTTTTTTTGGCTCTTCAGTCATCTCCAGTCATCCTTCCATTCAACCAGCATCACTGCCATGTCGACTCTGCTTGAAGCCCGATTCAACAGCGCATCAGCCTACATGGCGGCTTCAAAGAAGCTCAGCCTACCCTCATCCACGAAACTCGCGGTGCGTATCGAACATGAACAGAAGCTACCTCTTGCCATGAGATTTGATCAGGATGAGGGGTGCCTTGTCCTACACGCTTTTTTTTTTTAAAAAAAAAACTGAACTCGACGCTAATCGTCTCCCTTTTGCTCTCGCAGCTCTACGCCGACTTCAAGCTTGCCACAGAGGGCCTTTGTTCACAGCCACGGCCTTCTCTAATCGAGTTTGAAAAGTGTGCAAAGTGGAAGGCGTGGAAGGAAGCGGGAGAAAAGTATACCAAGGCCTTGAACGCCACGACAACAACATCAACAACTGCAGATCAGGAAGAGTCCCTACAGCTCACGCTTTCCACTGTGGCTATGGTCTCGTATGTCCAGAGAGTCGAGGATGGTCAATGGGGGTGGACCTTTGATCCTGCCTCTTTTACAAACCCCACTGATATCGCGAGTACAGGAGATCACGATCTGGACGAGTTGAATGCCTATCTTGGCGAAGACAAGGATGAGATCTCGGCCGAGGAATTGCTGGCTCGCCCTTACGTTCCTACACCTGACCAGGTAGAAGGTGGCAGCATGACAGCATCGGGGATCAGCACAATGGTCGCTCCAGAAGAGTAAGCGCCATTCTTCTTACATTTGTCGATTGCACCTGGCACCAGGAGGATATGCCACGTTGCATTTTGTGAACAAGACCACACTAACGCCATGTCATCTCTGGAGAGTAGGGATGAATTAGGAGAGGACCCACTCAATTCAGCCAAGAATGGATCAATAGAGTCGCTCAGGGAAGCAATCATGTCTGATACAAGTGTTGTCACTCTTAAGGATGATATGGTACGTTTAGGAACCAGCCGTCCATCGGCAGCCTCTTCATATATGACTGAAAGTCACTCCTGTTAATAACTCCTCAATTGTACTCACAATAGGGTATGACGCTTCTTCATTGGGCGTGCGACCGCGGCGCGTTGGACAAGGTCAAGTTGCTTGTAGAGACCGCCAACACGGACGTCAATGCCCAGGACGCAGAAGGACTCACCGCATTGCATTATGCCTACCTATCAGGATGGCCAGAGGTTGTGGAGTACTTGAAGAGTTTGCCTAATGTCGACCAGACTCTCAAGGACAATACCGGCATGGTCGGAGAGGAATATCAAGAATAAACATTTGCATTTCTAACTGTAGAATAAGATTGCTTTGGAAACTACTGTATTGTATGGTACCAATTGTGCGTCTTCGCTAGTCGCTCTGCTCTAGCATACGGTCGACCACAATCTCGACTATCGCCTTTATCTGATCCTTGTTGACTGCCTTGTTCGTAACAGACTGGCGCGCCATCTGCTTCTCGACGGCTGCAATGGCGTGGCCTATTTGCTTCCCAGTAATGCTGATGTTCTTGCTGGATGCATACTGCTTGATCACATTCGCTATGCTGACTTCGGCTCGCGGCACCACGGCCATGCTGCCAAACTTGCGAGCTTTGATACCCAAGAGTTTCTTCTGCCCAATTGTTCCCACGAGAATAATCCGTTTCGTCGCGTTCAGCGGCTTCCAGCGATTGATCCGGGAAGATTCCGCAAGTCGCATCCCTTTGAAACGATCGTGAGCCATCAGAATATGAGGCGTTCCAGCCCGGTGCATGATAACATGGCCTCGAAAATCCGAGCAGACTCCTTTGCCTTTCTTGTCCATTTTTGCTTCCTTTTGATACTCGTTGACGAGGTATTCCATGTTCGTAAAGACGTCACCGCGAGGCCCAACGATGATAACCTCGTCCTTGATGTCGAGTGCCTCCACATCCTTGACCTTCAAAGCCCACATGCGCTCCTGGAATTCTCCAACAGCCTCTATCTCTACCAGAACAGAGGCTCCTAATCCTCCAATCGACCGTAGATGCTCCACAGGAGATCCGCCTCTGCAGAGGGCCACATGCATATCTTCTGATAGTACCCAAGACGAGAGATCCTGGCGCCAAAGTGATTGTGGCGGCTTGATGCCGATATCCTGGGACAAGTTACCCTTCAAGGAAGCTCTGAGAAACGACTGAACACTCTCCGAAAACAAGACACCAGTATATTGGACAACCTGTGCCAGCTCTATCCGTGAGCGCCTCTGCGGCACATATGTTTCGAAGGGTCCCCAGAGTCCATTGCCTACCAGCTCGGGTCTTATCTCAGGCATCGGTCCAATCCCTGCCACCATGAAGCCACCGCCGTTCGCCTCCAGTTCCACCTGCCGATTATGCGCCTGTACCATTGCTGTCACAAGATCCATTTCGCGCTTCGAGTCCATGTATCGATGGGGGATCTGCACGACGGTGACCTCAAATGTCTGAAGCATCTTCTTATCGAGCCACTCTTGGCCAGACTGACGGAATTTGGCAATTTGTCCAGGTCGATCGTCCCAGACGTGCATATGTTGAATGGAAGGGAGCTCGAACAAGACGTGATAAAGAAAGTCGTGTTTGGTGCTGAAGGTGTGCAGCTTAAGATACGTCTCCTTGTTCTTGACAGATGGCCCTGCGTCTGCAGAGTGAAGGCGCGCCACTGTACTAGGTTTGGTGGCAACAAGGTCAAAGTCGAGTCCTCTGGCTTGGATCATACGGAGAAGTTGGTTGCCGTAGACCGGTCCATTCCTCCCAGTCAAAAGAATCGTCAGACATCCTGGATCGTTTGAGGATCTTTCTACATCCTTGACCTAGCAAAGTTTTTGCCCAGTTAGCTCTTGAAGTTGATCCAAAAGTGTGATACTATTGCCCCAGACACATACCAGGTCTTCGTTCCACCAGCCTTCCCAAGCGGACGCTTCTGCCTCCGGGCCAAAGTCCAAGGTTGCGGGCGTGTGCCACCAGCCTGCGCCGCAGCAGTTCCAGGTGATGAGATTGCCGATGAAGGAAGGGTCCCAAAGGGCAGGGTTGGGCAGCGGTGAGTGAAAGAGAGTCTGGTCGAAATCAAAGACGTTGACGGTGTGTGGGTGGAAGCGCGTGCTATTGGTGGCCGTGAGCTTGTCGCTCGAGTAGATCACCGCTGGATGCGAGAGCAGGCGGGAGGGCGACGCGGCCAGTTGGGGACTCGAGGAATCTTGCTCCGCAGTCGACTGCATCGGAGAACAGGCCAGGAGTCAGTGGGAGTCAGAGGGGAGTCAGAGAGAGAGAAAGAGAGAGAAAGAGAGAGAAAGAGAGCGAGAGAGAAAAGAATGACGAGAGAGAAGGGGAGAAAGGGTGAGAGAAAGAAAGACGCACAAGCACATTTTATTTCAGCCCTGTCTTTTTTTGTGGTGTTTATCTGCAACGTGCGCTCAGAGGGGAGTGGCGCGTGATAAATAGAGTGTCTGCCGGTCGAGGATATTGTTACAGGTGTCTTGTGCATTGCGGCAGACGGGGAATAATGGGCGCGACAGCCAGGGGACCGCGCAGGAGCCAGGCCAGAGGCGCCCCGTCCTTCGCTCTCTAGACCTCCTTGCGCAGCGATGGCTCAAAGCTGGCGGCTGCATCGTAGCCTGCAGCATAGCCGTCACTCGGGCGTGCTGCTCCCGGTGATGTCTCCAGTGTCGCATCCTCAGGAATGCCGTCGATGAACTCCTCCAGCGCAGCCCTCTGTTCGCCCGCAGAGCCCTCACCTCCAAAGGTCCACATGAGCAGCCAGTCCTCCGTCTTCATGACAGCACCCAGGTGCCGAAAAATGAATTCCTGCGACAGCAGCTTGAGGCCATGCTCTTGCGAGACACAGGCCGCTTGGAAGATGCGCACGCAGGTATCGATCTGGAGATGGCGCCGATGCAGTATGGACGCACAGAGTTTTTTGAGTCGCTCTAGCAGGTACATGTTGGCCATGACCATCACATCGCAAATAGTCGTATACTCGGTATCCGCATCCACCGTATCTGTGTACAGAAACGAGAGGAACGCATGTATGACTGAATGAGGTTCCGGAAGAGTCATCGAGCCCCGCGTTGACTCAATCATGCCGGATGCGTGCATGTTCCTGAAGTGCGGCCAGCGCGAGGACAGAACGAGCCGGTGAGCATGAATCTTGCGTCCTGATGCTTGCGAGATAATCGTAAAGTCCGAAAACTCTTCGTTGTTCAACATCAAACTCATGTGCGACTGCAGTGTTGAATGCGGAATCTGGAAAACGCCCAGGTATTCAATGTTGATGGAGAGCACATCTCGGAAATGGTCATATGGCTGCGGTCGATCCTGCTCCGTGTTGCCGAGAAAGATCAAGCTTGGTGCAGAGTTACCGTCATCGAGGTCCATAGTGTCATCGCAGGTGCTTCTACTACTACTGCTACCGCTGTTGGGGGTGTGGATGGCCATATCGATATCTTCACCGGGCTTGGTGCCAGACGTGTCGAGTTGCCGTGGGTGCTGAGGTCGTTTTGAAACAATCGTAAAGTAGTTCCAGACGCCATCCTCGAGGCATTGGTCAATATCCAGTTTGCGCCATTCCAGCTGCTCCAAATCCATGATCCAGAGTCCATAAAGACTCGTTCCTGTGGCCTCGTTTGGGTACTTGCCAAACACAATCAGCTGGTTGCCAATCGCCTCTGAAAAGTGTTGGGACTTTAGCAGCACCACCTTGCCCGAGATTCCTGCGTGCGGCAACACCCGAAGCGTCACCAGGTCGATTGAATGCAAGTCCGACACTGTGTTGCCAGTTACATCCTTTCCTGCATAGATCCAAAGCTTTGATCCCACCAGGCTAGCCGAGTGGTTGTATCTTCCCGGTACCATGTGGGCCTCCGACCATGTCCATGTTTCCAAGTTTAGTATCCTGAGCTCCTCCAATACATATGTGCCTGAATGTACGAGGAACGACAAGTGTAAGCGTAGTGTCTTGAGGTTCAAATTAGGCGCCTCAGTGGAATAGTTTTGCAAACATACTCACATTTTGAGTTCTTGGCGAATCCACCGTAGACGTACATCTTGTTCTTGTACACGGTTGCTGAGTGCAAGTATCGCGCTGGAACCTCGCCTCGGATCTCTGGCCGGAACCACGTCCTTGTCTGTAACGAGAACACAATTACATCGTCGCGATACTCGTAAAACTCGTTTGAACCACCTGAAGAAGCGTCAGCACAAGATGAGGTAGAAAAAGGGGGAAGATAAGGGGATGTGCTGTGAGTTTGCAGTTCCATTCAAAAGAATGATCAGGGGGCCACAAAAGGATAAGCATGTATCGATCCCTGTTGTTGTTACCAAAGATGATAATGTGGTTATTCCAGAGGACAGCGGTATGCCCATATCGTTTCGTCGGAGGCACACCGTCTTTTGCCTAGCGGGAATATAGTCCTCTGGAGGGTTAGTCGCCGCAAAACAACCAGCAATGGCTGATGGTCCAAGAACAACGGCTCGACCGGGCTCGTTAGACCGCAGTTTCCCTTACTCCACATTGCCTCTTGTCTCCTCGCCTCTCTTCTCGTACATGCTGCTTGCCATCCTGTTCGGCTCATAATTTTCTTTTCATTTTTTTTTTCAGGAGAGGCGAGACCGAGTTGTAAGAGCCTCCTTGCTCCAAAGTCCCTCGCTTTCCCCACACCCCCTACCACCCGCCGTTGCCCAGCTTGTGGTAAGACGCTGCAGTCCATCCAGGCGCAATACCGCTCAACGCCAGTCGATCCAATGGTGAACGTCGGGCTCAGTCTTCCAGAGGTTGTCTGTGCTATCTGTAGGAGTTCTCCTGGGTCGGTCTTTTTTCCTGCTCTCTTGAGGTAGCAATGGATTCCCATAATGGAGTAGCCAACAAAAACATTCAGATCCTTACCAGAACGCAATCCCAGTTCATTGTGACAAGGTCCAGTACATGGAGGTCGTTGGTGACATGACCACCCCCGCCAAACAGGTACAGTTTCTGTTCCACGCGCGTGAACGACGGCCGCCAAAGCCCGACCAGGTTCTGCCCTGTGGTTCCTGTGGGTTTAGCAAACTTTATCATCGGACAGAAAGGCGAGGCTCTGCGGGCAGTGTTGTCTGAAGGAGAAGCCAAGTTGTTGCTTGTGCCTGAGAGGGGAGGCGGTGGGTATAAATGAAATGCAGATGTCCAGCTGACTGAGATGGATGCAGCAGACTGTTGAAGGTGGAAGTGGCAGACAATAAATTATGGTGTGGAGGCTGTGTAGAGGCGGCGACCAAGAGCGGAGAGCTAGAGTGTGTGTGTGTGAGAGAGAGGAAGAGAGAGAGGGGGAGAGAATGAGTGAGAGAGAGGAAGAGAGAGAGAGAGAGAGTGAGAGATAGAGAGTGGGAGAGAGAGAGAGGAGAATGGGGGAAGGAGGAGGGGGCGAATGGATGTCGATGTCAAGGGAAGGTGAGGGAGAGGGTGGAAGCGAGAATGGAAAGAGAAAAGGAAACAGAGACAAAGAGACAAAGACTGAGAGAGTCCATGACGGCGCAAAATATATAATAAAAAAGATCTCGCAGAAACAGGGAGATAAAATTGCACATCAATGAACAATCGAGAAAAAAAGGAGGTGCAAAGCATTTGCCCCTCATTGCTTTGCTACAGTACCCATCGTCGCCACCTCGCTTCCTTGTCGCTGCACCCGCCAATTTGCTCAGGCTGGCTGAATGCACCCGAGCTGCACACTCGCAGGCGTGTGCTTCAGCCTCCTCAGTCCCTTTCTCGCCGGCGTGGATATGCGGACAGCACAGTGTTCCGAACGGTGCTGGACACGAGTTATGTGCTCTTGCATATGGCCCATACCACCACAGCAAACGCCGCTTGGCAATTTCCTGCATGCGATCGCATTTTATTGTCACTGAGAACTTTGCAGATTAGCTAACAGCGATATGTGCGTACACATGAACATCTGTACAATTTGTCGCGCGTAGAATCACGCGTCGAGTGGTGGGTGTAGATCGCCGGAGAAAGAACAGTCCAAGCAGTCCGTGTCCAATGGATCCCCGCCTCTCATATGGGCCACTGCATCATCCTGTCTGTCAGTGGGACGTACTAAAGCAGTTGATCAAGCCATGAAAGTTTATACATGCGATCAGATATATGTATAAACAGCCATTACATATCTCGGATCTGATTGTCAGAAAGAGGGGGGCAATTACCATAACACCCATGGTCCTTTTCTTTGTAACCCGACCATCCTTGTCCTTGTCCACCACATATATTGCTTGACCACCTGTGTAGTCGCTTACTGGGATGAACATCCGCCCAGGTGCCTTGAGCTGAGCTACCAATTCCTCGTGCATTGAATCCGCGGCGGCGCCAACATGACTAGACAAAGGAAAAAAGTCAATTCATCCAGCGATGACACATCTGCTAGCAACAAAACCAGTTGAACGCATCGTTTTCTTACATGCAGTCGTAGGGCGCATCCTGAGCGTATCCAGTGCGTCCATCAGCAACATGGAAAGCGACGCGACCCTCGCGCAAGTATTGCGCATGGTCTTTCATCGTATTTTTTCTGGCCAGCTCGACCAGTTCAGGGACATGCTCCACACCCACTGCACGTCCTTTAGGCCCGACCATCTCTGCCATGCAAACAGTTAGATACCCACTGCCGCTACCCACGTCCAGCGCTATGTAAATGCGAAAAGAGTCATTTGTAGTTCATTCCAGTCGCAATCTGATATCCGCAATCTGATATCCCCAAGCTGGTCGATGACCATACCTCGTGCGCCAGGAAACAGGAAAGTGGAGAGACTCTCCAAGGCGGCAGCGTGCATGTGAGGTGCCGATATAGTCGCATTGTATCCGATGGTCTGAGGCGCATCCTAGCCAAGGCAGAATGGCAAAGCAATGTCGTGTTAGCGCCTCTTGCATTTCTTTCTGTGAGCTTGGACCAGCAGGCAATGGCTAGAATGGCGTACCTCATAGGGTTTGTATTTTGAAAAGTTGCCTCGGTCGACAGCAAGCATGGCCCGCTTGACTGCAGCTGTTGAGATGAGGTTTGCCTGGCTCAGGTGATTCACTAAATCGGCGTTAGACACGCCAGAGCATCTCCATGCCATGAGGTTTGATGTTTGGGTGAAGTGAGGTTTGATGTTTGGGTGAAGTAAAAGTAATGCAGGTGTTGGTGACTGAAGGATGTTCGAGAAGGAATGAAAGACTGCAGCTTTGGAAGCCCTGCTTAAAAGCACGTCACCTGTGGGCCTCCTGACTCTCTGCCTGTCTCGTCTCGCCATCGACACCCGTATTATGGGCCGCAGTGTGAACAGAAAAACTGAATCGGCTCCGCCGGGCAATGCTGAAGCGAGACTCAATGGAATACCCGAAGACGCAGAGACGGAGTCCAAGCGGTCTTGGACACTCCTCGGCTCAGACGGCAAGCCCTATCAGAGCGCAGCGCCAGGGGCTCTTGGTGGCCATCGTGGCAGCAGGATCTACGGGCGCCTCGACTGCCGGTGTGCACTACGGGCCATTGCGCGTGGTGGATATGTAAAGCACCGTGTGTTTTTCCTTGATGAGGCCACGGCGGTAGCTGCTGGCTACAGACCCTGCGGCGCTTGCATGCGGCAGGAGTACCTGATATGGAGACAGCCCGTCAAGAAATCAAAGGGCCTTGTGAATAACGTCACGTAATATAATATTCTTGACCTTGCATTCTTTACTCTCTCCTCTCTTGCCGCATCACCACAGCACCAGCAGAAACGTGCATTGTCCCCTTCACCCTCCATATCTCTGCCACATAACAGCGCTTCACATCCTCTCCTGCTGTTGACATTCAAGCCGCATCATGGAGACGCTGGACCAGCTCACCGAGGACCAAAAGGGCATTCTCGAAAACTATCTTGTAAATGCATTCACAGCATCGCGCGCATGACAGGATCGCACCAGAGTCGCATGACGCACGCTGGAGCACAAGGCAAATGGACCATCGCTTCTTTCCGATAGCAGAGATATCCAAAACTCATCGGTCGTCTGGTTCTTGATTTTGACTTGTAGGCTGTAACAGGACAAAATGACCTGGAAGTGGCCATTCTCGCGCTGGAGCATCATTCATGGCAGCTTGAGGTAAAGTGCTTTTTCTCAAGACCTTATCCACGACAAGCCAGAAGGCTGCGGGTCTATTGGAGGGTGCTATGGATGATTGTCACTTCACAAGGACAGAGCGATGACAGAGCGATGGTTAATTTCACTTCACTTTTTACTCTACTATAGACTGCAGTGCAGGCGCAGTTCGGGGATACGCCACGTACATCGAATCGAGCAGACGAGTCCCTTGGAGGTTTAGGAGTCGATCATGCCAGCGACAGCGAGGATAGCGATCACCCACCACCACCACCGCCTCCGCCCCCACCCGCGCCTTTATTGCCGCGCCAAGCGAACGCCCCTCGGTATGATCTGGATGGGGATGATAGTCGCTAATTGAATTTACTTGTGCGTCAAGAAGGCTAACTTTTTTCTTGTGCCAATTTATCATGCGTGCTTGTGTCATGCTTAGGCCGACAACCTCCTTTGTATGTCCTGTCTCCTCCTCGTGCAATGATGGCATGGCTGATGCTATTAATGTTTACTGACAAGCCCCTCACATGTCTCTGTTTCCACTGTATGTAGTCAAGAAGCTTTCTTTCTTGGTTCTCGTGGCCGATGCACACGTTCTTGGGCGTCAGTTGGTCCATTCTCGCTTACTTTTGTAAGAAGTGTACAGTGCAGACCCGCCTTCATCATGTAGGAGTGTGTGGTTTGAGATCTAACTGCCGTACGGCTGTACAAACATCTAGACACACTGTTCCCGCAGACATTTCGGCAGGCAATTACGGGACAGTCATCGCGATCAGGACCTACTCGCCCACCACTGGACCCTGCTTCAGTGGCGGCCCGTTTCTTGAGAGAGTACGAGGAGAATTACGGGACTGTCCACCCCAATTTTTATGCCGGCGGTTACTCGGCTGTAAGTGCAGGAATATCAGCCAGCAAGCAGCACACGACAGTTGACCTCTCCTTCACAAATGTATCTGACCCGCGCAATTCACTCTTTCTCGTTTTTCATAGGCATTGAATAAGGCGAAAAACGAGCTAAAGTTTCTTGTCGTTTATCTGCACTCTGATGAGCATGATGCAACCGACAACTTTTGTAGAGAGACTCTGGCAGACAGCGAGCTCCTCTCCTACTTGCGCGCAAACGACTTTTTGATCTGGGGCGGCAATGTCAAAGAGGCAGAAGGATTTCAAGGTAAAGTTGGGGAGCGTAATGAGGACACTCGGACTGTTTGAATTTGATGCATGTCAGTTTCAAGTTCGGGTTGATAGACTAACCAACGTAAATATCCATGTTCAAATCTGCAGTGGCCACGACCCTCCAAACCGTCAGGTATCCATTCATTGGCGTTATTGCATTGTCTCAACCCACAGCAGGGTCATCGGCAACTAAGATGGTGCTCATTGACCGAATTGAAGGCCCTTCGACAGCCGAGCAGATCATTCAGCGCTTGACCCAGCAGGTAGCTCGTCAATCCGCGGCTTTGGATCGCCTGCGCGCTGAGCGCCGAGAGAGAGACATGGCTCGGGAGATCCGCCAGCAGCAGGACGATGCCTACCAGCAGTCACTTCGCGCCGATCGCGAAAAGGTACGCCAGCAACGGGAAGCGCGGGAGGCAGCCGAAAAGTTGCAGCGAGAGCAAGAGAGAATCGAGGCAGAAAAGGTAGAATCCCTGAACCGCAGGGAGAGACACCTTAAATACCTGTTTGAGAATCTGCCACAGGAGCCGTCAGCAGGAGAGAGTGGATGTGCACGACTGAGCTTCAAGCTGTGGAATGGTGAACGAGTGATTCGTCGCTTCAAAGGAACCGAGCCTGTTGAGCATGTGTATGTCTTTATTGAGACGATCGAGTTTCGTGAGACGGGATCAAAAGCAGAATTGAAGCTGGAAGCCGAGGAACATGTGGGTTATAAGCACGAGTACGACTTTGTGCTGATCTCGCCCTTTCCACGGACCAAGATCACGGACAGGGAGAGGTTGATCCAAGATGAACCCGCACTGTGGCCCAGTGCCAGTTTGGTTGTCGAGTTGGTGGAGGAGGATGCAGAGGAAGAGTAGTTGAAAAATGATAGCTTTATAGAGTACAATGTTTTTACGGCCAACAACAATGTCGGTGGCCCAGAAAATTAAAGAAGAAACCGTCGATTAAAAGTCCATGTCGACCTGGTGCGAAGACATATCCTCTCCTTCGCCAATGTCTGCCTTGGCGTTGTCCGACCGTGCTCTGATCAGGTCCATCTAACGCAATGGTAATATCAAAGGAAGGTCAGTGGACTGGTAGGGGCTTTACAGATCAGAGAGTACACACCATGTTGGACTAGCGCCCACCTCAAACTTGTTCTTCATGCTTCCGACGTTCTGGATCAGTTCTGTCACGGCATTGCCGAGTACGTGCGCTGGAGTTGTGTCCGGCGTTGTTTGAACCTTGAGAATGAAGTAGTGATCCAGTGGATGGGGCATCTTGTATCCTGCAAACAACACCTTTGGATCCTCGAGCAATTGCCTAAAGAGGACACGCATGCCATCATGTCAGCGTTCATTTTCTACACTTCTGGATATCCCTTGTTCATGGGTCCTTTTGTAACTTCATCCTGGACATAAAAAAATGCTGTTGAGGCAAAGTGTTGCACAAGGAGCTTGTGGTCGATACTCGATACGCCTATTGGAGGTTGGCTAGGTTGCTGCGATCCGTGGCAGCACTTACATTCTGAGCATGTTGGCTAGTGTGTGATCCTCCTTCTCGACCTTGAATGTAGCTGCGTTGGGGATCTTTGTGTCCGGTGTGATGGTGAGCCTAGAAGGCAAACGAATTCGCGAGGTAATGGTCAGCACAAGCCGACATCAAGACCCTTTCCGCTGACAAGGGCGCTGCGTTTTTTGGCAGATGTTTGTCATCCATGTGCTTATGTACTTTTTGACTCCATCGGGCAGGACAAAGAGCTCGAAGCGATCCGGGGCGTTCATGCTGACACTAGAGAATCGGGCAGGCAACAAGAAGTAACTTGAGCTTTTGGTGCAATGGGATCACATTTCAACTTGGAGCATTTTTTGATGACGTCACCGTGAATCCAAAAAGGCAGACACACGCACACCCTGCCTGACGCGTCTGCGACTTGCATTTCTCGTATACCACGCTCACATTCATTACTCACCACTCTTGCACATCCGCCTTGCTCATTGTCACCTTCCCTTTACGACGCCTGGCAACCCAACCTTCGAATCTTTTACCCCCGTCATAACCAGTCATGTCCCGAAGATACGATAGTCGCACAACCATCTTTTCGCCAGAGGGTAAGAAGAGGCACCACTTGCTGTGCGCGCTTGCTTTTCGGGTGTCCAAGAAGCTGAGCTTCATCGCTAACAACGCCATCGTCACTATGCTAGGTCGATTGTACCAGGTGGAATATGCCATGGAGGCCATCTCCCTTGCCAGCACAACACTGGGAATCTTGGCTAAGGATGGACTGGTCATTGCAGCAGAGAAAAAGGTCGCCTCCAAGTTGTTGGATGAGACCAAGGGCGGCGAGAAGATTTATATCATCAACGAGTAGGTTATTCCTTTGTGCAAAAAACCGACGAAAACATGAGACAGGAGGATCCGATCGACCTGCGATGCCCAGCACTTGTACTAATGGTTTTTACCTTTTCCTCGTTGGGTATCTGTTTCTAGCAATATGATCTGTGGAGTTGCCGGCATCACCTCGGACGCCAACATTCTGATCAACTATGTCCAGACAGCCGCACAGCAGTACCTTTACACATACAACGAGGATATGCCTTGCGAGCAACTTGTCCAAAAGTTGTGCGACTTGAAGCAGGGATACACGCAATACGGAGGCAAGACACGTTCATTTTTTTTGGCCCATATGAACTCAAGAGCGTGAAAGCGACGGACCTGAAGGCAGTTTTAATTAACAAAGCTTTCTCTCTCTCTATGTCTATCGCACTATAGGTCTTCGTCCATTCGGAGTGTCATTCATTTACGGAGGATGGGATGAGCATCATGGCTTCCAGCTGTATCACTCGGATCCATCGGGCAACTACTCTGGATGGAAGGCAACCAGCATTGGCGCCAACACGGCCAGCGCTCAGGGCATTTTGAGGCAAGAATACAAGGAGGAGGGCATGACCTTGCAGGAGGCCAAGAACTTGGCCATGAAGGTCCTCAGCAAGACTATGGATACCACGTCATTGGGCTCTGACAAGCGTAAGTTCAGCTATATCTACCACGCGCGTCATTTTGCTTTATGTCAAGACTTGCCTATCCGGTGGCATGTTTTTTTTTTTGCTAATGTAAGTGAGTGTTCTCTATTTCATTTCTTTTCTAGTCGAGTTTGCCACATTGGAGCTGGTGGATGGAAAGGTTGTACGCACCATTCTCAACCAAGCCGATATTGAGGCCTTGTTGAAGGAGAACAAGCTGTTGACCAAGTCAGATGAAGCCAAGTAGAGAGGGGTGGATGAAGGCGTAGCTACGACGAGGGGGGGCATGATCTACTACTATAAAATTCAATATGGAAAAAAAGAGGAACATGAATTCCTTGAGGCGAGTTAACTGCCAAAAGCAGGAGTTGGCCAAAAAAGCGGACCAACTATTTCTGTCAAAGCAAGGATATCCCCTACCATTCAGTTATCACTGCTGAGTGTCCTTCTTTAGGGTGAGTGGTGCCAGTTGTCTATGACGTCCATATCGGCTTTTAATCGAGGGCTTCTGAACGTGTGCCTTGCTTAGAGTGACGATAGACTGTGAAGAGGAAGGGCGGCGGCGGTAGTGCGTTTGTGTCGGTGCAGAAACTTGGATCGGGATGCCCTTCGTGACGATCTGTGGAAGAGTGTCAAGATCGGTTTTTGGACTGGAGGACGACTGTGGTGGCGATGAGGTGAAGGTAGAGGTCGACGACGAGGATGATATGGGCAAAAAGAGACCGAACAAGACGAGGATGATGAAACAGACGACAAGGAAAAGTACGTATGGAAAGGGACTCTGGCTGGCGAGGCGCTCGTTTCGCACATGAATTGTGATTCCCATTCTACAAGCCTAACAACGTAGATTGGTGAACAATGGGCTGAAGGTTACAGCATTGCTTTGTGGAAACGGTTTTATAGACCCATGGTGGTGCTGAAGTGGGTGGAAGAGAGCGAGCAAGAGAGAGTTTGCTGAAAGAGGCAGGCTGGCCATTGACGAGACAGAAAGGTCATGCTCATCAAGCCAACGTCTTATCACTACCCCCACAAAGACGCACTTTCAGCTACTGCAAACGTATTGCCTCGTTCGACGACCTCAGTCTCTACTTTCTTTTTGATCCCTGATATACGCATTGGGCGGAAGTGGAATCGTAGTTTACCACTGCGGGAAGTTGGAGCTGCACCCCAGGGGTGAGGAAGACGAGAGAACGATAGCCATGACCATGCCCAGATATGTAAACTGCGGCATGTCTAGGACTTTTGTCGACTCGACTGATATTTGACTCGACGCTCATTCAACTCGACTGACATTCGACTAGACAGTCATCCGGCTCGACGGTTATGGGGCTGGCAACGTCGAGGTTGACTGTCTGTGGTACATATCTGTCGGCCATGTCAGTCCGGGATCGAAATCTAGGCACAGAGCGTTATTAATACGAGCGCAAGGCTGGCCATGATTGAGATGCTAGAAGAAAAAATACATACGTGCTCCTTCGCCACTTCTGTTTTCTTCGTTCACGAGTGGGTGTGCTGTGGCGCCTTTCGCCCTTTATCTTGAAGGCCATTGCATGTTGGTGAGTGGACACAGGTTCTTGAGCGACTGGTGCGGGACTCTGGCCCGTGGCTGCTACCTCCTGGACAGACGCCGATGGGTCTGCCTGCGGTGCTCGGCTCTTTGAGAAACGAGCCCAATCGGCCTTTGCCTTCTTGAGCTCCGTCTGTTGAATGAGAGGCAGAACCCTGCTGTGAATGTTGGGCGCACATGCGGCTGCATCATCCTTCTCTGGGGGGGAATGGATGCTCGCTGTAGAGCACGAACGATTGAAGGGCTAGGTGGAATTGGTCGGCTCCGATATCCAGCTGCATTCGCGCCCTCTCGATCTTTTTTGCATCCTTTTCAACGGCCTTAGACGGGTGCGGTGTGTTGGGGCTTCGCCTCCGCCTCTTGACTCTGCGTTTCTCGGCGCTATCGAGTACCTCCTTGGCATTGCTGTGGACGATGCTCAAGTATTTTTCGACGGATTGGTGAAGTTCCTCAAGCCGCTCCTGGTCATTAAGTTGGTTGAGTTGCTTCAATTCCAAGTTACGAACTATGTCAGTGTTGGACACTCCTGACAGCCCTTGATAAAGCCGGTGAGATCTCGCACGCCCATTTTTTTGAACCAAGTCGTTGATGGGAGGTTAGAAAGGTAGTCAGAAATGAGGTGGCGTGGAAGGTGGGAGGGGATGGAAACAGAAGCCTCATGTGTTCGTTTCACGTTTGTGATGAGGATGTTAGCCGTTGTCTGTGGAATCGACAGCTGAGGTTGAATGCAACGTTGCTGCTCTGATGCGGGGGAAGAAGAGCAGGCTGTTGCGCTGCTGCAGAGTGTGTGGCGTGTGTGTCTGTAGGAGGTGTGTTGAGTTGGAACGTTGACCATGACACAGTACTAAGTTCAGGGAGAGGTCCTACAGCACCACATCGATGTCAAAGCATCGCAAAAAGAAAACATGGGAATCGAGCAGTGATCAAAAGACTTCCAACTATCAGTATGAAGCAATGGTGAGCAAAGGTGCCGTGAAGCAATGGTGCCGTATGACGGCGATCGGCCGCTGCTATAAAATTCACCATCGTCTAAGGATGCTTCGCTCCCCATAAATAAAGACACACCCAATCTTCTAAGGCATGGCTTTGGGAGCATTGGGTTCGCGACCACGTCCCTGCAGATCGAAACTGCAGTCCACATATCCCGCTTAAAGTATTAGTCTAGTACTAGTACCTCTGTTGACAAGCAAAGGGATATGGCCATGGCTATCGTTCTCTCGTCTTCCTCACCTCTGGGGTGCAGCTCCAACTTCCTGCAGTGGTAAACTACGATTCCATTTCCGCCCAATGCGTCTATCAAGGAGGCAGCACTCCCGTTCCTGATCAAAAAAAAGAGTAGAGACTGAGGTCGTCGAACGAGGCAATGCGTTTGCAGTAGCTGAAAGTGCGTCTCTGTGGGGGTAGTGATAAGACGTTGGCTTGATGAGCATGACCATGGCCAGATATGTAAACTGCGGCATGTCTAGGACTTTTGCACAAGAGACGCTCAATCGCACAATTGTTTTCCGTGCAAGAAAAAACGTTCTGTACCGAGGTAGTACGTACCTTGGGGGCACAACGATAGCCAGCCAGCACATGAAAGAGAAAAAGAAAGACGGAGAAGGCACAATCGCAGAACATTGTTCATACAACGCGGCTCAAGCGCTGTGAAACCAATAACGTTCGAGCGATCGGCACAATCGATAGCGTACTTGGGTACCCACACACACACACTCAGTGTGGGCCTGTTTGCTTCAGTACCTAAATCAAGGCATGCCGGTACCCGGGTGGCAAGAGCCACGTACAAATGGCCCATAGTTTAAATGACGTCAGTGCGTCTCCTCACAAATGATGTCATGGGCTGTTATGGACGGAGACAGAGACACAGGCCCAAGGATATGCAGGCGACGTGAAGACCCGATATATTCACAACCTTGTTAGAGGCAAGGCAGGGTACAACCCCCAGGAAGCAGTAGGCGCTAGAAAGGAGCCATTGAGGGCAAAAGAAGTAACAGGAACGTCCAATGGACCTTGGAACGATAGAGATGGAGGGGTGTAGGTTGTCATCGTTCTCAGATGCTGTCGAAACCGGCCCTCTATTTTTTTTTCTATTGCTGCATGTTCCTTCTTCAGCGAATGAAGTACCCGCTCGTGGATCAACAGACAAGGCTTATCACCATATAAATATTGAATGTGTCCCTCTCCTTTTGCCTTTAGTTTTTCTACTTCTCCTTCCTTCCCTCTTCTTCTCCCCTCCCTCTGTTTTTCGTTTCTCTCTCTCCCTGTTGCTCCTTGTGCATACAGGATTGCACTGTGCACGAGTGCAATGGATTTCTATTGGTTCACTCTCTAATTGCACAACACCTCGTCCACTTCCCGATTCATCTCACAATACCACACGACTGGTGAGTAGAAAGCCAAATACCGCTTTCTCCGGGCCTTCTTGAAAAAAACTACTTTTTCCTCCCCAAAGCCGAGCACAACGCAGATACACACACATACCGGGAGAGCGGAAAAAAAGGGCGTTGGCCAATGGCGGACCTTTGTTAGACGTGCACAGCTTAGTCTTGCGAAACACAGCCTCCGTTACCGCTGTTGTGGGTCCAAAGACGCAGTGATGGTTCCGTGGATCAGGACATCGGGATTAGAGCCGGGACTACGCAGCATATCTATCACACTGCATTCTCACTAAAGCGCTGGAAGAGGAGATGGAGAAAAAAATATGCAGGCTGCAATGATTCAAAGGATGATGGGCTGGAAATGAGTGGAAATGAGAAGAGACTCTCGTAGCTGTACAACAGTGTGAAGCAAGAGGCGGAAGCGCCTGCTGGGCTACAAAAGCGCATCTGGACCACATGTGCTGCATTGCAGGAATCATGCCTCTACTGTACCCCCGCAGAGCACTCGGCTGCCTTTGCCGTGCGCCCTGATAACCTCTTTTTCTTTTCCAAAGGGTTCTCGTGCCTTCTACCATCACAGCATCGCATTTTTTATAAGTGGGGGAACCGATAATTGACCGCTGCTCCCTTTTCTCTTCTTTCGTCCTTTTCTTCCTTTGTCTCTGTACAGAGAAAAGACTCGACGATCCGCTCGCAACGACGTGAAAGGCGTTGTTGCTTCTTCTGCACTCTCTCATATTTATACTTTTCGCCAACAGGACCCTGTCGCTACAAATCGCACTAGCGGGTATGTTATTTTATTCTTTCTTCTAGCCTTGTTTGTCTCTTTGTCCATGCTCTGTCCCACGCCCTGTACCTTCCCAGACCTGCCCTAGAGTTGACGACTTTCACCTGCCACACTTGCATGGGGTTTTTCATGTCCTTGAGCCACGCCCCTTCCTCCCTTTCTGCTTCTCTCTCTCTCTCCCCCTCGTTATCTACCTGATGCAGCTGGTTTCTATGGATGCTTTCCTGAATGCGAACTACCCGGAACAGGGCTAAGGCCCGGATGCACCAGCGCTTGTTTTGCAAAAGAGGAGGGGTGTGTGAGAAGTCGCATTACCGCGATTGTTCCTTGTTGCAAAGAAAGCATTGTCTTTATTGGGAAAGATTGATGTCATTTTCACGTACAGCGCAAAGAGGAAGACGCATACAAGGATACACAAGCACAAGCACACCCAGGGAGAGCGAGAGAAAGAAAGAAAGAAAGAAAGAAAGAAAGAGAGAGAGATAGAGAGATGGAGAGAGACAGAGAGAGAGAGAGAGAGAGAGTGCAAGAGAGTGCAAGAAAAGCGCAAGAGACAGCGACAGCGACAGAGACGAGAGACGGTGATGATTGGAGGCACATGCCACTTCCGTTTCCTATTCATTCCCCTCTGTGTCTCTCGTTCTCTGGCTGTCCCAATCAGCACGATTCAATCGGGCGTATCTTTTTATATGTATGCATCTGCTCGTTGGTTGCTTTTGACTTCCCCTCCCCATCGCACAATACTATGATTCCATTGGCGTGCGACTGAATGAATAGGCCCTCTACTGTACTGTCGAGCAGTGAGGACAGGACTCAGTCGCCGATGTGCTTCAGTCGATTGGTGTGCATCTGCCTCTGCTGGAGTGAGAGGGGGCGGGTTGCGGCCTGCGTTGTCGGGTTTGCTGGTTGGTGGTGCTGCTTCCCTGTTCTCGCCTTGTACTGTAATCCCTTCGCGCTGTCGCTCGTCCCTTCAAAGACCGACTCTTCTTTGCTCAGACTCTGTTCGTCTCCTTCGCCTCTTTCGTCTCTTTCGTCTCTCGTCTCTGCCGTCTCTTTTTTTTTTGTTTGATCGGGCGACTCGCTCCTCACACTCCCACGCTCTCTTGTTCTCTCTCTCTCTTGCTCTCTCACTCTCTTGCTCTCTCACTCTCTCTCACCACCTCTCTCTCTCCATCTCGTCTCTCCACCACTCCTCCTACAGCACCAACAACACATATACCCTCTCTCGCTCTTCTCCTCCTCCTCGCTATTTGTACAGTGCCGTTCCTTGGCGTTTCTTTTTCCTCTCGTCATCCAGATCCCACACGACTCATGCTCACTCAACCGCCGTGGATCCTTCTCTAGGTACACGCCATCGCACAGCCGCGTCCACCCTCCATAATGTCACCGGCCTCGAGGAGGTCCGACCCCGCGGTCGCTTCTCAGTCCACTCCATCTGGATCATCCGCTCAGCAAGACCAGCAACAGCAACAGCAACAGCGACAGCATTGGCACCAGCAACCGCAACACCAACAGCAACAGCAACAACAGCAGCAGCCGCACCAAGTCATCTCTGACAATATGAATATCACTGGGTTAGTAACCAACTTTCCTAACAAACATTCGTCGTCTGCTGCTGTCGACTCTTCTCCTTCACCCACATCCTCGCCTGTCCTCTCCTCACTCCCACACCCTCATACCAATAATGGCCACAATCAGCCTCATCATCATCATCACCATCGCCCTCCTGCTCCTGCCCTGCCTCCTCTCTCACTCTCAAATAAGCAAGCCCGGAGTCAGAGCAAGCACAACGTCCAGAAGAGGACTAGCCTGGGCAGCGGCGGGAGCACCAATTACATCACCCCAAACAACATCGACCATGCCAACAGCAACAGCAACGGCAGCAGCGACAGCAAGAGCTTTCTTCCAACCTCTACCACGGACAAAAGCAACTCCAAGAAAAATCGAACCCCAAGCACTAACCGGCAATCTCATGGTCAACACAATAGGAACCAACCCCAACCTATCGATCAAACTGCTCGCAACAGCGGAGACCTTGGCGCGACTGAACGGTTACAGCAAGAACCTTCGAATCTGAATGCTGGTGTGATGCTGGACCACAATCGGCTACCAAATGCGAATTTGAATGTCGACACGGGTTCTGCTACGGTCAATCCTTACTGGCCACAGTATCAACCATCCTCGCATCCACAGGCTCTGCCGCTCAATTATTACGTGTCGCCCACGCAACCTGCCACCGAACCAGTTTTCCCCACCCCTGCCGCTCTTCCTGACCCGCCGCCAGTCGCGCAGCCCAGTGCTTCAAGGGCGCTCTCGCTCAATCAGAACCAGGTCCATGCCCGGACCCACCCTTGGAGGATTAAGGTGTACAATGCCTGCCTGGCGTGTCGCAAGAAAAAGATCAAGTGTGATGGCCAGCCCACTTGTCAGCGGTGCGAACGACTTGGATTTGAGTGTTCCTACATCGAAGTACCCCAAGCACACCAAGCTAAGCACACTTCGAAACAGAAAACAAAGCCGCTGACCTCAGAAACTCTCCCGACATCGCTGCCATTGACGTCGACAAAGGCGCCATCCAAGGCGCAACAACAGCAGCACCAACATCATCAGCGATCTCAGCAGCAGCAGCAGCGTCCACAACCGCAACAGCAACCGCAACAGCAACAGCAGCAGACAAATCGGAATTCATCTTCACATCGACCTCAGGTTAGTGCGGTTGACGCAGCCAAGGAAATTCGCCAACAACGCCGTTCCTCGACAAAAGATGCTGCTAGTGGATCGTTTAAATATGCACACTCCTCAATGTCCCGCCGCATCAAGGACCCACCTCTGGCCAAGGATATTTTTGCTGACGGGTTTTTGTCAACACCTTCAGGACTGGGCGCGCAATTGCCTCCTCGAAAGGATTCTCGTACGTCAGTCGATCCTCTAGCCCAACAACCCTCGCCCAAAAATGCACCCTTGCTCGCCATGGATCGGGACACGGCCATGCTGGATCTCTACCACATACTGGTGAACTCGGTCACGATTCCCAACATGTACAAGTACGCACAGTCGAATCCACCTGGGTCCTCGACCAGCACGGGCGGGCCTCCCTTTCTGATGGGTATGGATCAGCTCAATCTGACGCTTGCCTCGCCCATGATCTCCGACTTTACAGTGATGAGTGCGGACCAAGTCGATCCGGACCAAAATCACTCGTCGTTCCAGAAGGACCCGTCCGCCAACTCGTTCCTTGACCAGTCCATACCTGTTGGATTCGTGATCACGAACAAGAGTGTTATTCAGTACTTGGTCCACGTGTATTTCGAGTGCTTTCATCCTCACTGGATGATTGTCGACAAGGAAATGTTCATGGCGCAGCTCAGGGATGCAGTGTCCCCTCCGGACCCATTGCTGCTCGTGGCCATCTGCGCTGCTGGAGCCAAGTACTCTGACCATGAAGGCCTTTGCGCCGAGGCCGGCAACCTGTCGTCCATTGGGGAGCAGTTTCTGACGCATGCACGCATCTTGCTCCAGGACCGATTTGACATGCCGTCCATGTCGACGCTGCAGGCGCTCTTGATTCTCTACTGGTGCCAGGTGCAGACGGGGCGGGCCAGTCTTCGGTTCATGTACGTCGGCATGGCGATCCGCATGGCGCAGGAGATGGGACTCAATCGGCCGCTGGATGCCAAGCGGGCCAGGGAGACGGATGATCGCGAGATCCAGATCCGCAAGACGATCTGGTGGTCGTGCTACCAGGCCGACCGCTGGACCTCTGCCGCGCTGGGCAAGCCAATGGTAAGCTAGATGTGTTTATTGCGATCATGTCTCGGGGAGGCAGTCGTGCCACCTGTATTTTTTTCTTTTGAGCCCTATGCTGACTTTTTTTTTCTTTTCCTTTTACTTCACCCTTTTCACTCCTTCGTTGTTTCCTCCGCCTTCTTTCCTCCACCTCGCCCTCCACCTCTTCGACTCTCCCTCGCCGCTATGCATCCGTCGTGCAGGTCATCAGCGACATCGACTGCCTGGTCGACTACCCAGCCAGCGTGAATGACGACGACCGCCTCCACGTCCAAGCGTTTTGCCACATGACGGACCTCGCCAAGATCCTCGGCAAGGTTATCCTCAACCTCTACACCGCCACCAACGCCTCAACGTGCTCCTCCGCCATGTTTGTGCATCTCGACCAGTCTCTCTCCGCCTGGTTAGAGGCCATGCCCTCGGCCTTGGACAAGGGCGCGCCGAGCAACAAGGACAAGGACAGGGACAAGGACACAGCCCCGACAGCGCCCTCGGCACTCGAGGCCTTTAACGCATCGTGTGCAGGAAGAGGAGCTCATGCTTCTCAACAAGAGCGCGGCCGGCAGGCCTCCAGCAGCAGCAAAGCTGCAACCCCAGTCCTGGCCCATAAAGATCCCTTCCCCAGCGAAACTGCTGCCTCCTCAGCTACGCCAGGCAAGGACCCACACTCAGGATCAGAGTCCAGCTCGACTGGATTCTATGCGCTACTCTTCCACACCGTCAGGATCATGCTGTACCGCCCCTTCCTCCACAACAGCCTGCTGACGCCCATCCTGCCCCTCACCATGCAGTCCCCCCGCGGCCGCTGTCGTGACTCGGCAGTGGCCATCTCGGAAATCGCAGAGAAGATGGTGCTGGAGCAGCGCTCGTACCGTCAGCTCTTCAACTCGATCCACGTTTCCCTCTGTGCAGCAGCGACAGTCCACCGCTTTGTGATTGCTTCTCCAAAGCCTAATTCTGAGCAGCCCGCGGGCTCAGAGGTGATGGATGGTAAGAATCTTGGTAGTGTAGTCCAGTGCTTGCCACCCCTGCTCTCTTTTCTTGCCCTCAGCGACAACGACACTCGTCCCGAGGACTCTGGATTGGACAAAGTCCCACCCGGGAGCAGCCATAGGATACACCGTGGCAAGCCTCCCTTCTATTTCCATCCCATTCTCGCACTCAAAGTCGCCCTGTATGGCCAGGCATCCTCGTGCTAACTTCTTCTTTATATGTGGTGTATACTTCTCTGTGATATAGACCACTCGATCCGTGATAAAGTGGTGGTACAAGGCTCTGGTTTAGCGACAACAACCTCCTCAACACCATCGACACTTACTCAAGCTCCATCCTCAACGAAATCGGACCTGTATTATCTTGCTCTCCTTCTCCGGATTCTGTTCAACTGCGGGCGATTCTCGATCGAAAAATCCACGTTGCGGTCCGTGATCGACGGATACTTGCCAGAGAAGCATCTGAGTCCGCAAGATCTAGCCTGGGCCAGAGATGAGATTCATCGATCCTTCACGATCGTCCCTTTCGCCATCAAAATCCCTCTCCAAACGACAGGAAAGTCAAACAGCGTTGTAGCAATTAACTTGGCCCCGTCTTCGACTTCAGGCGCACAGCAATACCCTGCTCAGCAGCAGCCTCAGTCTCAGCGACGACAGTTCACCAACTTGCCACCACAGCAGACCCAACAGACGATCCAAGAGGACGTTTCTGTCTCTAACGACCCAAGTGGGCAAGTACAGCAGTATCAGCAGTATCAGCAGCGACTCCGGCAGCATCAGCAGGATCAACAGCGAGCGAAGCAGAGGGCTCAAACCAAGAGACTGAACAGTTCGATGGCGGACGCAGGCGGATCACACCGCACGGCGTCCCCTAATGCTTACAGCCAAGGTCGGTCTACCGCTCGATCCAGATCCTTTGCCGAGCTGCCGATGTACAACGCAGCGATATCGCCGAGCAATCTCAGCCCTCCAACATTCACTGAGCAGTTGCAGTATCAGCAGCACCAGCGTGAACTCGACATGCTTCAACAGCATCACCGCCAACAGCAGACGGCACTGAACCAGCATCATCAACAACAGGCATTGCAGTTGGAGCAGGCTCAAATGTATAATCAACAGCATCAGTCAAGCCAAGCATTCATACCACAAGCTCAGTCACCCTTGTATAATCAACAGCCACAGCAGCAGCCGAATGCGGGTGCCGCAACGCTGCAAATTCATACAAGGAACCGACTTTCAGGATCCGGGATTCAGAGTCCAAAGTCGCCTTACGCCAAGCAGCCGGAACATGCGGGAGCTCGACATAAACGCCATAGCGAACCTTCGATCAAGGAGCAACCGACCTGGCAGACGGATCGACAGCAACAACCACAGGATTCACAGGAACGTCAGGAGCAGCATCAGCAGCAGGATAGCTTCATGGCAGATGCGAGTACACAGGACATGGACTCACCACGAGCCTTTGCAACACTCTCAGCTCTCAGTGACGGGCACGACGAGGCACTAAAGACAAATTCCGCACCTTCTGGTAACGAACAGTTCTTTTCTTGCGTGCATGGGTTGATGACGGCCAGTGTTGGCACCCAACGTAGAAGATCCTCTGGGACTAACTTCACTCTCGATAATTTCCACTACCACTTTGCGCATGCTCCTGCTCCGACCTCACTGTCAACACCTGCAACGCCTACGACGCCTACAACACCGTCCTCGCTCTACGCTATCTATTACCACGACTCGTTTCTGCGCCTTGTGCCGCCGACCGTCTTGCATCAATACGACAACCTTGACTTTGGTACAACCTCGGACGACTACGATAACAATCTTGATAACGACAATGATGCGATTGCGATCGTCGACCATGACAACGACTTCAACAACGATTTTTACTGTGACTATAACAATGATTATACTCCTGGCTATTGCGAAACGGCCGAATATCGATTATATGCTACGTCTCCGATGACATCAACTACAGTCATTAGCCACATGACAGGAACGACGGATCTCTCAGGCAACAGTGGCATCGCCAGCTTGGATGAGCTCCTGGGACTCGACCACGCGGGATATTATGCTGAAATGCCCGCTGTGGATGATGCTCAAGCCAATAACGATATGGACTCTACAACGTTGCCACTTACTGGCCCTGGATCTGAAAGAGAATCGAGGCAGTCCAAGTTGTCAACACCGTCAAACCAGACAGAGCAGCTCTGGTACTCTAGCAACAGCCAGCAACAGCCAACTGCCATGAATCAGAACAACGCCAACAACAGCAATGCCAACAGTAACAGCAACAGCCACAGCAACAGCGACAACAGTAGCAGCAACAACAGCGGCAGCAGTGGCAATAATAGTCGCACTGAGCCAAGCTCTCGAGACGGCCGTGGCTCTGGGGGTGGACCTATGGCACCTTCGGTTATAACTCCGCCTACATCTTGGCTTGGATTCGATCCTTCAAGTCAGCTGCTGCCTCTTCAAGTTCAGCGACAAGGCCCGGGGCCAGTTTATCATTACCCATATGCGTTTTCGTATGGATCAGCCCCCCCTCTGGCTTCTCACCAGCAAGCCGTAGTCATGTCACCTCAAGCTGCGGCGGTTCCTTACGTCGGTTTCCATGCAGTGGCTCGATCAGTTCCGTTTGCGGCCGGCAACCCATATGCTTATGCAGCAGACAGCAACTCGCATATGGGTGTGTATATTCCTGCTGCTGTGCCAGGCTCCCATGGCGGAGCAGTGTTGGCAAACTCGACTCTTACATGGCAACAACAACAACAACAGCAGCAACAGCACCAGCACCAGCAGCAATACGCGCAGTTCGCTCCCCCGCCTACAATGCTTCCACAGCAGATGGTGCCTGCGCAGCAAGGACCTTATCAGATTGACCATGCCCCCTCAGCAGCTCAACAGCGCCAACCTTTGGCGCCAATGGGAGATCAACAGTTGTCTGCACATCAGCAACAACGACAAGAGCAACAGGATAAACCAGCGCAGCCACAGCAGCAACCAAAGGACTTGCAGCAAAGACCCAAGCTTGAGCAAAATCAGCGGCGAATGGATCAGGCGTATCACCCATTTGCAACGTTATTGCCCCCGCTGCCGCCTGTGCCCCAGACCATGTACCGCGATGACTTTCGTTCATTTTCTCCTGCGCCGTCCAATAGCTCGACCTTGGTCAATCCATCCAGTGTCTCCAACAGTGGTGTGGGTAGTGGAAGTGGCGACAATAGTCAACAGGATAGCTGTCGCAGTGGCAGCTCCGGTCGAGAGACGAGTACTGGAGGAGACACAAGCAGCCGTGGTGGTTCTGCTCCGTTGGATAGTAGCAGCAACAGCGGCGGCACCTCGGACTCTGCGGTCATGACGCATTCGTTGGATTCATCTACTGGAGGATCGAATGAGAGTGCATCGAATACAGAGTCGCCCAACTCCACAGAGGGTATCTCCAACTCGAACGAGTCTTCAGGATCGTCCTCAGAAAACAATGCAGGGTTGGGATCTCGCTCATCTTCGATAGACCCGGTGCCTGGTGGCGCCGGTCATAGTGGTGCAAGCGTTGAGACTGACAGTGCTGATGGCGGCAAGCCCGACTGTAACACGGATGTGGCTTCATCTACAACAGGAAGCGGCTCCTCCGGCGGTGGCAGTAGAAGACGCCATCGAGGCAAGAAGTCTGTTTCACCCTCCTCAGGCTCGAACGACTCGTCTGCATCATCCTCGGGTGCGGCCGGAGATACTTTGCCATCATCTGCCAAGGGTTACCATGGCGTCCAGTCTCGTCATTACCGCACGCATCAGCAGCCACAGGAAATACTCACTGACGAGAAGGGTAACGGTCGCGGCAGCATCAGTGGTGGCACTGGCGGCAATAATAGCAGCAGCAGTGGAGGTGGGCCGCGGTCGACCAGTAGCGGCAGTGGGAGTAGCGGCTGTGACGGCGACAATGCCAGTGCCATAGGCAGCAACAGCAGCCGCCAACATCATCATCATCACCATCACCATCACGGTGGTTCAGGCGGTGGCGGTGGACGACGCAAGCACAAAAACAAGTACCGGGAGGACTCTACAAGTGCTGTGGATGGCTCGGCTCTGGACAGTGGCAGCAACAACGGAAGCAGCGACTCGAATAAGGCTGGTCATCGCAGCCAGTCGACTTCTTCTGACGGCGGTGGCAGCAGCAGTGGCGGTGGAGGAGGTAAGGGACAAGGTGGTGGTCGTCCTCGGGCCGGTAGTGTAGGCAGTGCGGGCAGCGGCAACAGCTCTTCGGGATCAAGGACACGCCCGGGATCCGAGTTTGGTGCTGGCACAGCGAACGCCAAGGGACCGCATCATCAGTCCAACCTTAACGGCTCTAGTAAGAACAGGTCAAATCGTCCAGGAAAGGCTAAGGGAGGTGGGAAGCATCGACGCACAAAGTCCGGCGGCCACGGAGCTCCTGCAGCAGCAGCTCCTGCGGCGACGGCTGCGGCTTCGTAAGGGCATCCACACCAAGAGACCAAGGTCCAGCAGGAATTGTCATGATCGTTCACTGAGCGATGCAGCACTGCCCCCATACAGAAGAGATTCTTGTAATTATATAAATATTTTTTTTTTTAGGTTTTTTGACTTGACTTGACCAGGCAGCTATATAGGATAATGCTGGGCTTTCTATGCGAAGCGCTTGAGGCCTACTCCAAAAATGATGGCAAAGACAATCCACTTGAAGTGCTTGAGGATAAAGTTCTTCTTGAACCTGGGCACGGACTCAAGGGCGATGCGCGCGATCTTGAGGTTAGTGGAGGTGTAGGGCGCATAGCGCACGGCCATGGCAGCTTCCGAGACTGGGTTCAGGTCCTTGATCATGGTTGAACGTTCGTGGGTGAAGCAATTGAAGGATTCCACGCCGTGGTACGAGCCCATACCGGAGGGACCCGTGCCGCCAAACGGCAGGTTGCCCTCGGCAACGTGCATGAGCGTGTCGTTGACGAGGATGCCGCCGGAGCGGGTTGAGTCCATGACCTTGTTGATGAGTTTTTTGTTGGACGAGAAAACATACAGGGCCAGGGGGTCGTCCCTAGAGTTGATGAACTCGATCGCGTCGTCAATGTCGGCCACGCGGATCATGGGCAGGAGCGGTCCAAAGATCTCGTCCTCCATCAGCTTGTCGTCCCTGTCCACGTTGGCGACGACCGTGGGGGCGATGTAGAGGTCCTTTTCGTCGGTCTGGCCTCCAATGACAATCTCACCGGACTGGTTCTCGCTGAGGACCTTGGACAGGCGGTGGAAGTGGCGGTTGTTGACGATGCGACCATAGTCCGTGGAGGACTGGGGGTTGGATCCGAGAAGCTCCTGCATGGCCTTCTTCAGAGCGGCCACAAACTTTTCCTCGGCTTTGGCGGTCACCAGGATGTAGTCGGGTGCGACACAGGTCTAAAAAACAACCGTGTGGTCGTGAGAAGGAATTGGAATTTCAGAGGGTCAGTATGCTTGTCGTAACAAATGTCGCGCTCATAGAGATTCAAAAGGGATACGGGAGTTTTGTGTTATTTTGTTTCGTTTCGTTGTACCTGGCCAGCGTTAAAGGTCTTGCCAAAGGCAATGCGTTTGGCAGCGACGGCCATGTTGGCGTTCTCGTCCACGATGACGGGCGACTTGCCTCCGAGTTCGAGTGTGAGCGAGGTGAGGTGCTGGGCTGCGGCCTTCATGATGATCTTGGCGACCGTACCGTTGCCAGTGTAGAAGATATGGTCCCATTTGCTCTCCAGCAGCTTGGTGGTCTCGTGTGCAGCGCCGTTGATGACGATGTACGCGCGGCTGTCCAGGTAGCGAGGGAAGAGCTCGGTCATGATCTTGGCGGTGTGGGGTGCCACCTCCGAGGGCTTGATCACGGCTGTGCAACCAGCGGCGATGGCTCCGACCAAGGGGCCGACGGTCAAGAAGATTGGGTAGTTCCATGGAGAGATGATGAGCACGGAACCTAACACGATAGGGTCGATTGATGGTACGCGTTAGCGTCGATCGAATTATGGTTGCCCAAAGGTTAAACAGGAAAACGCAAACGCAAGCACACAAGCAAGAGCAGACAGCTCGGAGCCAACGCTCTGTTCTCTTTTTTTTTTTTTTTTTTTTTCCTGTGTACACTTTACGCGAATGACAAACGCGGCATGCAACGACAATGACCGTCTCCCTCGTGCCAACAAAAAAAAATAATAATTACGCTATCCTTTCATCAACCCAAGCGCAACAAGATCAAAAAAATAAACCGTACGGCGTGTCATTCGAGACGCCTTTTAAACGGACAAGAGAATAAAGAAAAAGGAAACAAAAAGGTGCAAAGTGCACATGGCCGATAGACAGCCCCCCCCCCCCCCCCTAGCCAATGTTGGCAGGCTGTTCAGCTTACCCTTGGGCTCCTTGCGCTTGAGGCAGGTCACTCCGACGCGGTTGACGAGGGCTGGGGTGACCTTGACGTCCTTAGCCCACTCCTCCAGATGCTCCAGAGCATCGTTGATCTCCTCCTTGGAGGGCACGAGTTCTCCGAGGATGCACTCGTTCTTGTGCTTGCGCAGATCCTTGTACAGGGCCTCGCAGATCTGGTCCGTGTTGTCGTCCAACAGACGCCACAGCTGCTCGAGTTGGTGGCGACGGAACTTGAGTGGGCGAGTGTGGCCAGACCTGAAGGTTTGACGACTTGTCTCGACGGCCTACGAGAGAAAAAAAAGAAGAAAAAAAAGAAAAGGTTGATGGGTGGGATGAAAGTGTGCAAAAATAAAAAATGAATGGTTGCAAGTGTGAGAAAATAGAACTGTGAGACACGGTTGTGATGCTGGCGACGATGGAGTGATGGAGGTGTGAAGGATGAGCCATGGGTGTCTGGTGTTGCATTATTACCTGGGCGATTTCAAGGTCGTTGTGGAAGCGGAGGATGGATGTGGTCATGGCGGTGAGGGCTGTGGAGAGTGAAGGGGAGGTGAGAGAGAAGCGAGCGAGAGCAAGTGAAATACTGTGGAGAGAGAGATGGGGGGCAGCGAGCAGACAAAGAGAAGCAAAAGAGAAGCAAAAGTGAAGCATAAGAAAAGCATACGCAGCCGGGCATCAGCACCGAAGAACAGACCCTTCCCTGCTCCGTTCCCGCTCTGCAACGACAGTGGCAGTTTGCCCAGCCGAGAAGCGTCCTGGGCGGATAAAACATTTGACGTGTTTGAATCGGTCCGTCGGCCGACGGACGGGCGGGGCTCATTTTCACTTTTTTTCTTTCATTTCCCACTCGTCGCTCTCCTCTCGTGAGGTGGACGCTTCTCACCTGTCTGCCTTTCTTTTATTAATCGTCAAGACATTCAAACACGACTTCGCTTGCTCGCGTCTTCGCCTTGTGCGGCTGCAATGGCTCCATAGCCCTGCCCATGGGGCCCTGCAGGTGGTGGCTGTATGGATGGCGGGTGCTGCTGCTGCGCGTAGGCGTGGTATTGTTGCCCATGTGGGGCCTGCGATGGCGCCTGCTGCTGCTGTTGTTGCAGCAGCATGTAATGATGCTGTGGATGCTGAGGATGTTGAGGATGCTGAGGATGCTGGGTTTGTGGTGTTTGCGGTGCGTGTTGTTCAGCATAGTGCTGACCTTGGTTGTAATACGGCTGCACGACGGCCGCAGGACGCGACTGCGGCTGCCCATGGTAATACGGAGCCGACGTAGGAGGACCCTGCGCGTGCGTATGGACCGGCCCCAGGCTTACGGCGTACTCATACTCCGATTCATGCGGCCGGCCTCCGTGACTATGGCCATCGTAGCCAGACTGACCCGGCGCGTGAGCTGGAGCTTGCGCTGTGGACGTATGTGTGCCCCGTACAATTTCATATCCCTCGTAGGGTCCCGGCGCGCGTCCCTGTCCTGCCATCCCTTCTCCAGCTTGAGAATAACTAGCGCGCTTCGGCAGAGGTGCTGCAGTAGTTGGGCCTGGTGCATAGGATATTCTGGAGATGCTGGACGACGAATGGGACCGGCCATGCCCATACGCTGCCCGATCCTCATAATGCTGTTCAACCACGGACGCCGACCTAGGCCCTAGCCCTGGTCCTGCACCATAGGATCCCAGCCCTGAAGATGCCTGCGCCGAAGGCCGCCGGCTCTTGTCGCTCTCCAGCTCCCTATGATGTTCTCCATACCCGCTTGGAGGACTCCGCTCATCAAAGCCGTATCTAAATGCCCCAGGTCCTGCCGAGCCTGGTCCTGAAACTGATTCTGACCGATGAGAGATCGACTGCCGTGACTGAGGCTGTGTATTGTAATCCTGCGAGCGAGGAGGGGAGACCGCCAGCGGTCCTGTCCGGGCCACTGCCGCCCCTAAACTCTCTCGTGTTGGGCGATCCGCCATTTCCAGTATACCACTCTTGTAAGATGGTGGTCCATGCGCTGTATAACGCCCTGAACTGGGTCCTACTCCCTCCTGGGCAGCATACCCCGAATGGTATTTGCCTGTCGCCCCTTGTTCTTGCTCCGGGGGGGCATGAGGCCCAGGCGGGGACTGCGTATAGACCGATGTAGGAGCGTGTCCATCCGATGCTGGATATGTTCCATAGCCCGAGGGACGCGGTGGAGGCGCTAGCGCATATCCATGTCCAGAGTACGGTTCTGCATGAGAGTATGGCCTGTGTGGGGAATGGCCTTTCTCCTGGACGTCGGTATGCATGTGGTTACCCTGATCCTGATGCTGCTGCTCACGCGGAGAGCGCTGCTGGTATGATGCCTGCTGCGAAGGCGGTGGGAAGGCTGACCCAGGCTGACCCATAGGGACTGTTGAAGGCCTCGGCTGATGTTCGGTGCGGTCATAGGGGTGAGCGGAGATTGAAGTGCGATGGTGGTCAAGGGCATGCGGCGCTGCAGATGCAAAATCCATGGGTCTCTGCTCAGGTGGACTTGTATAGTCAGGGCGTGCGACATAAGGGTAGCCTGGCTCACTGGATTTTGGTCCTGGTCCGAATGACGGATGGTGAGCTGCCCGAAGACGATCATCTGTGGTGTACGGTGCAGAGTGAGGAGGGTCTCGCGGGTGTCTCTGGGGTTCCAATGCCCCACGTGCGCCGTACGTAAACCCAGAGTCGCTTCCAGGGTCTCGAGGAGGCTGTCGCGTCCCACTTCCACGTCTGGGATTCTCGACGTATTCTGGCATCACCACAGTTTGAGGACGTGCATATGCTGGCTCTGATCGTATCTCCGGCTCATACACATCCATACTCTCGTGCACACTGTAGAGTCCCGATCTCGAGCCCGGCCCATCCCCGTGTGCCATGGATGAGCTTCTGAAGGACGCAGCCGTGGGCGATTCGGGTGCATACGCTCCCATCGGACGCCCTGTAGAGTGAGACATTGGCATAGGTGGGGATCGAGCCATGCCGCCGCCACGAGGGTGCTGACTTGCAGCTGTGCCAAGCCATGCTGCCGATGATCCTGCGAAACCTCCTCGCTCGCGGCCCACTGGACCTTGGTCCTGCATCCTGGCGCGATAATCCTCTGCTCGCTGGTCGAGGCGTGTGCCTGCATTGAGATCTAAATGTGAGACACCCTCCGCAGCACGGTTGGCGGCCCTGTTGGCAGCGGAAGCACGTCCTCTAGCAAATGTGGAGTCGTCTAAATGGCCCGGCTGCTTGCTGGGGTAGGCTCCATGGGCGGACCGCGGTCTGTCTAGCGCGCTGGATGAGGTCGGTTTCTCTGTATATTCAGTAGCAGGCCCTCTCCATGAGCCGCCTCTCTGCCCGAGGGCAGGCCGAGAGTCCTGCTCGCCATGCTTGTGGGCGTCTGATTGAGACGTTAGTGGCACCTCACCTATTCAACAAAGAAGAACAAGAGCGGCATATTGTTGGTCAGTCACTGGAAGCGATATGGCAGCGAAACCTCGTGCACGCCTTTTTGACCACCACATTAAAAAAAAATCACGCACCCCTCTTTGGTTCGATGCTCCTCGTTCCAGACGCTCGACGCTTTGATGCAATCGAAGTCTCGGCTGTAGCGGATGCTTCTTCCTCATCCTGCGATTCTGTTGCATCTCCTTGGTCCTGATGCTGCGAGCCCGTTGGGCTTTGCGAGGTAGGTCCATACATGACATAGTTCCCTCGACTCCTCCTATCAGTGGGCAGGTGCGTTCGTGTTAGCTGCTCTATTCCTCGCATTACAAGCCGCAACTGCCTCATACACATCAACCACCTTACTTTTTAGGACGAACTTCCTTTCGTATCCGGATCTTGAGACCCTGTTCAGCAAAGTATTGGGATAGAACCGTTGATTCTGCAAAGAAAAAGGTGAGCGTTAAATCTGGATTCGTCCGTTACCTGTGCTCTATCTGATTCAGCTCCGTATTTTCCTTACCTTCCATGCCTGGAAACTTTTTGGCCGAATACACTATAAGTGGGTCTGAGATGACATAGGCACAAAAGTGCACGTCCTTCCTGTAGCAGCATGCATTCACGGTTAACAACAAAAGCCATGTGAATATCCAAGCAAGCACGCATGAAAGAGGAACAGCATCCTCTTGACAGACAGTGCCAACCGATCCACGTACCCAACCATTTCATAAAGGCAGAACTTGAGGCGGTATGTTCCCTCCATGCGCACAGACAGATCAGGAAAGACAAAAAAGCCAGACTCTGTGCCATTGTCTTCAAAGTCCTTCAGCGGGTACAGCGATGAGACCGAAGAGCCCGTCGTGGCCTTTGTCCTGTTGTCCTTGAAAAAATGCATGTCTTCCTTTGACCGAGTATCTTTGATGAGCAGCACATCCTCCCGCGTGTCCTTTTCGACCAGAGAGGCATGCATAAAGTAGTAGGGGTTCTGAAGATAGGATGTGAATCCGTTGTTCCTAAATCATTTAACCGTCATTGTCCATTAGATAATTAGCCAACAGAAGCGGGGGTGATTTTTGCAGCCATCTCGCCCACTCGTACAAACATTGTGTCGACAGGTTAGCAAAGTATTGAGCGACCACACCGCTCCGCGTCAACACTGGCTATCCGCTCTTCTGGTCACGTCAAGTGCCCTGATCTCCTGGTCCATAACCGAAGCAGCAACCCGGGTGTCGTTTTGTTTTCTCAAACTTACGTCTTTGAGCCTCCGCTCGAGGGAGGGGTTTTGACTATCAACTGAACAATGGGCGGCGGATCAATTGGCCTTCTGTCGGCTGTATGCAGGTGGAGGCAGGAAAAGGCAAAGGCGGTTAGTAAGCAGGTTCGTCTGGCCCTCATCGGGCGCTACGAACAGGCAGTGACTGGAACATGCATGAACACAGACAGGTGCAAATACGCTCTGTGTTAGATTGTGGTGATAAGCAAAACAATGGGCCACTGGGAGTGAAAAAGGAGCGCTGAGACGAGGGCTCGGGGCAGTATTGAATCGATATCAAGAGACCACACAAGTGAGGGGACAGCAAAAAGATGCAAATGAAGGGGACGACACCGCCATCGAACGAGGAAGAGGGGCACTCAAACACGAGACACTATTTTTTCTTTTTCTCGTTCTCTTTTGGTCCCATCGTCTTTCCGTACCAAGCAAAATGAATGAAAGAAAGCAGAAAGCGCATATGACAGCGAGTAGAGTGCGTAATGCTTAGGCAACCAGGCCTGAGCACGGGTTCGAAGGCATTGACTGTCGTTTCGGGATCATTGCTCGTCACGTATCTCGTAAAACCAGGAAAGAGAAAAGAGGAAAGAGGAAGAGGAAAGAGGAAGAGGAAAGAGGGGCGTGGAAACGGACGATCGATGGAAGTGGGGATTATTTAAAGGGTGGTTGGTGCCTTGAATGAGGTAGTCTGCTCTTGAGGACAACGGGAGGAATTCAAACGCAAGATAGAAAAAAAAGGGAGCACTGAGAGCAGAGAGAGCGAGAAGGGAGATCGACGCGTCTCTCTCGAATGATTGACGCTGGAAAAAGCGACAAGGAGCCAAAGGGTGGAAGCAAGGAGCAGGAGAAAACCTGAATTCGAGGGGGGCAAAAAAAAAACGCTTTGTTGCTGAGATGCATCTGGGCAATGAAAAAAAAAAGAAGCAACTGGAGCCGTTACCACCGCTGACAGCGCATAAATACACACCCCAATCCCCCCAAAGATAGAAAGCACACCGCGAAACGGGCAACGACGACGACGACGTTGTGGGTGAGCACTGAGACTTTCTTTGAATGACAGGTGCGCTTGTGCGTCTGACCTGGCTCTCAGCAAATGCTCCCCCTGTCATGAAGATTCTGAGGACGTGCACCCGATGGACGAAAAAGAGCGCGGACGACACGTCATTCGGGCGAGAACCTCACAAATGAAGGGTGCCAGGCAAACAGGAGGCGGTGGAACAGCATGGGGCGTTGTGGGGCCGAGCAGAAGCCCAGGCGACGGGGCGCGGATGCATGGAGACTGATGAACCTCACGAACGCACTTGTCAAGAAGCACATGATTGAGAGAACCCACAAGCAGAGATACAAAGCGATGATGCGGCACTACAACAATAATACGAGAGATGGGTCAACATGCCTTTTTCGCCTACACCGCACATGCGCGATTGCTTGGGTTGTTGACGGAGAATCAGCTCATATGTCCTAGATAGATTCGAGATCCAGGGAAAGCAGGCGGCGTGAGCAGGAGTGTGATTGAGTAGGATGGCATCATTACGATGTACCATGAGGAGACGGCAGCATTAGTGGCGGGGAGCGGGTCACTCTAATCAAAGAGCTTCCTGCTCGTCCTCGAGGCGTGATGGGGTCCCTTACACGTTCGCCCGCTGTTCCGGATGCACTCGTTGACAGACGGGGGTGAATTGGTAGGAGGGCAGATCGTCTGATGCTGGCATTGTTTTAAGAGGGCTGCTTGGGCAAAACAGGGATGGGCGGGGTGTTGATTGCACAGAGCCAAGACAGGAAAAGTCAAAAGCGATCCGCGATGAGAGTCGAGACGTGGTGTTTGGATGAAGACGAGCGCAAGACGCTGGCTGTGTACGGACGGGTGGCGATTCAGGGCCAGCGCAAGACGGGCATTGAGCGCTTTGGCAGACGGGGATGCAAGGTGCGAAATAGAACGAGTGATCGGCTTCGAAGGACAATCAGGAAGGCTTGGGCAGGAAGGACGACGGAGGGGGGGAGGAGCGGAGGAGGAGGAGCAGGAGGAAGAAAGAGGGAGGAAGGTAGACAGGGAAGGAGGACGAGAAGGAGGACAGGGATACGAGGATGTGGATGAGCAAAGGAAGGGAAGAGAGAGAGAGAAGAGAGAGAAGGAAAGAGAGAGAGAGAGAGAGACAGAGACAGAGATGGGAGAGTGAGTGCGAGTGAGAGAGAAAAGGTGTGAAAAAGGGGAGCGAGTAGGAGTGCACTTTTCGTTCACATCGGAGTAATAACAGCTTTAGAGTTGAGCCAGAACAGTGGTCCAGCACACACCGTTTGGGAACACACCCCTCTCAGCGGGGCTGCCAAGGCCGCTGGTCTGCACCGCGCATTACAGCGACTGCTGTACTTGGCTTTGCGACACCACTGCGTGGACCCTGTTCTCCTCTGGCTCTCCTCTAGATCCACTCCCGCCCACGTCCTCTCAGGGAAGAGGCAAGAGCGAGAAACAGCCCAAATAAGCGAGAGCGCGAGTTGGCGAGAGAGGAGAGGTGGAGCTGTGCCGATGACGGAGTGGAGCTGTGCCGATGGCTGGCTGAGAGGGTGTGCTCGTAAAGGCTGACCTCAAAGCACGATCGAGAGATACAACAGCGCCGTTGCCCCAGACCAGCCTTGGCAAGTGTCTTGACACTGCAGGTGGGCGATCCTCTCGGCAGGGCATATGATTCGCGCGCAGGCCATGGGGAGGGCTTGCTCCTTCATTCACACCCCTAAGTCTCATCAACCCCAATCCATCTTGCCCTTATCTCAATACCTCGTCGACTTTTCACTTCCCACATGCACCCACTTCATCTTTAAATACGAGAGGGGAAAAAAGGGGGGGAGGAGAGGGGGGGGAACAAACAATGTGGACATCGGCAGAAGGCAACCCTCTTGGGCCGATGGAAGGAGTGTTCATTGCCGCAGAGAATGCTCCCACAATTGTGCAACCAATCGTGCCTCCCGCTCCTCACCTCCGCCCTCCTCTCTCTCTTTCTCTTTTTCCTCTCTTTTTCATTACTGTGAGCAAACTACCTGGTCAAACGATAGCAGGTAGAGCAAGAAAAAGGCTAGCCCGTAGCGGGTGAAGAACACAGCATCAGCATCAAGATCTGCTCTAAGCAGATTAGGTTACAAACAACGAACTTATAAACCACTGCTTTGGCGGTCCACCATGAGATGGACTGGCAAAGACGGCACTGGATAGCAGCTGGTCTGCCTCTGTGCTCCAGGTCAGGGGCACTTTGGAGGGTGCATGTGCTATCGTCCTTGTGTGATATTCAATTTGTCGTCTCTCCTGCGTTCGCTTGAATCTCAAGGCGTGAGTTCCTCCCGTTCCGCTCTTTCGGGAAATTGCCTTTTGCAGGTTTTTGCAGCCCAGTTCTCGGACCGAAATTTTCGCCGTCTGGTCCCATCTCGCTTGCATCTTTAGGCTCGCACGCTCCCCAACGAGCTAGCCAGCTGTCCACAGGCTGTCTGATCCATCATAACACCCACAGCATCCATCACATCCACAGGATTAGCTACATGTGCATAGATGCCACACCACTGTGGGCTGTCAACTTTTGACTTGCAACTCCCCACTTTTCCTACATCCATCAATGGCAGTTTGTAGCAGCGAGAGGGGGGGGGGGGTTCTTGTCGTGCATCAGACTGCCTTGTTCGGAGCAAGAGACAAGGATCCACGGCACGGCTATGAAATGATGACGAAGGATTTTGTTGAGTGCTAGGCCGCTTGCTTCTTGAAGGATGAAGGAGGTCTTCGAGTACAACCCACCCCCCGCAAAAGTTCACCCAATCACCATTTATAGATCGTGCAATTACAGAGGGTGAGTGCATTCTTTGCGCCCCCATCTCGTATTTTCGACTCCCTTTTATTCGCCATTCTCCTTTTCTCTCGACTCCACTCGACACCGCTTCATCCCATCCTGCAACACTCCTCCTCACGACAGTACGTGGCAGCATGTAGCTTGCATCTCGAGCCTGCTGCTGGACAGCTCGCTTGGACATGGAAACAAAGGCGACCTCTTGGCTCCTCGTGCCTGGCGAGTCAACAGCAGCAGCATGAGCACAACACGAGCACAGACTGACCACATCTCGCGTCCTCATTCCTTTTGGACTTTTTCTTATAGTGGCGGGTCCAGCTGAGAACTCGCTTCGTCACCGGGCGACAACCCCTTCAAAGGCCACTTCTCCCGTAACCGATAAAGAAGACAGCGAGCCAAAGAAAGTAAGGACAGGCGACATTGCAGCCGACATGCACCAGTGAGCAAGTACAGGTAGAGGCAGAGATGAAGACTGATCGTACATTCCTTTCATCACTCCCGTTCATGTAGTTAGTGACATCAGTCTTCAGCGCGTCAGAAAAGTCCCAGTCGCTGCTTGTGCTGTCGGCACTGACGCTGGTGGCGCTCGTGTCCCGCTTTTACAAGATCAACGAACCGGACGAGGTCGTGTAAGTTTCTCCCGGGAATAGCAGATCAAACGCGGGTCAATGACTAACGTCATGGCACGCAGTTCAGTAGCCCTCTAACCGTTTCGTTTCTTACTTGCCGTAATTAGCTTTGACGAGGTTCATTTTGGAAAGTTCGCCTCCTATTACTTGCGCGGAACGTACTTTTTTGACGTGCATCCTCCTTTGGCAAAGATGATGTTGGCTGCGATGGGCTATATTTTGGGCTACGACGGGCACTTCCTCTTTGATAACATTGGAGACAACTACATCACCAACAACGTCCCCTACATCGGTCTCCGAGCCCTCCCTGCCTTCCTCGGAGCCATGACAGTTCCTATCGTTTATATGACCATGCGCGAGGCTGGATTTCCGATCCTGACATGTGCTCTTGCTGGATTCTTTGTAACGTTTGGTACGACCGTTCGAGAATCAATTCGTGATAATTCATGGAACACCCATCGCAAAAATACTTTTGCAGAACAACTCACCTAGTTTACTTCATTTTAGATAACATGCTGGTGACGCAGACGCGCCTGATTCTCCTGGACTCTATGCTTGTCTTCTTCATGGTCTGCTCCATCTACAGCTATGTCAAGTTTTACAAGATGAGAAACAGGTAATTATCGGCTTCCGATCCCTTTCATTGCGATGTGGATGAAAGCGAGGCGTCAATTAGCCTTCGTTGTGAGCCCTCATAACAATAATTCGCGTTTATCTATCTATAGCCCCTTCTCGGTGCGATGGTGGTCCTGGCTGATCGCCACAGGTGTCTCCATTGCCTTGACTACAAGGTAATTAGCCCTTTCCTATGCATACATTGGTCAAGACGAAAGTAGTCCCCCATTGTAAACCATTGTTGGAGACTAACAGCTCGTGTCACTTTCATGAAATGAAACAGCGTCAAGATGGTGGGACTTTTCACAGTCGCCACGATTGGCGTGGCTGTCCTCTGTGACCTCTGGGATCTTTTGGACATTCGCCGTCGACTGACTATGCAGGAGGTTATGAACCACTTCTGGGCTCGTGCAATTGGGTTGATCTTGGTCCCCACCATCGTTTACTTGTTTTGGTTCTACGTCCACTTTGCGATCTTGACGCACAGTGGCCCTGGAGACGACTTTATGAGCACTGAGTTTCAGGAGTCGCTGCAAGGAAACACCATGGCCGATGGAATTTGTAAGTGCTAATGATCTCTAGGCAGTAGGTTTTTTTCTGGATCTGACCATGCACAACGACATTAACGTTATGCTGATACGGTGGCGTTCTAGTCATCAAGTACGGAGACAACATCACGGTTCGCCACAAAGACACGTCAGTGTATCTCCATTCACACCCTCACCAGTACCCGTTGCGGTATGATGATGGAAGAATCAGCAGTGCTGGCCAGCAAGTCACAGGCTATTCTCATGTTGACCCCAACAACGTTTGGCAGATTACAACGGATGATGTGAACAACCCAAAGATTGGCGAGCAAGTCAAGGACAAGGACGTTATTCGTCTCTTGCATGTTGCCACCTCGTCTTGGCTTTTGGCCCATGATGTTGCCTCGCCCACGATGTCGACCAACGAGGAAGTTACTACATATTCAACTCAGGAGGATGGATCACGCATCAATGAGACGACGTTCCAGATCGTGCTCGAGAGCGGAGGCGAGAAGCTTCGCACCATGGCCAGCAACTTTAAGCTGCTCCACCAGGATACCAAAGTCGCTGTTTGGACCCATTCGCAAAAGCTGCCAGCATGGGGATTCGAGCAGCAGGAGGTCAATGGAAACAAGAACCTGCTTCAAAAGTCGAACCTGTGGTGGTCTGATAGCATTGAAGGAAAGAATGGTGAGTGCAGTCGACAACGTCCTTGTTTTGGTGGGCTTGAAGCAAAGAAGAAAACCCCACTAATCATTTCGCACGATTGAACACACCAGCTTCCGAGATCAACGAAGAGGCTACAAAGCCGGTCAAGAAGCGCTCCTTCATCCTCAAGTTCCTTGAGCTCCAGGGTAAAATGCTCTCACATAATGCTGGATTGACGGCATCACATCCTTACCAGAGTATGCCCATTGAATGGCCATTCCTTGCCAAGGGTATCTCGTTCTGGACCCAGAACGACACCCGGAAGCAGATCTATCTCCTCGGCAACCCCGTTGGCATGTGGATTGCCATTGGAAGCTTGGCTGTTATTGTGGGTGTTGCCGGAGCGGATGCGCTCAGCCGCCGTCGCGGATTCTATCCTCTGAACCAAGGTACAGTTTTGTCGCTGATGAAAACACTCTTTACATTCCCACGTCGCCTAATTTGGCTCTGTTTATGCTTACATGTGTCTTTTTTTTTCTTCCTCTCTCTCCCCCTGCGCTTATGGGATGATAGATGTCCAGAAGAGATTCTATTCTGCGACAGGATTCTTCTTTGTTGGCTGGGTACTGCACTATTTGCCCTTTTTCCTGATGGGTCGCGCCCTGTTTTTGCATCATTACATGCCTGCGCTGGTGTTCTCGTACATGATCCTTGCGGCTGTCCACGGATTCATCTTTATTGAGGGTGTGGATGGCCCCATCTCCGAGCCTGGCCCCGAGACGCGACCCCGTCGGATCCAGCGAGCAGTGGTGCCGACGCTTGCGTACGCGACCGCCGCGGTCCTGGTGATGGTGCACCTTGGGTCGTTCCTGTATTTCTCGCCGCTTTCATATGGCACGAGTGCGATCGATGTGCCTGGCCTCGTGCGGCGCAAGCTGCTGTCTCAATGGGACTTTCACTTTGCCAAGTAAATCTCTCTCTGTCTCTGGTCTCCTCTTTATCTATCTTCTAGCTCATGCTCTGCGGGCAAAGGCCATCGCGAATAAACAACCCCCACCAAGAATGAATTACTGTAAGCCAGGGAGGGTTGTTAGAGGTAGCATGAGAGCCCCGTCCTTGCACTGTAGGTGGACTGCAGCCAACCGCAGCCAAGGACCAGTGCGGCGTTGTTCCCACGCGGGGGGCGGGGGGCAGTGGCTGCTGCGTCCGAAAAGCATGCCCGATATGGGGTCATTTTCCCTTGCCTGGTCCTCTTGCGGGCCTACGTCTTTCTCTTTATCTGTCCTTGTCGTCTTTGCTTGCTCTTCTTTCTTTCTTCTTCTCGTCCGCTCCTTCGCTGTCTCCTCCTCCTCCTTCTCCTCCTTCTCCTTCTTCTACTCTTTCTTCTTCTTGCGCCCCATCCTCTTCTGCCCTGCTCCATCGACCGCACCGAATCACACCATGGTAATGGTCTGCTCCACACTGGCAGGCACTTCGCGTTCATTCACCCGTCGACTCTTTACCACCCTCCGGCCCGCCTGGAATGTAATAGGACCCGCATCTCCAGCTCGACCCCCCCTCCGTCATCCCTCCTGCAGCTCGCATCTGGCCCAGGCTTGGCTCGCGCTCTGGCTCAGGCAGAGACTCGCACGCCTTGTTACATCCCTTCAAGCCAAGCAAGCCAATCAGACCTGTCAAGTGCCATTCTGTTCGTGCCATCGATGACTAATACGCTTCCTTTCCTTTCCCCCCCCCCCACCTTTTCAGACCGAAATCCACGCTGCACCTGTGGAAGCACAGGACTTCCTTCACTTTGTGAACCAAGCACAGTCGCCCTTTCACGCCACCGAGCAGGCTGTGCTCCGTCTCCGCAAGGCTGGCTTCCAGGAGATCAAGGAAAAGGACAACTGGAACGGCCAGCTTAAGCGCAACGGAAAGTACTTCTTTACCCGCAACAAGTCCGCCGTCATCGCCTTTGCCGTCGGAGGCAAGTACAAGCCCGGCAACGGATTCTCGGCGATCGGAGCTCACACAGACTCGCCATGTTTGAAGGTAACAAGAAGACTCGTACATTTTTAAGATTGGGTGGTAAAATGCATATCTCGAGTTTATCCGAACATCCATATCCGTTCGCTCCCCATATCAATTAGGTCAAGCCAGTCTCCAAGAAGGAGAAGCTGGGTTACTTGCAGGTCGGTGTCCAGCTCTACGGAGGCGGCCTCTGGTAAGTCAAGGACCTATTCAGATGGAGGCACAACTGGATTAGAGAAACGGCGACGACTAACAGCATGCTTTCACCCTCTATTGCGATTTTATTGTTTCCACTTCTCCAAAGGCACACTTGGTTCGATCGTGATCTGAGGTGAGCAATGACGATCAATACTGTACCCCAAAAGGCGCGTATCTGCCATGGCCACGACTAACCTTTCGTCTTTATGGTGGACTCACAGTGTTGCAGGACGCGTTGTTGTCGAGACTGACGACAACAAGTTGGAGAACCGTCTGGTTCGAATTGACAGGTATGGATGGGTTTCTTGCAGCCTTGTCGCCATGGACTCGAGGGCACCCTTGAAACAGAATGGAATGCCTTCTAACCTTACCTGCTTGATTCTCCTCTATCAGGCCCATCCTCCGTATTCCCACCTTGGCTATCCACTTGGACCGCTCCACCAGCGCTGATGGCTTCAAATTTAATAACGAGACCCACCTCACGCCCATGATCTCAACAGTGACCAAGAGGTTAGACACGCATCTGTGCCTGGAATGTTGATTTGCTAGGTTGTTCATGGAAGGATCAAGTTGACTAACGCTGAGCTCTTCCTGTCCATTGCAAGCTTGACTGGCGAACCCGCAAAGCCACTCAAGCCCGACACTGAGATCAATGGCGATATTCCTCTCGCAGAGAAGCACCACCCAGTTCTTATGCACTTGCTTGCCAAGGAGCTGGACGTGAAGGGTAAGGTTTTCACATGTTCCACACTATGTCTGTACTTGTACTTTTTTGCAACTACTGATGGGCTTGTTGCATTCTTACAGTTGATCAGATTCTGGACTTTGAGCTCTGCCTCTACGACACGCAGCCATCGGCTATCGGAGGTGCCTACAACGAGTTTATCTTCTCGGGCCGTCTGGACAACCTCATGATGTCCTACTGCTCAATTGAGGTAAAAACACGGGTTCAGCTCTCTAGGAGAGTCGAGAAGAACAAATGTCCTTGAGCGAACTGTTCACCCAGGACTAATGTTTCGTTTCACAGGCTTTGATTAGAAGCTTGAAGAGCGAGGAATCGTTGGCCAACGACCCCAACATCCGTCTTGTGTCGCTCTTTGATAACGAGGAGGTTGGATCTAACACTGCCCACGGTGCCGACTCTAACTTGCTCCCCAGCACCTTTGAGCGTCTGAGCTTGGTCACCTATGACAACGATGCCAAGTCAAGCCATGTAAAGATTTCGAAAGGCGTCTGGATGTGATCATGCGCGCACTATGGTAAATGAGGAAGCTAACATTGTCGTTTGTTTGCGATTGCAATTTAGTCCGCCACGGCTTACTTGGAGTCACTTCCTAAGAGTTATCTTATCAGCGCTGACATGGCCCATGCCGTGCACCCTAATTACTCCGAGAAGCACGATGATGGCCACCGCCCCCACATGCACAAGGGTGTTGTTGTCAAGATCAACGCTAACCAGGTAAGCTTTAGAAAAAAACGATGTATGTTTGTGTAGTACTATGTCCTCAGACCGTTGGTATTCATCTGCTGAATATTGTAATAATTAGCGTTATGCGACTACAGCCCCTACGACGGTTGTACTTCGCGAGGTTGCCAAAAAGTATTCGGTTCCACTTCAGGAGTTTGTTGTCCGCAATGATAGCCCCTGTGGCTCCACCATCGGACCCATGCTGTCTGCCAAGCTTGGTCTCCGCACTGTCGGTACGTGAACAGGGGTTGTGTCTGGAACTGTATGGCATTTTCTTTTTTTATATTTCGTATCTGATGGGGGGTGTTTGTTGACCCGTCCTACTTCTTCTTGATAGATGTCGGCAATGCGCAGTTGAGCATGCACTCTATCCGTGAGGTCTGCGGCACTGAGGACGTTTCGCTTGCCATCAAGTTGTTTGAGGGCTTTTTCGAGGAGTTTCCCTCAGTGGATGCTCGCTTGACCGTGGACTAAGCCAAGTGCATGTGCATTGCATTCCCTCTTCCTATGTGCCTTTTTTTTCTTGGATTATCAAAAGAGTTTTTTTTTCAAGCAACCTTCTGAGTTGCGACCATCTGTTAGCGAAAAAAAGGAATTAAACATGGATACCATTGTTGGGGCTGAGAACACTTTAGTTTTTAATATTGTTACAAAGGAAGAAAGATAGGTGCTCTTTTTTCTAGACCTTGGTTCCATTGGGTGAGGCATAGCGAGTACGAGCAGTGTGATTGGCGTTCAGACTCAATCGGGTCGACATATTTTTACGCTTAGACGACTCAAAGTCCTGTGCCTTGGACACTTTGACAGACACTTGTTTCAACTGCTGGCTACTCACGGTCAAGGTCGATCCCGAGAGCTGGTTCTGCGATCTAAGCAGCGCGCTAGAAACGCGCACATTCGGGTGATGTGTGTCCGAGCTGGCGGAGACACCTTCTTCCTCTTGTGTTGCGGTCTCGCCCTCAGGCGAACCGTCGGCTTCCTCTGTTGAGCTGGAAGGTCGACGCTGTGACCGCGAGGTGAGTGTGACAGTTCTGGACTCGACCTTTTGACGCCGAGCGGCGTCTTTGTGGGCGAGGCGACGGTTGTTGAGGACGAGTTCGTTGGTGGTGGGATCGATGCGGATGCCAGCGGTGGTGTTGGAAGTCGAGTTTGAATCGTCGTCCAGAATCCAATTGCCGTCCTTATCGAGCAAGACTGCATTCAACTTTCTCTCGTCGTCATCCAGCATGGTGTCTGTGGCCATGGAGCTATCATCGGTTGCATCGTCTTCCTCATTGTCGGAGGAAAGATCGTTGCTGGTCAGATAAAAGTCGGCGTATTCTCTCTCTGCACCGTGATCCATCGCCAGCTTGCAGTGTCCCTTGTCGAGCATGTGTCTGCGGACACTGGCCAAGGTGGCGAATCCGCTGTGCATTTCCTGATCGGGCTTTAGGTTCTGAGAAAAGACTGAGGGTGTGCACCAGAGACAGTCGTGGTCGTGGACGAGCTTTTCAGCCAAATAGGTCAACATGCCAGAGAGATCGATCAGGCGTTCGGTGGAGGGTAAGAAGAATCCGTGGGCGGTGCGCATGTGCTCGTAATTGCTCGATGCATCTGAAGCACTGTGTGAGCAGAACAGACAGACGGTCTCGCTGGGGGCGAGCTGCTCTACCGGATCCTTCGTTGTTGGTGTTGTAGCGGCGGTGGTTCCTGTTTCTACTGCTGCTGTTGAGGAGGAAGAGTCTGTGGAGGAAATGCCTTTGCTCTGCTGCTTCTTTTCGTAGGCTGCTGCGATTTGCTTGTGCTTCTTGGAGTTGACATGGTTGTCGTAGGCCTGGAAGGAGAGATACTTCTTGCCACAGGGCACACACTCTGGCTGGGCTACCTCTGCAGGATTAGCTTGCTCTCGCGAGGCTGAATGACGGCAAGAGCAATACGAAATAGGCAGAAACGTTAGCATGTGTGCTTCTGGAACTATACAGCCCCAAGCAAGGAGTAACCGTTCTCTAGTTTTGCAAAAGAAAGGGAATGAGCAGAAAAGTTGGACATACCAGTGACGAGCTGAGCAAAGACCTCGGAGGCAACGGGTGGCAGATATACCATCTTGCGCTTCAGGTTGTAGGTGTGCCAGTCGGACTTGTGGTGCAGCTGCTGGGTCTCGAGCGAGGGGAGTCGGATCCCGCAGGTGAGGCAGGTGGTGGATTGTCCGACGGACGCCTGGGGGACATTGACAGTGTAGGACATGTTGGAGATCAAGACCGGCGCGAGAAGGGCGAATGAGGAAATGCGGAAGAAAAAGAATGAGCAAGTGTGCGGGAGAAGTGAGATGATGTGAATGGAAAAGAGAGAGAAAGCGAGAAGCGGGCTCGCTGAAGACGTTATTTATGCGCGCAGATCAGTGGTGGCAGGGATGACAAATGGTGTCAAGGATGCACGATTGCACCCTCGCCCCGCCCTGCTGGCGGCCGCTGTCCAATAAGAGCCAGGCGAGTGCGTGCCCGCAGTATTCTGCGTGCCACAATTATCCACAGGCTCCGCTGCTGCGTCGCATTTCTGCAGAGTTGCAGCCCGACGCGTTTGGAGACCTGCTTTGTTGGTTGGGTACATGCGTATCGATATACACGTAGGCAATAATTTATGCAGCGCTGCTCCTCTCTCGGTCTCTGCTTTTGCTTGTCTGTGCCTGTCTTTGCCTGCCTTTGCCCTGCTCACTAGACGGCCCTGATAGGGCCAGCACCTCTCACCCCTCTCCTTCCTGTGTGTGCTGTCATTCTTGTCCTTGTTGCTTCACCAAACAATCCTAAACCAGCCCAACCTGGGAGCGATCCCATCATCACCCCTTAATGTCACACACACACACACACTCTCTCTCTCTCTCTCGCTCTCGCTCTACCTAACACACGGTCTCTTTCCTTCAGTGTCATTCCCTCTTGACCTTTTCATCCACTTGTCGCTCCTCTCAGTTGCTGCTTACCTGTTGCCTATGCCCCAGCACTGCACCGCCTACATCTACTCACCAGCACCAGCAAACCGCTTAATAGCCTACTAGCCTACTAGCCCTGCAGGGCAACACACCGGTTACGACAAACAAATCTATCCATGTCAGATAACAGCGCACAGAACGCGGATGCGTCCGTGGCGACGTTCGTCTCTGCTGCCGTCTTCACCGCTGCAGTGTCTGCTATTCTCTTTATCGTCTTTGCCATCGTCCGCACGCGGTTCCCGCGCGTGTACGCTCCCAAGACCTACCTGGGTCCCGAACGCGAGCGACCCGACTTGACTTCACATAAAGGAATCTTGGGATGGGTCTTTGGGTCGCGCAATCTCAATGATCAAGACGTGATCGAGCGCTGTGGCCTAGATGCATACATGTTCCTCGACTTCCTAGCAAAGTCCTTCTTTCTCTTTATGGGGTTCACCTTTCTGGCCATCCCCATCCTTGTGCCTCTCAACTCCATCAATCAGCTCACGCTCACTGGCCTCAACCAGTTTACTATTGCCAACATTGCAAATCAAAAGCGTCTGTGGGCACATCTCATACTGACGGTTCTCTTTTGTGGTACGCTGTTTATCTTTTTCTCTTTGGATCCCCACGGCGTACTCTTCTCCTGTGCTTCACAGGCTGTGCCAACTGTCTAACGAAAGATATCATTGTAAATCGCTATAATAGGAGCGACGGTCGTGCTGGCGATCCTGAGTGTGAGGCGGTACATCACCCGCAGACAGCGCTACCTTATGAGCGACCACCATTCCCTCTCACTCCAGGCAACCACGATTCTTGTCTGTGGCATCCCAAAAGGCGAGGACAATCTTCAAACACTGCAAAGCATCTTTAGCGCCTTCCCCGGAGGTATCAGGCGCATTTGGCTAGCCTATTCTGCGGATGCGCTGCTCAAGGACGTCAACAAGCGTCTTGCCCTCACCAACAAACTTGAAACGGCCGAGTGTGCATTGATCCGTGCCAAACTAAAGCACCAGATCAAGAATGGTCGAAGGGCTTCTGTGGTATCGCATGGATCAACGGCGATGTTGCGTCAAGACGGCGACCACGATCAGCAGCAATCGCAACATCAACAACAACAACAACAACAACAACAACAGCAGCAGCAGCAGAATAGATTTCAGCAGCAAGGCAGTGGGTCCGATGAATCATTTCCGGAAGAGTCTCGTCCTCGCCATCGACCTGCAGTCTTTCCCATGTCCTTGTTTGCGAGTTGCTGTGGTGCTGAGAAGGTGGACTCGGTCCTGGCTTACAGATCCGAGCTCTCCAACTTGAATGCCTCGATCCAAGCTCGACAACAAGCAGCCATGACGGCCATGCACAATAGTCAGGACAAAGATAAGATGAGCGCTGCATTTATTCAGTTCAATCACCAGCTTGGCGCCCATTTAGCGACGCAGGCGGTTATCCACCGAACGACATTGACGATGGCGCCCCGGCATCTGGAGGTGCATCCAAAGGAAGTGCTATGGGACAACCTTGGTCATAGTTTCAGGAACAGGAATATCCGACGCGTCATTGCCATCGTCTTGACTATCGCACTGATCGTCCTTTGGGCCATTCCGGTGACCTTTGTCGCTGCTGTGAGCAAACTGGAGAATATTGTCAGGTTTGCGCCGTTCCTCAGTGGCGTTTACAAGCTGCCTACGCTCGTTGTGGGTATCATCCAAGGTCTTTTGCCGCCCATTGGTCTGGCTGTCCTCATGATGGTGCTGCCCATCATCCTCTACAGTAAATGTCCTTGAGACTTTTGTTTTTGTTCATCAAGTTGCAGAGATGATTTTAAGATCTGACTGGAGTTGAACTGATTATTAACCTTGGACCTTTCCATCCCTCTAGAACTGGCGCATCTCGGTGGAGAGGTGCTGAGCACCCGAAAGACCCTTGCAGTCATCACCTCCTATCACTGGTTCAGCGTAAGCGATTGCCCCTTTTGACACTCATTTTGTATGCACGACAGAGAGAGACTAATATTAATGTGCCTTTGCTCTTACGGAACGTCGTTGAACACAGGTCGTGCACGTCTTACTGGTCACCACTCTCGCTAACGGCATCTTTCCAGCCATTGATATGATCAAGCAGAACCCCAACAACATCATGACAATGCTCTCCACAAGCCTCCCCCAGGCATCGACCTTCTTCCTGAGCTTTATTCTCTTGTCGTTCATCCAGATCCCGATGATGCTGCTGCAGATAGGACCACTCATTGGTTATTGGGTCGGCAAGTTACTTTCATCGACACCCCGTCAGATGTACGCTACTGAGCGAACCATGGGCTCAGTTGACTGGGGCACCACAATCCCTGTGCATACAATTGCGTTTTCGATCGGTACGTTCTGTATCATATCACACCTCTCTAGCGCTCTGTATTCGCACTCAATTGCTCACTTGAAGACCATCAATTTGATTCCTCTGCTAATCATTATCCCCCATGCACTTCTGCATGGACTCGTAGGTCTCCTGTACTCCACGATCCAGCCCTTCATCCTGCCGCTGATGGTGATCTACTTTGGGTTCTACTACTTGGCGTTCCGACACATGTTCCTTTATGTCTACAGCCAACCCTTCGACTCTGGTGGACTGATCTTCCCTAGGATCATTGACCAGATCTACATCGCCATCATCCTCTTTGAGATTGTCATGCTTGGCCTCTTTGTTCTACAGAAAGCTGCTGGGCAGTCCGTCATCATGTTTATCCTCCTTGTCGCGTCCATCCTAGCCATCACTATAAGTCGTAACAAGGTATTCAAACCCCTCATCCAGTACCTTCCAGTCGAAGCCTTTGACACGCGTTCTGTCAACCAGGCCATTAGTGGGAACGCGGCTGATAATGCAAGCCTGGCAGCCATCGCGGATGCCGATGATGGATGCGGCGGCCAAAGCCAAGCCTTCTGCACCACAAGGCAGCAAAACAGTAGTGCGGATCAGCACTACCCGCCAACGCCCACAGCAACAACGACAGCAACGGCAGCCACAACAGCGCCGGTGCCCATTGTCACCGAAAAGGTCAATCCTGTGCCACGACAAGAGTCGTTCCATGAGAAGGCACCCTACAAGGATCCACTGCCGCCAACGAATTCGCCACCCTCTAAGGAACTGTACTCGCCTGACCCGGCCAAATCGGTCTCTCCTGCGCTCAGTGGTGGACATCAGCGTCAAGGATCCACGCTCTCGTCTCGGTCGCACCACTCCTCGCAGCAGCAGTCGCCGTTGCCCTCCATTCGTGTCGAGACTGCCAACACGGAGAACCTAAACGATGGCACGCACTCCCACGCTGCCCCTGTAGCTTTGGATCCCCAGCACAATCACCAACACCCTCGTCAAACAAGCACCGACAGCAATACGTACTCTCCGCAGGACTCTGCTGCGTTCCACCCAGCCTCGTCTGGCATGACGCAACGTGCACGACTGCAGCAGCAAGGACGGCAAGGGTCCGAATACGGCGGCATCGGAGGCAGCTCCAGTCTCCAGGTCTTAGGCGCCAACCACAGCATCATGTCCTCGGACCCAGCGGCCGAAAGGGTCGTACCGGAGTCACACAGTTATGTGAACCCGGCGTTATGGAAACAGGGACTACCGATCTGGTTACCCAAGGACCCACGCGGGTTTGCAGAGGTCGAGATCATGGAGCTGAACAATGCGGGGTTGCCGTGTCTTTCGGATGATGCTGTGATGGACTCGAAGGGACGTGTTAGCGTCGACGCGTCGCATCGGGATGTTGCGCCGGGAGATGAGCTCTGGGAATAGTAATTCTTTCTTTTTACTGCCTTCTTTTTCTTCAGCTTTTTTTTCGCTTTTGGATGCGGAGGCCTCTCTCCTTCGTTCCCATTCCTGCTCCACCTTTTTTCTTTTTGTCTCGTTTTTTTTGTAATAAATCAGTATTCATCCACCTATTGTTTTCTTGTCTGCACTGCGCATTGCTAATTAAACAGGAACCTCCCATATCCCAGACTTCCTTGCCGAGGTGCAGCTCTTCAAGACATTGGCCACACACTTTGGATGCGTTCTGTATCCACAATCTACGCACCACCGTCCCCCAGGAACATGAACAAGGACAGCTTGTTAGAGATATGTCAACAAGTATTGCAAAGTGATAATCAATCAACTCCTCCGCCAGATCTTGAAAACTTACCATCGCATTCGAGGTGCTTGGACGACCAGCCAGGGAGCACACCGAGCCGTTTCTGACAGACATCACATTTTGGCAGCAGTAAGGCTGAGGACGTGACCAACGAGAACCGATGCGATATTCCCGTCAGCTTGTTCTTTTGTCGGCGCTTCACCACCACCGCTGCCGCCATCCCTCTTGCTCCTTCTCCGCCTTCTCCGCCCGTCGACTCCATTTCGTCGCGGACCATTCCCTTGGGAAGGACTTCGTCCTCCTCCCATACATCCAGCTTCACCACTCCTCTGCCCACCATCAGGCGCTGTTGCTTGCCCTCCTTGAGCGAGGTGTGCTTCTTGAGTCGGGCATTACCCTGAGGGTCTTGACTGTACTCTGGATGCGTATACTGGCCGATCCATTGGCCTAAACCGCCAGCGCCGCCAGCCCATGTTTTCGCACCAAGTGCAGCTGCAAGCGAGCTCGTGATTGTACCGCCCGTTTCCATTGGGGTCTCTGAGGACATATCCTTCGCGGCACCCTCTACAGCGACCGATGGGCTGTCAGTGCCAGTGCCAGTGCTAGTGCTGGGACCCCAGAAGCTATCGGACATGCCTCGTACGAGGCCAAGGCCACGATGCGCAACAGACGTGCCCTTGGCGTCGCTGTCCTTTTCTGCATTCGTCGCTTCCACGGAAGAGGATGGAGAGGAAGCAGAGGTCGAGGACGATGAGGAGGTGGCGGCAGATATTGGTTCCGAATCTGCAGTGGACGAGGAGGAGGGCTGTGAGACCGGACCCTGCGTGGGTGCTGTAAATGGCTGCTGCTGCTGATCTGTGTCTATTGTGGGGTCGTGCGGATTGGCATCGTCGGGCTTCCAGTTAGGCATCAAAGTGTTGGCTCGACGCAAGAGACTTGTCTTGGATGGTGGTGCCGGTGGAAGGGAACCTTCCCCAGCCAGATGTACTATGGTAGCTGTCGTCGGTGCTTCTGCGTCGTCTTCAAGATCTGGGCTGATCGTCGAAATATCACGAGTACCAGAGATAGGCAGAGTTGGTTCGCTGTTTTCCTGTGTGGTCTCGCCATTCATGGTCCATGGGTTCTCTGATGCTGGGATAGGGGGCAAAAGTCTAGAAATCAGACTTGGTTTCCTAAATAAAAGAGCCCTGTCCTCGCCGTTCTTTTGAGAAGTGTCCGGGTCGTCAACTTCCGTGGGAGAGTCAGGTTCCCTAGGTGGAGCCGAATCAGATGGTCGCAGTTGCTGTCCCTGCCCCAGCAGTTTCGCCATCGATAGATCTGGTATTTCAAGCGTGTCCAGGGCCAGTACGATCGAATCCGGCAGTGAACTGGATGAGAGCGAAGCGTCGCTATCGCTGCTGAGCTCATACATGCCTGCACGTTGCTGTCCTTGCAAAACATGATTGTTTTCTTGATCGCTGTCTTCATCAAAGAGCGAATCCTGGTCCTCATCGTCGTCGCTCGATCCGCTGCTTCCGTCAAAGCTGTACCTGTCGTCCTTTTCCTCATCCGAGAGATCGAGGTGAAGACTGCCCAAGTGCGACAGCCCTCCATCAGCATCCTCCTGAATGAGACCAGTGACACTAGGCTCTTGGTCCCAAGTTTGACGGTACTTGTTTCCTTTGATAGTAGACATGTTGACCGAGCTAGAGTCGTTCCACTGCTGTAACTGCTGCTGATTTTGCGGCGAGTTGATGCTGTCCCAGAGAGGCATTCGGAATGTCGCGTCGTCCTCATCGTCCAGAGACAAGTCGCGCCTGCTCGCCTGCCCATCTCTGTTGATGAGAGTACCAGTAAATTGGTCAGCATCCTCATAACCCAGCTTGACAGAGCTTCCACCGTCGCTTCCTGTTCCCCTCCATCTTTTGCCTTTATAGGTGCTAGTTGATCCCACGACGGCCCCCTGCATGGATACTACGCCTGATTCTGCCGTCCTCCAAGTGTTGGCTTGGCCTTGGATGCTGGAACTTTGCGCCTGACCATTGTAGTTCATGTCCTGCAATGGTTGATTTTGATAATGATATGGCTGTGTTGCTGCTACCTGCTTCTTCCGCATCATGTTCCTTGCTGCCCTCGCTACCGATGGTGCGACCACCAAGGTCGTGCCCACATGAATGTCCACGTTCTCGATTGCAGTCAGTCGTTCCACTATTTGTTGCAGCTTGGGTCGATTCTCTGGTAGTGGCTGGACGCAGTGGATGGCGAGTTCTCCGAGCTCTAATGGACAGCCTTTCTGGGCGCGAAAGAGAATCTCGTCAGGAGAGACATGCATGTCTGGGGACTGGCGTTGAAAGTACTGAGTGTCGACTACGTGGCGAGCCATCATCTCTGCGAGGACAACGCCAAACGAGAACACATCAACGCTGCAATCAAAGTCTTCGCCAAGCAGGATCTCTGGAGCCTATAAAAAGAATGGGCAACGGAGTGAGCACGGCACAGTTCCGTGGGAGTTGTGAGGTTGCTGGTGGAGGAAAATTCATAAAATCTCCGTACCATATATCCATCTGTCCCACAATAGCTGATTCTACGCATTTCGTCGTCGTCCTTGGCCTCGGCTCGACTGAATCCAAAGTCGCACACCTTGGTGGCGATGGAAAAAAGGTTTGTTGTTGCGGAGAGAGTTACGAGAGCTGTGGTTACTGTTCTGCCCTTCCTTCAGCCTTGGTCTGCAAATCAGTAGAGGGCAGTTGACACATGGTCGCTGTCTTGTTATGTACCTTGATTCGCATGTTTTCGGATATGAGCAGGTTTTCTCCCTTCAAGTCTCTATTTCATGTTGACCGCAGCCAAGCAGGAACGCCCAGTTAATAACACATACCGTGTGTACATATTTGCGGCGTATGTCGTCTCCAGGAAGAGTATCGGACGGTTTTGCCCATGGGATCAAAAAATAGGAGGCAAAAGAGCATGGTCGCAGCAGCAGCAGTTGCTGTTGATGAATTTCGCACCCCTGCATGAGAGCAAAATTGCAAATGCGTGCCTTGCGTGCCTAACACCTGGATAAGCATCGAACATCTACCCTCGCCTCCTTGTCTCTCTTCCTTCTTCTTTTCGCCTGCTGTCAGCTGGGGTGCAGATATATATAGGCATATAGAACGCACCTGTGTATGATGTTCTTGTGGTGCAGATATGCGAGAGCCAGGGATATGTCGATTGCAAAGCTGATCCTAGTATCCCATCCAAACTCCTTTGTCTCGTCCTGGATCCACTATAAGAGACAACCGCGATGCGCCCAGTGGCGCGCCTTACTGTCAGTGCGGTTCCTTTTCTTCGGAAGGGGAGGGGGAGCATGGCGACAGGAGAAAAAATAAGGGTCGACTTACTCGACGTAGGTTTCCGAGAGGCAAGAACTCTGTGACGATGTAGAAGCGCTTTCTGCGCTTGCAGATTCCCATAAACTACAAGGTGTTGGATAATTAGCTTTCTGCTGGGGGCATGGTTACTCAGACGAGGTGGTGGGTTGCTGAGAGAAAGGAAGACCAACCTGGACAATGTTGGGGTGTCGACTTTGTTTGAGGATGTCGACTTCACGCTTGAAGTACTTTTCGTCAAAGGCTTTGGAGTCTGAGCGTACACACTCCTTGATAGCGACTTCGGTACCGAGGAGGTCACCGTGGAAAACTCTACCAAAGGAGCCCGACCCGATGATGTCAAAGGTCTTGAGGTCGGCCCACTGGATGCGCATAGTTGTTAGTGTGGTGACTTGAGGTGGCAGTTGAAGGGTTGGGGGATCGAAGCAGGATCAAAGCAGGATCCTGGAGGATAAAGGCTTGAGCAAGCGAGCCAGTGCGTTGTCAGGAGTGCCGGCGTGGAATGAGAGTGTGAATGGGAGGAGAGAATGAGAACGGATGGGCGAGGAGGTGCGAATGGAGAGAATGCGGGCGAGCACAGCTTGCAGGAGAATGTAGAGGAAAGAGGAAGAAGGAAGGACGAGGCAGAGTCGAAGGAAGAAAGACGGAAGGAACGACGAACGATGGAGACGAAGAAAGCAGGGCGGACCTGTTGACCTCTTGGTGGTCGTTTTGTTTGTTTCTGGCGTGGCCATCCTGACCCCTATTTCGCTCGTTGACTCTTGCTCTTCAGCAGCGTGGCCTGCAGTACTAACGACCAGAGCACTCACTCAAAGACAGTCTACAGCTGGCAGCTAGCAGGTTGCCAGCAAGGACTGCCGCCGTCAGCAACCCCGCGCAAGGCCCCGCCGACTCTGCGCGTAACCATGATGCACGTTCGCGCGAGCTACGCGACCAAAGCGCGCCGATGGCTGACAACGTGCCAAAAAAATGAGCCAAATTTGTACGTGTTTTTTTGGCCTAAAAGCGGTGCTCTCTGAATCCGACTCGTTGCGTCCCAGATTCCCATTCCCCCATTGACCTCTCGACGTCTCTCTGGATCCTCGACATCCTGGCACCGAAGCACCGCACCCCGCCGACCACAAGAAAATGCCCGTGGGGCTCACCAACAGTGGCGAGCCTGTGTTCACGCTTGTCTGCGGCCATCTCTCCAGCCGCATCTGCCTCGCCCCAGAGCCAAAACGAGCCTTTCAAGATGCACCACCAACGCGCGCTGAGACCCAGGAGCCAGGCAAAGCAAATGTCCACCCCCTCAGGAGCAGCACCCCCACTGATGCTGGCATGGACAGCAAGGTCAAGGATAGGGAGGACACGGAGGCTGGCAGTGCAGGCACTAATGAACAAGCGGACGACAGCATGGATGCGGATCAGAGCCAGGCTCGCATGGAACAAGAGCAGGGTGTGCATGGCCTAGGGTCTGTGCAGCGCCAGACACTGCACAACCAGGGCTCTGTCCTAGCCTCGGACCTGTCCATCATCGGCTTCATGGACCTCCACGATCTCCAGTCGCCACCAGTTCTCTCGCGTCACTGGATCACACTCGACCGGCCGCAGAGCCACGACGCCGTTGCAAGCGACATCAAGGAAGGAGCACCACCCAGCACAGACGACTCATCCACTACTGCCGAGCTCAAAGCTGTAAAAGCAGACGACTCGCTGGCTTCCACATTATTCCCTGCTTCCCAGCAGCAGCAGCAGCAGCCATCGTTCTTCCAGCAGCGACACCAGCAACAGCACTCTGGAAACAACTCATTTCAACAGCGGCAGCAGCATCACCAACAGCAGCACCAGCAGTTTCAGCCCAACTTTGGAGGACAGCAGCCAGGAATGATGCAAAAGTTTGTCCAGCCCAATCTGCCGCCGACCAGCTCGATGGATCAGTCCAACCACTCATCGCCCTCTTTCCCGCACCCAAACAGCGAGAACGATTCGGAAATGTCAACTCAGGACAGTACACCTCAGCAGCACCTTTACTCCACCCTTTACAAGGCACTATGCCAAGAGTCAATGGTGGCGATCGTTGCCCTGCAGTACCCTAACAGAAATTGTGTCCGGTTACGAAAGTGGCGCCATTCTCAAGACGAAGCCAGCAACAAGGGATCCAAGGCTGCAGCAACATCCTCATCCACTACCGCTCCGGGCCTTCTGTCCAAGAGGCTTTCGCACTCGCAAGGATCTTCGCCCAATCTCTCTATTTCATCCACACCAGACTTGAATGCTTCGGGAGGCAGCGGGCACTTAAGCTCAAGCTTTTCAATAGGAGCAAGCGCATCGACCAGTCTCTCCTTCATGGGTGGAGCTGCTCTAAAGGATGACCTAGGAGCAGCCATGTCAATGACATCCTTATCATCAAGGACCGAGTCGGATCGCGAATGGTGTGGCATCCTTATGGCGGCACCGCATTTCTTGAAAAGCTCATTCCATTCAGCTCCAGTTCGCTTGGATAATGGCCCTGGTAATTCACAATCTTTGACCTTTCAGGCCATGGCGCGCCGCCGATATAGTTCCTAAATGTGATCCTTCTCTTCTGCAGACCCCATGCCCTCTACTAGAATCAACCAATTCGTACTACTCGTTCTCCCACGGAGTTCAGGGAAATGGCATGCGCCTTGGTTACCGGACTTGAACCACGATCGGCCAGTGTTCCCCATACGCATGGACAATCAAGAAGCTCAATCCTTACTTTTATCTGCGCTTGATAAAAGTGACAAAGCAGCCAAGATAGGAACCCTATCTACTGTCATGTCCAATGGGATGGAACATTTTGGCAATATCAAAGGTCTACTAAGAGACATCAAGGCGGACTTGACGGCTCTCTTATCAAAGGATGATCTCTCAGCGTGGGACCGAGATGTAGGCGAAAGAATCCGGCAAAAGTAAGTGTTAACGACTTGTGCTGATCGCGGCCTACAATCGTCGAGCACTTCTGGCGCTATCACTCACACACGTGTTTTTATCCGGAACCCACTCTTGACTCCTTTTACAGCTTCAACTATTTGAAAGATATCCAGAAGGTCTATGGCTACAAGAATGGAATCCAGTGTGCGCTCAGAATGTTTGATAGCATGATCAGGTACTGAATATTGCCAGGGACGCGTGTTTACAGTTGACAGGTGAACAGTGCAGGAGGCTCTAACATATTTTCTTTCGTTTTTATATTTTTTCGCGCTTCCAAGTAGCGACGAAAAGCGCGACATCACAGTTTCCCGCAAGATCTGGAAGTTTCTTCGGCGTCTCTGTGGCTCAGGAGACCTGTCTGATCTCAAGTGTAACGACTTCTTTGGAAAGGACAATGGAAGGCGATATCAGAGTGAATCTGAAGAGTCAATGTCTAAAGGACACACTACAAAGGCTGAATCGGGACGGGACTCGGAGTCGCCAAAGCGCAAAAAGGAGAAAAAGGACAAGAAAGACAAGAAAGCAAAGAAGCATAAGAAGGATGGTAAAAAGTCGAAACATCGTCATCATAGGCACGACCAAGAGGAAGGTGAAGACGATGAGGATGAAGAGGAGGCGCTGGGTGAAGGTGGCGATGAAGACGGCGAAGTCGGCGTCGAGGAAGAAGAGGAGGGGGAGGATGCAGAACTGGAGGGCGGCAGTGTGTCCATCCGAAGAAAAGCTAACGTAGAAACTATCGAGGAGAGGCGTCTTGCACAGCATGCTGTTGATCAGGAGCTGGAATCCAAACGAATACGCGAGGCGGCAACCCTTCAACCGCCTGAGGCATCAAGCCGGTTAGAGTCTGAAGCAGAGGATGAGGAAGAGCAGGACCTGGTTATGGAGCAATCGTCTGTCGCGCAAACCCGCCGACCGCCTATAAATCCTGCTGCAGTGTCTTTTCCAGGAAGCGAACCAGGTTATCAACCTCTACTAGCTCGACCGAAAGCAGATGAGCCTGAGCCGCCGCGACTGAAAAGCCCAGGAATGGCGCCACAAAAGCGCAGACGACAGCTTCTTGATGACACAAGCGATGACTCTTCCTCCGTAGAGGGCACTGCGACTGCAACCTCTTCAACTGCCGCAGTTGCGCCCGCACCGCCTAAGGACAAGGAGCGCAAGTCCGCGCTGCAGAAAGCTATAGCTACAGCCAACACGAGTGCATCATTGAAGGCTGCTACAAAGTTGAAACGGATCAAGGCTGAGCCAGTGGAGGAGCCCCAGGAATCGCCGAGCCTAGCATCTGGATTGAAGCATGAGGTTACATTGGCGACAGCTTCCAATCGAGCCCTAGCGGACCAGCAGCAGCAGCAGCAGCAACAACAGCAGCAACAACAGCAACAGCAACAGCAACAGCAGCAACAGCAACAGCAGCAGCAACAGCAACAGCAACAACAACAGCAACAGCAGCATCAACTGGAACTACAAGTACAGCAAGCCGAGCAGCAGGAGCGGCAGCAGCAATTGATGGGAAAAGCCAAACAGAAGCAACCTGCAGATGATCAATTATCACTTCAGGAACAACAGCGACCGATGCCTTCACCATCCTTTGCGAATCAGCATCAAAGGACACCGTCAGGAACTCCTCAGTGGCTCGCCGCCAACTCTACTCCAAGCCTTATCACGAATATCAAGGTACCGGCTCGAACTAAAAAGATCGGTGTAGCACATCAACAACTGCAGCCACCCCAGCATCAACCTCATGATATACAGCAAGGTCTTCCGCTTCAGCCACAGCAGGCGCAGTCTCAGCAGGAGCAGATGCAGCCACCGATGCAGCAACAACAGCAGCTGCGGATGTCGCAACCAGAGCAACAAGTTCCTCATCAAACACGCATGCAAGAATATCAGCCAGAGCAAAGGCAGGAACAATTCGCTGCACAACAGCCAGTGGATTACCATGGTCACGAGTCGAGCATGGATCAGGCACCGGCGCGCTACACACCGGCTTCACACCCTCAGTCGCAGCAGTCGTCCAGCTATTATGCTGAACCTCTACCACCTCCTGAGATGCATCAGCGGCAGTCTGTGGACATGTCCGGAGGTCCCGATCCCAGACAGCCAGACTCTTCCAGATATCCTAGCAGAACCCATACGCCTCCGCAGTACCAACGACACACATCTGGGTCTATACCTCCCTCATCTCTGCCGCATGCGCTACCCGATCAGTTTGACCAATCCTTCCGGGAGCGCAGTTCAGTCGAGCCCACCTTTGCTCCGGCGCCCACCCGGCAGCTAAAGTTATCGTCAGCAGGGGCGCATCATTCCGGGCCACTGACGGATGAGAGTCTTGATCTACAGCAGCGTCAGCAGCGGGATTATGAGCAGCGACAGGAGAAGAAGTTTATGAAGCAGCAGATGATGCAGAAGCGTCTGGAGCAGGGACAACGCTCCCAACATGACCAGAGCCCACATCAACTTCAAGCAGAGCATCCAGATCAGATGGCCAACCAACAACGGGATCCGAGTATACAGGCACAGCGGCAACAGGAGTGGGCCTATTCCAGCGAGACCCTTGCTCGTCATGGACCCCCACCTCAAGAATCGCGTGGTCCGAGTAACTTTGCAGGCCAAGCCATGTCTGCGCAAGATGCACATGCTTATTCAGGTGTCGGACAGTACCAGCAGCAAGACCAGCCCCGACAGCAGTATGCTCCACAGCGGGCTCACCCTGTCCGCGAGCACCCCGAAGCCACCGGACCCACCACGCGGCAGGGACGCTCAAAACCCATGAGCGAGGTCAAGTATATGGAGGAAGAGGAGAGGCGATTTGGCGCTCCACAGCAAGATCTGTACCTTCAACAGCAGCAGCAGCGGTATGAACAGCAACGACAGGAGCAAATGCGTCAACAATCTGCGCCTGGCATACCAACACCTTTACCACCACCACAGCAGCAGCAGCACTTGTCACACTATTCCCCAGCGAGCCAGGTACCGACTCCCTCAGGTCGCCGATCCGCTCAACATTCGCGAAACAGCTCTGCTAGCGGCCACCAGGATCTTGGAATGATGATGAACCCCGTGCAGAATCCCCCTATTGCACCCATTGATCAGAGTGCGGCTCGCGATCACCCTATGGCAGTCACCGGTGGGGGTCCTCCGGGAGCAGGCTATCCATACCCGCCTCACTCTCAGCCCCAGCCTTCCTCACAGACTCACAGTCGTAGCCGAGGCTCTTCTCCATCCATGATCGGATATAGCACATCCCACGGCCCTGCGCCGGTGGCTGCGCCAGTCTCCTCAGGTGGGCTGCGACAGAGCACCCACTCAAGAGGCTCATCCATGGCCTATGAGGTTGGGGGGCCATATGGCGCGCCGGTTGATCCTAGTCTGGCCCACGTTGGCCCTGGCCATGCCGGTGCCTCCTTTGCATCTCAGCCGCCATCACGACACCATGCCCGACATGGTATGGAATCTGTCCCCTCAACGATTTCGCAGCAGCAGCAGCAGCCACAGTCTTATGGGCGATATCCTCAGGAGATGCATCCTCAGGAGGTACATCCAGGCTATGGACACGCGTCCTCAAGGTCTCAGGACATGTCGTCGTTGGTTACTCAGCACCAGCCTCCCAGATCGCACAATCGGTCGCCTTCAGAGGCTTATTCTCACCCGGCTCAAGTGCCTCCGCCCGTGCTTCACCCGAGTCAGCAGCAGCAACAGCAGCAGCAACAACAGCATTACCCACCGACGACGCGACCTAGCACTAGTGGACACGGTCATCCTGGGGAACCACCGAGGATGACGCAATCCCGTTCAGAGCAGCAGTGGTACCAGGAGCAGCAGGAACATCCACCTCGACAGAGTCATCATCCTCAACACTATGCGCCACATGCACAGGGTCAGCAACAGCAGCCGCCCTACCAGCAAGGACACTATCAGCAACAGGGCGGCCAGGGCTATCGTCCATCGCATGCTAGTGAGCACGCATACCCGTCACCCAGTCAAACGGGATACCCGCCTGAATCGAGACACCCCCCTCAGCAAGGGCCGTATGCGGGTCATCCTTCCGAGTATTCCCCTGCGCACCAGCCGGGACCAGGACAAGGTGGCCCCGGGCAAGGTGATCCCTCAGGCGGCACTGGCAATGGCAGCGGGTCTAGCGGTGGCAGTGGTGGGGGGAGCAGGATCTCCCTTAGGTCTTTGCTGAACTGATCATATAAACGCGTTTGGGGTTTCCCTTCTGGCCCCTGGGTGAGTCCGTTGTGCGTTGGCACGCATTTGGGCGGTTTCTTGAAATCAAAGTGGCTTTTTTTTCGAGATGGGATATGAGATGATGGGACGCGAGCAGCGTCTCTTCCTCCATTCGTTCTCTAGTTCATCCGCATCCTTGTTTGTCATCGAGTCCTCTTTCCCTGGCGCATCTCCTTGTCATTCTCTCTTTGAGCAGGACGTCTTCACGCGGGAATCAACCTCACCCACTCACCCATCCACTCACTCACATCCAAGGGCAAAAGAGAGCTAATCATGCGAGCATCTGTCCTCCTGTCAACACTGGCCATGGCCCTGGTGGCCCACGCTACCCACTCACTCACAGGCAACCGCGCCCTGGTGCTGCTCGACACGCTGGACGACGCCGTCAACTACATGGACCTCTGGAACGACCTGCAGGGTAATAATGCAATATCTAGCCGACAGAGACTCATCACGTCCATCTGAACGCGTGCATTCCTGTCACAGTCAGTCTGAAGACGCGTTTGACGAACAAAAGGCCAACATGCTGATGCGATTCCTCTGCTCTTTTGCCAATCCCTTCATGCCATCTCCTCACCAGGTCGCGATTACAACGTCACCCTCCATGAGGCCAGCTCGCCCGTCGAGCTGAGCAAGTACGACAGGCGCCTGTTTGACCATCTCGTCATCCTCTCTCCTCAGATGAAAGGTTCGTGTCCATGGTTATCTCCCACTGACCTTCCAATAGATATGCACGTCAGCAGAACGATACTGACTCTTGGACAACTACTACCTGCGCCGTTTTAGAGTACCCCAAGGGAATGGATGCCAAATCTGTGGTGAAGTTTGTGGCCGAGGGTGGAAACATCTTGATCGCAGGCTCATCCGAGCTCGGCAACACAGTGCGGGAGCTGTCTCGCGAGTTTGATGTGGAATATGACAACAAAAACACGGCTGTATTCGACCACTTCAACTATGATCAGGCGTTGGGCAAGGAAAAGCACGATGCCATCGTTGTTAGTCCTGCATCCTACATGTCCAAGATCGAAGCCATCGTGCCTCTGGAGCAGCTTTCGGGCCCTATCCTGTTCCGCGGCATTGCACACTCTGTCAATCCCCGCAACTCGCTCCTGACGCCTGTCCTTTGGGCACCACAGGAGTCCTACTCATGGGAGGATGCCAATCTGGAGGACACTGCAGATCAGAACCCTTCCATCACGGGCAAGGACATTGCTCTTGTCTCGGTTATGCAGGCGCGCAACAACGGTCGCATTGCTTTCCTGGGCAGCACTGAAATGCTGTCGGATGCATTTTTCGCTGCATCTGTTAAGAAGCACGCTGATCAGGAGTAAGTTATACACGAGTAGCCGTTCTTGTTTACTTGAATCGTCTGCGGGACACGTTTCTGTCTACCTTTTGTCACCTTCACCAACAGGCCTTTTCATTTCCTTATGTTGTGATCTCAGGGCAAAGTCTGGCAACCGCAAGTTTATTGAGGAATTGACCAAGTGGACCTTCCAGGAGAAGGGCGTCCTGGATGTTGTGGCTGTTGAACACCACAAGGTTGGCGAAGAGGAGACCCCTGCTCACTACCGCATCAAGGACAACATGGTGCGTATTCTGCTGTTGTCTCTGTACCATAGAGTGCCAAGAGTGCTTGTCTTCTTTCAACTGTGCACTAACAATACGAGCGTGCTCTTCTCATCACCCATGGCAGACCTACACGATCTCGCTTGCAGAATACCACGACGGCGAATGGCACCCATTCTCTGCAAACGACGTGCAGCTCGAGTTGATTATGTTGGACCCGTACATTCGCAAGACGCTTGATCAGGTTCCTCTGGATGACGTGAGCACTGTTGGTACTTTCACCACGACCTTGCAACTGCCCGACCAATACGGAGTGTTCAAGTTCACGGTCAACTACAAGCGTCCTGGTCTGTCGTATGTCGAGAGCGTCACCACGGTCGGCATCCACCCCTTCAGACACGATCAGTACCCACGCTTCATCTCCCAGGCCAAGCCCTACTACACGAGTGCTGCCAGCATGGGTGTTGGCCTGTTGATCTTTTCGTTTGTGTACCTCTGGGGAGGTCTGGACGCGAGCGTCAAGACGACCAAGAAGGCCTAGGAGTTCCGTTCGTCAATTTATCCATAAAAACCGTTTTGTGACTTGAACTGCTGGATGACCCAAAAGCTGCACACTGCGCCTTCGAAAGCAAAAAGTGCTCTTTTTCTTGTTGCCCATACACGCACACACAGACCCCCAGGACAAGTCTCCAGTCGCCCGCAATGCCAAAGATCATCAGCAACAGCATCATCTCTTCATCCGACAACCGGGATGACCCTCAGGGGCTGCACTCGTACTACTGCCTCTGCAGCGAGTTCATTCTCGTAATAGGTACACTCGCCTCCAATTCGCAGTCGACATCCGCCAAGGATCCGATCTTTTATGAGCATGCAACGTGAAGACGACAAGTGATGCTGATCAGGAACCTACACACCCAACTCTCCTTCTCGCTGTTTTTATTCTCTCAATTTAGATATCGAGTTGGGACAGTTGCCCAGGCGCGAGACAGATAACGCCATCATCCTCGCCAACGCAACTCGTATGTACAAGCTACACGCCGTCCCCGGGGAAGTCAAGGTCGTCAGGCGGTAAGATGTTCTCTCACTTGAACATCCAAAACAACTCTTCTTTTTATTTCTCCATAGCAGCTATATTGATCCTTTTGCTCTCTCTTTTTCTTTGGTTCCTGCTGCAGAGGCGAGGATAAATTGGAGAAACAATACCGCCTGTACTGCCCCAGGTGTAATCTGCCGATCGCGTACGAGACGACACCTCATCTGAAGGGCGGAGCCTTCACATATATTGTCCAAGGAGCACTGAACGAAATCCAGGGAGTGCCACACGACGACTGGGAGCTGGAACTGCCAGGGAAGAGTGGAGATTCTGGTGCAGCGGATCGAGATCATGAGGACGACGGATATGATCAGGATCAGGATGTAGAGATGCAGATCCGGATGGAGGGTAACCAGAATGCTGCTGCGAGTGCGAGAGCGTTCTTGGCAGCGTCAGTAAAGGAAGCGTCAGAGTCTGCGGGACCATAATCTAGAAACAATACATTCTTTTATTGCCTATGAGTAACTGTCTGGCGTTTGGTCGCTGGCTCAACCATCGTCGTTGTGAGAAAGTGAGCAAAGGATTAGGAGCGACAGAGAGAAGGAGACATGATGAGGCGACAGAGAGTTTTTGATGGTCTTTTTTTTCTGGCAGAGCGCGTGTTGCTCTGACCTAGTTGACGCCAGATGCACACTAGGATCTCGGCTGCCCAAGGCACGTCCGTGTGTCACTCCACTTTCGTGTCGGCTCGTAACAGGGGGAAAATCATGCAGAGTGCACTCCCACACACACCCCAAGCGGCTGGATGCTGGATCAATTTATACCTACTCCTCCTCCCTTCATGCCCCATCTTCTCCAACTTTACCCACCACTCGAGCCTCCAATTGACACTCCTTTGACTCGAATAAAACAGCACGCATGGTTTCCAAAGCTACAAGTATCGTGGCCCTTCTCTCTACCGGAATCTGGCTCGACGGTTGGTCAAGGTTCTCCCGCGATCTGTCCTTCGCCATCCCCGGCATCAGAACCAAGCTGTGGCAAGTATAAGAAGCACCTCTTTTTTTTTTTACGAGGATGTATATCAATTACAACTGATTCCGAACCCCTCCCTGCCCCGCCTCTACTCCAACCACAGGTTCGAAAGGTTGGTCGTCAAGAACGATGTCAGCCTCTACAACCGCTTCGAAGATCAATGCATACTTCGTCCCCATGCCACCGCCCTGGTGTTCGAGGGCCATTCATGGACCTGGCGAGACTTAGAGCTCGCCTCCAACCGCATGGCACACTGGTACAAGTCCAAGGACATCGCGCCCAACGACCGCGTCGCCATGTTCATGATCAACTCGCCTCAGTTTGTCATCTCCTGGCTAGCCTTGCTGAAAATCAAGGCCGTTGCAGCCTTCATCAACAACCAGATCTCAGGCTCTGTCTTGATCCACTCGCTCAAAACCGCCAATTCGCGCATTTTGGTCTTTGATTATGAGCTGCTGAATGCTTTGGAAGAGTCGAAAGACGCTATACGAGATATGGGCTACAGCCTTTTTACCATCACACCAAGAGAGCATGTTCCGGGGCTGGTGCCTGGTCAAGAAGAACATCTCTTTGAATTTATGGACTGGAGACAGCGGAGTGCGGACGGGTTCGCTCGAGAGTCGCGCAGCGATGTGGTGATTGGAGATGCGGCTGCGTTGATCTACACGTCGGGCACCACAGGCTTTCCAAAGGCGGCAGTGATGGATCATGGACGCTGCACCCTGGCAAGCTCTGTCTGGGCTGGAATCTGCAAGATCACAGAGAAGGACCGGTCGTACAACTGCCTGCCCCTGTATCACTCTGCAGGAGGTAAGCGAACCGACATTGTCACTTCAAGACAAAATGTTTTTTTGTTATACTCGCCCCCACAGGCGCACGGCTTACCCATACCCTACTTGAAATTATAACAAGCTATCATTGGCATCGGCCAGAGCTGGATCTCGGGATGCCCTGTAGTCTTGGCTCGCAAGTTCTCAACCACTACGTTCTGGCGAGATGTACGCGAACAGCAGGTCACGTTAATCCAGTACATTGGAGAGCTATGTCGCTATCTCGTGAACGCGCCCGTCGACCCTCTCGACAAGCACCACAAGGTCAGACTTATGTTTGGCAACGGTCTTCGACCTGATGTTTGGAGCAAGTTCCAGACTCGATTTGGCGTGGAGACCGTCTTTGAAGCCTACACCATGAGCGAAGCCACGAGCGCGCTATTCAATCTCTCCAGCGGTGAGGATGGCGCCGGAGCCGTTGGGTTCCGCGGCCCGCTGATTCGCACCTTCCAGCCTGGTCTTCGGATCGTCAAGATTGACCTTGACACCGAAGAGCTGATCAAAGACAAGAACGGATTCTGTATCGAGTGCGCCCCCGGCGAAACAGGCGAACTGATCACGCTCGCCGACAACAAGACCTCACAGACTCGATATGTCGGCTACTACAACCAGCCGAAACTGTCCAATGCCAAGCTGATTCAAAACGCGTTTGTGCAAGGCGACCAGTACATGAAAACAGGGGATCTGCTCTATCAAAAGGACGGTTTCTGGTACTTTGCGGATAGGTGAGAAAAAGAACAAGACGAGCTGTCCAAAGTCGTACCCGGTGCTATTTCCTATCATTCTCATTGTCACTTTTTTTTTATCTCTCTTTCTTAGAGCTGGTGATACCTTTCGATGGAAGGGCGAGAACGTGTCGACAGCAGAAGTGGCCGACACTTTGGGTCGCGTGGAGGGCATTGCCTCCTGCACCGTTTACGGCGTCAAGATCCCAGGGCAGCAAGACGGACGAGCGGGCATGGCTGCCATTGTGCTCAGGGACGAGTACTGGTTGCAAGATGCATCGGCTCCGAGTCAAGAGGGAGACGATCCAACATTGAAGCTGAACGAGAAGGCTTTGGAGGAATTCATCCACCGCTTAAGTATCTATGCCAGCAAGAGGCTGCCATCCTACGCCATTCCTCGCTTCATCCGCATACGTGAGCAGGACCTTGATATAACAGGGACGTTCAAGAACAAGAAGGTTGAGCTGAAGAAGGAGGGGTTTGATCTGACCAAGGTCCATGAGCGTCTCTTCTGGTGGACACCACAAGGTCGATATCGTCCGTTCGGTGCAAAGGAGAACGAGATCCTGCTGGCGGGTCGAGCTCGTCTTTGAGCATGTACTTTTGGTATATTTAGGCGCACTCTATGTTTACTATGGAAAGCTGTTTTCATTCCTTGTATCAGGAGCAATCAAGGGAACATACTTGACCTGGTTGTTCCAATTTCCTATCCTCCATCTCCGCCTTGCTATCCTCCTCATCTCTTGCACGAATAACCTGGCCATTGCACGCTCCGTCATGTCAGGCCCTGGCGTCAAAGTGATCCACTGCAACACTTCCTGTTCAATCACGTCCCATAATCCTTCCCGTCCGTCTGCTCCTCGTTCGTGACCATGACCAGGTCCGCGCGTGGGACGCGGTGATATTGAAATAGCGTCTCCGCCATGGCGCTGTAAGACACTGCTGATATGGGCAAGGATAATGGGATCCACTGGCTCTGGACAAGAGTCCGTCAGTATGGCCAGATCCTGCTCCAGAAACGGGGTGAGAAAAGTCATATCAGAGGGCAAGATTTGGCGTGCCAGAGGATACGCTTCTGCTGGGCTAGGCTCCATCCCCAAGATGTAGATCATTTTCCTGTTGGGGGGACAGAGTGGCTCATGCGCTGCTGTACCCACATCCTCACCCAAGCCGGTGCTCCCCACATGTGGCTGTTTCTGTATGTTTGAGGCTGGCATGCTGTATATCTCTGTAGAGTCGTAATGATGGTGATAACTGTCAATGGGTGTGGCGGATCGGGGCCGGGATCGAGATCGCGATCGGGTCCAAGAGTTGTAGCTGGAGCTGGAGAAGGAACGTGAGCGTGAACGTGATCGGGAGCGAGACCGGGAAGGGATGGGACCCATGTGTTCTCTCTGCTCGGAATGTTGTGTTGACAAGTCCTGTCCCGGCGCCTCATCGGCTCCACTTTCCTCGGTGTGGTTGTTCGAATGCGCAGAGTTGAGCCCTTGATCCTCTGCTGAGCGGGCCGCCAGCCTCAAGGCGGCCATCCATACAGCCTTCTTGTTTAATGACGGGCGTGAGAGGCTCGCAATCTCAATAGTGTTCATCACTCCGAGATCCGTGTCGACTCCCCAGTGCAACTTGTTCGGCTCTACTTTGCACAGCGGACAGCGCAACGAAATGTCGAGCCAGGCAGCAAGGCAGGTTGCACAGAACGAATGGAAGCAAGGTGAGAGGTAAACCCGTCCACGGTACAGTGTCAAGCAAATGGCGCACGTCGGCCCGTCCAGCTCCTCTGCATGGTCGTCTGCATGGTCGTCTGTATGGTCGAATGCGGTCGACATGTCCTGCCGCTGCTGTGTCAACTGTGTCAATGTGGCGTGTTGCAATAAAAGGAGGCGAAGGGAATGCAGAGTGGAGAAAGACATATTCTTTTATGTGATGTGTTCAATTTTTTTTTACAGAATGGTCCGTTCCCTCAGTCTTTCCGCCTCCGAGCCGCTTTCTTCTGCTTCAGGACTTTGGGAAGCGCCTCTTCGTCGTGCCGGCGATTCAGATAATCAACTTCCTGGTCGCTAATGGGCATCTCCGACTCATCATGGTCCACATTCTCAGTTGAACCCTGCTCCTCTGCAAGATCAGAGTCTTCTTCATCCTGAGGAACCAACGTTTCCTCCTGTTCGCGCGCGCCTTGCTCGACATTTTCCTCGACATTTTCTTCCTCCTCGTCCTCTTCCGGATTCACATCCTCTCCCGCATTCTCCTCGGCGTCTTCTTGCGCTTTCTCTTCGGCGCCTTCCTGATCCGAAGACTGCAGCAGCTGTCGATTCCTCGATTCGGGTCTATAATCCTTCAAGGGCGCATACTCGAGCTCGTCCGATACGCCGCCGGCGGGCCGATTCAGTAGCTCATCCATTTGCTTGGCATCCAGCAGCTCTGGCTTCCTGTACTTGTCGCCGACAACCACACCTCCTTGCTTGCAATCAAATCCCATGAGTTTCCAATTGGAGGCTCGTCCCTGGCACGAGTAGCACATGGCACAACGCTTCTGGATGAGTTGGTCACAAATGAAGGTCGTTGTCCTGAACTTTGGGTTGTCCTTGTTCTTTTTGAGTTCAGAGCGGATGATGTTGATCCGCTCCACCATCTTGATAGGGTCGTCGCGCGGCTGTAGCAACAAGCTGGGCTCGTTGTCAAAGTGTTTTGCAATGAGATCTTCTTCACAGACGAATGCACCTGGTTGAATACGGGTGTCGTGAACGGGCTTGATGCCATAGCCATGCAGCCAGATACCTAGAGACTGCGCACTGCTGGCCACAAAATATCGAGGTGCAGGCATAGCTAACAGACGTACAATGTCCCGTGAGAGCGTCGTCAAGGTGCCGTCCGTGAACTTTGGCATTTCTTTAAGATCCATGTCGTCCAAGCGTGTATTGGGCACATTCCTGTTTACCAAGGTCATACGGAAAGTAACAAGCGCATGTTGGGAATGATGTGTTAACATGTGTCAATGCCTGCCTGTCCATGAATTGCTGCATCAGCCACGGCGTTCACTCTGACGGAGACTCTAGCCTCCTACAAAACACTTACTTGAAGACTAGACCTTTCCAGAAGTAAGGTTTCTTCCCTTGCTTGTATAGTTCTCCCGAGAGCGTATCCATCCTGACCAAAACATCGTCGTCCGTCTTGACGATATAGTCGAAATCAAACTGGTCGGACCACTCGATGGCCTTGTACAACTTCATGCTCTTGCTATCAGCCGTGTCGTGTGCCGAGACGATCAACAAATCGCGCATAAGATTGTGCTCCTGTTCAATCTCCCGTTCGACTGCCGGCAAGGGGTCGCCTACGATGAAACGATATTTCACCACTACAGCCTTGTTTCGGGGACTGGGGAACAGCTTGAGCGTTGTCTCTCGAAACATCTTGCGGTTAAGATAGCCTTGTGGTGTGGCGGAGGAGAGGACAATCATCAGAATCACCATGCGTCCGTCCTGTTGACGATCAGCCTCGCTCAAGAAGGAGCCAGCGACATTAGAAGGCAGGCGTCCGTTGGAGGGCGATACTTCCTGAATGAGCTGTCCCTGGCCATTTTCCTGAAGGCTGCTCTGGTGTCCACGGGTGATGATTAGCATCCAGGAACAAAGACCCACCACAACTAGAGGAAGGATCAAGAATCGAGTTGCTGAGCGTCCTGTGATATCACGCCCCATGAAGCCATCCTCAAGCGCATGGCTGGTAAGTCGCTCTGACAGCTTGGGGAAGCCTGCGGCCTGCATCTGGGACTTGAACCAGGGCAGGTAGACAATGACAACGAGGAGAAGCGCCTGTGCAAAGGTGATGATGACCCAGGGGCGGGTCGGCTCTGTAGCGGGTCGGCACCTGATGATGATGCCGATCAGGGTCCAGCTGAGGAGGTGTGCGAGCGAGATCCTGAGGACGACATTCGGCGGACGATACGACTGCAGCAGCCTCTGGATCGAGGCGGTGGTGAGGAGAAACGACCAGTAGATCGATAGTCCGCACTATAAATAATCAAGGAGGGAGCAGAGCAGAGGACAAGATTAGCGCCATTGATGCCGTCTGGCCCAACGCTCTGATGAATGCTAATCATGGAATTGGGTCTCAGGGTAACTTGCCCACCTAAGATGACACATGGACACAAAGAAAGGGTCAGTCTGAGTTGCGAGTGCTCTTTATGCCGCTGGAGTATACGCCATCCGCTGCCATCCGCTGCCATCCGCTGTTACGCCCACTTACATGCTGGCGACCCAAAAGTCGGATCGTGTCAGCAGCGGGTCATCGCTGACGCTTTGGTACGAGCCTTCCTGATGCCGATGCTGCTGCTGCTGGTCCGTCGAGTTGTGGTCCCAAGCCTTGGACAGGCTGTACATCATGCCCAGGAATCCAGGCGCACCCGCAATGATGCGCAGGACGGTCAAGGCCAGGCTCTGGCGGGAGCGAGAGTGGCCGTGGCCAAGATGGCCATGTCCATGGAAGCCGTTGTGGCCTCCGCCTCCTGGTCCTCCTGGTCCGAGAGAGCTGGGCCCGTAGCTGTGTCGTTTTTCCATGGGCGGTTTGAGAGGTTCCTTGAAGGCGATGGCACTTTGGGCATTGGCAGATCTGGGCGAGCCTCGATTATGCGCCTGCGAGAGGTTGTGGGTGTTGATCACGAGGTGATTGGACAGCGGACGGACCGGTGTCGAGGGCATCATGGCAGTTCTTCTGTCTCCTTGTGGCTAGTTGGCAGCGTCTGAGTGTCCTGTCTGTCGCTGTCTTCCGTCCCTGAGGAATCTTGCAGCAGAGACAACAAGAAAAAAAAACGGAGGCCGAAGAGAGAGAGGAGGGGAGAGAGAAAGCGAGGGGGACGGGAAGGATGGGCGAGAGGGGGTCGATGGGGTCGATGGGGACACAGGCAGCAATGCAAGTGGATGCGGCTCAGGGTAGGGGTGCGATGTGGGGGGAAAGAGAGAATAGAGGCGAGGATGAGGCAAGAACAGCGAGACAAATAAGAAGCGGGAAAATAGCCGACAAGGTGGGGTGCCCCTGTACGCTTTGGCTGCACTGGAAGCGCCCTGCGGCTCATAATACAAAATAAATTGCTGGCCAGACAAGTCAGGGGGCGCCGAGACCTGCCTGTGCCTGTGTCGGCCGGAGGGGCCACATGGCAACAGAGCCACACCATGGGGCGTAGGTCCGTCAAACCAAACGCAGTGTGCATCGGTCATGCTGCATGCCGTCCCACTGTACAGTGCCCAACAGAAAGTATTTCTCAAAAAAATAATTGAACCCCTTTCAACATAGGAAATTACTATGTTTTTTTTTTTTGGGAGCTTGCACCAGTACTTTACATTATGAAAGGTCGGCCATGAACTTAGAGAAGGTGCCCGCAACCTTAAGAGAAAAAGACAGGGCGGTCAGCATTGCGTATAGAGAAATTGTTTACTTGCATCTCGCCATGCCAATCTGATCAACTTCAATTAGGAAGCTGAATCTCAACCACATTCCAGGGGGAGGGTAGGTGAGAGGAACTTCACCAGCAGATTCACTGCTTCATCTCGCACTCATCTTCACGATTCTCATACCAACACTCACTATGAAGACAAGAGAGCTCACTATCGAGGAACGCGCTGAAATCGTAACGCTACGTGCTTGTGGAGTGAAGGTGAAAGAAATCGCGGCGACCTACAACATACACCACACCACGGTTTCAGCCATTATGAAAAAGAAGGTGACAACAGGCACCGTTGCAAATCAGCCCCGATCAGGACGCCCAACAGTGTTCAAAGAACGGGACCAAAGGGCCCTGAAGCGAACGCTGCTCAGCAATAGACGCATCCCACTGGCTGAGATAAAATCCAACATGGCCACACAAGTCAGCATCGCCACTCTCCGGAAAGAAATTCACGAACTGGACTTCTGGAGCCGCATTGCGCCCAAAAAGCCGTTCCTCAGCAAGGCTCATAGGGAGGCACGTCTAGCCTTCGCCATTGCTCATCAACACTGGACCGTCGATGATTGGAGCCGCGTTATATGGACAGACGAGTCCTCATTCGAGATCGGCAAGAACTCCCGGCAAGTTCGTGTTTGGCGCCGGTGGTATGAGAAATATGACCAGGATTGTCTGGCCTCTACCTTCAAGTCTGGAAGGACGTCTGTGATGGTCTGGGGAGCCTTCACAGCAACTACCAAGAGTAATCTTATTCTGATGCCACCTGGTAAACGATCGGCGGCCGACTTCGTCGACATTGTATACGAAAAGGAGCTAGAGAGTTACTATTTTTCGCATCGAGATAAGGTCCCTCCGATTCTTATGGAAGACGGCGCCCCCATTCACAGGGCCACCATCTCGAAGCTGTGGAGAGAGCTGCGAGGTATGACCAAGCTTCAGTGGCCAGCACAATCGCCGGACCTCAACCCGATCGAGAATCTGTGGAAACATGGCAAAGATGAAGTTCAAAACAAAATACGGCCGAATAACAAGGACGAGATGTGGCAAGCGGTGAAGGAAGTCTGGGATGCGGTACCCCAGGATAGAATAGCTACATTAGTGCAGTCGATGCCAGATAGGATTAAGGCTGTTATCAAGGCGGGAGGAGGCAGCACCCGCTGGTGAAGTTCCTCTCACCTACCCTCCCCCTGGAATGTGGTTGAGATTCAGCTTCCTAATTGAAGTTGATCAGATTGGCATGGCGAGATGCAAGTAAACAATTTCTCTATACGCAATGCTGACCGCCCTGTCTTTTTCTCTTAAGGTTGCGGGCACCTTCTCTAAGTTCATGGCCGACCTTTCATAATGTAAAGTACTGGTGCAAGCTCCCAAAAAAAAAAACATAGTAATTTCCTATGTTGAAAGGGGTTCAATTATTTTTTTGAGAAATACTTTCTGTTGGGCACTGTACATGAAGATATATATATATATAATATGAATGCTTTATCACCATCACCACCTCTACTACCTTTTACACCCTGTCCCACCATGCAGATAGATGTCCACGCTGGTTCTCATCATGGCTGACCTCGGATCCGATCCAACCTCACAGACGGCGCATTGGGTGACTTTGGAGTCGAAAGACTGTCGTTGCTTCCTTGACGCGGTGATCCCAACCTTCCTTCCTCTGCATGGAATGTGTCCAATTGGCTGCCCAGGTCCACATATCTAGGAGATTGGAGAGGTTTGGCATGATAGAAGGCACAACACTAGGTCAGATTGTGCCAGAGCCGTGGATCGACCTACATCAATGTACAGCCAGGTCAACACCTAGTAAACGACTTACTTGACAACGGGCTTGTCTGGCAGAGAGTACATATACGTGGCGCCGAGGACCAGGGTTGTGCCGAGGATAAACATCCTGCCGATATCGGATCCAAAGAGTGCCACGCTAGCAATGGCACTGATCACAATAGAGATGCTGGTCGCAAAGCCCTTGAGAATGTTGTCGGCATACTTGACGACCACAGCGACAATGAGTCCTCCCGCAGACTGGCAAGCAATGGCAGTGATAACCAGCATGTCGTATCCTGCAAAGAACCCTTGCTCAGTCACACCCTCACCGTCCTTGAGATAAACAGCCAGCAGCGAGAACGGCAGCGAAAAGAACGAGAGTTGAATGTTTCTCAGCCAGATCGATCCCTGTGTATTCTTGAGAATCTTTTCAAAATAGACGCCTGCCAATCCCGAGAGGACACAGGCGATCAATACAGCAAGGAGCCCGACCAGAAGCTCAGGGCGATCGTTGGATGGGGCTGCAGCTGCTGCATTGTAAAGAGCGTCGTTCTTTTGTTCTTCCAGTAAAACTCCGAGAGCGGACGAGGCAGAGTCGGGATCCGTGTCCTTTCCTTTTCCGGCCCTGTTGTTGGACTCTTCCAGACTGACCAGTGCAATTCCGGCCGTCAGCATCACGAGTGACATCCATTTGAGCGCAGGAAGGGTCCGGTTCAGCAGCAGCACTGAGAACAAGGCGGTCATAAGGATTTTGAGTTGGTATGTGACCTGGAAGGTAGAGGGGTCCAGAGCATGGGATGCCACATACTGCAGGTTGTTTTGAATGGCATAGAGCATGGCGGGGATGGCGAGCTTCCAGGCATCTCCTCCAAAGACGTCGTTCAAGAAGTCTTGAGGATAGAAGCGTCCAGTGTCCTTGATGGTCTCGTGAATGGTGAATCCGGTGCAGACGATGAGCTTGACGATCTCGTTGATGAAGACGGCTGTTGACGAATAAAAGACTTTGCGGCCAGGACCCTGAGCAAGGGCCATGACGATGATCAGGCAAGAGTTTTGGACTGCAAGGACAACTAGCGAGATGTACTTGAGCGGGATCCCGCCGATGGAGGGTATCATGGCCGACATGTTGCCACAGGTTCAAGTGCTTGCAAGATGAGAGTCGGCGAGGCAAGATTAGACAGGACTAAATCGAAGATGAGAGTAGAAGAGTAGAATGGGAAACCTTCGAGGGGGCAAACGGAATATAGGGACGCAGACAGAGAAGTAGGGAGACAGATGATGACGAGAAATGCAGACAAAGAGAGGAGAGGACAGGGGAGAGGGCTGGGGGAGAGGGATCAAAGAAAGGAGAAAAAAAAAAAAAACGACGAGGAATGGGTGGGTGGGTGTCGAAGGATAAAAATAAAAAAAAAAAACCTTGCCCACTCACAAGCACCTGCCAGTCGGCTGAGGCCTCAGACCTCAGAACTCACTCAGGCACACTCTTCACTGATACCTCACTACCACTATGCCACCTCAGAATACCCTCACTACCGCCTCTCTCTCTCTGCTGCTGCGTCCTAGCATCCCACGTTCTTCCAGCCCAGGCCTTAACCCAAACTGCACAGCCATCACAAGGAACTCTAAACAAGAAAGAACGCTTTTCATCGCCAATAAACGAACGTGCGCCATCATCCTCGTCCACCCTGCAAGGGGCGTTCAGCTGGAATGGGCCGTCTCTGGCAACTCGATCTTTTAGATACCGCGGCGTCCCAGCCTCGAGCAATGGTACAACGTCAACAGCTGCACACGCCGACACACAGCACTTGGTGGACAGCCGTGACACCTGTCCATGGAGCCACCCGTGTCAGACAACCATATCCTGACAAGCAGCCGCGTAGATGGCAAAGGCGTCTAACCCCAAACCAACTGCCCACTGCTGCAATGGCAAGGAGCTTTACCTGCGGCTACACAGGGGCCGCTATTCAGCCCAAGCCATTTGCCGACAGACGTTCGTGCAGCAGAGCAGTGAGACGCTGCAGTAAGATGCAGTGGACCACTCGCAATCTTTACTGTCCTCGACCAGTCAGCAACTACAGGTGCGCGGCGTGCTCATGGCGTCCAAGAACAATACACTGATATTCGCCCTGGACACATGCGATTCATTCTGCGAGGGTGTCACCGATGCTACCATGAAACTCTATCACGCAGAAGCCTTGAGAGAGAGCAAATTCTATTCCTGTCCCCAAGAACGCACTGGCGACCGCCCGGTACGCCCGACATTTTTTTTGGCACCGGAATACTTTGAGAGTATGCCACGAGATCCTATTTGAATTCCATCCTCTTTGTCTCATTCACACCACGATTCACTCAGCGGCGGCATTCGTGCTGTCTTCACTAACGACCCCTTCCCTACCGCTCAAAGTCACTTCATCGCCGTCATACCTACACCAGGGTACGGTATTATACATACATCTCTCCGCCAATCATAAAAGAGCGTCAACTCAAAATCATGGGCGTCAAACAACAGAACGAACGGTCGTGTTTTCGTCGCCACCGATGGACCCTCCTACTTTTAGCTGTCTTGGCCATCGCGGTCGCAGTGGCTGTACCGTTAGCAATTGTCCAACCTTGGAACAAAAGTGGGTCCCGGCATGAGGACAGCGGCCTTAATACACCCAACGTCGCAGGACCTGTCCTGCCTCCCCCGACAATCCCACCTTCCAAAGATGACTCTGCAAAATGCAACGCCTACACGCCAGCGCTCAACGAGGTATTTGACTATGCCGCGGGTAAAGCCAAGATACGCGGGGTTAACCTTGGTGGATGGCTCGTGCTCGAGCCTTTCATCACCCCCTCGCTGTTCGACCCCTACATCAAGAGCGGCGTCGTGGACGAATGGACGCTGTGCAAGCATCTTGGCCCCGAGGCAGCCAAGGCTCTGCTCGAAAAGCACTACTCCACCTGGGTGACCGAGGCAACCTTTATCCGAATCCAACAACTTGGTCTCAACCACGTACGCATCCCCATTGGCTACTGGGCCCTAGCCGGTTTGAACCCAGACGAGCCTTTTGTCCCGAGTCTGTCGTGGACATACCTTCTCCAAGCAGTTGAATGGGCTCGCAAGTATGGCATCCGTGTCATGGTCGAGCTTCATGCTGCACCTGGCTCTCAGAATGGATGGAATCATTCTGGACGGTCAGGTCCGATCAATTGGGTGATTGGCACGGAAGGTGCAGCCAATGCCCAGCGAACCATCTCCTACACCCAACAGCTGGCGACTTTCTTTGCCAGTCCTGACTATGCCCACGTGGGACCTATCCTGGGCTTGCTGAATGAACCCGCTGGTCAGGTCCTTGGAGGCGACAAAGTCAAGGCGTGGTATACGCAAGCGCTCAATGCCGTCCGAAGTGCAACTGGCGCCGGCAAAGGTCCCTGGATCGTTCTTCATGACGCCTTCCTTGGTCTCGAGGCTTGGCCAGAGTTTAAAGGGGATCGTATCATTCTCGGTACAGTGGCAATTATTTTGTGGGTACTGACTCCTGAGGGCGAAAAGAAACGTGGCCGACAATCTGATTCATTCTCCCCTATCTCACTCCATAGATGCTCACCGCTACATCATGTTTGATGAAAACCTTATGCGCATGAACAGGACCACGCAGCTGCAGTTTATCTGCAACAATTTGGGATCAGATATCACAACGAGCACCAAGACCTTTGGCCCAACTATGGTGGGCGAGTTCTCGGTTGCAGTGAACGATTGTGCGAAATACTTGAACGGCATCGGCATGGGACACCGCTGGGAGGGCACGTTCAATGGGGAGCCAGCAGTGATGCCCAACAAGACGTGCGCCAACGAGAATGTTGCGTCAACATATGACACAGTCTATAAGACATTCCTGTCCAACTACTTCAATGCACAAATTGATGCATTCGAGCAGGGTGCGGGCTGGTTCTACTGGAACTTCAAGACCGAATCCAATCCGCTGTGGTCCTATTTCGACGGTGTGGATGGAGGCTGGATCCCCAAAGATGCCAACAATCGCGGACCTGGCTATTGCCTTGCCAATGGCTATGCTCTTAGTTAGGACTCTTCACAGCACAAAGGCAAGGGTTTTTGGAACGACAGAAACAACAGTGTTCCTGAATGGAATAAATCGTACCATCCTTAAGACGGTTGTACCACTGTGGTGATTGTGCGCACGCTTGGGCCTCTGTAGGAAGAAAAGAAGGGGGTTCTGTGCGCCGGTGACGGGAGGCAGAAATCCCAGGGGCAGTTGATCCAGGTACTTGAAGCCTCGCCAACAGAGGCGCCTCAAGTCCAGGGTCCAGAATCCAGAGTCAAGAGTCAAGAGGCAAGAGGCAAGGTTCCCGCCAGAAACTCGCCGAGTGAGTATGACGGTGTAGGCTCAGGAAGTACGCAGGTACCTGTGTGAGAGATGGCTATTGCGCCCCCGTTTGAGTCGAACTTGCGTGTCAGCCAGCGTGCACTTTACAGTGATGAGATACAGTGCCAAGGTGGACTGTGTGCGCGCGCTTTCTTGCCCCTGCAGCAGAACCCAAACAAAAAAAAAAGAGATGAAAAAAACGGATAAAGAAAAAGTGGCGTGAGTCGAAACTCAGAGCGAGGGCAGACAGGCAGGCTCAGAAGCGACTATTAGGTGATCTCCGTTACACCCACGCCCTTCGCCCCACAGCCTGCAAAGGGTCCCCACCCCATTTCGCACAAGTCGCAGGCTGCGCGAGCCACTGCGATGACGAGACTCTTTTCGCCTCTGCCAGCCCATCTCGTCCCTGCCTCTGTCGTCTTTCTTCCCTCCACCTTTTGTCGCTGTCTCTCTCTCTCTCTCTCTCTCTCTCTCCCCTCCACCCTTTGTCTCTGTCCTTCTCACTCTCTTTTCCCTCCTCTCGTCCCCTCTCGTCCCCTCTCTGCTGCCCCAGAGCTCCTGCCGCCACCGATCCACGCAGCATTCCTGTCTATCCACCCCCTGCCACTGCCTCCACCTCCATCCTCGCTCGACTGGGCCTGCCTCTCTTTGACTCTTTGCCTGCCCACTTCCACCTCCTCTACCACCACCTCTGCCTCTTCTCATTCTACCAGCACAATGCTCTCGGGAGAGTTTCTGCTCATGCCATGGGACCTGACTCTGCCTGCCTCCTCCCAGGACTCGATCCTGGGACTGGCCGGCGTAGCGGCACTCTCGATCGTCGCTCACGCCATTTACAAATGGACCCGATCTTCTCGCTCGATCCCATTTCACGTCGCAATGCCTGAAGGTAGAGTCTCATCCGATGTAGACTGTCATTGCCATGTCGACTTTTGTTGTAACCCTCGTTCCCGTCCTTTGCCCTTTATTTGCCCCATGTAGAGGCCCTGCCCGGTTGGAAAGGTGGCAGCATACTCGCGAACCCTAGCATCCAGGTACGGTGAGAAAGACTGGCACCTAGGGCCCGAAATATCGGGTCTACAAAGTTCTGTGTAATGTGTCTGACCACGTCTGCAGGGCGTAGTTATTCAGAGACACATATATCCCTGCCTTGTACGCATTAGCGAACAAAGAGAAAAAAAAAAGAAACTAATCTCTATTTTGGCTCGTCCCGTAGGACCCTGCTCACCCTGGGAAGATTATTTGTTATGACCCCTCCACAGGGCGCCATCTCGCCACCATCCCAGCTCACACCAAACACAACGTGGACCAAGCTCTGGCGAGGGCCAGAAAGGCTCAGAAGCAGTGGCAGCAAACGACTTTTGCTCAGCGCAAGATTGTCCTCCAGTCATTGCTCGACTTTGTTCTTCTCAACCAGGAAAACATCTGCAGAGTCGCCGCCCGAGACACTGGAAAGACCATGGTCGATGGAAAATTCGGCGAGATCCTGACCGTATGCGAGAGAATCCGCTGGACCCTGGCTCATGGAGAAGACGCCCTCAAGGATGAATACCGTAACCCTGGACTGCTCATGTTCTATAAGCACGCAAAGGTCGAATACCGTCCCATGGGTGTTGTTGCAGCCTTGGTGTCGTGGAATTACCCCTTCCACAACACGTTCGGACCGCTCATCACCGCTCTCTTTGCTGGAAACGGTATCCTGATCAAGGCTTCGGAACAAGTCGCTTGGTCAACCATGTCTTATTTTGCAAAAATTGCCCGCGGTTGTCTCGAAGCCTGTGGCCATGATCCAGAGCTCGTCCAGTTCCTTGTCGGCTTTCAAGACTGTGGTGAGGCTGTCGTCACGAGCGGCGTGGACGGTATTACATTCATTGGATCACCTCAAGTAGGCGCCAAGGTTGCTACGGCAGCATCAGCCAACTTGACGCCTTGCGTGCTCGAGCTGGGAGGAAAAGACGTCGCAGTCGTCAACAAAGACGTTGATCTGCAGGCCGTGGTCCCCATTCTGATGAGAGGTGTCTTCCAGAACTGTGGGCAGAACTGCATTGGTATCGAGAGGATTGTTGTTCACGAGGATATCTACGAGGAGCTCATTGCAATGGTCAGCGCCCGGATCAAGGAACTCAAGCAAGGCCCCCCACTGGAGGAGAAGAACGTTGACTGCGGTTCAATGACCATGAGCGGACGTGTAAGTTTGACTCTTGTAGCCTGTCCAGTGCCCTTCTTTGGTTTGAGTGACCATTAACCTGTTTTGTGTGCACTAACTATGTATACAGGCCAAGGTGCTCGAGTCTCTGGTTCACGATGCTGTTAAACAGGGCGCGACATTGGTGCATGGCGGAAAGGCGTTCTCACATCCAAACTTCCCTCAGGGTCAGTTCTTTGCCCCGACCCTCATCACCGACCTTCATCCGAGCATGACCATTGCCCAGGAAGAGGTTTTCGCGCCCATTATGTCCGTTTTCAAATTCTCTACTCTGGAAGACGCCATCTCGATTGCCAACTCGTCGCCCTACAGCCTTGGTTCCAGCGTCTTTTCCCGCAATCTGAAGGAAGGTCACCACATCATGGATCGACTGCGCGTTGGCATGAGCAACTTGAACGACTTTGGCGTCAACTACCTCTGCCAGTCGCTTCCTTTTGGTGGTGTCGGAATGAGCGGGTATGGACGGTTTGGCGGCCCTGAAGGTCTTCGAGGAGTGTGCCATCAAAAGTCGGTCACAATGGATCGCTGGCCAATGTTGATCCAGACGTTCCTGCCTCCAGTGCTGCAGTACCCCATGACGAACGTTGGAGATGCGATAGTGGTTACCAGGGATCTTGTCAATATCATCTACGATGGATGGCTTGGCCGACTGCGGTCCGCTGTTGAGATTGTCAAGGTTATTGCCGTAGGAGCGAACGAGCCAGAGCAAATCTTTTAGAGTTCTTTGACTTGTTATATAAACAGAGTATATTTTTTTTAAAAAAATGAAAACGAGGGGTGGGTAATTGACTATGCTATGCATGACCTCAACCCGGCTACTGAAGGGTAGCGAGATGATACCGATTTTAAGATTCCGAAAGAGCAAAGTGTGCACACCAGACAGCGCTGCTGTCCAAGAACCAGAGCAAGGTGAGGGCACGTTGGAGGAGAACGCGGACGAGCTGGGAAGGAACGTGCCACTCGAGCCCGAGGATGACTGGCCCGCGAGATGAGCAGGCTTCATTTGCGAGGCTAGCCAATCACATGGCATCGAAGGCTGCACGCGTGGAGATGTATTGGGCACAAGGACGAGTTGACCTGGGATGTGGGTTGCACAAGCACAACGCAGAGGAAAAAGACGCACACAAAACCTTGTCTTTGTCTTATCGTGCAGCACCCTTCCTGCCGGCCCAAGATGGGGATAAGCGAGCAGAAGGGCGGGCCAGGGCCGGCTAAAAGCAGGCAGGCCCTCGATCCATCTCGCTCGCATTGGTACTAATTAGGGCGAGCCCTCCTGTCCACCCAGCCAGCTGAGAGCACACACCCCGATGGAGCGACAGCTCAGCAGCCAACCAGACCCGCCTGCCCCCGCCCATGCTCGCTGGTGCGTCGCCCTTTGCCCAATGCCGTCGACCCCGCAGCCCGCTGCTGTCCCAACCACGCTGTCGCCCAGCCCACGTTCGCGCATCTTTGGCTGCGTGTGCGTCGCCCTCAGTCGCAGGCCTGCTGGCCTAGAGTGGTGCAAGAGTCTAGATCTGCTTGATATAAATATCACCCCCCCTGGTACCAGGGTAAGCTCGCTCCTCTTTCTTCCTTGTCCTCAACCGAGATCAGCGTGCCCTTCCTTCTTTCCTTCCTTCCTTCCTTTTCCTCGTCCCCTCTTTCCTCCTTCCTCCTTCCTCTCTCTCTTTCTCTCTCTTGCTCCTCCTCCACGTTCTCTCCATCGTCCTCTTCCTCGTCCTCTTCTTCTTCTTCTCCCTGGCAGCCTTCACACACTGCTCGACATGTCCTCCACAAACAACACAAAGCTGGACGCTCAGACGCTGAACGAGCGTCGTCGAGAGGCTCTGAGCAAGATCGACAATGCCGAGTTTGGCTGGTTCCACATCCGAGCCTGTCTCGTTGCCGGTGTTGGCTTCTTCACGGACGCCTACGACCTCTTCGCCATCAACCTCGTCACGCCCATGCTCGGTCTTATCTACTTCAACGGCGGTCCCCTTCCCTCCGACCTGGATCTCGGCATCAAGGTCGCTGCCTCGGTTGGAACCTTCCTCGGCCAGGTCGGATTTGGCTTTCTTGCTGATCGCCTTGGGCGCAAGAAGATGTACGGTATCGAGTTGATGATCATTATTGTCGCCACCCTCGGCCAGGCTCTCTCTGGAAACGGTTACGTCCTCTCGCTCCCCGCTGCTTTGATCATCTGGCGCGTTATTGTTGGTGTTGGTATTGGTGGCGACTATCCACTCTCGGCCGTCATCACATCAGAGTTTGCCACCACCAACCGTCGTGGAGCCATGATGGCTGCCGTCTTTGCCATGCAGGGCTTCGGTTACCTGACCACTGGTATCGTTGCCATCATCCTCCTTGCCGCCTTTAAGGACATGATCATTGCCAATCCTCAGAACCTCGATTACGTTTGGCGCATCTTGATTGGCTTTGGATGCATTCCTGCTCTGGTTGCTGTCTACTTCCGCTTGACCATCCCCGAAACTCCCCGCTATGTCCTTGACATTGAGAACAACGTCAACAAGGCCGAGCGCGACGTTGCCACAGTGCTCAAGGAGAACCGCAACCACCTCCAGTCAGACGATGACAATGAGCCCGTGGTCTCGAATCCGTCTATCGCCAAGGGCTCCTTCTCCGACTTTTGCGCCTACTTCTCCAAGTGGCAAAACTTCAAGGTCCTTTTCGGTACCTCCATGGCTTGGTTCGCTCTCGATGTTGCCTTCTACGGTATCGGTCTCAACAACTCGTTCATCCTGTCATCAATCAACTTCTCGTCTGTCAAGGGCGACAATTTTAACACATGCTGGAACGCAGCTGTTGGCCAGATCATCATTGTCCTTCTTGGTGCCGTTCCTGGCTACTGGGCCACTGTCTTTACGATTGAGCGTCTTGGCCGTATCAAGATCCAGATTCTTGGATTCGTAATGTCCTGCATCCTCTTCTGCGTGCTCGGATTTGCTTACCACGAGATCAAGAACTACTCTATCGCGCTCTTTGTGTTCCTCTTTGCGGCGACACAATTCTTCCAGAACTTTGGACCCAACTCGACAACCTTTATCATCCCAGGTGAGGTCTTCCCTACCCGCTACCGCTCCACGGGTCACGGTATCGCGGCCGGTTCTGGCAAGCTTGGTGCTATTGTCGCTCAGGTTGGATTCTCTCAGCTCAAGGACCGCGGTGGTCCCAACGCATTCATCCCTCAGTTGCTCCAGATCTTTGCCTTGTTCATGTTCATTGGTTTGCTCGTGACCTTCCTCATTCCCGAGACGAAGGGCAAGACCCTCGAGGAGCTCTCGAACGAGGATGACTTTAACAGCCCTCAGCACCATCACAACAACAACGCCTTGGACGTGAAGTAGAAGCGCTCTCGACTCTCGACTCACTCTCGACTGCGCTCTCTATACCCCGCCAACGCCTCTCACTTCACCTTTCTTTGACATATCCTGGTGTACTTTATGCATATAATAAAAGCTTTTTAAGCCCATCGTGCATGGCCATTGCCCGTCGCCCACGAATAGATCCAATCTGGCACGTTGCAGGACCACTATAGTGTGAACGGGGGTGTCATGAGCGAGAAGCTCATTGGAAAACTCGTCAGAGCATAGGCCTAGTGCAGCTCACTCTGCTCTTGGACACAGCCTAGACCCAGAGGACCGATCTCTGCAGTGGATCCGCCGTCAACGATGGCCGGTGTCCTTTCCAACAACCCCTACCGCCTCACAGCACTCCATATGACCATCATAGCCTTTCTAGCCTTGCACAGTAAAGTTGAAATGCAGCCACTTCGTATACGATGTCATTGTACGTGACATGGTGTATGTTGGGGGCAGTGGAAGCTCATTTTCTTTCTCTTTTTTGCCTACTCCTCTTTGTTCATTGAATCCCATCCTTCTTCTCACCACACCAGTCCGTTTCTCAATCCACGCAAAATGCCTCTCCACACCCCACTCTCCACACAGATCTACACCTTCCCGGATGCAGCGGCACTCTCGCAGGGCTTGGACAAGTACGTGGCAAAGCTCTCGGGCGAATCCATCAAGCGCCATGGCAAATTCACGCTCGCTATCTCGGGAGGATCTCTGCCAAAGCAGCTGAGCGCCGTTCTCAAGCACAACACCTCCATTGACTTTGTAAGTCCACCAGGAAGGATGATAGTCTTCTCTTCTTTTTTTCTGTACTTGTTGTTGCGATTCACTTGGGAAGTCTTGCTCTCAAGTCATTCTCCCTTTGACTTCTCTCTTTGACTTTTCTCTTTCGCTCTCGCTCTCGCTGTCTCTCCTCGCGTTTTCTACCGGTCTTGACCCCCCATAGTCCAACTGGATAGTCTACTTTGCGGACGAGCGCTGTGTGCCACTTGAGCACGAGGATTCAAACTACTTGCTGTCCAAGAAAGAGCTCTTCGACTTTGTCAACATCCCTAAGGAGAACATTCACACCATCAACCCAGAGCTCGTGAACGACCCCCAGGAGGCCGCAGAGGATTATATCTCGCAGCTGGCCAAGACGTTTGCGACCAAGGACTCTGTGCGCTTCCCAGTCTTTGACCTCATTCTGTTGGGCGTGGGTCCCGACGGTCATACCTGCTCTCTGTTCCCGGATCACGAACTCCTCAAGGAAACGGTTGACTGGTGCGCTTCCATCACAGACTCGCCCAAACCCCCCTCCAGCAGAATCACCCTCACGTTCCCTGTGCTGAACCACGCTCACCATGTTGCCTTTGTCGCTGCGGGTGCAGGCAAGCAGGACATGCTTCACCAGCTCCTGGATACACCCGGCCATCTGCCCGCGCAGATGGTCAAGCCCGTGACAGGCACTCTCTCCTGGTTCGTGGACGATGCTGCTGCTGCCAAGGTCACCTCAACCACCCACAAGGGATTGGAGCGTCTGTAAAAAGGAACTGGCTATAGAGGGACCCAAGGATCGACCTGTATTATGTTTCTTTTTCCACGGATGTCCTTCCCAGCTTCTCAGCCCCTCAGCTTTCCGCACGACAAATGAACACGCGCCCTTTTTTTTTCTCTTTAGAACGATTAAGCACGAACTTTACTGCGTCATTTCTCCATTTCTCCAGATAAAGATCGGAGAATATTTCTTGCAAAGTCAACATATGGCTCTCGCTTCATGCCAAGCAGGACCGAATCAACTTGTGCATGCTCTAGTAGATACTCAACAGCAAACTGCTCAATAGAGTCACCCTCGAGATCAATGCCACGCTCCGTCAACAACGCCTGGACACGACCAGACTCTTGAGAGCGCACTTGTTGATTGAACACTCTTAAAAATCGGTCGAGGGCCTTGATCAGCTCCTCCATCTCGTGAAGGCTGGGTCTTGCAGAAGACGGTGCGTGGCTGGGTGACGTGGTTTTAGTGTCGGTGGGGGTATCGGAAGAAGAGGGGTGGGGGTCCCTATGGCCTCTGACTTTAATGGGTGCCGCTAGTTCCTGATGCAGCTGGTTCCTGATGGATGCGCCCTCCATCTGCATAATAGACAGCTTGTTGCTCTTGAGCGACGCATCTAAACCCTCAATCATTTCCTTGAGGCGCTGCATCCTGGGCTGAAGGTAATCGTGTTGATTGCCCATTGCAGAGAGTGATTCCAGCATCTGAGTCTTGCCTTCGGCGTAGGTTGGAGACTCGGGCGCTGGGTAGGACGCGAGACGCATGGGTCCATGCTCCATCGACATTGCATTCAAGGGTCTGTTCAAGAACACACTCAGTCCCTGACTCTTGGCCCATTTCGCAGTCGTCAGAACGCCCTCCATCTCTAGCAGGTTTCCCGGCATCTGAAGATACTGAAGGCTGTGGGATGTTCTAGCGGCTTTTGGAGCTTTCTGTGGTTGAGAAGCTGAGGCCACAGCACTCGCCAATGTTTGCTGGATTTGTTTTTCGTGCTGTGAGAGATTGTCCTCATACGATTGCTGCTTCTGTTGCTTACGATCCCGCACTCGCTCAAAGGCTTTCGTTGCCATCTTGGCGAGGTCTTGGTATGGCAAGAAGTGGGCGTGCGATGGCTTAAGCGAGAACGAGTTACTGCTGATGCCGTAGGAACGGATCCGACCCCTGTCCACCTCCCGCTCCAGTTCTTCAAACAGGATCGAAAGCCGGCTCAGAAGAATATCTTGATGTTCTATAGTATAACAGGCGCAATAGCCTACGTGTTAGTACTATGTGTTCCAATGCGAGATGTACACCTAGAAAAATACAATGATATATATATGACATATAAACTCACTTTTGACGTTGACTTCAGTGCCCTTGACGTTCGCCATGAGATAGTACTCTGGGTTGTGGACGAAAAATATATCGACAAACTTTGTGTTGAGTCGTTCTAGCGAGCGTGTGAGCTGGTCCCTGGAGAGAGCAACAGAAGTTAATGCGTGATAAGCGGGATATCGTCAAACATCGCTCCTTGCGGGCAAGAGCTGGATCATTACCTCATGAACTCGGGATGGATGGAGTGGTAGCACTCCCGAGAGTACTCCACAATCTCTTCAGGCGGCACCCTCTAGCATGGGTCAATCAAAAGTAAAGATTAGCGTGATGGACATGTTTTCAAGTGAGCGTGCTTCCCAGTGCTTTCAGCGAGCAAGAGTACAGGCACTGTACTTACCTGGAAGACGCCCTCTGACAGCAGTCGCATGTTCTCGTTCTGGATGTATCCAAACTTTGTCGCAATCACCAGCTCGTCCCGTGTAAGGGTATCATGCCTCGGATGGGCCAGCACCTATCCATTAGACGCGAAGAAGGCAGACGTCAGCGAAAGTAGCTAGGAGTTCCCCTGCATCCTTCGCACTCTACGCGGAAAGCACAGAGCATCGGCGAGTAGCTTATGCAGGAGTCGCGCACCTTGCCTATGAGCTGTTCGCTCCTGCCGTTGGAGTAGTTGCTTGAGGTATCGATAAGGTTGAGGTTCAGGCGCGGGTCGCGTTGTCGCTCAAGAGCCTTGTAGAGAATGCGCTCATGCTCGGGCACACCCAGGGCCAAGCGGTAAGAGCCGATGCCCAGACGCGAGATGACCTTGGTTCTTGAGAAGTTACTGGTCATTGGGGAGGGAGGGATGCGAAAGTGGTCTGCATGCAGCTTGAGGATGTGTGCGTGTGTATGTGTGTGTGTCTGTGTGTGTTTGTGGGAGAGTGAGAGAGAGTGTGAGAGAGAGTGTGAGGGAGAGTGAGAGAGAGAGAGAAAGTGAGAGGGCAGAGAGCGGGCGAAAGCATGGAGGGTACGCGTGGTCAGAAAGAAAAAAAGGCGCACAAATTGCATGCGGTGTTACTCTTGTTATGGGAGCCACGTTTCGCTACAACTACCTGTGCCGGTTCATGGCGTGCTCTCAATGACATCACCTTTCCTCCACGCCTTCCTGATCTGGCATGTTTGCAACAGCCGGCCTCTTCAACGCCATCCCCTGTCCCTACTTGCCCCACTGCCCGCGGCAGGCATTCTGCATCTACTCGCACATCCACAACCCTGTCAATGAGTTCATCCCGCCCGCGACTGCCGTAGCTCATGTCCCGAAGACCCCAAAGCGGAAGCTGGACGAGTCGCCCACGCCAGGACATGCAACCCATGACAAGCAACAGGCGACAAAGCCAGTGGAGGGGCGACCCGCTGCCGCCCAACGGCAAACACCCGTCGCAGCCATGGAGATTGCGAAAAGGCGTAAGCAAGAGCAGGAAAGCATCGAACTGGAGTCGCGTTCAGCCTCTGCATCCAGCACTCGATCTCAGCCAGCAGTTCTACTAGCCAGGCCACAGGCGAATTCCAAGGCACCTGCTGCCTTGGCAGCCATCAAGGTAAAGCAGTGAGGATACTTCTGCATGCATTCCATGCACTACAAACTAGAATTCCGTTGTTGAATCCTAATGTCCCTACAACCACCCTTCTCAACAGGGCGTAACAGGTCCACCTGTCCTCAAGATTGATCTCCGAGCCCACAGTAAACCGCAGTTCCGACAGGCGGTCGCAATGCAGTATTACAACGAGTTTCTTCGGATTTACGCGCCACTGGGTGCATCGGGATCCAGTTTTGCAACGGCACATGCTATTGAACAGGAGAAGGCGGTGCATGGGAAGACCAATGTAGGCAGCTATCGCAGCCTGGCTTCTACGGTTTTGCAGCGGCTAAAAAAGCGGCCCGTTGCGATCAATGATAATAACGTGGGAATCGATGGAGAATGGGTTGATCCAGCTCTGGCGTCCGCATCAAATTCAGCACTGGGCGATATATGGAAGCAGGCAGTTGAATACGTCCAGACACTGACGGAGCTGGAAGTCAATGAATATCCGATCTGTGTACCAGTGGGCATCCCACCAGAGCTCGACGCCGTTCAGGTCTGTGATCGATGTCAAAAGCAATACGAGATTCACGAGGAGTTGACTGAGCAATACAAATCCGCCTGCCAATTTCACGACCGAAGGATCAGGACCAAAGTTCAGAATGGTAAGAGATTAGATGCCTCGTCTGCTTCCCAATCGTGATCCCAATATTTAGTGCTTGGATGGTAACACCTCGTCCTTGTTTGTATTAGGCGAGAAAGTCAAATACTTTCCGTGCTGCGATGCCCCGCAAGGTGGCCCGGGATGCAGAGAAGGGCCACATGTATTCAAAGAAGACGCTCTTTTGTGTCTCCAAGGCCGAGCACCGTTCATTGAAACGCCGGCTGCTAGTGAACGCAAAGAGCGTCATGCTGTGGTTGCCATGGATTGCGAAATGGTAAATTGTTACGTTATGACATGCACTTACACCGTCCACTCCTAGTCAGGCAGCTAACCTGACTTGTAATAGTGTTACACGACAGGCGGCTTTGAGCTGGCCAGGATATCAGTCGTGGGACAGGATGGCAAGACCATTATGGACGAGCTCGTCAAACCAAAGAACGCTATCGTCGACTTGAACTCACGTTACAGGTATGCTCTCAAGTGCATGCTCGGCAGCGGCGGCAGCCCTGAGGCCCCCATGCAACGAAACTTATAACGACTGATGACTGAATTGCGTTCGCTCCTGATGAATAGTGGCATCATGTCGTTGGAGGGCGCCAGGTACGACCTCGAGCAGGCTCGAGCGCTATTTCTTGAGCTGGTTGATGGCGATACTATCGTCATTGGTCACAGCTTGGAGAATGACTTTAAAGTTATGAGACTGATCCACACGCGTGTTATCGACACAGCGATGGTAACGCGTCTTTTCCTAACGATGCAGCGAGGGATTGGAATAAGCGTCGCGACTTGAAGCTAACGAACGCAATGTAACATTTGTATGCATTCGTAGATGTATCCTCATCCTCAACGGGTTCACGGCTTTCGTTATTCGCTTCAGAGTTTAGCTAGACAGCACCTGCATATTACCATCCAAGACTCGGAGCACGGGCACGATTCTTTTGAGGACGCAAAGACTTGCTTAGATTTGGTCCGCCTCAGAATAGAAAAGGATTATCGAGCCAAAATTAAATAAAAAAAAAAAGATCGTCTGCAGAAGCTGTAGGTCCTTGTGTCGCAAGTTGTCGTCACATCGTGCAAGTCCTGACACCTTTCTAGGCGATTGCTAGAGTTGAGGACTTTGGACAAGTCGAATCTGAGAAGGTGGCAACAACGAACTTATCAAAAAACCATAAGTCAGCGCATACAGATACGGAAGTGATTTTTATTCAGAAGAGTTTGAACAGTCGTCCAAAGACCACTCCCAATTGAACAGTTCGTAAAGAGATCGAACATCCCGCCAGTCCATCGACATTTAACGGTAAGACTTCTGGTATCTAAGAGACAGAGGTGTCAAGAAAAAGAGATATTTACGTCAGGTAAAGTTATGGACAAATGATGGCCAAGCGAGTGCCATTGACAGCAAGACACGCGAAACACGGTGCAGGGCAGAAAAACCATACCTGGCACGGGCACCAGCACCACCAAACTTCTTGGGCTCGCAGCGACGGGGATCGGCAACCAGGAGGGTGCGGTCGTACTGGAGGAAGATCTGCTTGAGCTCGTTCTTGGAAGCCTCATCGACGTACTTCTGGTAGTAAGCAACGATCGACTTGGCAAGAGCCTGACGGATAGCGTAGATCTGGGAGGTGTGTCCACCACCCTTGACGCGAATGCGGATGTCGACGTTGGCGAACTTGTCAGAGCCGACACGGAGGATGGGCTCGTAGACCTTGAACTTCAAGATCTCGGGCTCAACCAGCTCAATGGGGGATCCGTTCAAGCGGATAAGACCCTTGCCGGCCTTGCAGTGGGCAACAGCAGTGGCGGTTTTCTAATATTTTGAAGGTCGCAAGAATAGGGCGTGTCCGGTTAGAGTGTTGGTCTTTCTCTGCTGTTCCTGGACTTCCTTTCCACATGAACTCGATTGTGGTGGATGATGGCTTCCGCTCCTGTCCATGCGAACGAGACCGATCGTATGAATTCCTGTGCAAAGTCTCGTTGTGCCTACATCCTCTCAGTCCATTCCTGTTCAGTTGATTACTGATGGCCGATTACTGATGGCTGATTGCTGATTGCTGATTACTGAACCAACTACGCATGAAGTTGTCAGCCCTCGAGTTGTCTTCACGAGGCAGTGCACGGATTATTTCCCTTCACTTTGCCTTCAGGCAGAGGTCGATGCGGCTCTCGAGATCAAGCGAGTTGTCAGCTTTGCTGCAGAATCATAGTTTCGGCATGGGTTGCTCAATGTATTCCCTTTTGATTAGCGTCCGTCGCAACCTGTTGTCCTGTTCAATCGATCCTTTTGAGCTTCCAGCATATTAATAGCCCTTCCTCGGTTCCTGATGACAAGCTGCCTTTTTCCTCCTCTGTGTTGCTGTCCTTGCATCCTTGTTTTGATACGCCGTCCAGGGGCAGAGAGAGACTTGCCTTGCGGCCGTAGCACTGAACACTCTTCGAGTCGGAGGACATGATGAATAATGCCTATGGTCAAATCAAAAGTCCAATAAGAGTGGTGAGCAAAGATTCGCAGACAATCTAATTCATCCTGGCACCATGTGCTGTAATCCTGCAGAGATCTAAAATATGCCCTCCAGCTCGTGCGATATGCCATCTAGCATCGTGAGATCACTGTGGTTGTCGATGGTCGAGATCAGGTCCATGGGATGATGGGTTTTGTCCTTCAAGGCATAGGATCGATCGATGGATGCATGCGTGGTCATGGTGGATGTCCTTGCTTCCCCCCGCCCCACAAGGTCAAGATTTTTCAGTCGCCTGTACCAAGTCAAAGATTTGAAAGAGGAGTTTCAACCGAACAGCGACAGGGAAACACATATAGGTCGGGGTGGGGCCCCTTATGCAACCCAGAAATACATCGGCCTTGACGGATATCAAGCTTCTCACAGCAATTGGATATTTCACAGGGGTCCGTACTACATCAAGCACCGACTCGATGGCAATCACGCAGAAGCAGAGGAGCCGAGATTCGGTGGAGTCTCAGTGGAGGCTCATGGTGGTTCCCTGACGAGCTTTTACTGAAAACGCACTCTTATAGTTTGAGGAGACTAAGGTCACCCCACAGTGCTGTCTCAAGGCGCAAGAACCCAGTGCTTTCAGCAATCGATCAGCAGCTCCTCAGTTTCGCTGGACCTTTAGATATAGCATTGGCTTCCATGCTGTCTTGGATGCTGTGAACACGAAGTACGATCTGCTGGTGCAATGGATTAAACTTGATGATACGCTTGATCAAGTCGCGCTGCTATCTTAGACGTGAAGAGTTTGGTGTGTATGCATGCTGCAAAAGCATACGGCAGACGATTCCACTACAAGCCTGCTAGTGTCTGTAAAGGTCAACAGGAGATCAAGCAAAGCATCTTTGATGGGCCGAGTATAGTTTCGCGTAGGCTAGTGCAAGGTGTGGTTTGGGTCCAAAAGTGGTCAACACATTTGCGGGGAAGATTGGGCGTTTGGATCGGACCCACTTTTTATTACGCTCTAGCTTATATTGCATAACGTGCTTGCAATAAAGATGCGCCCCGATGGATGCACAAGCGCCGCAACGAATGGCTTTTACAGCCGCGAGATCAGAAAGCATCTTTATCTGCAGCGCATTACTCGACAGCTGTTTAGGCTGGGCGATGGAGACCGAGTGTGGAACCTGTATGACAACTTGACAAGCCCTGAGGACAGCGAGCCACCAAAAAAAGAGCGGCTGACAATGTGAATCACTCCGATCCTCCGCCCAACAGCCCAGTGCTGGTTGGCGGTTCGGGGATGAGAAATGCGAAATAGAGTTGTCTCGGTCAGGTAGATTACAAAGGTATAAAGCCGCATGTTGCCCAAGCCATACCACCCATGTGCTGAGCAGTACAGCAGAGAACGACTGAGAAAGGAGGAAAAGCACACCATAAAAGCGCAGGTGCTTGCCGCTAGGGCCGCGTGTCTTCTAGCATCGCTTTACGCCCAGTTTGTATGTCTCTCCTCTGCGCATTCTAGGCAGCGTATCTGCTTCTACGTTAGCACACCTACACGCCCTCTGCACTGAATACATGCCATGCAGCTGCGTCTCGCCTCGGATTCATCTCTTGGCTTTTGGCTTGCTGTGGTTCTTCTCCAATTCTCCGTCTGACAAACCCTTCTTCCCAGCGCTTCTGAGTCAGACATCGTTTAGGTTTAGGTTCAACGTCCGTCCGGCTACTTTTGGCTCCCTCTGTTGTCGAATTTTGCCCGGCACCTTGACTATTTCTTCTCGACCCACTCTGCTCCACTCGGTTTTTGTCTCTCTTCTCTTCTTTTCCTTCACCTCCACTCTCTATCTCTCTCTCTTTCCTCTTGACGCCTCGTGGGACCGCCTGAGCAAGATTGTCGTTGTGCTCGCTCTCCTTCTCCATCGTCCTTGTTCCCGTCCCTCTGTCATTGTTCCACAGGATGACAGCCAACAACCCTGTCTTATCCAACCCAAACGACACCATGGTCTCTATCGCTCATCCCGACCCAGCCCTGGAGAAAAAGGCCGATGCACCCTCAATACCCTCTCCGCCCGCTGATCCCGCCAACATGACAGCATTTGAACGGATGTGCTACAGGGCTGAACCTCTGATGCTCTATATTGTCTCCATGGCCCAGTTTCTGGATATTGGTAAGAGAACCGAATCTAGCAGCAGAAATGAATCATCGTCGATTGTCCTGGTTGCTGGTTCACTGACAGGCAAATGTCCTTCACTCCCATTTTCGTGCTAGTCAACGGCGCTAGTATGACGGTCGCTATGCTACCCATCGCAAAAGGTTCGTTGCACACAGGGCCTCGGATATACCAGACTGCATTCCTCCCCCTTCCCCCACGCAAGGCTTTAAATTATTGGCTCTGAAAAAAGTGTCGATCCACGTTGTTAACGCTGCGCCACTTCTTTCCTCCTTGCCACTCCGTCCTTTGCATCCAGAGCTCAACTTTGAGGTCTCTCAACAGCAATGGCTCATCAGTTCCTATGCTCTTTCATTCGGAGGCCTGCTGCTGATCGCCGGACGCATGGGTGATCTGTTTGGTCATCGGCGAGTGTTCCTGTCGGGATTGTTCTGGTTTGGCCTGTGGTCTCTCATCAACGGATTCTCAAAGTCTCCTGTGATGCTCTGCATCTCCAGAGCCCTTCAGGGCATGGGCGCTGCAGCTCAAATTCCTACAGCTCTCGCCTTGATCGCGATCAAGTACCCTGCTGGAAAGGCCAGGACCCGTGCGCTGTCTGTGTTTGGCGCCATTGGAGGTAATTGAGGTTTTCTGTCGAGTAGAGTTCATGTCCAGGTTAAACTCGACATCTTGTGGATCTTGTCAACGTTAGTCTCGGCGACTCATTCAGAGTTTTTCTTCTTGCGATGCAACGGATAGCCATGGGCGCAGTAACAGGATTGTTGCTTTCTGGAGCTTTAACCTCAACCATCGGCTGGCAGTGGATCTTCTTTCTCTCAGCCATCTTGAGTGCGATTCTGTTCATTCTGGGTGTCTTTGCCATTCCACAGGTCCCTGGCCTTCACGGAGTGGATCCTAAAGTGGATGTGGGTGGCTCCTTCACGGCGACAGGAGGAATTGTCTGTGTCATCTACTACATCTCCTCGGGTGTTGAAACCGGCTGGGCGAGCGTCAAGACTTTGCCTGTGCTTTTTGTTGGTCTTGCTCTCCTTGCTGGATTCGTCGTGATTGAGAAGCGCATCTCCTACCCGATCATGCCCTTCCATATCTGGAAGCACCGCGCCTTCACCGTCAGCTTCATCCTGATCTTTATCATGCAGGCTGCGTTCCAAGGCTACTTGTATTATACCACTCTGATCTTCCAGGAGGTCCTTGGCTACTCCATTCTGCGGACATCGCTCTCATTTTTGGTCCACGGTTTGACTGCGATCGTTGTGTACTCGGCACTTGGCAAATACCTGCCCAGATTGCCGCTTAAGCCGTTTATTGCAGTGGGCTTTTTGCTCATTGCCGCCTCGGCCGCCATCTTTGCTTTCGTTACCTCGACCAGCTCCTACTGGGTCATGCCCTTCATCTCTTTGATTGTCAACGTCTTTGGGCTGGGCTTGGTCATGCTGCCCGCACAAATCACGGCTCTCAGAGACGCAGCGGATGACGATCAAGGTGTCGTAGGAGCCATTTACAACATTGGTCTTCAGGTATGTGGAATATCTGGGTGGAGTATCTGGATGGTATATCTACAGCGATATTACAGCAAGTTCATACTTGTCGGATACATGGACAACAATATTGCAGCAGATATACTTGAAAGCGTTCTAACGAATACTTGCATGAAAAAAATATATTCTGCTGTCTAGATTGGAGGTCCCTTTGGCCTTGCCATTTTGACAGTTGTTTCTGGAAAACTCAATGGTCACGACCCCAACATCACAGGATCGGAACGCATGCACGGATACAAGTACGCGCTTTTAGGTGACATGGCCTTTGCCCTTCTGGGCTTTGTTCTGACCATCCTTTTCCTGCCTCATGCCAAGCCCGCGCACGAGACCAAGGCTGTGTCACTGGAGGAAGGTGGAGTTGCTTCCAGCAAGGACGACGATGTTAACACAGAAACGGGCGTTCCATTGACACCCGCTGTAACCCACGTTGAAAAGCAGGAGTTGGAGGAGTCACATCAGAAGCAGGAGATTTCAGAATCCTTTGGAGACAAGGAAGAGGTTCTGGAAGAGCAGGGCATGGCTGCTGCCAAAGTCGCTCTCGTATAGTCGCTATACCTAATACTTTAAATACTCTATTAAATTGTAATGTCTATGGATTTGCCTTACAGATTCTCTGCCAATTGCTCGCTCGGAGTGTTGAGGGTTCTCCAGCGCGAGCGGTAGTCATCCCAGTTGGTGTAGGCTCCACACATCCTGCGCTTACCAGTGAAGGCCGATCGTCCATGGAGACACCTCCAATTGTCAAAGATCAGGACCCTTCCTGGCTGAAATTTGGTAGTCAGTAGGTGCTTGTCATCCGTCAAAATGTTGTTCCAATCAAACAAGGCTTCATAAAACTTCTCAACCTGGTCGGCGCTCAAGTGGTCCATAGTCGAACGGTCATCATTGTTGAACCGAATCTGGTAAAGCTCCTGCGTCACTGGGTCGTGATTCAAAATAGGGTTGCGTCGAGGTGTTGGTACAATGTGCGTGGCTGCATCTCCTGCGCTATGGGCGGGGATCCTGAGCTCCGAAAGGGTCTTGTACGATTGAGGGTGCTTTTCCTTGAGAACCTTGGCACAGTGGAATCCATCCACGAGTAAATTGTGTCCACCCTCACCGTCATGGTGCAGAAGGTGGAACATTTGTAGGCTACGATTACGGATGCATAGGGGACGTAAGGAGGGAATGAATATGTATGAGCACAGGGTCAGCACTCCAGAGTAGCGCGTCCAAGAGTCACTTGGTTCTCGTGAGATGTAGCCTACCCGACAGGATCAGTGAAGTATGTTGTATCCGTGTGAACACCGAGTGCAATGTCCGTGTAGGCAGTGTCTCCATGTCCAAGGTCTGAGGTAAAGTCCCAGAATCCACCTAAGAAAGCGCAGTGGTTTTTTTTGTTTAGTTTTGGTTTTAGCACGAGTCAGCGCCCAATGTCATATTCGGCAAATCCATTCTTGGACAGCTCTACGAGACACAATAGGAAAACATTCCCAGGAACGCTAGCATGCGCCAGAACTAAGGAAAAGAGTGGTCGTACTCACCATAATGTGACTCCCGAATGAAAGCAATGCGCCTGGCAAGCTCCTCTGTCGCCTCTGTCGACACGGGCACGCCACTTACATACGAGAATCCATAGATGTGCTATCCGGAAGAAAGACCGGTGAAGGGGAAGGGAGTAGAGTAGAGAAGTTGTCAGTCATGAGCGACGCTCCTTTCAAAAAAAAATGATCAGGGGCAATAGGCCATTGACCCAATGAGGCGCTGATCCGATCTTTCATATCCTACAATGTTGTTGAGCCATGCAGCGAGTCCCTGATCAGAGTTCATCACGTCCTTGTAGGCCACCTCTGGCAGGTGAGAGACGATTGAGTTGTCCCAAGTGATTTTACTAATATCGAACACAGGAGGGAATCTTGTCAGAGAGCCATGAACAGAACTGGGAGAAAACCTATAACTTTTGTCAAACAAAAACGTACGCTTCCCCTTCGGGTTTGAATGGATCATGGATCTTTGGGTCATACGAATGCTTGTTCAACCACGAGTAGTTGTAGTGGCTCTTGTGATCATCGTTGCTCCCTAGATACAAAAAGACAAAGCTGAGCGCTCATTTCGCAATGAATACAGCAACAATATTTCCTCCTCCCATGAGCCTTACAGATCACCTCGATGCCAGTGGCGGTCGGCGTGACGGACTTTGGTGTGACATCGCGTGGGATCTGGGAAAGGCAATATGCGGGCAGTCAGCTCGTTGGTTCACTTTAACAGTCAGCCCACCACAATGGCCAAACCCAAGCGTCTTCACGCATCCCAAGTCGACTGTTTACGTTGAAAGTGTTGACGAGGCGCTGCTTGGTGATAGAATGGTAGCACTTGGGACAATGGCAGTGGTCCCTGAGCCAGAATGAATGGCTAGATCAAAAGCACAGACACATAACGGGTGAGGGTTTGTACATCGATCTGATTAAAATTCGATACCTACGAAGCCCAGCCGTGGACTTACAAACGACTCGTGGTTCCGCCGATCCATCGGAGATGCACCTTACTATCGACAATGGCAACACTGCTCTGGTCGTCCTTGTTCAGGAGCGTGTTCCCACTCCCGTTGGACCCCTACGTGCACAGAAAGGCAGAGAGATGGAGATCATTTTAGATCCAACTTGGGCCACTCCTTCTCTCAAGTGTTTTCCTGACAAGCCGACGTACTGTAGAGAAGGACCGCTTGCCCAAAGAAGTGGAAGCGAAGCAACTCGGCTGGAAGAACGCTGCACCGGACCGATTTTGAAGAGTGGAGGATCCAATTCGCGCCCTAGTCAATGACGGTGAAGTCGTTGCAATGGAAGACTTTTGCACATGGGGCAGACTAGGCAAAAAAGACATTTAGGTCAAGACGGCAGTGGGGAGGATGAGCCGAAGAGCGCGTAACAACACTGAACAGAAAGAGAGCGAGTCTACGGCGCAGCGCTCGTGGGACGCAAATCAGCAAGAGCGTGCGACAAAGAACAACGCAGCACGCGGCATGGGCAGCAGCTTACCGTTGGGCGGCTGCCTTGGCTGGCGAGGCTAGGGAGCGCAAGGCTGCTGAAAGTGAATGGCTCATGAGGCTGCAGAACTGAGAGAGAGATTGGAGGTGGAATGTCGAGGCGCCTGTTCACTGTGCAGGATGATCCAAGGACGAGAACGAACGAGCGAGAGAGAACAAGAGAATCGAATGCGGGTCGAAGGGCGGACGGCAGGGTGTCTCTCCTCTTGGGCGCGTTAGCTGTTCTTGTGCAGCCCAGGAAGGGTTCGTGCAGGAATAAATCGGGTGTGCATAGCGAATCAGGACCCGTTTCCGCTACTGTAGTGCATAGGGCTTCCCTTGCTCTTCCGCTTCTTCCATTCCATCAATCCCCCGCCCAACTTGAGGAACACAGCACCGCCATGTCGACCGATATATACGCAAGGATATCCGAGAGGATGAAGAAGGAGAACTTTACAGAGGAGGAGATCAGGGTGGTCAAGAAGGCCAAGGACCAGCTTTCAAATTACGGTACGCATTTGCGCCCAGCACGATTCTGTTAGCTCATACCGTGTAGAAATGTTCAAAAAGGAGCAGCCGCACTTACTCCATGTCTGTGACTATATGTCAATAGCTACAGGAGGCTCCGTCGCTGGGGGTCTGGCAGGCCTCATGCTCGGTAAGGCGATCTGAGCACACACGTTTTGAGCCTTTTTTTTTGCTATTAGCGCAGACGATTCACCTGTATAGCCAAACCGTTTGCTTTGGTCTCGCACGATCCTACCAGCTAGAGCAAAGAACTTCAAAAGCTTGCAGGGAATGGCCATTGCAACAGGAGGATTTCTTATTGGATCACAGCTAGGCCTGCTGCTGGGCGCGATGTCTAGTGTCAAGACCATCCAGTCCATCCCAAATTTCCAGCGCGTTCTCAACATCGTGCAGGATGTTCGGTACGTGATGCATCTGTCAGATGTCTGGATAACATGTACACAAAGCTTTGAGCCTGACTCCTTCTCTTGCTCCAAACCAAATGAACGTACCCTAGGAGCGAGACTGCTGCAGAGGGACGACCTCCTCAACACCACCATGCGGCAACGCTTCCTTCGGCAGGACACCCACGATTCCCGGTTCAGCAACGTGGATCAGAGCTCATGGCGGATGACGTAGTAGAACAGCCAGGTCACTCCTTCCAGGGCTTTAAAGACGGCGATGGTTACCATGGAGGCAACGATCCTAATGGATCTAGTCGTCAAGATCAGAATAGTGGTAGGATCAAGATGCGGCCATTGTGCTACGTCATGCCAAATGTATAGGTTCAGGTCAGCGCTTGTACTGACCGTTGCTTGCAACACATACACTGTATAGCATGGGCGCAAGCAGAGCAGCGAGCAAAGGAATTGCGAACCAGCTCACCGGGGTGGTCGCAAATTCGCCAGCAAAACATGCCAAAGTCCACTTGGAACGACATCCGAGATGGTCGCCAGCGCTCCAGAGGCACGGCAGACAGGGATCAGGACAGTGACGATATTGTGGAGGACGAGGATTCGCACTCTGGATCGTTTTCAAGAAGGGCTGCAGGTCAGAAGCCTGAGCTCTCGGGCTGGGACCGAGTGCGCCACAGCGATGGTGATAGCTTTGTCAGCGCGAGCGGAGCCCCGGATGGACCTAGTGATTTTGCCAGGACGAGGGAGGATCTGGAATCACGTCCGTCGATAAAAAAGAACCAGTATGGCGACACCTTTTAAAGTAAAGAAGACACTTGTAGTGCCTGACCCATGCTCCAATCCTCTGTCTGTTTGCTCCTGCTCAAAATTCAACCGCTGTCGTCTTCAGGGTAATTCTATTTCGGGCCAATTTCTTATCACAGGGACAAGATATTGCATCCAATTTACGCGCATTTGTCCAATGTCCGTCTGGACAATCAGAAAAAAGAAACACACCTCTGAAGTGAATATGAATAGAATTGACAATGATCTTACTAGCATAAGGACTACGTAGCAGTTAGAGGAACGAGAAAGACGGATGAGAAGGAGGGGGATAAAAGATAAGACCAAAATGGAGAGAGTATGGCGAGAGAAAGTATCAAAGACCAAGTGGTTCCAAAGCCTGGTTTTTTTTACTGATCCACAACCGTATAGTCCGTCCTGTGCCTTCCGTGGTCAACACTCTCGCCACTGCGGTGATTCTGGTTCTTTTTCAGCGTCAAACTCCGTCCCAGTTTGCTGTTTGACAGCCAACCCGAGACAATTCCACCTCCACCTGCTTTTTTGGCGCCGGCTGCTGTGAGTGGGAACAGAGTCTGAATAGGGAATTGGAGGAAGAGCAATGTCAAAAAACGCTCTGTTTCCTCCGCAAGCTCTGGTTCCAGACAGGAAGGTGCCGCACTCGATGCTGTTGGCGACATGGGTACTGCCCCGCTTGCAAGAGTTGGTGAGGTTGGGTGATTCGCATTGGTGTTGACGGTTCTTGCGCCGAGCTGATAAGCCAAGGAGGCAGGCACGGCAGGTGGTGGTGCGACGGGTGGAAGAGGGCCCCATCCCTCGGGCGGCGGCCGGACGACAGTCGGTTTACGCTGCAGCTTGGTGTTGGTTTTCGAGTCGGATCCAGAAAGAGGTGAAGGTTCTGGCAGTATGGAACGCAGATTGGGCCCAGACTTGATGGCAGGCAATGGCACGAAGCCGCCGCTTGCAGCCTTATTTCCTCCTTGTGCAGGCGTTGGGGGTGCGGGGGGCTGCTCTCCTCTCAAGGCAGCCTGTCGCACCTGCTCTTGATAAATCTTTTCCTGTTGCTGCTGAACACGCTGCGGATAGTTTGGAGGCAAGAGGTCAACCTTGTACATCATCTCCCAGGATGGCGGTCCATGAACAGCGCCGTCCATGACCAGAGGCACCAGTGGGTCCAGCAACGGCTGCGAAGGGAAGAAAGGGGTATCGACCATGCACGACGTCGTTGGAGAAACTCTGTAATAGCCCTTATCCTTGATATCAAGCTCAAAGGGGCGGGCCAGCAGAGTCGTGGCCCTCTCCAGCTCGCGATCGGTCATGGACTCTGTGTAGTCCTTGGGTGCGTCAAATCCAGCGAGTCTGAAGATGGGGTGGTGGGATCCATTGGGCGTCACCAGCGTCAGGGCTTGGACAACAGGGCGCGCCAACGCCGAGTTCTCAAAATAGCGTCGAGATTTGAGTTGCGAAGCCCTGAAGACGGCTTGGAGCGAGCCAGGATCGAGGTGCTGAAAGATAAATTCGAGCGAGAAGACAGCTTTGCGTTCCTGACAGAGTGTAGCCTTGAGGACTGTACGCTGGAGGGTGAGGGTCAGGGTCTTGGCAGTGATGGCGCGACAGCGCTTGGAGAGATGCGAGAACTGGAGCAACTCGTTGAGTTCAAGGTTGCGAGCTATGCGAACAAGGATGGGGTCGTCGAGTCTCAGCAGTCGCGATGCCGACTTGCCCGAGTGCTGGAGGACGGGCACCTGAGGGACGGGCGGCACGGTGCCTTGGGTGTAGACGTGGCCAGGCAGATGCCGTGACTGACGGCGGAAGAGCGAGCGCGAGCGTCCGAGCCTGACGCCGTTGGCTGCAGTGCCTGGCTGCTGGTGTGGTTGGTTTGGAAGAGGCGGGAGAGGATAGGGGTGCTGCTGCTGCTGCTGCTGCTGGGCTGCATAGCGGGTGGCCGTCAGGGGGATGGAGTTGGACTCGTCTGTGTATGACTTTGCACGGCGATGGATGTTGGCGAGCGAGGGGTCGGAGGTGGATGAGGGCGGGAAGGGTCTGGTCATGGCCTGGTTCGACGCAGCGAACGAGTCTTGAGGAGAAGACGCGGCCATCATCATGGCGGGGTGTGTGTGCTGCAGAGAGGGTGCAGAGAGAGAGTGAGAGAGATAGCAAGAGAGCGAGAAAGAGAGCGCGATGGAGTGAGAGGCGCGTGGGTGTCTTGCAGTGTCGCTGTACTGCGGTGCGTGGATGTGTGGATGGGATGAGGACGGGGTGCGGGTGTGGAGCGAGCAGAGGCAGATGACAAGGGAAAGGACAAAGGAAAGAAGAGAAGAGAAGAGAAGATGAGGGATTGCAGAGCAAAAGGGTGTATCATATATACACACACATACCGTATTCATGTCATGTATAGACTGCAACATGACAAGAGGGAAAAAAAACACGGGGCCACCTTCTCACACCCGCGTCTCGTCTTACAGCGAACCTTGTCGTCCAGCCCGAAGGGTCAGAGAGGGCCAGAATAGTGTGCAGACGGGGAGGTGGGGTCCCAGCACCAGCACAGGACAAGGGCAAGGAGGCAGTCTGAGAGCTGTTCATACAAGGACGGCACGGCTGCTTTGCACACACCCGTGTGCTGGAATGTATGCACCGGCGAGGGGACTACAGAGGCACCACAGCAGGAACACACCAGGCAACGGCACCGTGCGACAGGCTGCAGCCTCTCGTGGCTGCTGGCTCGCCTGTCCCCTACTGGCCACCGCCTTGCCACCGTGGCCACCGTGGGCTTGCCCCCATCGGACTTTATCAAGCCTGCAGACTTGGTGTGCCCACATGGGGGCCACACCACACACCCGTGCTTGGCGAGCCACTTAAGGAGCCCCCTCATGTTCCTCCCCACACCGCAGCCCTTTTTGCCACGTTCTCTCGTTCGCTTCTTCCTCATTCCATCCCCTTCGCTTTTGCCTCTAGTCCTCGTATAGCTTGCTGCCATCACCTCCAGTCATTCTCCCGCACCACAACTCCAAGAGGCATGGGGGACGCGCATGCCGCGGTTAATGAAGTAACGCCACCAACTATCCGCAGGGAGGCAGCCGCAGGCACGACACTAGCAGGAGCCAACACAGACTTGTCAGGGACTGACGGCGTGTCCGATAGAGGCGCCCTTGAAGAAGACGCGGCAAGCTCCTCCCGTGCGATGGCTCTGCCTCCCCACCAGTCCCTATTGGACCGGGTAGCCTACACGGTGTCGCTCAACTACAACCGAGTATGTTCTCTTAGGACCTCAACAACCACATTGGAGCTAAGCCCGTTCACTCACTGCCCCCATGCCTTGCGCCTAAATATTTCTGTATAGATTGCAACATCGCCGGTGCTCTCACCTTTGACTCGTTGGCACTGGTATGACCCGATCCCTCACACGCCTTTGATCCTGGGTGCTCTACCGTCAGAGAATCAGCTTGCTCATATGCAGCATTATGAGGAGGTGCAGTACATCATCAACATGTGTGCAGAGTTCCGCGGCCACTTAGAGACCATGCGCCGTCTTAGCTTGACCCAGTGCTGGATCCCAACGCGAGACTTCCATACACCCTCAGTCGACAGCATCTGGATAGGGATTCGATTCATTGAAAAGTGCGAGACTAGTTGGAGCACCCCTCCGCGATCTGAGCGAGGAACGATCTACCTGCACTGCAAAGGTACAAGCTCGCTCAACAGCTCTGGTCCATCAGTCAAGTGTGAGCATTGAAGATTGAACATTGAAGATTATGCTGAATCAAGCACTGATACCGTCAGCTCTTCTTGAACTCATAGCGGGTCGAGGAAGGAGCGCCACTGTCGCACTCTGTTGGCTCGTTTACGCATACAGGTTGACGACCATCGAGGCACAGCAGATTCTACTTCGGGCCAGGGGACAGGCAGGTGCTTCATACAAGATGGAGATCAGTTTTGCAGGGCAACGTATCAATAATAACCTTTCTTTCTTGTACCACGAACGCTGGTTTGGCTGTTTAGGTTGACAAGAATATCCACCTGCACCCTGAAGTCATCACGTTCTACAACCAAGTCAAGGAACAGGAGACCAGCCACAGCCTCACTCGCAAGCCGTGGCCAGCAGGTGTGCCATGACATGACAACATCACAGGATCCCTTGCTACACATGGATGTTGTGCGCAGTTGGACACTCACGAAGCACGTAATAGTTTACCCCGCCCCCTTGCCAATATGCATGAACTTATCCAGCCATAAAGAGAACACACACGCGGAGCCAAAGCCTGACCGACCAATGTGACCAAACGCTAGAGGGAGTTCGATAGACGAGAAAAAAGGAGACTTTGGAGAGCACAAAGTCATGGTAGACCGACTGAATGACTCTTGAACTCGTGCGTCTTGTTTCCTTGACTGTTTTGATGCGAGTTTAATGTCCTTGACAAAAGTATGTATATACAATTAGGGGGGGGGAGAGGTTGATCTACACGAGTACCGTAAGCTGCTGAAGCTCCATTAATTGGTCGCCAAGTCGCTGCTGAAGGCCTTTCAGATGTCCCAACAACCCAGGAATCACTTCCACAGTGAACTGCACATGGTCTTGCTCGCCTCGTCTGAACATGTACTGTCGAGCGATATCCGACCCCAACCCTTCCATGAGGATGTCCTTGAGAACCTGCAAATGGCGATCTGAGGGGATGGGTGTGATGACTCCGAATGAAGATGCATCTCCGTAGCCAAAGCTCTCGTACCCATCATCGTCCTCGTCGTCTCTATTCTCGTCTTCGTTCAAAGTGGCACGACGACTGCTTGAACGTCTCCGAGAGTGATGACCATGCCGATCGTACTTCTGATACCGATGGAGGGACGCCTCGATGTCAGGGGTCTGGCCCATAGGGACGGCCTTGACGGTGATGGACGAGTCTTCTTTGCTATGATATGGCGACCTTGATCCGAGGATTCCATCGCCCGAGGGACTACGGCCAATGACGGGCGACTCTACCATGTAATCATTCTCATCATCAGAGTCACCTTCACCCATGGCATACCCCCTCAGTCCGTCCGGAAGCGGTGTGGCCGGAGTCGAGCACAAGCCAGGGCTGCTGATGCTTGCCTTGAAAGGTGCGGCGGTGCTCAAGTTGGCCATGGCGGTCTTTTCTACAGCGGCCTCCACATCAATCGTCAGCCCAGAGGACGAACGAGAAGAGGTGCAGGAGCTGGACTCGTTCTCGGACGTCACCATCGTCGTCCCTGTTAGGTTTGAGGACTGCGACACAGACCGCATCTTGGCTTTGAAAGAAGAAGTCGGCGAAGCATCTGAGGGTGCCGTCGTGGAGAGTGTTGGCCGTCGTAGTTTCTGGCTGCCGCTTTTTCCAATGGCAGAATCAGAGACCTTGTAAGACAGAGACGGGTGCGGTCCAGCCGCGTGTCCTGGTCCTGAGCTGCCCATAGTCGAATTGCTCGTTTGCGCAATCTCTCCAAGATCAATTATCACTTCTGCTTGTTCCCAGTCGCGCTGGAACATCTTTGACAGATCCTGATGCTTCTTGGGGTTTGTTGCCTTGAGCGAGCTTGAGGCTACTCGAAGTGATGCTTGCAGACTCTTGAGACCTGGGTTTCCAGCAAGGTATTAGTCAACAACGAATTTAGTCCGCAAACGTACGTCGCTATTGTCAATCTAATAGTAGATTGTAGCACTAAAGGCGCCATCCTTACCTTCTATCTGCGATGCAAAGTCCCTGATGTTATCAAGGCCCATCTGCAGTGAGATCTGACTCTCGACAACCTTGGTTGGCACATTGATGTCAGGGGAGTCAAAGTCAAAGTCCTCATCCCAATTCTCTCTGGTCTTCTTGGTTTTGGTGACGGCGGGGATATTTTGAAAGTTTGGGGCGACTGAGTCAGCGGGCAGGGACGTGCAGCGCTGTCGATTTCTCAAGCTGGAGTGAGAAGCCTTGTAGTGGGCATTTTTGTGTGGGGCCGTGAGGGGAAGATTGACGGTTGAGAACGATACTGGATCAAGGGCTCCCGCCGAGTACATGGGACTTGATGATGGTGCTCCAGAATCAGACTGAACATCCCAGTCCTCAAAGTCATCGTCATCGTCATCGTCGTCGCCATCGTTCTTGAAGCTTGAAAGGGGTGGTTGAATTTGCTCCTCTTCCACGTTACGTTGCTGGCTCATTTCTGCTTGGTGGCGCGAAATGGCTTTGATGTCGTCCTTGGATCGGGGATGCCTCGTTGCTGAGCCATAGTGTTCCTGGAAAGACACTCTGTGATGGCCATTGTCCACCAAGGAGGTCGTTGTTGTCCTGCAGGATCCGCTGTCGTCTTCATCGTCCACATCTGACAAGGTGTGGTTGCCTTCGTCCGAGATGTCTGTTCCACTGAGACTATTCCTCATAGGTACGCCACCTTCTGCAGACGCTTGTCGATAATCTAAAGACGTCTTTTCGTGCTTGATAGGATGCTGTGGACCCTCATGACGTCTATGGGGCTGCTGCTGCTGCTGCTGTTGTGATTGTTGCTGCCAGCGCTTAGTCGTACCAGACGGCTTAGGCCAGGGAAAGATGGTAGAATCATTCCATATCTTCCTGAGTCGGCTCGCCTCTTTTTGATGCTTTTTGGGATGCCATGACGAGGTGGATGACAGCTGTGGTTGTGAGTGCGCCTTGGATTGTTGCGCAAGTTCCGCCTTGTGTTGTTGCTGATCCAACGAGGTGTCGAGATAACAAAGGCATCTCAATAGCTGCTTTTCCTTCTTGAGCTGCTTTCTAGACTTTTTGGGTGTGTACGATGTGCTACTGTTATTGCTCTCTGCATCAGACACTTGGGTGTACGAGGACGTGGATAGGGCTAGCGAAACAGTTGAACCTGAGAGACGCGACGAGGCAGAGACCGAGGATGTGAGAGATGAGCGCCATGATGTGCTAGGCGCAGGATCTTCCAGATGGTCCGGCAAGATTTTGTCAGGCCGGACGAACAGCGGACGGACGGTTGAGGGTGGGAGGATATAGTTGGGCCCCGTTGGTGGGTTATGGACCAAACACCTGCGAGGCTTCTGTTGAAAGAGGCGGAAGCGCTTGTGGACGGAGCATTGTTGTTGAAAGGTGTGCGAGGGAGACTGAGCTTGATGGATCAGAGAGTTCTGGAGCTCCTTTTGCGATTGTGTGCACGTTAGAGGCGTGCATGGAATGGTATCCTTGGCTTGAAGAGGTCGACCAAAGACAAGACCGAGCGCCGACGCTGTACCTACAGCGCCCGATACGAAGACAAGCTGTTGTGGTTGTTGCCGTCGTTCCGGAAGCGGGGAGCATGGTGCAGATTGTGAATAATATAGACGTGGTTCGTTACAGGGTTTATGACATCCATCATGCATATCGTTCACGACGAGATGATGGCCAAGCGCGGCGGACGTTAACGTGAAGAAGGGGTCAGAGTCGGGGACAGGAGTTGTAGTCGTGGTTGTTGCCGTTGAGAGAGGGTGCATCCAGAGTTCAGGCAAAGGGCGACGCAGATGCAACCGTGGACGGATATTAGGAGAGGGAGGAGGCAGTGGATGGGGAGTAGAATCGGGTGATGTGGTCGCACATGTCGAGGAGGATAAGGAAAAAGGAAGGAGAGTAGGGGGGTCAGGGGAGTCAGGAGAAGATGAAGACATTGTTAGTGCTTTGGACGTCATGGTGCGAACTATGCATAGGACATGCACGCATGCGCTGCACGCGCATATATAGAAAACACGCGGCAGGGAGCAGAGCCAACGACAGAATGACTGCGGCTTATCCAGAGATAGAAACAGGTTCAGCAGAGGGCGGTGCGAGGGTAGAGCGAGAGCAGCGCGAGAATAACAGAAAGCGAAGAACCGCGATTGTGCCGAGAGAGGAATGGGAAAGAAGGTGGCCGAGGTGGGGGTGTAACGCGTTGGAGTTCACGGAACGACAGCCTGTGTGTACGTGTGTGAGCGAGTGCCAGAGATAACGAGAGCGTACAAAGAATGGCGCGACGAGTGCCCGATGATGTAAGGCAGCAACGGGGCAATGGCGGCTAAAGAGCGTTGAGAGAAGAACGAGCAAGCTAAAAGGGAGATACAAAAAAAGTGGGAAAGGAAGTGCTAAAACGAACAGCAACAAAGAAAAACAAGGATAGACATGGGATGATCTCCTTTCCTCCCCTCGTTTCTTTGGTCTTTCGCGGTTTGTTACGTAGGAGTAAGGACATGCTGGAACGTGTTCTCTTGTGCTGACTGTTATTCTCATGGTAGGCAACCCGTGTATCTCGAGTGTCATTCACGCAGAGCACGAACCTCGCTCCATTCTCTCTGCCCGCTTATAAAGTCACTGCTGGGGAGGATCAGAACTCGTCACCTCGAGCGCACACCACTCCATCACGACCGTCGCGGGGGAGATAGAAGGCATAAAGAGAAAATGGGCACTCTGACCAGATCGGCCGCACATGCGAATGGGCACAAGAAGGGAGACACCGCTTTTTGCTTTGAGCGTGAAAGGAAAGAAAAATATGAACAGGGGCGCAGGGAAAAGGGAGCGAGTGGGGGAAGAGGGAAGAGGGGGGGATGTACAACCAGTGACATAACATAACGAGCAGGCAGGTGTGCGCATCATCGACCTTGAAGGGCAGCCCAGGCTGCTTCACAACACTTACCGAGCTGATGGCGCCAGAGGATGGCATGTCGAAAATGTCGAGGGTGCTGTGGGGTGCCAGGCAGGGTCCAGGGACTGCTCCGTCGGAGAATATGCGGGCTGCAGCTCGTGGTGGCAGGACAGCTTTAGTGATAATAGCGTAGGCGGAGAGACAGGGGGTGGGCGGTGATTCAAAACAACAAGCTTTCTAGGTCAGAACGTGAGCCGGCGAAAGTGGTTGAAGAAAACAGAGAGCTAAAGAGAAGAAGAAGAGGAAGAAGAGAGAGGGGGAGAGAGAGACAGACAGCGCGAAGGCGTGGACAGAAAAATAGGGAATAAGGAATCAATTCAAGAGGAGCCGAGGACGCAGATTGCATGGAGAGGCTAGGGCGAGGAATGCTGGCTGCAGGGAGACCTTCAACGAGGTTGACAAAGGGACGCACAGAGGAGCGGAAGTCTATCCTGTCGATGGACGCAAGGCGGCGGATGGATGCAGAGACGACAGAGACAGAGCGAGCGGGAAGGAGAACGAGAGAGCGAGAGAGACGGCAAAGTGAGAGAGAGCAACGCAGTAATGTGGGGACGACGGAATCACGGAATGAAAAAAGAGAAGCGAAAGAGAGCGCAGAGGGGCAGAGGGGGGCACTGCGTGTATATATGTCTATATGTCCAAAAACGTATGTATGCGCGCAAGGCGAAGCGGAGGAGCGTGAAAACGAAAGCGTTAGAGAGTGCAGTGGGATGCGCCTCGAGTCGGTCTTAGCAGGCAGGGCGGAAAGGAAGGGAACGAAAGGAACGAGACGTATGAAGGACAGAGTACAAGCAGGAGCTGGAGGAAAGAGAAGTGGGATTCAAATGAGATCATCGGCGGGCTTGATGGCTGATCAGGGGTGGAATGCGGCTATTGAAAAAAAAGGGATCATTGTGATCAGTTGACCAGCAAGAAAAAAAAAAAAAAAAAGGTTTGCGCGCTGCTTGCGGAAAATGACCTGCTTGACCTCATTGCTCACACCCTTCGTTTTCTGTACCTGGCCTCAGGTACAGTGAGCCACTGGCCTCACAGGCACGTTGTGCGGAGCCACAGCTTGACAAAGACAGACAGGCAACTCCATGTCATCCATATACACCAGCAGAGATACGTATTCATGTCCGTCGCGCCCTTTCACCCCTCAGCCAGCATCATTATGTTTCTAGTCTTTCATCCGCGGACCATGGACGATGCCACAGATCGGCCTAGTTGGCTATCTATTACATCGTACACCTCGGGCTGTACTTTACTACTGTCCAGCAGGCAAGGGTAAGGCGAGGATAGCCCCCTCTAATGTGTAACTTGGTCTACGTATGTGTATGTATATAGGCACAGTATTCTATGCGGTAAAGTACATGTAGGCATTGGCCCTGTGTGTACTTGAATGCGTGTGTGTACATGTTGTTGTGCGTGCGCGTGTGCGTGTGCTGTGGCCAATGTGCCCATTCCTGCATCCACATTGCACTGCTGATTACATAGGCCACTGCCCGGCAATGACCTGACCTGACCCTGAATGCGCTGCCCAAAATAACACAAGCGCAAAAGAGAAAGTGGTCTCAAAGGAATAGGGGCGTCCGAGGACACACATTTTTCACCACAATGCCCGATGAACAGCACAACGAGTTCGTCAGTTCACGATCATCATATTCAGTCGCAGAAGAACGGGAGATCGAAAACAATTCCCCTCAGTAAAGTGTTCCAAGCGAAGCGGTGGTCAATACAATGACAACCGATAGACGATAAGAATTTGGAAAGGATGCGAGGAAGGATGGAAGGAATAAAGTCGTTCAGGCACAGCACCTACTGGCTCTCGGTCGTGTATTTTCATTTTTGTTTCTAGAGAAAGAAATCCAGTTACAGAGGGATGTTACCATGCTTGCGCTTAGGGTTCTCCTGCTTCTTGGAGCGCAGCATCTCGAGATCTTCGATGATCCGGCGACGTGTTGTTGAAGGCTCAATAACATCGTCAATATAACCGCGCTGGGCAGCGGGTAGGGGGTTCGCAAACTTGCTAATGTAATCCTTCTCTGCCGTTGCCCGGTCAGCACTGGATCGGAAGATAATCTCCACTGCTCCTTTGGCACTAAATCAGTAAAAAGAGATTACACAGGGTGAGTGCGGGATATCATTCCATGTACGCGCTCCAGCCTCCCTATCGCTCAATATTGTCATAAAGTGCCGTTGCACACACAGCAACCAGATGAAAAAAAATGACAACGGGAAAAAATCGAGTTCGACGGTGAACAGTAGCAGCTGAGACAGGTCCAACTACTGTTCTGACAGACGCGACGCTCTGTTGAATGATGTTCGCACGCTCGTTCGAAGGTTGAGCTATCGTCTCATCGCCGTTGTATGTTGCATATTGTATGTTGCGTGCTGAATGTCGTACGCTGAGTGTTGTATGGTGTATGGCGTATGCTGTATGGAGTGTGCTGTATGGAGTGTGTCTATCACGAAACTGGACAAACGACTCCTCCTATATACGTACCCCATAACGGCAATCTCGGCAGTGGGCCAGGCGTAGTTGAGGTCACCGCGAAGGTGCTTGGAGCTCATAACATCATAGGCACCTCCGTAGGCTTTGCGTGTGATGACAGTCACCTTGGGCACTGTTGCCTCGGCATAGGCATACAGCAGCTTGGCTCCATGACGAATGATTCCATTGTGCTCCTGGGCCGTGCCGGGCAAAAATCCAGGAACATCCACCAAAGTCAAGATAGGAATGTTGAATGCATCAGCAAAGCGAACAAAGCGGGCAGCCTTGACGGACGAGTTGATGTCGAGAACACCAGAAGAGACCAAGGGCTGGTTGGCAATGATGGAAACGGTACGACCGCCCATGCGGCCAAAACCAATGACAATGTTTTTGGCGTAGTCGGGCATAATCTCAAAGAACTGAGAGTCATCTACCAAACGCGTGATCACGTCCTTGATGTCGTAGGCCTTGGTAGAGTCCACAGGCACAATCTGGTTCAATGAGGCATCCTCGCGATCCGAAGGATCGTCCGTGTAGCGGACAGGAGCGGCCTCCTGGTTCGAGAGAGGCAAAAAGTCAACAAAGTCGCGAAGGCGCTGAAGTGCCTCCACATCGTTCTCAAAAGCGTTGTGGGCAACTCCCGACTTGACAGTGTGGGCCTTGGCGCCTCCGAGCTCCTCCTGTGTAACCTCCTCTTTAGTGACCGTCTTGACGACATCAGGCCCAGTGACGAAAAGGTATGAAGTATCGCGAACCATGAACGTAAAGTCGGTCAATGCGGGAGAGTAGACGGCACCGCCGGCGCAGGGTCCCATAATCAGAGAGATCTGAGGGACGACACCGGATGACATGACGTTTTTCTACAGCGGAGAGAGTAAATTGTTACGCGGCAATGCTTAGAGGTTAGTTGAGGCAATCTTCCCTGACTCTTTGTCTCCTGCAAGTATGGCCAAGAGAATTTACCAAAAAAATATCGGCGTAGCCAGCCAAGGACTCGACACCTTCCTGAATACGGGCTCCACCAGAGTCGTTGAGACCAAGGACCGGGGCACCAACGAGCAGGGCCTTGTCCATGACCTTGCAGATCTTTTGAGCGTGGGTCTTTGAGAGAGAACCGCCAAAGGCTGTAAAGTCCTGAGAGAAGAGGAAGACGCGACGACCGTTGATCGTTCCGTGGCCAGTAACAACACCGTCGCCGGTAATCTAAACGACCGCGAGCGATACAAACAAATTGTCAGCTAAAGCTTAGCAACACCCATGAACAATGTGGCTCCGTTGATTGATATCCTGCAGACAGCAGACTGGTACCTTTTGCTTTTCCATGCCAAAGTCCACGCAGTTGTGCTCAACAAAGGCGTCGTATTCACGGAAGGATCCAGCATCCAACAAGAGTTCGATACGTTCACGAGCAGTCAGTTTACCCTGTGAGCCACAATGAAGAAAAGAAAAGCGCCATGGTATGACCGAGTTAGTCACCAGAGATGGATGTGGTCATGATCTTGGCCAATCTGAATCAGCAGTGCGCGAATGAGTGAGGGAGTGCCTTGATCAACGCGGCTTAAAGTAGACACAGAAAATGCGATTGCAAACGACTGAGTGAACATGCCTTCTTGTGCTGGGTCTCGATTCTCTTCAAACCTCCACCTAGAAGTGACTCCTGGCGCTTTCCATCGATCTTGGCAACGACATCCTTCATCAGCCACGGCAAGAAGGCAGGGTCAGGGCAAAAGAGATTTGTCAGTATGCGTGATTCAAATAGACCAGAAACACGATGAGAGCGCAAGGTGGAGACGTGGTTACATTCTCGGCGGAGAGAGCCGTCTTGCCAACAGCATAATGGCGGGCGGCGGTAGCGAAAGCAGGCAAGGAGCGACGGGTGGCCGATGCCAGGGCTGCCCGGGAGGCAACAACGGTCGACAGGCGGAACATGGGGGATGGAAAAAGAAACAGCTTCCGCGAGGCGATGGGATTGAAGAGAGAGAGAAGGATGAGGTTGGAATGAAAGGGATGGAAAAAGAGGGGAAAATATCAAAATACAGAGCGAGAATAAATCACAGCGCGAGAGAGTGAGAGAGCCAAAAAGCAGTGGTGCAGCCTGGAGGTGTATTTTTTCAGTCAGTCTTCGGTCGGTCCCCTTTAAAGTGTTCATGGTGCACCACACACAGCCTCACCAGGCTTTCTTTCTTTCTCTTGCTCATGCCCTGTCGGTCCATTCCTCGCAACGCTGCTGTTCTTCTGCACACGGGCAGCGTAGAGATACTACTGCCTTGGCTCTTGAATCACAATGAATGCTGGACGTGTGGGAACCAAGCGAACAAAGGCAGATCAGAGGCGGGTGTTGCGAGATAATCTGAAAACCATGATTTTTCTTAAATTGGAGGCTTAAGAACACACCTCTGAGTTCGGCTCGGCCCCTTTCCGGGCACCGGCCAAGAGCAGCAATCGGTTGCATTGCGATGGGTGTCACCACTGACAAGGATCAATGCCCTGGTCCACAGAGTCGTTCGTGTTCGCCTCCTTGACCCAGAAGGCCAGCTACGAGCGACTCAAACCAGCCTTGCTATGTTTTTTGCGGGGTCAGCCAGCTCTGAAGTTCCTGTCATTTTTTTCCCCACGGTCCGAAGAGCTTTCCGCCCAAATTTTTCCCACGGGTGTTGCACCCCCGCTCAACCTCGCTAAAGCCGGCTTGCTGGCCGCTGGGTTTGAACACGCACTCTGTCCACACAGACAGCAGAGGATTCCTTGCCATAGAGCACTCTCTTGCAAAAAGCGCATGCACATGCCGGAGCTCTGCTGAGGCGGCACGGCGTCTGTGATGAGGACGAGACCACGAGAGCATGAGCCGAGCTCCAAGTCCATACTGTGCCGAGACGAGGACGATATCACCAAGGTGGCCAGATGCAGCCTTGATCGCAGCAACAGTCCGTGATTCCGAATCGAAGGAGGAGCAGATCTGCGAGGACGAGGCATCCACCGAGTTCTGCCAGGGACGGGGAGGTGGTATGGAGTACACTCCTATGAGCTAGCTGGAGTCGCTGGATGACCTTCGTGAAGGAGTGCTGCTCGTCTGCGATCTGTGTGTGGTGGTGTGTGCAGTCGCGGGGCCCTGTTGTTGTTGTGCTGAGGGCACTGATGGATTATTTTTCACTTTGTGTGCGCTCCCTAATTTCTTTCTTTTCCTCTCTCTCTCTCTCTCTCTCTTTCTCGCTGTTTTTTCATTCTTTCTCTCATCATCCCCACTCCTCCATCCCTCTTCCTGTCTGCCACCAGAATGTCCCTCTCGCTCGCTGCGGCCATTCCCCGCACCACCGGCCGCTGGGTCTGTTCACTCACCGCGACCCGCCAGCGCCTCTTCCATTCGTCCGCCCTCGCAAGGACCGCGGCTGCCTCGCCATCCCAGCAGCTGCAGGGCAAAAGTGACTTTTCGCAGTACGGCAAGGTAAATCTGCCTCCTCCGCGCTTCTCATCAGCTTACTCATCCTCAAGGACTGTAGTCAAATCACCACCAAGAAAAAAACTTTGCGCTCTAGATGTCCCCACTGCTCCCTTGTGTTGATCTCCATAGGCTTGTAAAGAACGAAGTAGCGAGACTAATGGCTAAAACGCGAGGATTAACCTCATGGCTCTCGTTCCTTTCTCCTTCACCTTTTCCTCCGGCTGTTGCCACTGATCTCATAGACATTCGACAAGATCCTGATCGCCAACAGAGGAGAAATCGCATGCCGTGTGATTAGAACCGCCAAAAAGATGGGCATCAAGACCGTCGCCATTCACTCGGATGCAGATGTCAACAGTTTGCACGTCCAGCTCGCTGACGAGGCTGTCAACGTGGTATGTGCAGTACATCCTTGCCATAGAATTGTTTGATGACAACAGGAGTGCGACACAGATACAGAGGTAGCCCCGGAGAATCATGCTCAGAACGGGTACAACAACAGCCTTTGCAGGCACCAGTGATAACAATGGCGGGATGGGACTGGATTTGCCCCGACTTTGCTCGTTAAAGTGTCAGCCAAAGGGCCTGCAAACAAGGGCCATTTTCGCGAACATGAGACGCGCCCTCGATCAGATTCCTTTTGCCAAGGTTAGCCTGGTTGCTATTGCTAACCTTTCTTCTCCACCTTGGATTCAACTTTCAATTCCTATGCTCATAGGGCCCCGCTCCCACCTCGCAAAGTTACCTCAACGTTCCAAACATCATCAAAGCCATCAAAGAGACCGGCGCTCAAGCTGTTCATCCTGGCTATGGATTCTTGTCCGAGAACGCCAGTTTTGTTAAAGCCCTGGACGACGTTGGAGTCACCTTCATCGGACCCTCGCAGGAGGCTATGGCGGCTATGGGCGACAAGATTCAAAGCAAGATCATTGCCAAGGAGTCCAAGGTCAACATCATTCCTGGATTCAATGGCGTTGTTCGTGATGTCGAGCACGCTCTCGAGATTTGTAAGTTGAATACTTTGATTGTCATCGCTGCTCCGGTCAACACTTTTTGTAGAGCTATTTGCCAACTGTTTCTGCTCTTGTTCACTCTGGATGTGTAGCCCAAGAGATTGGCTACCCTGTTATGCTCAAGGCTTCGGCTGGAGGCGGAGGAAAGGGCATGCGTATTGCTTGGAACGACGATGAGGTTAAGGAAGGATACAAGATTGCCAAGACCGAATCCATGGCTTCGTTCGGTGACGATCGTCTCTTGATCGAGAAGTTTATCGATAACCCTCGTCATATTGAGATCCAGATCATTTCTGACAAGCACGGCAACACTGTAAGGAACTCGTGCGTGCCATAACATTGGTGGGTCGCCGACAAGCACTCCACACCCAACTAACCCATCATAACATTTGCTTTGCCATCCACACAATCTAGCTCTACTTGCCCGAGAGAGAATGCTCGATTCAGCGTAGAAATCAAAAGGTCATCGAAGAAGCGCCATCGACCCACATTGATGAAAAGACGCGCAAGGCAATGGGTGAGCAGGCGGTGATGCTGGCCAAACATGTCAAGTACTCATCGGCGGGAACAGTCGAGTTCCTGGTCGACTCTGCGCGCAACTTTTACTTTTTGGAGATGAACACTCGTCTTCAGGTTGAGCATCCTATCACGGAATATATCACGGGCATGGATCTTGTCGAACAAATGATCCGCGTTGCTGCCAACCAGAAACTGATCCCCAAGCAGGAGGACATCAAGATCAATGGCTGGGCCATCGAGTCCCGTGTCTACGCCGAGGATCCCGAGAAGTATCTGCCCTCCATCGGTCGCCTCTCCAAGTACATTGAGCCAACATCCACTAAAGGCCAGAACGAGGTCCGCTGCGACTCTGGAATCGTCGAAGGATCCGAGATCAGCATCTACTACGATCCCATGATTTGCAAGCTTTGCACTCACGGTGCCACCCGCGAGGAAGCCATTGATAATATGAAGCGTGCTTTGGACTCGTATGTTATCAAGGGAGTCACCCACAACATCCCCCTGTTGCGTGAGGTTGTCTCGCACGAGCGCTTTGGCTCGGGCAAGTACTCGACAAAGTTTTTGGCTGAGGAATACCCTACCGGATTCAAGGGCCACTCCCCCAACCCTACCTCTCTTTCTCAGCTAGCCTCCATGGCTGGTCTCATGCATGCCAAGCGTGAACTCCGCAATTGGGCTTGGGGTCGCGGCCGCGAAGCCCTGTTGAAGGAGGACCTCCAAGGAAGAGCTCCCCACCATTGGGAGATCTTTGTTGGTGTGCAAGGAGTGGACGAGAAGGTTCCTGTCAAGATCGAAAAGACCGGCAAGGGCCTTAATGGCGAGGATGAGTTTGAGATTCACACCCCTGGCATGTCGCCCTTCAAAACCTCGGCTCACTGGCCATTAGAATCGCCTTTGATCACCAACAAGTTTGACAATGGTGAGGAGGTCACACTGCAGTACTTGGACACTCTTCCTTTGGGTTTCCGCGTCCAGCACTTGGGTACCAAGTTTGACATCACAATCAACAACCCTGCGCAGCACGCACTCTCAAAATACATGCCCATTAAGGAGAAGGCCTCGACTACCAACATGATTCTGTCGCCCATGCCCGGATCCGTTGTGTCTGTGGATGTCAAGGTAGGCGATGTCGTTGCCGAGGGTACCGCCGTAGCAACGATTGAGGCCATGAAGATGGCAAACGTCTTGCGGTCTGTTCGTGCCGGTGTCGTCAAGAGTGTCAAGGTCAAGGCCGGCGACTCTGTTGCAGGAGACGAGCTTCTCATTGAGTTTGAGGATGAAGTCAAGGATGCTGCCAAGGGTGACGAGAAGAAGAAATAGATTGAAAACAAATCCCCCCGTTATTACCATTTTCAACAACGACGGTGAACCGATTCGGTGTATATTTTTGAAGCGATCGAGCATTTGTTACAATGGCCTAGATATTCTGTGTTTCTTTAAAAGGTTCCGTTTTCGAGCAATGGTCAGCGGTGCCATCGAGTTGGCAACAGCGATGCAAGAATTTCGTTCGGGTGCAGCTTTCGTCATTTGGGTTGTCACTCCAGCGCTACTTCTGTGCAGCCCACCGTCTCTCTGATTATAGAACGACATGGATCCTGCACCTGCGTTCTCATCTGTGTCCGCTGCCAGTTGTATACCCGGATCAGGAAGATCGATGCTACACAGAGCCTTTCGCTTCCCTTTGCATGTGCTCCTGTCTTTTTCCTGACCCTGATCCTCGTCCTTGTCTCCGCCATGACACTTCTGAGATTCATATGCTGTCAATGGGCTCGAGGAGTTGAAGTGACGACTGATGACCAGAGGCTGATCGAAATCCGCGTCGGACCTATGTCGGGTTATGGGTGGCTCAACGCAGCTGGGGAACGGGGGCGATGGAGCTTTGTCGGGATTTTCGTCACAACTGGGGTTGGATGGAGGGGTTGCACTTGGTGCTTCACAAGTGGTGCGCTTTGATGGATCATTGGCGGGTGAAGTACGGCTGATCTCGTCTGGGCGGCTTGACAAGGTGCCAGACGATGTCACAGACACTGATGTTGGACGCGGTGTTGTCTCTGATTCCATAGTAGAAGGCGTGTCTGTACCTAGTGCTGCGAGCGGTGGAGCGGGTTTGCTCCGCATAAACCCCTTGCTGTGCTGGATCTTCCTGGGTACTTCTATTGCGATGGAAACCTGGGTTGGGACCGAGCCGATCTCGCGCTTGCATGAACCCTTCAAGGGTTGAGAGTCTGTGGCCGTGTTTGTGTCCTCCCCAGAGAGTGGGCGTTTTCCATTGGAGATTGTCGAGTCTGCAGCTACAGCCGCGTTGTCTTTGCTCGGATAATCGTGCTTCCAGTCCTCGTGTGTGATGGAAAGATCCGTTGCGGCGACCGTGTCGTCGGCGGATGGGTGCAGTGAGCCTTCCAGCAACTTCTTTTGTGTCTGCAGATGAGGCTGCTCTATGGCTGTTCGAGGATCCGCTGTAATTGCGGCTGTTATCAAAAAGGGACTGTCGCTTGCTGCTGGCACTCCATGAATAGGTAAATGTACAGTTGTCGATGGACTTGAAGCAGTGTTTGGTGTCGTTGCTGCCGCTGTTGATACCGTCTGTTCGGATGGCCTAGTCAATCCAAGGCTAGGCTTTTTCAGGCCTGGTTTCTTGAGCGTCTTTCGTTCTGCTGTCCCAGAGTGTGTCTTTGATTGCGGGAGAGATGATCCTGAAAACGTTAGTGCCGAAAATGCAGTCTGCGAGAGGGTTAACAAGGTTGCTGGATGTGGATCGGGTCTTGAGAATGCCGACGAAGCAGTGTAGGACGGTGTGGAAGAATCTTGATCCTGCAATTCACATATTCGCGACGGGATAAGCTTTACATGCTACAAACGCCAAGGAAGGGGTTAGGAATAATATTGATGTTAGTGCCTTCACTTCCGCAGCTTTCCAGTGTTGAGATCAAAGAACAGCTTTCCATTCAGCAGACATGCCTCGACGCCGTCTTCTCCTCCCGGGGCGTCTTCATATCCAGTCGCATAGCGCTCGGTATACTGCTTCGCCTTAAGCATGAAAAGATCCCTGTTTTCCTTGAACTCGTTGGCCTACGAGGGAATCAATAGGAAAAGCTCTCACGGTCATTAGACTGAAGTAGACAATATTTCACGACAACATGCCATCATGCATATTTATGCAGATCCTCATTCGTAATAAAGTACGAAGCATAAACTCTTACCACCTCAACTAACAGCGGGTCATCCGGGTTTGGAGTGGCAAGGAGGAGTCTTAATGAAATAAGCATGGTAGAGATACTGATCGCAGGTCCCCATGATCCCTTGGGGGGGCTTTTAAGAATGTCGAGACATATCCTGCCTTGCTCGTCAATGTTGGGATGATATACTCTGGTTTGGAACTGACAGCGGGGCGGCTCGAACGGGTACCTTAAAAGTAGAAACGAAACGACAAGCGAAGCAGGTGTTTGTTCAGAGTCGTCTGGAGGAATGGAAGAAACGAGGCTCCTGCTGGAGAGTCAGCATTGGCTGCGGTGGTGACTGTACCTGTCCGGAATGAGAATGTCGATCTTGAAGGTTCCTGTTGAATATGGTGTGTCCTCTGGTCCACTAATCTCTGCTCGGGGAAAGAGTTTCAAATGAGCCTTCGAGTCTCGCCAGCGCGTGCAGGCGCTCGATTTCAGGGCGACAAGCATGAGCAAAGGAGTGCATACCTGCTTGCAAATGCACAATGTTGTCGTTCAAAGGATAGCATACAACTCCAAGGGGCGGGGATGTCTCCAAGTCCTTGAGCTCCTTCCTCATCCGAAGTAGAATCCGCTTGTCGATAGCGGCCTCCATGCTTTTTCAGGTAGGTGGTCAAGTGAAGTGAAGTCAAGAGGTGAAAGCAGCGTGGAGTCAGTGCGCCACGAAAAAAAAGCGACCTTCAATTTCGACTAAAGTCACCTGATTTATATCTGGCTCCTCCTTGGCCATTGCTCCAACCAGTGTTTGCAGCGCCATTGCTCGTTGTTTGACCATCCTTTCTCTTCCCCTTTAGCAAAGCATCCATCGCCTTTGGTGTCACTGCACGCTACCAGAGTCTCCTCTTCTCCATTCTGCTTCTTAGCCATTGATGGCACGCACCAGAGCGCAGGGCACCTCGACAGCACGCAGACACTCTCCCCTCTCGTTTTTGTCACTCTCTCACTCCTTCGCACCACCTTCACTCGACGTGCCTCTCTCTTTCTGCCAGTATGCCTGTAGAACCATTCTTTTTGCCGATCCACACCATCATTCACCATCTCCATTCCCACGCCTTTCTCTCTCGCGTCCGTTTTCAAGCCTACATCCATCTCTCTGCACGTTTCTTCCAAGCCCTTCGCTATTCACTTAACGCACGTTGTGAGCTGACACTGCCCAACACTGTCTTTCGCGGTCCGCTTCCTCTCCCATGGCTGCTCTTTCACAACCACACCCCAATCCACTTTCTATTCTTCCCACGACTCTTTTCAGCCTTCACCCATCTCTCTTGACCTAGCGACTCTAGTTGTGTGAATCTATTTCTCGACTCCTTCTCTTCGCCGTCAATGACATTCACCAGAACGCAGGCTACCTCAAAAGCAAGCACACTCTGTTGTGCCTTTACTTTTTTTGTCAATCTCTCTCTCTCGCTCTCTCCGAACCTCACCACTGCTCAGTCAGAGTTGTTCATGCCGACTGTGATCAGACGCACATACATCTTCACTCTCGCCGACTGTAGCCTTCTCGTTCGTCACAGAGGCACAATGAAAGTCTTCGATCTTTTTTTTGTTTTGCCATTGCACACTCCCACCTCTCACTTGTGCTTCAAGCCTCCATCGCGCTCTCTCTGCGCTTTCTTGTCTGTTCCTGTGCACCTCAGGCGCGGCTTTTGCTGACACGATACAACTGCTCTTCCTCGCAGCTCACCTCTACCCTCTCAGACATCGCTGTTCTCTCTCCCCGAGCATTCTCAACGCTCACCGCGGTTCTCAGCGAGAGTGTTCTCTTCCCCTTCTCCCCCCTCTTCATAAAAGACAAAAGCTGCTCCAGCTCTACCACTTTCCACCTTCACCTTACTCTCACTCGAGTCAGCCCTGCCGATTCTACTTGCCTTCTCTTCGCCATCGACAATCCTCTCCAGCTTCACCAATTTCTCGCATTTCCCACATGACTTTCACAAAACTAGATACCACTGCTCGCATCGGCTCTGATCAGACACAAAGCTACATCGCCCCTCAATCTCACTCGACTTGCCTTTCTCGTTCTGACACCGACCTGCTTTGCTGTACTGCACACGTTTCATCTCTTGAATGTGCAATCGAGTCCCACGATCCTTTCTCAGCGCTCTTCTCACGTCGTTAGCACCTGATCGCGTCTTGAGTTGACACTACCCGGACACTTTTCCTCGGGGCCCATCTCTGTATTCACTGTCGCTCACTGACTCTCTCACGCAGTGTTCTCATCACCGCGCTGTTGACCGTCTGTAACTTCCTCACAGAGTCTCGTGTCCTTTGCTCTTCATTCACCTTCGTCCGTTCAGCATAGATTCCACTGAAACCTGACACCATCTCTCCCACAACTTAGCTTCATCTTTACTCTCCCTTGATGGGGCGAGACCCTGAATCTTTTCCCAACTTTGTTTCCCTTGCCTTTCAACGATTGTCACCAACACAGGCCTAGATCAAGAACCTCATCAATTTTGTTCTCTCTCTTCTTTGCCTCTTTTTTCAGCACATCTCTTCCTTCACATTTCACACACCGATGGCACGGTGCTCATCACATTCTCCCCCATCTCTCAGCACATCCCTCACTCGCTTCAACCTCATGAATTCCCTTCGCACCACTGCAGAAGAAAAAAAAGTGCGTCCATCTTCAGATCCACCACGCCTTTGCTCATCCCTTCCGGATCACAACTCCCCTGCCTACGCTGCTCTATTCCCTTTACTCTCCAGCCCAGCCACACCTTTTTCTCCAAAGTTCCCGTTGGTTAACCCTTCCCTCTTATGCAACCCTGGCGAGATGGATCTTCTCTTACACGAACACGAGATGCCTGGACTGATTTGCTAAACGTACCTGTGGACAAAAAGGATCCGGGAATTCGACCGTTCCAGCTGAACCAGTGCGACGAGTCTAGAAAGTAGCCAGCCGCAATCAACAACCCGTTCCGGTAATGAGGCAAGTACTGCAGCATGCTGGAACGAGGTCGTGACCACAGCTAGTCCACCTTCCGACTCGAGGCACTGGAGAAGTGCTACACATACTCAGGGGATAGAATGCGATGAAAAAAGTGTTAGTCTTTGACTACTACAGGCTCAGGAGAACATGGTTTATGGCTCTCTATCTGGCGTCCACGCCAGCACTGACAATTGCGCTCGCTTTGACACCCTCTTTGGCTCAGTTGCTGTCGACACTCACATCTACGCTGGCTATTGCATCTGATGCTGACAGTGACTGAGCCTTGGAAATAGCACTCGCCTAGGCAACTGACCAAGACCCTCGCGTAGGCACTGGCAAATTGTACAGACACTGGCTGGACACCAACACTATGACCAGAAAGCACTTACCCTAGGATCGTGGAACAACAGCTGTTGTTAGAAAGCCCTGCCTCTTGAGCAACGGCGTCTGTACACGTATGACAAAGACTACAGGGTGATAGTACTGTATAGAAGGTTGTTAGATGCTTGTTCAATAAACACAGCGTAGAGAAGGATCATCCTCATTCAAAAGTATAAATCTATGGTCGATTGGTTATACTTACCATCCACAATACGTGGGCTTCGCTTTCAACGACGCCCTTCCTTTGCGCTTTGTCCTCTCTGGCCGAGCGACCGATATCGTGGGCGTACTGAGAGGGAAAAAATAATCATCGAGCAAACGTCTGTGGGTTAGAAAATAACTCAATGAGCCAATCCTCATTTCAACAATGACGTCCTCATCGAAAGCCGCATTCCACATATTCTCACTTCGTACCTTCTGTGTTGCGACACCGTCTTCATATGCTGCTGCAAGAAAGAGAGTGTGTTTTTTGAAGTGGTTGACTCCACTGATTTTTAATGGTCTCCACTGACTGTGGTTTACTCCACTGTTTTTTATAGTGGTTGACTCCACTTTCACTTTGCCTTTGTAGAGCGAAGAAGTGACAATCCCGCTACCTTGCCTTCCATGTTTTATTGTTTAGCCAGCGGGGAAGTGGACCCGCTGCCTTGCCCTCGGTTTGGTATAGCGAGAGGGTGCCCGCTGCCTAGCTTGCCTTCCATGTTTAGCCAGCGGGGAAGTGGACCCGCTGCCTTGCCCTCGATTTGTTATAGCGAGAGGTTGCCCGCTGCCTTGACTTCCATTTTGCTAGCGATGCTGAGGTAATGAGAGAAAGCTAAAAAAAAAAAAGCTTGTCAATTGAGCTGGCTCATTCCTCATTTCAAGAAAACAGAGTTTGTGGAACTGCAGTCGCATGGCTTTTGATGAAAGAGGTGCTTGAGAGGGGTATCGAAAGAGATGGAGCTTACCTTGCGTGCTTCTGAAAAGAGGTGAACGACCAGCGATGAGAGGAGGAAAGAAAAGAAAAGCTTGTGCAGAGCTTAACATCACTTTTCTCGAGCCACTCCACTGACGACGCTGTCTCGCAAAGTACAGAGACGCCCTTGCATGCTGTCGTTACACATAGAAGCAGAAATGCATCATCGTGAGCACAAGGAATGTCAATGCAGTAGGTGAATGAGTCAAGCTCATTCCAAATTCGATTCCACAATCATCGCTTCAATCCTGGTTTTTACCTCGTCCAACGCTTGCCACCAATTTGCAAGCAAGCAATCAAGGCTAGTGCGATGCCATCTTCCCGCTCCATGCTGCTGGTAAGACTAGGGGAAGCAGGCAACACAAGTCAAAAGAAAAGCTCTGCCAACTCTGCTTGTCCAGACCAAAATACACAGACTCCAGGAAACCAAAGACCTTCCCAGATCCTACAGTGCAAGCTGTGTTACCTCTTCCTGTGTGTGTGTGTGTGTGTGGGGGGGGGGGGATCATGAAGCTTACCTTGCCTGTATCAAAGACGAGTAGGGGCGGGTGGCAGGAAAGGAGCAGGCAGGACGGAAGACAAAGAGCATAAAGTAAGCCAAGGCTAAAATGCAGAGCATATGCGACTATGGATTAAAGGGTGTATTACAGCCTTCATTCTAAGACATACCTCTCTTCTTCCTCATTCTCCCTTGGCTTTTCCTCTTCCCACCTTTCACGTCGTCACCTTCGACGTCCTCACCTTTTACATCGCTGGCGTTCCTCTGCGCAGCTTTCCTCTCTCCTCAGTGTGCTCAGCATCTGTCGTGAATCTAGGCAGGGCAAGGACAGGATGACCTTTCACAAGGGCAGGAGGGAAGGGACAAGGGAAGTGGCAAGACAGGAGGGTTCAGGGTATGATCAAGGATGTATTCAAGTTACTAGGTAAAGAGCAACTGTACAGAGGGAACTACAGACTATATATACTAAACACTGAGCCCAGCGCGTAATGCCGCTTTGACCCATAGTCACCGGTCAGGACATAATTCAAGGCATTCAGTAAAAAGGGGGCGCATGTCGATAAGGCATTAAAAGGCGAAATAAGGCTTGACCTAGGATACTACGCTTATCCTAGGGCCGAGTACGCGACAACCCCCCCATTTAGGGCTGAGCTCCGCGAAGCGTAGGGCCGGGTTTGTGAGGGTGAGCATGATGAAACTGCTTGATGAGTCTCGGGGCGCCTTGAACCAACTCAGCAGGCTCCCAAGTGCGAGCAGATATGGGGTAGCCTTTCCAGTGGACATGGTAGAGGAGTCTGCCACGGGCCACTTTGGAGTCTAGGATGGCTTCGACTTCGAACTCCTCTTCTCCAGCAACGACGAGTGGAGGTAGAGGTTTAGGTGTCCGACCCGGGATCGTATCTTGGCGGAAACGCTCGAGGAGGCCGACGTGGAAGATCGGGTGGATCTTCATGGTACTTGGGAGATCCAGGCGGTATGAGCGAGTTCCAACCTTCTCGAGTATTTGAAAAGGGCCAACTCGTTTGTAGTCAAGTTTCTTGGCTGCCCGCTCGGTACGGAGATTTCGGGCGTCTAACCAGACTTTGTCGCCAACACTGAAATCAGGCTGAGCTATTGTTTTGGTATCAAAATGTCGGGCGTGTCTTTCATTCGCAGACTGGATGTTGAACTTCATCTCAGAATGAATGTCTAGAAGAGCCTTGATGTGGTCAGGGCAAGGGATGTTGTCCTTAGTCACCCGGGGTACGGTAACTGAGAACTTGGGGTGGAAACCAAAGTTAGCGAAGAAAGGAGTTGTCTTCGTGGACGAGTGTTCCGTGTTGTTGTAAGTGAACTCGGCGAGCGGGAGTAAAGTGCTCCAGTTTGACTGTTGATAGTCGATATAACAGCGTAGGTACTGCTCGAGAATCGAGTTGACTCTCTCAGTCTGGCCGTCAGTCCTAGGATGGAATGCAGTAGAGAGGTTCTGCTCGATCTGGAGAGCCTTGAAGACTGTCTTAGTGAACTTAGAAGTGAAGGTGACGCCTCTATCGGAGACGACATCGTCTGGAAGACCGTGGGCGGCGAAGACTTTTTCCAAGAAGAGCTGCACGGTACCCTCCGCGTCCACGGTATCTGTGGTAGGGGCAAAGTGAGCCATCTTCGTGAATCGATCGACGAAGACACATATCGCGGTGTAGCCCTTGGAGGCGGGCAGTTGAGTGATAAAGTCTACGGAGATCGAGGACCAGGGCCGATCAGGGATCGGCAAGGATTGCAGGAGGCCATACGGCTTGTGATTGCTTGACTTGCTACGTTGGCAAATATCGCATCCACCGACGTAATTCTTGATATATTGTCGCATGCTGGGCCAAAAGAACGTGCGAGAGACAAGATCAAATGTTTTAGTAATACCAAAGTGCCCCGCAGTGGGAGAATCGTGGCATTCTTCAAGGATCATTTTCTTGAGATCCGGGTCGTCGGGGACACAGACCAGGCCGTCATGTAGTAGAAGGCCGTCCTGGACAGAGTAGAGGCCGTCAGGGTCTGGCGTCTCAAGGTTCTCAGCAAGGATCGCGCTGAATGTAGGGTCGTTAGGAAGTGAATGCGTAATTAATTCTTGAATGGCTGACTTCTCTGGGAGCAGCGGCAGGGCTTGTAGGGCATTCAAAAATTGAATTGGTGGCAGGAGGGTTAAGGCGGTCTTGCTTAGTGCAGCCGCACTCCCCTCCTCAGGTTTGTCTCTCCGAGACAAAGAGTCAGCCGCAGCGTTCTGCGAGCCAGGGCGGTATTTGATGACAAAATTATAGTCCGATAGGACTTCAGACCAGCGGACCTGGCGACGGCTAAGGTTGCGGGTGGTTGTAAAATATTCCAGATTGCGGTGGTCAGTAAGGACGACTGTGGTAGAGGCTGAGAACTCAAGGTAGTGTCGCCAGTGCTTGAAGGCGCACACAATGGCTAACAGTTCTTTGTCATAGATCTGGTAATTCATTTCCGCAGGCAGGAGTTTTCTGGAGTAGAAGGCAACAGGGTGGAGGTGGTCATCGTCATCATATTGGCTGCAAACTCCTCCGAGGGCGTAGTCGGAGGCATCGACTTCGATGACACACGCTTTTGTGTGATCAAAGTGACGGAGGATCGGGCCAGACATCAAACGAGCTTTGAGTTCTTCAAAAGCGTCTTGCGCGGCTCTTGACCAAATGAACTTGGCATTCTTCTTGAGCAGAGTGGTGAGAGGGGTGGCTACTTTGGAGTAGTTCTTGACGAAGCGGCGGTAGAAGTTAGCGAGTCCGAGGAACACCTGAATGTCAAAAGCTGATTTAGGGGTAGCCCATTCTTGAATGGCGGCCACCTTGGCAGGATCCATCGAGATGCCGTTAACACCAATGATGAATCCCAGGAACGAGACCTCTTGCTTATCGAACGCACATTTCTCGAGTTTCAGACAGATGCCCGCAGCTTCTAATTTCTTGAGGACCTTTTTGACTTGTGCGGTGTGCTCGTCAAGTGATTCGGAATATATGAGAATATCGTCAAGGTAGACAACAACAAAATCATCCAAGTAGTCGCGCAGGACGTCGTTCACGAACGCTTGGAAGGTTCCTGGGGCATTCATGAGCCCGAATGGCATGACTTGATACTCAAAGTGACCGTAACGACAGCGAAACGCGGTTTTCCACTCGTCGCCTTTCGCTATTCGGAGAAGGTTGTAGGCACCACGCATGTCCAATTTGGTAAAATACTTGGCTTTTCCTAACTGGTCAAACGTTTCGGAGATCAGTGGTAAAGGGCATCGATTGGGAGTTGTGATTTTGTTAAGTCCCCGGTAATCGACACAAAGGCGAAGGGAACCGTCTTTTTTCTTGACAAAGAGAATGGGCGCTCCGGCTGGGGATTCCGAGCGGCGAATGAAACCTTTAGCCAGGTTTTCTTTGAGATATTCGTGTAGGGCCTTGAGCTCCGTCTGCGAGAGATTGTAGACAGGCCCAAAAGGTACGTTGGCGCCTTCTGCAATGGGAATACTATGGTCGTAGGGTCGGTGTGGCGGGAGTTTGTCCGCCTGAGTCTTGGAGAACACTTGAGAGTATTCAGCGTATTTTTCAGGGAGCTGGATTGTTGGTTCATCATCACTAAGAGTCGCGGTAGACAATTCTTCGACTTGAGAGATGTCCATCATGTAGCCTACACCCTGTCCCTGCTTGAGCAATTGACAGAAATTGGCGTTGCTGACCAGGGCAATATCCATGGAAGTTGGGTTTCTGACAGGGACAGGCACAGGTGGGTAAATGATAGTAATTGGTGCAGGTTTGAGAACTAGAGGAGGGGAAGCAGAGCGTGTTTGACTGGCGAAGGGCAGGATAGAAGTAGGTAGTGTGGATCGAGCAAGATGTGACAAGGCAGAGAAGTTGTGATTTTGAGTGCAGGCGAGAGTCACTGTTCTCTGATCCCAGTTGATGGAGGGGCTGTGCTTTTTTAGCCAGTCCATTCCAAGGATCACAGAATAGTTACCGAGCGTGATGAGTTGAAAGGAATGTACTTCAAAATGTTCTGGGCTGGATTGCATGACAAGACGAGTGGAGTGGTGGGAAGAGTGGATGGTACCATTGGCGAGGGCAATGTTGAGTTGTTGATCGACAATGGGTAGGTGATGTACTTTGGCGAGGTTCTGATGAATGAAGGAAATTGTAGCCCCAGAATCAATCATGGCATTGACGGGGAGGGAGGACCCCTGGAAATACAGAGTGACAGGAATGGTGATGGGAGCGGAGTCGTGGATAGGGTCGTGAACAGGAGAAACATTGAAAAGTTGGCCTAGATGGGCTTCTCCACTCTTTACTAGGCGTCGTCGTTTCCCAAATCGAACACGAAGGGGCTAGTGTTGGCAGTGGTGGCACTAGAGAGAGTGTGTTGAGCCTTGTTACCGAGTCTGGTGTTCGCGGGTTTGGTGGGACACTCCTTAACCCAGTGTCCCTCCAAACCACAGTAGCTACAGAGATCGTTATCTCTGCGTCGCTGTTTTTCTTCGGCGCTCACAGGGCGGTGCTGGGCTTGGCTGAGGTCCATGGCCATGGACGGGGCGGCAACGGACGCGGCGGGAGCGAATGGTCGCGGGACGGAAACAGGGGTCGAGTTGCGGGCGCTATTCAAGGTTGTTGTGGAACGAACAGGTTGTCTTTGCAGAAAGTAACCATATTGGCGAGTGTCGATCTCAATAGCCAAATCAGAGAACTCATAGAACGTGCGCGGTTCCTCCTGGCGTGACATGGTTTCTTGGACCGATTCTTTGAGGCCAATCCGGTACTGGGAGATTTTGGCAGCGTCGTTCCACTCGGTATCGGCAACCAACTGGACAAACTTATTGGTGTAGTCCAACGCCGAGCCTTTTTGCTTCAAGGCGCGGAGTTGAGACTCGGCCACGATGTGGGCGTTGGTGACGCCGAAATTCTTGGTCATGACCGACCAAAACTTATCAAGGCTGCTAATGATCGCGGGTCTTACTTCGTCATCCAGCTTAAAAGCAGGGATGTGCTTTTCCATATACTTATAGGCCGCGGTGTCCCCCAGACGGGAGATGATGAACATGATTTTAGAGGCATCCGTTGGATGCTGCGAGCTCTGAGCCAAGAAGTACAGCTCCAGCTGAGACTGGAAAGTTTTCCAGTCTTCTCTTTTACCAGTGAACTTCTCGGGGGAGTCGATCTTGGGCTTGGCCACCGACTGAGTCTTGGTGGCTTCGGCAAGGGTCTTGAGGCCCCGGAGCATATCTTTCTGGAAGGTATTGTTCTCGTTGATGGCATTCAGAGCAATGATCTGTCCTTCGATCGTTTTGAATCTTGGTTCGACCATTTTGATGAGATCCTCGACGAAACTATGGTTGGTCTGTAAGAACTTGAGGAGGGGTCCGTACGCGGTGAGCTGGCTTTCGAGCGACTGAACGCGGTTTTTGAGATCCGCTACGACCGGGCTGGCTTGCTCGAGGAGAGTGTCCTCGATGGTTTTGACACGAGTTTGGAGGGCTTCAAAATTCTGGTTGGCGGTTTCGAGACTCATGGCTGGGCAGGGACGTGGGTAGAAAGGTCAAAGTTGTTTGACCTAGTAATGTCGTGAATCTAGGCAGGGCAAGGACAGGATGACCTTTCACAAGGGCAGGAGGGAAGGGACAAGGGAAGTGGCAAGACAGGAGGGTTCAGGGTATGATCAAGGATGTATTCAAGTTACTAGGTAAAGAGCAACTGTACAGAGGGAACTACAGACTATATATACTAAACACTGAGCCCAGCGCGTAATGCCGCTTTGACCCATAGTCACCGGTCAGGACATAATTCAAGGCATTCAGTAAAAAGGGGGCGCATGTCGATAAGGCATTAAAAGGCGAAATAAGGCTTGACCTAGGATACTACGCTTATCCTAGGGCCGAGTACGCGACAGGGACCTTGGATTACGGGGTTTATTACGGCCTGCATTCTCAGAATACCTCTCTTCTCCCTCTTTCTCCCTTTGGTTTTCCTCTTCCCACCTTTCACGTTCTCACCTTCCTCCTCCTCACCATTTACCTCGCTAGCTTTCCTCTCCACAGCTTTCCTCTCTCCTCTTTTTCCCCCAGTAAGGTATGTCCTCGCCAGCAACAGCTCTTCGGTCTAAGTCCTCCGACAACTTACACTTTGCACTGTCCACCAGTTCGTCCACCTTCATGAACTTGTTCACTCCTCGCAGCCTTCTAAAACGATTGTTAGCTTCCCGCAGCATTTTCAATCTATTTTGGCCTAACCGGCTGTACTACATATGCTTCCTCCACAAAAAAACCATCCTATTAAGCGAGCCAAACAGTTCTTGAACAGCAGAAGCAGCCTCAACGAGCTGAAAGCACCTTTTCCTCAAACTCTCTGTAAATGCAAGGTCCCTCTCTAAGTGCAAGGCCACTCTCTAGGTGCAAGCTCTCTCTAAGTGCAAGACCTCCTTAAATGAAAACTTCTCTTTTTCGAATACCCCTCTAATTCGAAAACCTCTGTAATTGATTCCCTCTCTAATATCCAACGCTTAGTAATCGAACGCCCTCTGTAATTGACAACCTTCTGCAAATGAATGCAAGCTTGGGGATATCATCCACATGGTAAGCGCACCCCAATAGTCCGTCTCCAATTCTTCACCCAAGCCGTCAGGAACACCATTTCTGTATTCTCGTATTTTTGAGCACTTGAAGTACTCCAATTGCTTGCCCCAATACTGCTTACCATGAATCTTACTTCTCTTTAGAATTTCACACCTCATTAAATTTTCACACTTCCGCTTTTTCACAATTATTGTAAGAACTGCTTCACACGCATCAAATTAATGATATGATTTGTCAATTTCATAACAAGCGAATAAGCAAATCTTATTTGATGATCAAATATTAATTAATCGCAGAATTTCATTTCAAGATTATCCTTCAATCGAGTGTTTCATTCGAATAACCTTTTCTTGTGAGTTGAGAGCCCATTTTAAGGGTTTTTTAGGGGTTTTTTAGGGGTTTTTTTAGGGTTTTTTAGGGTTTTTTTTAGGGTTTTTTAGGGTTTTTTAGGGTTTTTTTTAGGGTTTTTTAGGGTTTTTTAGGGTTTTTTAGGGTTTTTTAGGGTTTTTTTAGGGTTTTTTTAGGGTTTTTTAGGGTTTTTTTAGGGTTTTTTAGGGTTTTTTAGGGTTTTTTAGGGTTTTTTAGGGTTTTTTAGGGTTTTTTTAGGGTTTTTTAGGGTTTTTTAGGGTTTTTTTAGGGTTTTTTAGGGTTTTTTAGGGTTTTTTAGGGTTTTTTAGGGTTTTTTAGGGTTTTTTAGGGTTTT